>CM057387.1:47809292-48491792 GCA_030015415.1 Cynopterus sphinx
ACAGGGAAAAGGCAGCACTCACAAGCCAAGGAGGGAGGCCTTAGAAGGAACAAATCCTGCAGACATCCTGATCTTGGACTTTTAGTTTCCAGAACTGTGAGAAAATAAATTTCTGTTCTTTAAGCCCCCGAGTGTGTGGTACTTATTTCAGCAGCCCAAGCTGACTGATACACATGGAAGCTAACTAGCTTAAGCAGGTGAATGAGTGAAAAAATTCACAAAGGAGACTGGGAGAAGAGGAGCAGACAAGGAGGAAGAAGGAAAATCAAGAGAAAACAGCACTTTCCCTGTCACAAGGAGAGGGTGTCGAGGACTTGACAGTCACTGCCAAGGCCACATAGAGGCCAACAGAAATCTCTTAAGCAGTCATGAGGGACCTGACATTAGGCAAGCCTGATCGGGGGTACAGAGACCATGTGGCATGGGCAAGGCAGAGACACTGGTCACAGATGGTGGTCCCCAGGAGCACAGACAAACAGAAAAGAAAAAGGCAGCTGCCTCTTCCTCTCAATTTGTGAGGGAACTTGTTGAGGTGGTTTTCAAGAAGGCCCAGATGGAGTCTACAGAGGGAGAGGCAGAGGTCTGCTGTGTGTGTCCTGAGGACAACAGCATGAATAGTACCTAGCTCTGAAGCAGACATGAGCCTAGGGCTGGAGCATTTCCCTCCTGGATCTCTTCTGTCATTTATCTGTTTATAAACCTCAGACGTTTCATTGTCTACTGGATGAAAAATCAAATGGGTCCCCAGGAACTGACATTAGGGACCTGTGAAATTGGGTCCCATGTCTTCCTCCATAATCCCTGCACCTTGCATATGTCTCTTCCCAGCATTTGTCAGCTCCTCAGCAGAAGATACTCTTTCCCCACCCTTCCCAGTTGTCCAAACCCCAGCATTCCTGAGGGCTGGCTCACATGCCATAGCACCCTGGCCTCCCTGTACCCCTTGGACCCATGCATATCCCCCCACTGCCCTGCCTGTCTGTGGTAGATTCTGCATCCCATGCCCTCAGCTTCCAGCCTTGCACTAGTCACAGCTCACCCCTCACAAATGTTCCCCTTCCTGCTCATCCTACACTGTGCCTGGAATCCAAATGTCTGAGCTATACCACTAGCTCCTTTTTCAGGGCAGAGACGACCTGCTATCCAACCATGTCACCTACCAAGGGCAGAAGAGAAGGAATGCTAAAGAGCAGATGCTCTAAGAGAAAAACTAGGGACAAGCACTACACAGGTGGCTGCAGAGAAATCACCTCTGACAGGAGAGGGAAGGAATGGAGAGGTTGTATGTAACTGTCTTCAAAAAGCAGTACAACACTACATCCACAGCAGCATGATTCACAACAGCCAAAAGAGGTGGAAGCAACCTAAGTGTCCATTGATGAATAAATGAACAAAATGTGGTATACACATACAATGGAATATTGTTCTGCCATGCTACATTCTGACATGCTACAATATGGATGAACCTTGAAGATATTATGCTAAGTGAAATAACCCAGATACAAAAGAACAAATACTATATGATTCTACTTATAAGAGGTTCCTAGAGCAGTCAAATTCATAGAGGAAAAAAAAGTAGAACGGTGGCTGCCAGGGCCTGGGGAATGGGGAGTTCAGAGTTTCAATCTGGAAAGATGAAAAAGTTCTGGAGATGGATGGTGGTGATGGTTTCATAGCGATATGAAGGTACCTAATGCCACTAAACTGTACACTTAAAAATGGTTAAGATGGGAAATTTTGCGTTATGTGTATTTCAACGCAATTTTTAAAGTTATTTAAGTAGGGCAGAAAATCCTGTTTACTGCAAGCGCTCATGTATATCCGAGAACAGTGGAATTCCACAGTATGTAACTAGTGGGGGTGCCCAATTTGTAAAGCATCTTTTAAACACACAGTGGGGGGGGGGCAAAAGCATCTTCTAATCCAATACACACGGGGGGAACAAAAGCATCTTCTAATCCAATCGAAGAGGAAACACACTGTAGTGCAAATTACGATCCTGAGTGCATAACCCATCCATAATTTAATACAACTAGTGGGATGCTTGTGGCTATTTCACACCGGCATGTCTCCTTAGCATTTATTCTTTAAATGATGCTATGGAATAAAGTGTTACGTAGCAGAATTAAATTATGTAAAGGACTGACCCTCCTTCCCACTTAAAAAAAAGCTACTGAACACTTAATGACTTAACATTCTTAACCACACATTCCTACAACGCAGCTCTTTGGTTCACTGCTCAAATAAATAAACCAACTGTCCAGCTTCAGAAGCAGTGTTTTCAAATGTAAGAAGGTGCCCTGGCTCCTTCATTCTGTTGTACACCTTGAGCTAACGAAGCATCTAAAACAAAACTGGTTAGGCCTTTGTCAAGCTATTCTCTGGGAACAACAGGCCCATAAAAATTATGTGTCACTTTTACTGCAAGAAATCTAGGAAAAAAGTAGAGAAGCAGAGAGATATTGAAAAATTAGGGAAAAAGGACTGGAAAGTTTCAGGAACATTTGCTTAGGTTTGTAGTGGTAACAACCGGCTTTCTGAAAGATGACAAGCTGGAGGTCACTAGAAGCAGGCCCCGCATTTGGCTTAATTCTTAACAATTTCTGAACAAGGGGCTCTGTGTGTTCATTTTACACTGAGCCCCACAAGTTATGGAGCTGGTGTTGACTAGAAGAAAGTTTTGGAAAAACAGAGAGACTCACCTTGTGTGGAGCAGGGGTGGTGGATTATTTGCAAAACTGTTTCAGTGACTGCCCAAGGGCTTGTTCCAAGCTCCCTCAGTGATCTGGAGTGAATGATTAAGGCCATCTATAACTATTTCTAGAATATAAGCCTCAGGAGGGGTATTCTTGCCAATTCCATACTAAACTTAAACAGCTTAAGCAGCTAGGTAAGTTATATCCTGAGTCCTTGAGAAGAAAAAAAATATTTCGTTTAAAGCATTTAATAGTCGCATCATCAATATTCAATAATTCCCAATTAACTACCAAAAAGAGCCTAACCCCTTCTACACCAATGAAGAAAAGCTATGACCAGTCCCTGTCCCATGTATTGAAGGAGCTGCCCACACACGTACACACGGCCCTGAGTAACCCAATCCACTGCTCTAAAGCTTGTCCTTCCCTACCTGAGCCCAAGCTGGAAATCAGATTCACATTCAGGAATCTGGAGTGGGACAGAGGAATGCTGGCAGCTGTGCTGGCCACTGTTTGATCAGGGGCCAGGTGAGCAAAAGCAGAGTACAAAGCCAGTTTGGAGGAGGAACAAAGCTGACTTCTGGAGAAGGGGATGAGAGCATGTGTGGTTTCTGAAAGAACCATGGTGGAAGCAGGCCTCCTGAGAGATACCCAACCCTCATCAACATTTTCTGGTCTCAGACCCCACCCTGAGCCATCCCTTCCTCCTTTGAATAAATTTTTCATTTCGTTAATGTAATTTAAAATTTGTTTTCTTGCAACCAAAAGTCACAAAAGAGGTTTAATGGAGTACAATACTATGCAAATGGATAGCCTAGAGGGCCCCCTGGCAGTGTTCTATTACAGCAACAATTTATTTTAGGGGAGGTCCACTTAAATCAATCAATAGCCACTGCTCCCCTTTCCTAGAAAAGTAGGCTTTGTCAATATGTGGGTCACCTGTTGCGAGGGAGGTCTGCCCATGTATAACAACAACCAGCACTGAGTAAATGCTGAGCAAATGAAAGAGCAAAACTACTAAATCCCAACTCACAGAAGATCAAAGTCTATGGACTACTAAGGTCAGAGTCAATGTTCTCCTACAAAAACTCAGTGGGGATAAACACTCCCGGTGGGGCAGGGCAGCTCTACAGGTAGGCCCTTGGCCCTCAAGTTCTCTCAGATCCCTGCTGTCGCAGCTCAAGGATACCATCAACTCTAATCGCATTTTCTCTCTGATCCCTTTCTCACCTGGCACAGTTAACCCAGACTTCTAAACACATTGAGAACTCCCATCTTCAGGGTCATGCTCCTCACTCAAGGAAACTCCTTTCCTTTTCAGATCCTCTTTGAGCCTGTGGCTGGTGACCTGTTTTGTGTTCATATTAGAGCTCTGAAAACCAACAATCCCCTTAGAGTCTTTTTAGATCAAGTGTCTTAAGGTCACACCTGGCTCCCAGGCCTTCAGAGCCTTCTTAGAGAAGGAGCTCCCAAGGAACAATCACCATTCCAGGTGTGGCCTATCAGCTCCTCTCCAGATGACTTAATTGCCCAGCTCTCACCCCACAGGTGGTAGAAGGATGAGATTTCCCAGGTGCCTCCTGTCAGCCAGGTACCTGGAAAGAGGGCAGTGGGCTCTCTCTAGATGTTCTCATTCCATCCTCAGAACAGCCTTCAAGGTAAGGTGAGCAGTGACCCACTTTATTGATGAAATTCCTGTGGCTCTCAAAGATTAACTGGGTATAAGCAGCATAGTCAAGACTTGGACCCACACCTACCAAATTAAAAACTCCCACTCTTTTCATCACTCAAGTTCAGGTGAGCTCAGACATTTATGGTGAAGACATTGTGGGCAAAAGACCAGTAAGACACACCTCCAGTGGGAGATGGACAGACACCAATCTGATCACCATACAGTGATTGCAATGACAAAGGGACATCTGGGTGTTGGGAATACCCGGAGGAGGACTGATCTCATCTGAAGGATGAACGGGGATGATCTGGCTGAAGGAAGGATGAAAGGATGTTCCATACAAGTGAGCAATAAAGGCAGAAGTGGAAATAGAGAAATCTGTCCAGAGGGGTGGTTTGCACAAGCCCACACTCACAAAGGCACAGTATAACCAAGCACACCTCAACTTGCAGTAACCAATGCATAGACTTAGGATCATCCTTGGGCAGGAGACCATCTCTGATAGACCAGTTAAAGAGTTTAACCCAAAGAGAAAGAGCAGGAGCCCAGCCAGCGCTTCCTGGCCCCTTTCCCCTGGTGGGAGTCACTCCAGGGTAAAGACAAGAATGCCCTGCAGGGTGCAGAGAACTGGATTCTAACCCTAATCTGGAGGGGCTTTGGACACTCCAAGCCTCAGTCTTCTCATCTATGAACTGAAGACTCTGGACTAGAAGACATTATGTTGGCTGTGATCAGGATGATTTTTTACCTATACTAGGTATTTGGCAAAGGTAAAGCTCGTTGAATGGAAATTATAGACCTATGATTTCCCATATCAAGGTCTTTCAGCCCAGTGGAAATTTAAGTAGCATCCTCCCCTTTTGAGCAGGAGAGCAACTGAAAACACTGGAGCATTCCAACCGCTAGAGATGTTTCCTGTCAACAGCCCTGGGAATAGGGTCTAGACCCACTTGCTCAAAGTTTGGTCTATACCTGCAGCTCCAGCATGATTTTCCACAGCTTCTCCTCAGGACCCCTCCTTGGGCCAGCTACTTTCCTTTCAACAGAATAAACAGTCCTGGT
This sequence comes from Cynopterus sphinx, assembly GCA_030015415.1. Lineage (NCBI taxonomy): Eukaryota > Metazoa > Chordata > Mammalia > Chiroptera > Pteropodidae > Cynopterus > Cynopterus sphinx. The sequence continues at coordinate 47,814,723 of CM057387.1, forward strand.
TTCCTTTGGTCAGACTGCCTTTTCCCCTTCAAAGGTCTCCTCCTTCTCTTCTGCCTACCCACGGAGCCCCAAGTCTCTACTGCAGGCACAGGGCTTGGTTCTAGGCCCTGTTCTCACCCCAAACACTCTCCCTGCCACCCTTCATTCCCACTTCATCCCCTCAACCGGCTGAGTTCATCTCATGGCTTATTTTCTTAACTTTATAAGCCCTTCCCTCTCCATGTTCCAAGCTACACTGCTTGCTATCAATTCCAGGCTCCTAGATGACACAGGGCCCTTACAGATGCTGCTTTCTCTCTCTGGAACTCTCTCTCACACCATTCTTTCTCCTACTCAGACCTCAAATCTCAGATGCCAGCTTCACTCAGAGACTAGTCAGTCTAGGCCAGGCTCCTTGTTCTAGTCTCTCTTTTCCCTTTCTTTCCACACCATTTAACTCAGTTTGTAATTAAAAGGTTATCATTTAATTTGTTAAGGTGTGCCTCCCTCATTAGTCTATAAACTCTATGAGTTGAGCTATTTCCACCTACCCCTAATACACAGCACCATGCTTGCCTCAGAATAGGCATTCATATCTATGAAAGGAAGGAGGGATTGGAGAAAAAGGTTTTAAAAAAGTGAAAGAAAAAGAATGGCTCAGGATCATGCTCAATGGAGTGACAACTGCTTAACAACTGGCTTTCTGAAGGAAAAAAATAAAACCTTGTTGTGCTCAATTTCCATGGTGTAAATGCTCCCGCCATGGCCAATTCCAAGCCACCAATGTGACATTCCTGAATGTGCAGCTTCACAGAGATGTGCACATTTGTGCAGTTAATGGAGACCAGGCTGGTGCTAGCACACCATTGGTTTATGCCAAGACTGACATTCAGAGTCCAACATGTTTTTAAATGACATTAATTTTTGATTCAATCCTACATTGGGCTAATGGCCAAAATGCATTAAGATTTGCAAATAATGCTGAAGGCAAATAAAGAAAAGAGAAAAAAGAAACAGAAAAAAGATGTTCTGCAGCTAGTCCAAAACAAGAAGATGAAGGGAAAGTGAGACCTAATGCCTCAGGACACGTGCTGTCTCCTAAAAGGTGATGGAAAGAGCTGCTCAACAACTTTATCTTCCAGTCTTTCTGTCAGGACCATCAACAAACTCACTGCTTAGGACACTGGTATGAGCAAGTCAAAGCCTGCATGAAATGCTGGTTATATCCACTGACCTAATATTTATTTCCCTTTCTAGCAATTCATTCTAAGAGCTCAATAAAAGCAAAAATGATCCCTGCAACACCAAATTAAAAAGGTACTGAGATCATAAAACTATTAGAAGAAAACATGGATTTTTTTCCTACTACTTCAAGATTATGGAAGCCCTAAGTGCAACACAAAATCCAGAAACCATAAAAGAAAAAGATTCATTTGACTCTATCTAAACCAAAAGTTTCTGCCTAACGAAAGCACTATAAACAAAACAGAAAGATAAATAACAAACTGAGAAAAATATATTTACTAGACACCCAGAAGGGTTCATTTACTTTATGCATAAAGTACTTCTACAAATCAGTAAGGAAATAAAGCTCCCCCAACATTCACACACAAAAGGAAAAAGGCATGGAGAAAAAGTTCAAAGAAAACACAATGGCTCAATTTCAGGGAGATGTTTAACTCCCTCATAAAAAGAGTAATGTATATCATAACAATAATGAAATATAACTTCTCACATACCGAATAAGGAGACATTTAAAAATATGGTTAACTCCCTGGCTCAGAGAGGGTATGGAGAAGGAACAGGACCTCACAAATTGCTGATAGAAGTGTAAATTGGTAACAAGATCTCTGTAGAGAGCACTTGGACCATATCTATCATAATAAAAATGCAGTCTGACCCTCCCCTTCTAAGAATGTCATGTGTTCCAGAATTTCATTATATACTGTTTAATAGCAAAGACTGGAAACAACCTAAATGCCCCTTTGGTAGGTGACTAGTTGAATAAATTCTGGCTCAGTCATACAATGGAATACTGTGCAGACAGAAAAGAATGAGGGTATCTCTATGTATTAATATGCATCCATCCACAATATAGGCAGAGGAGAAAAGGGCATAGAACAGTGCATATGTTATTGTTTGTGAGAGAAAGATATATCAACAAAAATATACTTAGAATATTCCTAGAAGGATAAGAAACAGGTAACCATAGTTGCTTCTAAAGAGAGAAGCCTGAAGCAGAGATGCCAAAACATGTCTGCTTTCTGTCCCATGTGCACGCATTATTTATTACAGTCAATTTCTAAAAATAGATATGCATAAAGATGTTCACTGTTGTGCTGTATATACTAGACAAAATAAAACACCACCAGAATGACCTAACCGTAGGTCATTTACTATTGTAATATTTTTTAAATTGTAATTATTTTTTAATCCTAATTAAATTATACTGAGTCACTTCAAATAATTTCTAGTCTTGAGTACCAGGAAAAAAATACACATTACTTCCTAGGATATTTAAACAACTCTCCAGTGTCTTTACAGGATAAAAGCCAGCAATCTTTGAGAATTCATGGAGAACAGAAAGAATATCAGAAGACTGGATAGACGAGCATCCCAAACTTCCTACAGAAAAAGAATGGAGCTTAGAAAGTTTAGATGACATTGATTTTTGGCAAAAATTCTAGGGATTATCTGAGGAAGTAGTGAGCATTAGAAACCAATAATAATTCACTCAGAACAATGCAGAATAAACTATGCTAGTTGTTAAGAGAAATATTTAAAAATAAGCAGAGTTGTGGTTTCTTAAGCTTGAGTAAAATACCATAAGTACCTGAGACTCTGGGCTGCACAAGGAATGCTGGCATGGGACAGGGAAACCAAGTGAGAAGGGCTCCTGACCCACCGACATTAGTTCCCCCAGAGCTGTCCTCTAAGTGACTCTGCAGGAATTTATTAGGTTCTTTTTTTCCAGGAAGGCACTGACAATATCTTTCAACATGTCTGGGAGATAAAATACAGTGCTATAAATGTCATCAGGAAGTTGAACACCAGGCTCTTGTACAGAACACCTGGTCCACTCAAGTGTGCGACAACTGATTTAAACTCCAAGATAATGCTCAATGTTCACACTGGCCTTTGATTACTCAACATTCTTAATAAAAGAAAATATATGTGAATGTTTTGAAAACTTTATAGGGGCACACAAAAGAAAGTTAGCATTATTATTATTATTATTTTGAAGGCACTGCAAATTCTAGAACAGATAAAAAATACCAAGAACCAAGGCAAAAATAGAAACATAAAAAGATCCTAATGGGAGAGATCTAATAACTTCAAACTATTAAGATGAAACCTATATCATGCACCATGTCACACAAGGGTAGGCTGAGAAAGCCCTGATATAGCACAATCCCATACAGGTTTGGTGACCATGGTCTCAAGATAATTAGAAGCATGTCATGTCTACTAAAAGCCTTAATGCATCAACTGTATGCTCTGTTCATGGACGCAGTGTCCGTCCTTCCTCTTTTCCAATTAGATGACACAGGGCCTGCCAGGTTGAATTCTGGGTGCCACACTTATGAGACACACATGTCAAGTGGAGCAATCAGTACGGCATATTTTGTCATATATGGAAATGACTGAAGCAGCTGGCGACTTCTTAGCCAGGAAAGAAACTACATACTTGGACATCCTCAAACATCGGAACATGTATTATACAAAAGAAAAAGAATAATTCAGAGGAACAAGTTGCACAAGTAAGCATGAGTTATAGTCACTAAAAAACATGCCTCTCTGCAAGGAAGAGCAACTATGGAGTAGGCTGCCTGGTTAATGGGGGTTCCCTTCCCATCATGGGTGGGATATCCATGCCAGGGATATCATTCAGGAGGGGAGAGAGGTTTGTCAGCCTCAAGATCCCTTTTAACTTTAATAACCTGGGATTCTAACTGGCTTGACAGTTTCCTGTGTGTAGGTGCTATTATAGCATATACAATAGGCTATCTAATATATGACAGATAATATGTATCAATAACATATTTAATAAATAACATAGTAAATATGATACAGTATAACATAATATAATATAATACATGTTTCACAGTTCTGTACCCCCCTTCACACCTAACACCTAAGGATAGAATAGGGTGTATACTGTAGGGGCACATTTGTGCTGAAGGAAGTATAATGATACAGACATTTTGTGAGGCTTATTTGCAAGTGGGAAGATCATGGTATAGAGTTGGGAAAGAACTTTCATCTGCTTCTGTTCACAAAGGGAACAGGCACCTGATCTCTAGAATTCAGCACCTACTGCAGTATAAATTCATATTTGTACATCTGATAGTGTATCCAATGTGCACAGCCAGCAGAGAAGAAAGTCCCCCTTAGCATAAACCGAAAATGTGCTGAAAAAGCTCTCTAAAGCATTTGTTATAGAACAGAACATTGTGGAAAGACAGTCCTTTATTTAGATCTCATTTGTGCATGAAAATCAATATGTCCTTTCTAGTCCTTATCTTACAAGAAAATGTGTCTCTAATTATTGTCCCAAAGTCTTCTCCTCCCAGCCTTGCCTTGTCAGCTATATGTAACTGTGACTTATCTAGCACCCCCAAAACATACTGCACACATCAAGTGTTAATTTAGAAAACTGTCCAGCTCTCCAATATGTCTCCACAGCCTGTTTTCAAGAACTACTCCAGTTCTCACCTCCCACCATCCATGGCAGAGTGTGAATAGCTTGTTCCTGGGTCTCTACCATAAGACAATGGTGCTCTATCTCACTTCCTAACTTTTAAGTTCACCCTTCCTCTGCCCCCAGGACACAATACTTTCTACTACATACATTTGCTTTGATCTATATTATTCCTCCTCTACTTTAAAAAGGGGCTTAAAGTATTTGAAAATGTTGCCAAATCCTTACTTTCACATAGAGAGTATTTAAACAGTCATTGGCATCATTGTTCTTAATTTTTCCATTCTGGTAAACAAAAAAACAAATACTCCCCTCCATGGCTGGAAAACAGAGTCACAGAAACAACTTTGGGAAGGTCAGGCAGATGGGAGAGTTGATGTGAACTAAGCTGGAAGGACCTTCCCTATTAACAGCTAATCCAGACAGTTCCCACAGGACAGATCACTTCTTGCCAGGTTGGTACAAGATTAAAACAAGGTTTACAATGATGTAAGAGTTTCATCTTACACATTCATGAGCTACAACTGTTTACTAACATGCATTTTGGGTGAAAAAAATACATGCACACTGAGCATCATGAACTGTTAAATTTCAGTATCACGTTTAAACAAGACAGTTTAAAATTCTGCCCAGAACTGCCCATAAGGAGAAGTGGTCTACATTTACTTTGAAGTGCAAATTAGTACAAATTTTTTAACAAACTGGCATACAATATCTCTTATATGTTAAAAAAAAAGTCCAGAAAATTACAGATGTCTTAGACACTAATTTTCTAACATTGACATTTTCTATTTTTATGCTGGCCACACATCTCTCACCAAACACTCTAGTTCACATTCACACAATGCAATACTTGTGCTAGAGGGGCTCCACTGGACTGGGAGCAAGTGGGAAGCCCAATGAAACCAGGGTCTCAGTGCCTCAGACAGAAGCAGCTGCTATGTAAGAGCAGTGGTGGTCTCGAAATACTAAACACATTCTCAGTGTCCTTCCGATACTTCAGTAATATTGACTATAGCCCTGAGAAAACCGTGGAGGGAGGGAACACTGGTGTGGCAAATATGCGCCTCTTTTGGAGAGGACTGAGCCTGGGGAGGGAGAAAAGGAAATTTTCAAAAGCTCTTTGCTTCTCTGGCTAAACTTTGGTTCTTTAGTTAGCTTTATTCTGTTTCCAAACCAACCTGGGGAAAAGCTGAGGTCTGCCAGAAAGAACATCTGGGATTAGGGCACTATTCTCATAGATAGATATTTGTTTGTGGAAGACATAGAGACAACTAGCCAGGCAGAAGAGCAAAGATCTACCAGCAAACCTTGAATGAGGTGGGTCCTCCAAAGCTGACTTGGTGACAGGTCAGCGGCCTTACTTTCCATCCGCCACCCCTACCCTAATGAGGGTGACAGCTCTAAGGGTGAGAGAAGGAAGCCTGAGTCTTTTTAGGGGGAGGGATGCTCTTTCGCTATGAATACTGGCACAAGAGTTTGGGTGCAAACTAGGAAAGGCCATGGTGCCTCCTTAGAGTTGGGAGGCAGTGTCACTGCGGAGAACAGCAAAAAGCTCTCTTTCACACCCAAGTAAATGTATTTCATTTGGGGGGACTGAAGGAGATTAAGCCGAGTACGCACAGGCTAGCATCACTTTAGAGACTTCTATTCCGGCTTCCTGGGGCTTGGACCTCGGTTTGCATGGGGAGAGACTGATGGAGGAATAGAGGAGACCTACGAGTTGAAAAGGGCTAAGGAGAAGGACGCGCGCGGGGCTGGGGTCGGTGGGACCTTACCTTGCTGACCACATTTTGGAGGAGGCCTGTGCGGATGCCATAGTCCCACGCGTGGCAGTCGCAGTTGGAGGTGTTGTCCCCCTTGTCCGGAGGGGACGAGAGGGTTGGCGTGTCGCCCCTCTCCGCACCGCTGCTGTTGCTAAGGTTGCCCACGGTCCCCCAGGCGGCAGTGGAGAAGGGGGTGGTAGGGGGACTGGTCCAGTTGGCCACGTTGCTAGCTCCCCACCGACCGGTGGCCGTGACCCCAGCCAGTTCGGCGCCTTTGCCGGCCTCGCGACACCAGAAGTTCGGCTGGTCCAAGAGAAAAGAGTCCGAGAACTGGCTGAAACCGATGAATAACGCCGGTATCCAGGTGAGCAACACGAGGGTCTTCTGGTAGCCCCCACCCAGGCCTCCGAGGAAGGGCAGTACCGACCCGTCGTAGTCCAGCAGCAAGAGGCTTGGGGCTGCCGCCACCGAGCCGCAGCTCGGGTGCGGGCCTCCGCCGGAGGGATGCGCGGCGGGCAGCGGCTGGATCTCTCCAGCGCTGCCCGGGCCCGCGCGCCCCCCGAGGGGCACGGAGGCCGCCGCGTCCCCGGGAGGCAGGGAGCCGTTCTCCTCGGCCGGGGGCGGCTGCTGCCCTGGCCCGCCGCCCGCCGCCTCGCGCCGCCGGTCTATCGCCATGGCCCGGGCCCGCGGCGCCCGCAGAGGCGCATAGAGCGCGGCGGAGGCTCCCGCGGGCACCCCGGGCAGGGCCCGCGGCTGCAGAGCGCGCGTCCGGCCGCCCCGGCGCGTCAGTCCGCCCCCATGGCCCCGGCCCCGACTCGCGCCCCGCGCGCTGCGGCCCCGCGCGGGCGCCGGGCGGAGGGCAGTCCAAGGCCGGCCCGGCCCTCAGCCGCCGCCGCGCATCGGCTCCGCGGCCCGGGGAGGCGGCCGAGCCCGCCGCTCGCGGGAGGAGGAGAAAGAAGAGGAGGAGGAGGAGGAGGAGGAGGAGGAGCGGCGCCGCGCCTTCGCCGGCCGGCCCGGCGCCCTGCGGACCAGGTGCGGGCGCTGCGGGCGGCGTTGGCCGCGTCCGCTGCTCCACGCGCGTCGAGATGGAGTCGTCCGACCTCGGGCGCCTTCCGGAGGACGCGAGCTCGGGTCCCCGCCGCCCTCCCGCTCCGCGCGTCGCCCTCTCTCCTCCTCCTCCTCCTCCTCCCGCTCCACTTCTCCTCCCTGCCCCCGGCCCGCCCCCTCTCCCCCCGCCGAGGTGGAGGTAACCGCGGCACCTGCTGCGCCCTGCTCCGGGGCGCGAGCGCCCCCTCCAGCCGGGACGTGCAGCCGCCGCGGAGCCACTGGATGCGGGCGGGGGGCACCGGACTCTCCGGGCCCGCCCAGCCCGAGGGGCCTCTGTGCGTCCCCCCTCCTCGTCGGGACCGGCGGGAGCGAGCGAGGCGCGCCGAGCTGCTGGCGCGGGGAGACGAGGGGCCCAGAAGGAGTCGGCGTGCGCCGGGGACGAGCGCACGCGGCGGGGTGCGCTGCTCCGCCCTCGCCTGCGCGCGGTGCCCCCAACCACGAGGCGTGCGCTGAGTCGCGATGACCTCTGCTCGCTTCAGAGGCGCCCTCACCCCACTCCCGGTCGCGAGCCCAAGGGTCGCCAACATTCGGGAGCAACCCTCTCGTGCTTTTTCGAGGTGCAGATACAGTGAATCTTTGTGTCCACAGAGTAGGGTCAAGGAGGCTCATTCTCCAGTTTCAGGTTGTCTGTCACCCGCAGCGTCGTGTCACCCACTCGGCACCCACTCCCACATCGCCATTTCTTCCTCCAAAATGAATGCCGTACATGTACGGCGCTAGGATATGTTGCCAACACAAGTTACGTGTACATAACGTGAATGGTGATGGTATTCCCCACCTCCACCCCAAAATCTTGAATTCACGTTTCGAACGCCAAGTGCACAGGCGCACACGTCTACATTCGCACACACGAAGACCAACCTCTCCCTGCTCTCCTTTGCTCCAGCGCCAACCTTGCCCAGCCGGCTGTATATAAATAACACCGGCCCTGCGGCAAACGGCGTCATTAGCATATTCCCTTCTGCACCCAGGCACAGATAAGAATGGGGCGGCACCTTTCACCCCAGCGTCCCCCCATGTTGGAGACATTTCATATTCTGAGAAGTTTATTTATGGAAGTGTTGACAGAGCAATCCATTTCCAGCCTTATTTGGGGAGGGGCCAGGGACTATGCGAAAGAAATGCTTTTACTTTCCAAAAGAATACTTTAAACTACATATACTAAATGTATTCTTTTGCATTTCCATAATTTATTTACACATTTAACCTGAAGTTTTTTTGTTGTTGTTGTGGGCAACATGTGCTTACTACGCAAGTAAAATATTGGCGCATCCCAGATAATTCTTTCTGAAGGCTGCCAGAGGGCTGGGCCTTGCAGTAGGGGAGGTCGTGGGCTTTTCTTCGTGTGGCCGAGAAGGGGAGTGTTCAACAACCATGGCCCGAAGGGGCCCAAAGTGCTGCAAAAAACACCAATCCCCCGAGAAACTGGTGTCTAAACCTGCTCGTATTTAAAGAGCTTTTGGGGTGATAATGAACACTATGTTCACAGTAATGGTTCCCCATCCCCCGCAAACTTCATGCTATCATTAGCTTCACTTTTTCTTCCCTCCCAACTCCTTATTGGGAGAAATAATACAAAGTGTTTACCTTTAAGGCTGGAACAGAGAAAGTGCTCAGTAAATGTTAGCTATTTATTATTACCACCGCTACTACTCTTACTATTATATAAAATATGCATTTATATTTCTGAGTTTAAAAATAATTTTAAAGATGTTATTTATTTCCTCTTCAGTGGCAGGCTGTGTTTGGCTCTACCTCTTTCCACCGTAATCACAAGAATCCATTTGTTGTATTATAACTCATCACAAAATGCGTATTGCCAGTGATCTTGATGGCCATTCCAATCCTCATAATAGATAATATTGAACTTTACAGGCACGGTTGGCTTTCAAATACATACTGTCATTCAGTTCTCCCAGGACCCCTAGGAAGTGAATCTTCAAGATGAGGCTGTGAGGCTTAGGTGACTATCAACTCAAAAGAGGTGGCCCACAGCTAGCCAAATAGCTAGCTTTGAACCCACATTTTCAGACTTCACATTCCAGGGATTTTTCCATTTCAGTTTGCAGGGACAGATTACGATACCATAGAAGAGTTTAAAATTTATTTATTTATTTAAATTAGTTTCAAGTATACAGTACATTGGTTAGACATCTATAATGTTCATAAAATGATCCCCCCCAATTAATTGCTCCCTACCTCTCCTAGCCCTCCACTTAGCCATTGTATTAATGCTAACTGCATTACTTCTTCCGTGCTCAACTATCAGCTACTAATTTGTACTTCTTTAACGCTTCACCCCATTCTCCTAGCCTCCCAAACCCTTTGTCCATCACCAAATTATCCACTATCACAGAAGAGTTTTAAAAGACATTTGTTAACATGCATTTTTAGGTATGAGAAGTCCTGGCTCTGGTGAGGAGTTTCATTGCCAAGTTATTGTTTGTCCTTGTCACCAAAAGTTGGTGGAAATCCCCCAAATGATACATTCCCAGAATTTGGGGGCATATTTGAAAATGGTAGTCTCTAAATGTGAGTTAAAAGGAATCAATATAAGATATTTGAAATTACCCATCTGCAGCAACTGACCTAGGCATTGTAACTAAGTCAGTGGTTAGAATAAAGTTTTCCCTAAATTCCATTTGGATCAACTTGACCTCCAAATCTAGTAGAGAAGATTAGAAAGTAACTAATTTAAAATAAAGTGGGCTTCAATTCATTAACATATCACAAGTGACCTCATAGAGGAACCTATATCAAAAGGAATAAAAACGAAGAATTTGACACTCTGATAGCCTCCAGGGTGAGTATTTAAGTTCACTGGCTAGTAGTATAAGGCTGCCAATCAGGCACCTGCTATCACGTTACCGTATTCTACATTACTGCAAGGTAGTTATCAGTAAGTGCTAGTTTTCTTGTTTACATATTTATTGACTACCTCCCACCTCTAGATAGGTATTCAGTCATATTTCTGGTGCCTAAAACAATGCCTGGTACATGTAAGACACTCAATATGTATTTGTTGAATAAATGAGTTTATCAAATTATTATCATTTGATGATATTATCTATCAGGATCATTAACTCTATTTACTTTAGTTCTTAAGTCACCAAGCAACCTTTTTAAATTTATTTAAGCTCTCAAATCAGCCAAAATGAGCATTCAAATGAACTTGACAACTATATTTCTTATTACAAGTAAGTGTGGTTAATAAATTAGCTCCCCATATGAAGTAGTTGTGGGCAGTTATTGGCTTGCAAATGGTTTGGCTTGTAGGCCAAATGCAGCTCACAAGACCACACACATGTTTCCAGAAAAATAATTGCTAACATTTGAAAATCATGAGACTGAACATTAAACACACACGAACACACATAGCAGAAGCTTTGAGGCCCAGCTTTTGCAGGGCATGCTTCCCTGGAATGCAGTGGAAGGGCAGGTGTTCTCCAGCTGCTCTCTTCTTACCCACACACATTCCTCATGCACATCATTTGTCTGGCTCCAGAAAACATCTGAGTTTGTGACCCAAAATTTATAATGGTATCCTGAACTCACTGATGTCTGTAATGAAGCTGAGCCATTCTCTCTTCCTTTAACACCGTGTTAAATAATCTACCAGTTTGCAATTTTCTAAAAATTGAGAAGAAAAAGAAAGATGCAACCTAATCATCAATAAACTTGAATAATTTTATTTCCTTGGAGATAACAGGAGAAAAAAAATTAGCTTCTGAAGTCGATAAAAATTTAATTTACATATTTTTTAATTTTATTAAAGTTCCAAGGAATTGGTGTTAGGGTTAATTAACTTAAAATTACAAAATTAATCATAACAAATCGATTTCACATTGGTTTTTCCTGTATGCTCATGTTTTATATTTGTATTTGAAATATGGAAGATATCACATTTTGGTATATTGTGTCTTTTTTATTATTGCAGTTTGATTTCTTTCTTTTAAATAATTGAAAAGTAGGTTATCATAATTTTTGGATGATGGGAGAAAGTGATATAAAATTACTTCAAACTCTAATTGCACATACATGAACATTATTTATATCAGCCTTTGACTTTTAGAATGTCAATTCTGACTTTCTAACAAGGAATTTGACATTTACAAAACCTATCATAAACGTAAATGAAAGATCTACTTTTGTTTGGTGGCAAAAGTAATAAAAATGTCACATCATCTATCTTAAGGAAAACCACATGTAATATCTTGAGAAAAACTAGTTATGCATCATGTATAAGTCAAATACATCTTCCTGATCAAAAGGCCAATTGGAAATAAATAATAAAGTGAAGATAAGACTTCTGTGCAAATAGCTATTCAATTGTAAATGTGACTGATAGGGCCCAGTTACTCTTAAAAGCTTCTTCAAAATTTAATTTCTAATTGTTTTGTTGAGTTAAAAAAAACAATTAGCAGAACAAAGTATCTAGAATTCAATTCTCAGACACACACACACACTCACATACACACATACACACACATGTACATACACGCACACACATGCACGAAAAAGGAAAGAATACCAGGACTTACAGGTGAATATTATAAGTTTCATTTCAGCACAGAATTAGCACATCTTCAAATTTGTAATGAGAATTATCCCCAAATTTGCAAATGAAACCTCAGGTTTCAAGTATAGACATTGGGGCTTGTCACAAAGGGTGAGCAACTTTCTGAAGATAATAATTGTCAGGAGTGTTCATGGGAACAACATTAAGTAGCAAAGGTTTAGGGGAAAGAACTTACATTTCCTAAAAGAGACAAAATATGCTCTTGTACAACCCTTTCCCCTAACTTTTTTTTCTACTAATTCTAATAGAGATAAAGAAAAAGTCACAACTACAGAGTCTGGGTGTTTTAAACAAACCTAAAGTGATTAAACTGATTTTTTTTTTGTGACTAGAAGCTGGAAGAGGATAAGAGTAAGAAATGCCCCTAATGGGGTAGATCATGAACCCAGAATATACTTTCTAAAGCAAAAAAATTTGCTCAACTTTTTGTCTCTAATACAGTTGGTTTGAATTTATGACTATTAGTCATAAAAGATGTTTCATATTTAAAAAATTAGCTGTATGTATATGCATGTTATCTTCAGCATAAATAATGGGTCACCTCACAGGGCTTTGAATAAAAGTTTATATGCAAAAACTATATAAATATTTAGATAAAGTCACTGAAACATTGTTTTCTAAGTTATCAGTATTTTAAAAAATGAAATGGGAGTTTTTGAACTTTGAGTAAAAACACTTTTGCTATTTCAGAAGGTTATTTAACACTCCAATAGCAATGAGTACACCTAGCACAATTTCTAATACCATTCTCTAATGAAAGGAACCAAAGTTCTTAGGAGAAATAATTGATTCTAGGGCTTGGGCAGAAAATATATAAGATAAGCCTGGGGCATTTTGTAGTGTCAGAAAGCAAGGAAATGTTGACCATTTTCCACCTCCACCCCCACTCCCCACCCCCACCAAAGTAATAGAGTTGTGTCAAAGGGACACAGGAGCCAACTGAAAGAGCTCCCAATTTCAGCAAGAAAATAAAGTATTATCGGGTAATAATTCAAAGTATAAAATCATGAGTCCATACTGATATGAATGAATGATTGGATAAATAAATATATAAATAAATAAGACAGAAGAGACAGATCCCCCATACAGAATTGCAAATAGTATATTTAGATACATAATACTTAAGGAGTTGAACAGAACTCTCTACTCCTCAAGTGTGAACTTCACATAGTTTTTTCTTCCAAAGAGGAAAGTATGGAAAGAGATGAAAAAAGAGAAAAAAGATACAGTGTAGATACCTGATAATCACTACCACAGCCAGGTGATCAAGGTCAATATCAACAGTGTAAATTAGGTTGATAGTATGTGGCCTTGATACGATACAATGAGAATTACTCTTTACCATTGTGATCTGCCTCTCCGAAACCCTTAATCCCAAGCAAACCATGAGAAAAACGTTAGACAAATTCAATTAAGGGACATTCTGCACAATGCCAGACTAGCACTAAAAACTATTTCGGTGATCAAAAACAAGAAAAATCTGAGACTGTCACAGACAAGAGGAGCCTAAGGAGACCTGATGAAATGATGAAATGTAACGTATTCTAGATAAGTTCCCAGAACAGAAAAAGGACGTTAGATGAACACTAAGAAAATCTGAGATAACAATGAACTTCAAATAATAAAAATGTATCATTATTTGTTCATTAGTTGTGGCAAATGTACCAGACTAATGTAAGGTGTTAATAATAGGGGAAAATAAGAATGAGTATATGGAAACTTTGCACTATATTTACAATTTTTTTCTATAAATGTAAAACTATTCCAAAATGAAAATTTTATCTTTTGAAAAAGTGATTTAACATTTTTTCAAACATTAATATTTAATTTTAAGCTCTAAATCAGTAATTTCCCTCTGTATAGATTCCATTTCTGTGATGACATTTTTAATTGAGTAAAGATTTAATACTTTAGAACACAAAGTTGATGGAGGAACAGACAAAATATAAATAATTGAAAAATGAATTTTAGGAAATGGTTATTACAGTAACTGATTTTTAAAATTACTCCAAAATGTTAAAACATACCAACAGTAGTGGGCTTGTCCAGGCTCTGGTGTAAAAGGCCAGTAAGGTGGGGCAAACTTCAAGCCCCATCTGGGAGATGTGACAACTGTAGCTTTATTTAAATTCTCCTGTTTCATTTAAGTTTACATTTCCATATTTCATCATTTTCATCATCGACCCAGAAATACACTTACACCAAGCTTTTCTTTAATTTCTCAGATCTTTTTTCCTCCTACCTTGTTAACCTCCTCAAAGATTCCATTTTTTAAAAGTTAACATAAAACCTTTAGGAAAGCTGAAAAATACATGTGTGTGGAATAACAGCACACTTTGAGGTAATGTAATAGAGCAGGCTGTAGCCTTGAGGTTAATGGGCTTTGACAGTCTTTTTATCAGCCAGAAAATGCCAGGTATATAAATCTAAGGGCTTTCAAGTAAAACTCCATTTTCTAGTGTATATCCCCAAAGGACAAGCCCCTAATATATATGTCTCAGTAGCCCCACTACCTATCGCCTGGCCTGACACTCAGTACATGTTTGTGGAATGAATTAATAAATTAATGAATTAATGACGAATAGGGTGATATATAGGATTCTGCTAGGGACAGTACATTCTAAGTTGAAGGACCAGCAGGAATGAGGATGCAAAGGTATGAAGAGAATTGCATGTTTGGAAAAGTTTATGGACCAAATGGCATTTCAATAATATGCTTTAATTATAGGATTTATAGAATAAAATCTGGCATAGAGCTCCTAAAACCCTTCTAATTTCCTAAATGATAAGAGCACTAGGAGCATCTTTTGTTGTAATAAAACATCTCTGTTGGGCTCCTTGATGGCTCTTGAAAGGGGGTTGGTTGCTAACCAGAAAGACCAAGCCATGATTAGAAGTTTCCAGAGAAGGAGGGAGGCTAGAAATGAGGTTAATAATTGATCATGCCTCCAAGAGGAAGCTTTCATAAAATTTCTATAGTAAGGGATTTGGAAAGCTTCCAGGTCAGTGAACACTATAGAGTGGGAGGATGACACACCCCAAATCCACAGGGACAGAAGTTTCTGTGCTCAGGACCTCTAAGACCTCACCCTCTGTATCTCTTCATCTGGCTGTTCATCCGTATCTTTTGTCATCTCCTTTTATAAACTGGTAAACGTTAAGTAGGCTTTTCCCTGATTTCTGTGATCCTCTCTAGCAAATTATTTGAACCTGAGGAGGGAGGTCCTTGGAACCTCCCATTTATAGCTGGTTGGTCAGAGCACAGTTGATAACCTGAGTGTACAACTGGTATCTAAAGTGTATGCAGGTGTTGGGGTGGGGAACCCTGTGGGATCTGACACTACCTCCTGGCAGTCTCAGAATTGAATTAAAGTGTAGGATACCCAGCTGGTATCAGGGAATTGACTGACGTGAGAAAAAAAACCCACACCTTTGGTGATCAGAAGTGTTTTATGTGAGTGGTAAAGGAGACTCACAGGGAAGAGACTCATAGTAGTGAAGAAGTGTTTTTCCCCTTACATAGAAAGGAAAAAACCCCGCATTTTTCAAAAGACAATTTTCAGTATAAACATGAGTTTTGACAGGAATTTAAGCAAATCCTAGGGGAATACCTCATGTTTAACAAAAACTTCATTGAGGTAAATTTTACATGCACACATTTCAATGTACAATTTGATGTGTACACCTGTGAAACTATCACCCCAATCAAGATAGATAACATTTCACTCACCCCAAAGAGTTCTGTTTTATCTCTTTGCAGAGCCAATCTACCCCACGCACTACCCTAGGCCAACTACTGCCCTGCTTTTCATCACTATAGATTAGTTTTTTCCTTCTCTAGAACTTAGAATAAATGGAACTATGCAGCACATACTCTCTTGTGTCTGGCTTCTTTTACTCAGCATAATGCTTGTGAGATTCACCCATGTTCTTGCATGTACTATCAGTATTTTATTCCTTTTTATTTATTGCTGAGTAGTGTTCAATCGTATGAATATGTCAACACTTGTTATT
This sequence comes from Cynopterus sphinx, assembly GCA_030015415.1. Classification (NCBI taxonomy): domain Eukaryota; kingdom Metazoa; phylum Chordata; class Mammalia; order Chiroptera; family Pteropodidae; genus Cynopterus; species Cynopterus sphinx. The sequence continues at coordinate 47,830,870 of CM057387.1, forward strand.
CATTTTCCTGTTAATGGGCATTTGGGCTCTTTGCAATTTGGGACTACTTTGAATAAAGCTGCTGTGAACCTTCATATACAGGTCTTTGTGTAAACACGTTTTCATTTTTCTTGGGTAAATATCTAGGAGTAATAGGATTTGTAGGTTATATAGTAAGTCATATCTTAGTTTTTGAAAATGATACCTTTTGGAACATCAACCTACAAAAATTGTCCTTTTTGAACAAATAACCTAGGCTGGATCAACTGAGCTGTCATGGAACAGCCTACATTCTTTTGAAAATAGAATAATGCTTGCGTTCTTTGTGGACACAAGTGACAAAGGGGAGATGGCACAGTACATGCTTATTAGTCTAAAGCTAAAGTGAATACTTTACATGTCAGTATCTGAAAATTGACTTATTTTAGGTAGCATATCAGGGTCTCATACTTTCTTACATAGCAAGAAATCTATAGGAAATTACCAATGCCGTGAGTTTATTAATATTTTTTATATGGAAATTTATAGAAAACCCAAGGCAAACTGACTTATGCAAAAAAATAAAAATAAAAAGGATTTTATTAAACTGTGTTACCAAAAAGACCAAAGGTTGCATGGCTTTAGTCATGGCTGACTCTTGGTGTGTAGCCACCTCTTGAGTTTGCTTCCTTATATGTTACCTTCATTCTCAGGCTTTATGTTTTCCCGGCTCAACCCTGGCAGCTCCAGCAGAGAATACCTCTTCTCTAAAAGTTCCAAAAATATCACAGCCAATCTCATTGGCTCTTATCGTTGCTGGCTGGCAGGGTCATGTGCTATTTTCAGCTTATCCTGTGGTTCCTGGGCCATGAAGCTCTGATTAGCCAAGCTTGGTCCACATGGCATGGAACTGGCCTTAGCCTAGTCTGAACCATGATGACTGAAAGTAGAATAGCAGAATTTCCCAGACACAGGTACCAGAAGAAGAAACAAGGATGTCCATTTACATTGTTCTTATTAGAAATAATGTGCAAATTCTAGATTTTTAAAAATATAGATGTCATTCAGGACCCATAATCTGAAAGAGAAAAGAGACAAGGCATTAGTTACAAACTATGTCAAGAAAGAACCCTCACTTTTCAGGAAAACTCAGCAAATGAATTAGAGGTAATTATCATCTGCAAAAACACCAATAACTCCAAGTTACCTAAATCCCTCTTTCATCTAAAGCAACTGTGGGAGTGCCATCAACAAAGCTTACCATTAGGCCATTGAGATCCAGGGTCTTCTGAAGCCCTCCAGGCTAAAGTGACCATGGGAGATGAAGTCAGCACTTTGCCCAGATCCCTCATGGCCCTTTGAACTATTTCTGTTTGGAAGTCTGGGTGCTGGGGAAAGGAGGCCAGCTTTAAGAGGCTTTTACTTCTGTCAGCTCCAACTTGGACTTTTGTTCAAAGCATTGCTCTTGGATTTGATTTGCTCTTGAATTGGATTTTTCTGGAGCTGATTTGCCAAGTCATGACAAAGTTCTTGGGATTTAGTTCCCCCTTAACCTGTGATAGGTAAGTGTTGGACAATGAAAGCCCCACCGCCTTGCCTGGCTTCTTACACGTGAAACCTTATTTAAGGGTTTGCTTCTAGACCTCAAAGCCAAAGTCCATGAGGTTGAAAGTTTCAAGCCCAAAGAAGCACTTGGCAGGATCTAGTGGAGAAGGCAGAAATTGTAAAGTCAGACTTCCTGACTTCTTGTCTAGACCTCACAATTTTCTGGTTAAGTAAGCATTAGCAACATCAGGAATGTTCAAACACGTTGAGAATTACATATAAGAGTTTAGTTAAGCCAAACTGATAACAGATGCTGGGGAGCAAGATCTCAGATACTCCAGAGAATAACAGTTTTGTAGCTTCTTTTACATATTTGAAACTAAGGGGGGAAGGTAAGGAAGATGACACAGAGGTGGGAGAAAGCAAGGAGGGAATTGGATTACAGGATAGTTAGCCAGATTATGTGTTGTTTTAAGGTTTAATACTCCTTTTGAGGTGTATTACTTCTGGTACTTCAATGGCGTGTTAACCTAGATGCACAAGAACAATGGATAGGGATGGTTTAAAACCTTTCACTAAAGAAGTTATAGGCCTAGGGCGTGACTACCCACGATGACCTTCCCAGTTCGAAATTTATGGTCATATCACCCTGTGAAGTTTTTATAGAACCCTCCCTTTTTTTTCATCCACAGCTTGAACAAAAGCCTTATTTTCCTCATTTGTAAAATGGAAATAATCATAACATCTGCATTACCTGCCTATCACGTAGAGCTACTATGAGAAACAAATGAAATAATGTAAACAAAGGGGACTTGGAAGTATAAACAATTATACAATATCCACTACTACTTAGGTGCTATCAGAAGTGGTCATCTTGACCCCAAGCACTCAAAATATCTATAATGAGCTTATCTGACTGTTCATCACCACAAACTAGCAATAGCAATCAAATAGTTAAAAGAGGTTGGAATGCCCAGTGGACATTCCATTCCATTAGCTCTGCTAAATAATTCTACAGTGGAGTCAGATAGACATAGAGCTTGAGTTTGCTGCCTGTGGTCAGACTTTCTGGTAGCTGAATGTTTGCTGGCTCAGATCTTTGAATCCATTCTCTTTGGTTGCCACACTTTGCCCAGGGCAGGCAAGCCAATTCTCCATCTTGTCTACAAGGCTAAATAAACATCATCAAGAGTGGAGGCCTGCCACTCTCTGGGTGGTGTTTTGTCCACCCAACCCAATCCCCACTAAGAGCAGCCCCTGATCTTATCTATTGGGCAGAGCTAGTTCTAGGTCCTGGCCTCACCTCATCCTGCTTGTCCTGTCCTACTGTAAACACATTGCTCTGCATCTTTGATGGAACAAGAAATGTGACACATTTCTAATAATCTTAATAATGACCACAGCTATTATTCATTGAGCACTTGAACACCTTTCCATATATACTTCACATAAAGTGCCCTATACTTTTATAAAGGAAGTACCAGTGCACCATTTTGGAGATGAAGGAAGCAAATTTTATAGATGTTAAGTAACTTGTCACATAGTATAAGAGCCAGAACTCAAAAAAACCAAAACTCAGAACAGGTCATGCCAGAGCTCAGGATTCTAGTCACTACAGTGAGTACACTGCTCTAGGAGAAAAGAGCTCACCAAAGTAGGAAATTCCCACAGGTCTCTTATTCAATTGGGCAAAAATTCAAGATCTGCCAGGGCTTACACCCAACTGCATAGCTGCTGCCCCTTCCCTTATACTCTCAATAGAGGTCATGCCCAGTGGGCTTCCTTGAGTCTGCAAATGCCTTTGTTTCAAGACCTGGCTTCTTCTCTGCCCCACCACCAGTGACCTTAGGAAAAAACAAATTGCTTTTTTTGAGGAAAATGTGCTCTTACAGGTTCTCAGGCCGGTACTATCATTCACTGCCCTCCCCAGGGACATCCCCGCGTCCTTTAGTTCCTCAGGAATCACTTATGTAGTCAGGAAGATAATTTCAGTATTAACCATTGACTAATGAACAAAACAGAACTCTAGACAGTGAGAGCTTCTTATAAACTTGCCCGATTCCCTTTTGTGTTGAGTTCAGAAATATTCTCTTACTAAAACAACTCTGGAATATAAAATTCTATGTATTCCCCTCTCTTCAGTGTGTAAGAAAATTATGCTTCCTCAAAGCAGAACTAAGCAGAAGCACAGGTGAATTACTTCAATCTCTCACCTTTCATTTGAGGCCTCATGGGGATGTACCATCTCTGGCTGGAGACAGCTGGTTTGAGTTGTCAAGGAAGCCAGGTGTAGCTCTCTACATCCTGAAGGAAATTGTCAGCAGAAAAGATCTAATAAAGGAAAATCTAAACTCCATTTCCTGTGATTTCTATTTTACGTTTTTGCCCTTTTTCCTACGTAGTTCAATGAAAAATGACTTTAATGCTTTGCATTAGATGAGACTTTTACAAATAGAAATAGATATTTTTAAAAGAGCAGGCTCAGATGTGTACACACAAATCTCTCTTCTTCTAACAAAGGAGGATAATAGACTCATGAAAAAGATGCTGCTATTGTTCAAATCTTTTCAGCCCTCTTTTCCTGAAATTACATTTGGAGTTTGTAGCACATTCTTTTGAATGTTCTGAATTGTGAAAATTTTTTACATGCTTGACTTTAAGAAAGTGTCTAAACGTCAGTTGAAACCAAATTTAGTGATTAAAATGAGAAATATCATTTGGTGCTTAAAATGACCTGTAACTATAAAATAAGGAGGAAGAATTTCTTTTGTTGTCCCTAAAGTGGCTCTGTAGGTAATGGTTTTCTTCTGAGCCCATTAAAGCTTTTGAGGGAAGGAAACCTGTCCTGGTGATAAAGCAACTGTGAGGTTAGGCTTTGACTAACCGTTAAAGAGCGTTCTTTCTTCTCTATCCCCACTTTAAAACACCAACCGTTTTTTGATCTTTGCTGAGTATTTATCCTTCACATTTTCATTTAATGAGAGTGACAATGTGTCCAAACCTCAAGAGGAACTGAAGAATTTAAATCATTCCTTGCCTATATGTCCTCCACGTAAAGGTACATTATATATTTGCTTTTACTCAGAGAGATCTAGCTTTCTAACTGCAGTAAGATAAAAAGATCAGAAAACAAAGTCAAAACAGTGTCTTATTCCTCTGGGTTCTCTCTTCTCCACATTTTATTTTTCTTCCCTTCAAAGGAGTAAACATGTGATAGGTACCCCGTTCATTTTCCCACCTAATTAAATCTCAGGGCAGAGTGTGAAACCCTGTCAGTCCTGCTTTGGCAATTTTCTACGCAAATGCACTTTTATCAATAGTTTGATAGGCCTCTTCAGTTACTTCAAATTAATGAGCTAATCAGCCACCTTGGCTGCTTAGGGAAAATAATTCAGGTGGCTCCTCTTCCTCTTCTGATTACCACATCCCACAGTTTCTGGACTCCATCCCAAAGTCTCTCATTTTCCTTCTCAAGTTGCTTCCTCATTTGCTTCCAGTAGTGTCTGCACTGGAATTCGGCCTCACTGTTTGAAGTTCTCTGTTGCTAAGAGATGCTATTTTGTATTAAAACCAAGTGCGAACTAGTACTAATTAAGGCTTTATGTAGCCTTGCAAATAGCCACCGTACTTATGCCCAGGCCAAAGGGGAATGGGTTATTTTCATTTGTTTTAATATGGACCTTAAGGTCCAGTGGGGGTTGGTCAAAATGTAAGAGGGGAAGAAGCAGTTGTCTCAGGGTTGAACTTGTTATTAGTGTATTTGCCAGTATACCATGACTGCTTTTCTTCCAAGACAATAAAAATTCTTAATTTCTCCCTTTCCTGGGCAGAAAAACACAATTAAAAAAATTATTTTTTTAAATTAGTTTTAAGTATACAGTACCTTGGTCAAATATCTATATAGGTAAGAATATGATCCCTGCAGTTGCTCCCTCCCTCCCCTGACCCTCCACCTAGCCAATGTATTCATGCTAACTGCATTTCCTATGCCATGCTCCCCATCCCCATGACCATTCGTCAGCTACTAATTTGTACTTCTATAACCCTTTACCCCATTCTCCCAGCTCCCTAAATCCCCCTTCCCTCTGACGCCAAATTTTCCACCATATTTGTGAGTTTGATTTTGATTGGTTTGTTCTTTTTATTCCTTAGATTCCACATATAAGTGAAATTATATATTGTTTATCTTTTTTTTTTTTTTTGACCTGAATACCTTCTAGGTCCATCAAAGCAATGTTTTTCTCCATCCCCTTCCTTTTCATATGTAGCAATCTTGTTTTCTTATCCTTTCAGCTACTCTATCTTTTGGTTGAGGCACTTAATTCTTTTTCATTTAAGGTACTTATTGATAGGAATGTAGTTGTTATCATTCTTTATTCCTGTTTTTGATACTTTTTTTCTTTAAGAAGTCCCTCCAACATTTCCTGTAATACTGGCTTGGTGGTGATAAATTCCTTTAGCTTATTTTTGTCTGAGAAGCTCTTTATCTGTCCTTCAACTCTAAATGATAGCTTTGTTGGATAAATTATTCTTGGCTATAGATCCTGTCATCCTGTCAAATATTTTTTGCCAAGCCCTTCTGTCCTGCATAGTTTCTTTTGAGAAATCAGCTGCCATTCTTATGGGTGCTCCCTTATAAGTAATTATTTGTTTTTCTATTGCTGCTTTTAATATTCCTTCTTTGTATTTAATCTTTGTCATTTTATTTATGATGTGTATTGGTGTGGGCCTCTTTGGATCTCTGATTTTTGTAATTCTCTGAGGTTCCTGAGGTTTTATGTTCATTTCCTTCACCAGGTTCAGGAAGTTTTCCATCATTATTTCTTCAAATAGCTGTTCAACATCTTGATTTTCTTCCATTACACTGATCGGATGAATATTTGGAGCCTTAATAGTGTCCCAAATCCTCCTCAAATTATTTTTATAGTCTTGGTATCTTTTTTCTTACCATTCTGATTGAGTGTCCTGATTGGCTTTCCCATCCTCCAGGTAAGGTATGTGATCCTCTTCTTTATTTACTTTATTCCTTTTAATATACTTCTCATCTCAGATAATATGTTCTCCATTTCAGGCTGATTCCTTTTTATAATTTCCATTTTCATTTTTATCTCTTTGTTATAGTTCTCTACATTTCCCAAAAGTTCATTGGACATGACTTTATAACTAGTGTTTTGAATTCTGCATCTGTTAGATTTCTTGACTTCATTATATCTGGATCTCTGTTCTGTTCTCTCATATGGTTTCTGCTTCTTTGTCTTCACATTTTGGCTGCCTTTCTGGGTCTGTTTCTATGTACTAAGCCAAGCTCCTCAGTCTCCCGGTCTTGCTAGTGTGGATTTGTGAAGTAGGGGTCCAGTGGCATAGTCCTGAGAGGGGTTCTGCTGCAGGCCAAACTTAGTTCAAGCCTCTACCCTTCCAGGGTCACCTGTTAAGATTCAGCAAGCAATCCACAGTTGCTGTGCTTATAGTTGCCTCAAAAGGGCACACCAGAAACTGAGGCCAGCTGCCTCCACCAGTGTGAGTATCAGCAAGGAACACCTGACTCACTGAGGATACACTTGGAAGTGGCTTGGGTGGGGACCGAGTTGGGGTAGGTGGGGTGTCAGGGAATCGTCTGGGTGGAGCAACCTCTGTTATCCAGTTTAATGATGTCACAGCTATGGCGGTGCTGAGACTGGCACACTGGTAGAGGCGAGGATTCAACAGGGAACAATGGATACTGCTGGCATCTCCATAGTGAGCAAGTTTGCTTTGGCCCTCACTCTTACTATTTCCCTGTAAGTCCCTGGTGCCCCCTGCACCCAGCTGAACAGGCACCAGTGTGAGCTGGTCCATCACCACAAAAATCTGCTCGCTGATGCGGCCCCTTTAAGAGGCTTCTGCTACAGCCTTAGTCTCACTCCGCCGCTGTGGACAGGCAGCTCTGCGTCCTTGCCCATCCTACCTTCTGCTGTTGCAGGGTGTTTTGTTGAATTTTTTCGTAGTTGTATGGCTTGTTCATCTAGATCCCAGGCAATTTTTCCTTGCTGCTGCTCCTAGTTTCTGTCACCTCTTTGATTTTGTACCCAGAAGAATGAACAAAACCTCTAACATCTACGCCATTTTTTTCTGTAAAAACACCATTTTTTTGGATGAAAACAAATAATGTAGTGAAATAGAATGTCTAGTCATCTACTTTATGCCTCTGTTTTCTGGGAGAGGCTAAAGAAATTGAATCCTTTGACCTAAATCAAAGAGTTCATCAGAGGTCAACTTGGGACTAGAGTTCAGTTAATAAATTCTGATTCCCAGTTAATAAATCTTTGACATTGCCTCCCTAGAAAAAGAATGTGTGTAGAATACCTTATGATCAATAATAGAACTATTGATACGCAATAGGGCATTTTCCTTGATTATTCTCCAGCTTCATCTCTATGTAAACAAATAGTGAATTAAAATAGGTTCTTTGTGTGTCCCTCCCTGAAACTTCAAGCTCCCTGAAGACTCAACTGGGTATCCTTTATATTTTGTACCTAGTAGGGGCTCAATCAATGGTGAATGAAAGGATGAATAAAACAAGGCAAAACCAGCTATCCCACTAGGGATCCCATTGACTCTCCTGTTAGTGCCAATTAATTTAGTTAACTAGCCACAGGTGAAAGCAAATTTCATTATCTTTCACTTCTATTATTTTGATGAATTAGGCTTATTTAAAAAAAATCAGTGAAGTATTTAAAGTAACTTAAAATCCAGAATAAAAATGTTACCCATCTAAAGTTTCAATTTATCTCCAGAACTTAATTAGTATTTGAGTCCCTAAAATAGAAGCAATTCTTCTGGAAAGGCTAGTCTCTTATGAACTCTGCCCTGCTTGAAATTTCTAAGCCTTTGTCAACAGTTCTAAGACTGTTTTCATCAACCTCAGGCCTCAGCACTCAGTGTCTAGGAAGAGTTGACTTATGTTTCCAGGCAATCATTTCACAAACATCTAAGAGCTCCACACAAACAAGGCAATAGACAGCCCAGGCTCCCATGACTCAGCACTAAATAAGAGCTGCACAGGTTTGTGGTTTCTGTGGGTGCTTGTCACAATTCTGTGGATTTGTCAGGGGTCTGTGGGCTGAGTGGAGGAAGAAGTTTCTCTTTCTTTCTGACAACATAATTAACATGCCAGACCAACAGAAGTGAGTTTTGTGAAGTTAAAAAATGGCACAAATACTCACTGTTATATTCTTCTACTGAGTTACTCACAGGTCCAATGACTGTATATCAGGGAGATGACTAGTGCCTAGCAGGTGGTGTTTCTTTGAAGAGACTGGGGGTCACTTTATAAGAGGGATGGCTGTTGGACTTTCTTTGAAGCAAATGAGCACCAATTTGGGGCCATGTGACCTCATGGTCTGGGCTTCTTACATCACCAGAATCTTATGCAAGTGCCTCTCCCATCTCTTGATTCCTTCTGGTGTTACTGGTTTGTTATACTTAAGCCATATGGTAGTTAGATGAATAAAATAGAATAAAATATTTGCACTGCTACCTAAGCTCTTTTTACCTCTCTTAAGAAAATAAAGCTACTTGATAAAATACTATTTGGTCCAGGTAACTGAGGATAGTTCCCGCTGTTCACTCAGGCCCATACCCCTACTCCATGATTTGCCTCTGACCTGAAAATATTCTTATGGTGACTTCCTGTCTTCTACACCTAGAGGTGGAAACTATGGGATTAATTCAAACTTAAAACACTTCAAAAGGTCACTTTACCAGCCAGTGATGGTGGGTTGCTGGAATGGTTTTATCAGTCAAAGAAATGAGATTGCTGTCAAAGGTCCCAAAAACACGTTTTTGTTCCTGAGACAGTGGAAAACTTACAATGCAAGGTAAGGGCATCAGACACAGCTTGTCCACTTTAGGACAGAAGCTCCTTTCTTAGGGCTTGTGGATACTGCTATTGTATAATTATGTGCATTTATCTAGGGAGAAGGTCCACATCTTTCATCAAGCTTTGAAATGAGGCCAAGGCTTCTAAAAGATTAAAATTTCTCAAAGTGGAGATATCTTTTACATCAATTTACAAAGATATGCCATAAAAAGAGCACTTTGTTACAAAATTTTAAACATGCATGTTTTTTTAAAATGTGGATAATTTTAAAGTAAATTTAATTTATTTTAGATTCAGAGCTTAAAAAGATAATAAGTAATCAATTCCATGTACTTAAGTGCTCCAGAGCCAGACATTCCCACTCCCAGAATGAACAGTTTAATATGGGTGATGGCCCTTTCTGGTATCTAAAAGTGTGGATTCTTGTTCATTCATAAAACATTCATTGACCTTATGCTACATGCCATAAACTGTGATAGGACAACTGCCCAAAAGCTCTAGGGTCTGATGAGGAATTCATGATCCAGTTAGCGGATGATGATAATGATGCCTGTTTTGAGAAAAGTAGGTATACAGTATACATAGGTGACTCTTGAGCCAGAGAGGGTTTCAGAGAAATCTTGGAACAGGCAATCCTTGAAGTACATTCTGACAGTGTGCTCGGTCATGGGGGCAGTGAGAAAAGGGATGGAGACAGCAGGAGCAATTCCATGAGCCTACTAAGACTTTAGTGTACATAGGAATTACCTAGAGCATGTTAAATTGTGAGTTCTGAATCTGCGGATCTGGGTGGGACCCGAGAATCTGCATTTCCAAGAAGCTGCTAGGTGATTTAAGTGGCTGACCCCACTTTGAAGAGAAGAGATTTAGCAGACTATTTAGGGACCAACAAGTAGATCAGAGAGGCCCAAACTCAGACAGGGACTCAGAGTGCACAGAGAGCCCCTCTCTCTAAAATATTTTAAACCTACAAAAAAAAAAAAAAATACAGAGAATGATATTCGCATGTATCATCCAGATTTTATAAGTGTCAGCAAATCTGCTTCATGTTTTTCAAAGAGGTGGTGGAAACATTTTCATGCTCCTCCTTCATTCCAACCCCATTCTCTCCTCAGCAGGACCCTTTTTCTGACCTGCTATTTATTCTATCATTTTTTTTATATTTTCAAATATTTATGTGTCAATGCTCAATATTTAGTGGTGCTTTGTATTTTACCTAGATAACACTTCATACTTCTTCAACCTACATCTTTTCTCAATTCTGTTTTCAAAATTTGCACTGGTTGATATTTGGAGACACAATACATTTATTCTAAACTGCTATTTTAGTGTTATTCCTATGAATTCATTACAATTTATTCATCCATTTTTCTGATGATGAAGATCTAGTTTGTTTCCAATTGTTCATTCATATAAACAGTGATTTGGAGGGATTTTCATGTATTAGTATACTAGATACTAATCCTCTATGGCTTGTATGCATTGCAAATATCTTCTCCCAGTCTGTGGCTTGTTTTGTTCTTGGTAGTGCTATTAACTTTGCTTACGGTGCCTTTTGTTACATGGAAGTATTAAATTTTAATGTAGTCAATTTGCGAATCTATTGTTTGTGCCTTCTTATATGTTTAAGAAATCATCAAGATGTGCTCTTTAACTCAAGATTTTGCAAACAATAGTTGAGAAGAATTTTGCAAACAATAATTGAGAAGAATAGTTGAGAAGAATATTGTGGATAAATTTGACTGCAGTTTTCTTAACTATTAGTACAATAATGTCTTTTTATAATAGTATTGCTTAAATGTGGTCTTGTTTGATCTCTGTTTCTCTAAAGGACTGGCAAATTCTTCTCAATAGAAATAAAGGCATGTTTTGGTCCTGTACACTTTGTTTCTTAATCTTTGTTTGGTTCTTAAGTGTGTTGCCTACTTCTGGGGTCTTTGACTGGTATTCCCTGGAAGATGGGAGAGCTCCCTAGCTCTCTCAGAATCTTCTCAGCAGTTCACAATGACAGTGAATGAACTCACTTCCCAGAGCATGCACAGCTCCTGGTTGCTGCGTCCCTTCACTTAGATCTAGTACAATGATTTTTAGCAATCCATTAGTCTCTGTCAAGTTTCTTTTGTGTACTCCTTTTTGGGGCACTTTTCATTTGTTCTCCATGTTGCAGAGCAGACTCTAATCATCCCCTGAGGATATAACTAGAGCCCTTTGTGAATCCCTATTCAGAAATACCGTCACTCTTCTTCACTTTCTTAGTACTTGCTGTCATTTGTATTAGTAATTGCCTTTTCTTTCAGAATCTTTTTTCATGAAGAAACTTTAGAAGGACATTCTGCCCCTGAGGCCTATGTTTAGCAAACTAAATATTTGGATGGCGGAGTAATTATAGTGTAATTTCTCTTAGGGCACCTGTCTTTTGAGGTAGATGGTTTACCTGGTTTTCTCTTGTACCCCATTCTTGAGGTCCTGGAGTCTACTCTTTTTTCCCTTCATCAGTGGCCATCGCAGTTCTCAATGGGATCAGCTAATCCTGTCACTGGCTGGCTCTCCTGGACCAGTGGGGTTCAAATGCTCCCATCTATAGGGGCCAACATTTTAGTAGCTCCTACTACCTGCCAGACCCATCACACCTCACATGACTCTTACCTTTTTTTATCACCCAAAACTCATCACTCATCCTTAGGGTTAGTAAGATTAAAGTGTGGCGCATGAATATGTTGTATTATTAAACATGGTACATGTAAGTTTTATTCATAAATTGGGTATGGTTTCTGTTTTACAATGTATGTATTTATAACTTTATGTCCTTCTGTTGGTTCAACCACATCACAAAATTGTTGATTGATATGAAAATAATTTTCCCTCAGGAGAGCTGGAAGCTCCCGCCTTTGACCCAGCCTTCCAGCCCTTCTTCTATTGTTATTTTCAACTCATCAAATATAGACATCTCTATGCTTACAATGCTATAGCACGTTCCTTACACTTCCTACAGTAACAGAAGTCAGCCTCTCCCAAGGGTATGGGCCTATCCCTTTCCCAGTAGCCCTCACCAACAGCTGCTCTTCATTCTCCTCAATCCTTGGGGTCAGGACTAGGAGTTATCCCTCTCTTGTCACTTTTACTGCTTTAGGACTCACATTATCTGGTTAGTCCCCATCTTATCCATCTGATGTGCTATCATTAACACCTCCTAGTTGGTCCTCCTCATGTGTGCTTTAAAGACTTAATCAACTGCTCATTGTTTTCACCACTGTAAGTCCTACCACAATTCTGGTGACTTTGATGTTTATATGACTGCCCCAGCTCTGGGATTCTAACTTCTCAGTTTCTTGACTTCCTCAGTTTCAGTGACCTTTTCCTCTACTTCAATGAACTCTCTCTTCATAGTCACAACTGTGTTAGTCAATTCAGGCTGACAGAACTCTCTCTCTCTCTCTCTCTCTCTCTCTCTGTCTGTCTGTCTCTCTCTCTCTCTCTCTCTCAATACATACGTATATATGTACACACACACACACACACACACACAGCTCTTCCATGGTTCTATCCAACTAGGGACTGTTCCTTTGTGATCTCATTTAAACTTAATTACCTCCTAACAATGCTATCTCCAGATATGGTCATATCAGGTGTTAGGGTTTCAACATATGAATTTGGGGGAGATAATTCAGTTCATAGCAATGAGCTGACTTCATTGTTGCCCCAAACAGTACCAACTCTGAGATCGATCATTCCATCTCAAATATATCTTTGCTGCTTCCAGATCCCTCAATCCCTCACTTAGGTACTCCTACTATACCTGTTTTCACTTACACTGAGATTTTTAGTAGTTTAACTCCTCTATGCATCTTCTTTTTTTTTACTACCCCCTATTTCCTGGTGGCTTCATTTCTCCCTTCTCTAACCTAGATTCTGTGGCTCACCGTTTTCACATCTGTCTAACATCCGAAGCTCCACTGTTGTTTTAATGTGCCATGCCCTCCCCCTCTAGGAAATGCTATTTCTAGGTCAGTCTTACTCTCTTTTTTTTTTGCTCCTAAATTTAGGCTACAAGCCTTACTAGAGAAAAACATTTTATAATGCAAGTTGCATTACTAAAAGTCCATGGTCAGCTGAGCTGTTGGTGCTACCTGGCAGCCTTTATATTTCCAAAGTCAATGGCTACTATCATTCTTCACAGCATCTAATTCAGGTAATTTCTTCCAATCTCTGTCCCACTCCCCAACATGCAGTAATTTGTGCTCAGCTGCATCTCCACATAGATGAAGGCTCTTGCTGAAGGGGTCCCTACATGTGCCTCCTGCTGTCTCTGGCTTCCACTATTCTTTTCCCTTGTTCTTCTAGCTCTAAAGATGCACACAACTCCTTTCTGTTGCCAGATTCTGGGTGCCTTGACACCTCTATATTCTTTCAACAACAGTTCTAAAATTTTCTGACACCACTGGATGTCCCACAATTCAATTCAATCCTGACACTAACTACCCAGAGTTAGGGCAGACCCTCACAGGTTAAGGGGCCCACTTTTGCAGACTGCCTCAACTTTGGATGCCAGCCACAAATTTCAGATTCCCAGATGACCCACACTTTTTTTCAACATAGTGAGAATTAAGGGATTCCTATTATACTCCCTTAGGTTTAATAATAATTCTGAGATGACTTACAGAACTCAGGAAAGCACAATACTTACAATTAAAGTTTCATTGCGAAGGATACAACTCAGAAATAGCCAAATGAAACAGATTCTGTTTCATTTGAGTGCAGGCAATCTATCCCTGTGGAGTTGGGATGCACCACCCTTCTGGAATATCAATATGTTCACCAATGAGGAAGCTCCCCTAAACCTTATTGTTCAGAGTTTTTATGGAAGTTTTATTACTTAGACACAGTTGATTAAATCATTGGTCATTGGTGACTGAACTAAATCTCTAAGTCCTCTCCTCTCTTAGGAGGTCAGAGAGTGGGGCCCAAATTCCAGCTCTCTGATTACATGGTGGTTCCTCTGTCTATTAGCCCCACTTTAAGTTGTCTAAGGGCCCACCAAAAGTCACCTCCTTAGCATAAACTCAGGTATGGTCAAAAAGGGCTCATTATGAGTAACAAAAGACACTTCTATATTTAGTATATGCCAAGGGTTTCAGGAGCTCTGTACCAGAAACTGAAGATAAATGCCAAATAAATTTTTTTTATTATACTCAAACTCATTTTCTATAACTCTACTCACACTTTCTGTTTAGATGAATCATCTTTGTAAAATTTGTTTCCTACCTATATACCCACTTGACAAACTTCTTGACAAACACAGCAGCTATCCTCAGTACCCCATGTGCATGTAACCATCATTGCACCATTCATAACACTACATTGTACCATCCTGTGTGTCTGCTTGTGTTTTTCTCTAGATTGTAGACCCCTTGAAGCAGAAAGATGTCCTGTTCACCCCTGTATCCTCATCATTATAGCCCAATACTGGGCCATGATGGCTGTCAATCATTTTTTTAAATGGATTAGTGAATAGTTCTCTCTCTTATTTTGGGCATCCATTCATTAAGCATCTCATTTGAGAGAGATTGCACTAAGTGTTGGACACCCAGAATAACTGCTAGCTAGGACCTGACACTCTAGTGGGCTTGGTTTTTATCCTGGAGTAGACCACCCAGACTGATCTGCATTTCTACCACACCCCGGACATGCCTAGAAGCAGCATAGATTTCCTCACATATACTGAGACAACCGTGGTGCTGACTCCACTGCGGCTCATGGTGGGCAGTCTGCCACTCTGCCCTTCAGGTTCCAGGACCTCCTTGGTCTATCTTCTGGGACCTGGGGAGCAGTGATTAATTTGCTTTTGAATAGTTTTATCTGTTGGAGGTAACAGAAACTCTCTCTGCAAATTTTTCTCTCTGTCTGAGAGGCAAGGGAGTGGTTCAAGTTACTTAACTCAGTACTTCCCTCAGTTTCCACATCTGTAAAATGAGAATTATTATAATACTTATCTCTTAGAATTGATTTGAGGATTAAATGAGCACTTTGAGCATGCTGTAATTACATAGTAAATATAATTTGCAATTAGCATTCCTCTTTTATAATCTTCCTTTTATGAAGAAAATAAAATATATCTATATAAATATAAGAAATGTTGGAGAGACATGCCGGAAACCACTAAATAATAGATAGAAGAATGACATTTTTTTACATTTATTCAAAAACGTTTATTAGAATAGCACATGTGTATGCCAGAGATTTTACTAAATAGTAAAGTTATAAAAATGAGTAAGACATGGTCCTTTCTTCAGGAGCCATAATTATTAGGTCTGTGGGCCTGAAGTCCTACACTGCTTAGTTGGCTGCTCAGGGCATCAAAGACTGGAAGGAAGGTGTCAGCCAGGCTGTGTTTCTATCTGAGGACTTTGGGGGAAAGTATGTTTGCAAGCTCATAATTTTTGTTGGTTTTCTTGAGGTTGTAGGACTGTTTTTCTTTCCTTACTTCTGAAAATTAAGGATGCTCTTAAGAGGCCACCTACATTTTTTACCATAACTCCCCAACCCCCAATTTTCAAGCAAGCAATAGTGACTCAAACCTTCCTGGTGCTTCCAATCCCTGGTTTCCTGCTTTTCTCGAGAATGATTTTTAACCTACATATTTTAAAATTATTTTGTCTTGAATTTTAACTGTGTGTATTTATTTAAAAAAAAAAACACTTCTGTGTTATATATGAGCTATTTCAAAATTTCTCCTTCGTGTATCTCCATGTTATCTGAAGTTGTGTGTGTTTGCATGCGTGCGCGCGCGCGCACGCGCGCGCACACACACACACACACACACACACACACACACACTTTTATACTCCTCCATCTACATGTGGGTCGGAGTAAACATTTCCAGTGGCTTGTCTTGGAAACTCTCTGCTCATCGAATTGAACAAGAAAATGAGCACTTAAATGAATGGCCAGGGTACAACATATCCCATTGGCAATGTCCCATTTATATGAACTTGTACTTCTATCAGTGATGGCAATGAAAAACAAATATCAAAGCAGAGCCTAGACTTAAAATGATTTGAATATATTTTAGCACATTAATTCCATAGAGGCTTTCAAACCAGACTGATCAGACATTTGAAAATCATTTACCTTAAATGGGTCTCTGAAATGTACCAGGGCATTAGAAATGACAGTTAATTATGCTTACTTCATGTTCTACGTTAAAAAATAAAAACCATCCTATTTCGAGTAAGGGCATTTTTCTAAACCCATGATTAGCTCTGTGAGCATCCAACACAACATCTAATTCCAGTCTTTCGAATAGCCACCTTTTAAAAAAAAAAGCCAGCTAATACATTTGTTTGCAGACACAAAGACAAAAATAAATCAAGTGGAGCCTGCTTTGGTACCCTTAGGTGATGAGATATGGGAGAATGAAACTAGAAGAGGAAGACACCATTGGCATCTCTGGCTTTGGGAGCTTGACAGCATCCCTCCTGGTTCACCTGTGAGTCATCCCACACACAACTTTAACGATGCAGGAGGTTGCGTGCTAAGCTTGGGCAAAACAGATTAATAAGAGGCTCCTGGCCCTCAAGGAGTTCATTGTCTAGTGAGAGAGACAAAGAAGAATCATGTAATTATAATACCTCATGGGAAGTGCTAAATGACAATGAAAAAATGCTATCAGAGCATACAGAAGAAAGAGGCATGTAAACATAGGTAAATCTGCTTGTAACTATTTATAGGTTTGTTAATTATTTGTCTTGTCTGGAGATGATGTGGGTAATCTCCTGTTCATTCGCTTTGTAATTCACGGAATAAGGGCCAAGGCAGGAGGTCTAGCAGTGCTTCCTTAGCCTGCTTCGTGGGTGTGTGCAGGAATCCACTCATGGAATGTTTGCTTGTAAGGCATTATTCTTACTTCTGTGAATACTGAGGACTTGACAGGATGGTAATTTTTGGTTTAATCATTAAGCAGTTCTTCCCACCTTCTGACATTATGATTCTGTATCCTTGAATAACACATCCCCATAATGGAGAGTGGTAGCAGGGTTACTGAGAGCCTAGAAAACTAAAAAGCAATAGACCAGTGACTGATTCCCAGAGCCCTCCATAGTTTGAGCTAAGTCTGCCCCTGCCCCTATGCGTGAGGCAGACCCGACCAACCAGTCAGGCCATGCTGAGACAGAACACAGCTGAGAATCCTTTACATCACAATATTTGCTATCCTTGGTCTCCATTCTGAAATAATGACCAACAAACAGGATACTGCTCCTCCTGCACTTCCTAGCAAGCAAGACTGGTATTTGTTATGGCAGCCTGGGGTGATTAATATACATTTTGGTACTGAGAAGTAAGGTGCTACTGTACCAAATGTGTAAAAATATGGAAGTGGCTTTGGAACTGGGCAACGAATAGAGGGTGGAAGAGTTTTATGGTCCATGCTAGAAAAAGCCTAGCCTGACTGAAAGTGAGTGCTGGTAAATACATGGATGTTAACGGTGGTTCTGATGAGGACTCAGGAAGAAAAGAGAAGAGCTGGAGAGAAAGTCTCAGAAAATACATATATCTTCATGAACAGAATGTCAATAGAAATATGAATGTTAAAGGCCATTTTGATGAAGTATCAGATAGTAATGAAGAAAATGTTATTGAAAACTGGAAGAAAGGTGATCCTTATTATAAAGTGGCAAAGAACTTTGAACTGTGTTAGAGTGTTTCATGGAAGGTAAAACTTGCAAGCAATAAAATTGGGTATTTAGCTGAGGAGATTTCTAAGCAAAATGTTTAAGAAGTGACTTGGTTTACTTACGATAAAATGCAAGAGGAGAAAGTTAAATTGAAAGCAGGAACTTGAATGCATATTTGTACCCCCATGTTCATAGCAACATTATTCACTGTAACCAAAAGGTGGAAGCAAGCTAAGCGTCCATCTGCAGATGAAGGGATAAACAAAACGTGGTCTATACATACAAAAAAATATTATTTAGTTTTAACAAAGAATTAAATTCTCACACACGCTACAACATGGATGAATCCTGAGGTTATGCTCAGTGAACTGCTTTGGTGAACTAAGCTGGATACAAAAGGAAAAATACTGTATGATTTCACTTATATGAAGTTCTTAGAGCAGTTGAATTCACAGAGACAGGAAGTAGAATAGTAGGTGCCAGGGATTATGGAGTTGGGGGAATGGGGTGTTAGTGTTTAATTGGCACAGAGTTTCAGTTTGAGAAGATGAAAAAAGAGTTCTATGGATAGATGGCGGTGATAGTTGCACAACAATGTGAATGTACTTACTACCACTAAACTGTATACTTAAAAATTATTAAAAATTTTAAGTAGATTTTATGTATATCTTACCACAATTAAAAAATACTAATAAAATATTTTTTTTAAAGAAAGAAAGAAAGAGAAAAGATCTCCAGCTAATTCTTATGCCACTAAAGTTTATCCTAATTTTTTTTTTTTACCTCTCTTTCCAGGGCCTGAAACTCTCTTGTTTCATCACTCCTGTCATCCAATCAGTTACTGTGTCCTGTTGTCCTTACCTTAGAGTTGTTCTTTCTTTCTAATTCCCATCCTGCTACCCCAGCCCAGGCCCACAGCACCTTGTGCCTGCCATGTGCCTCCCTGTTTGGTGTTTCTGCAGCCTCTGGTCTGTTTCCTGTCTGTCCTGCTGAGCAAGTCGATCTCTCTGAATTACCTGCCTAATGCTTCAGGCATCAAGGCTTTCCACATCCCCTGGCAGCTGACCCCATGCCAGTTAGTTAACTGTTGACCTGTAGTCCTAGGACATGCCCTCAGACCAGACAGGACAGCATCTTTCTGGTGCTGAGACATCATGCCCTTCCCCACCTCTGCAGCTTTTCTTCCACAATCACCCTCACAGTCATGCTTCTCCATGGCTGTGCCCCATCTGCTCAGGTTCCAACTCCACCACCTCCACCTGTTCCTGACCCCAGTCATCTTCCTATCCCTCACTGATGTTACCTTCGGCATCCACGTTGCACAATGAAGCACCTACCTGCTATCCTCAGCTATCCCCATGTCTCCCTGGGTAAGGAGGAAACTGCTTCCTGGTATGGATCATTTTGTGTTTCTTTTGACCTAGCAGAGTCCAAAACTCCCAGTAGGTATTTAATAATTACTAGTTGATTAATATGAATAGACTTCAACTTAAGCAGCTGAGCTGAGCAAACATCAGGTTACTAATCAGCTTCCAAAATATCATCTGTGCTATTTTAAATCTATTTAAGATGTGCAATCCTGGCCTGACGGTGCTTGCTAGTGGCAAAATGTGCTGGGTCTCCTCATTTGGAAAAAGGCAGCTTTCTGGGTCACTTGAGGGCAAGGGTGGGAGTATCAGGGTAGGACTGTGTGGGAAGAATGTGTAACAGGAGTTGTCAACCAGGACACTTTAGTCATCTTCTAAAAAAACACTGCTCTACAGAAAGACAACTTGGATTCCTGACCGTCAGAGCTCAGTGGTGGGTTGGGATGTAGGTGGCTGGGCCCAGTCTATTTCAAGGCAAGAATGAAGGTCAAAGTCAAAGATGATTCACCTCCCTGCCTCACCTCACTCATCCCATCCTCCCTCCTGCTCAGGCTGCATCAATCTGGGCAAATGAAACAATCCGAGGAATCACGGGGCATGCCTTTGGGTAGTAAGAACTTGACTTTCAAGTATTCAATGATGTGCCATTTATTCACCAAATAATTGCTGAGCTTCTCTCTGTGCCAGGCACTGGGGTAGAGCAGTGAGCAAATTCTACAGACACCGTGCTTATAGCTAGTCTATCATGACTGTGATGTCGCTATGTGCCAGGCATGGTGCTAGTTCCTGGAGAATCTTTAATGAAGACAACATATGCTTTATAAGAAGGGACTTATGATTAGTCAGGGAAACAGTCATTAGTGGGCTGTTATCACTCAAATGTGTGATACACATTCTAAATTGTACAGTATTTAGGACTCAATTCTCACATGTCATCCACTTGGACAAAGAGAAGAGTAAAACTCTTTAATAGGAGCACATTTTATTTTTGTTTAGACTTTCAAATTCTATATAATTTAAAAAAATGCTCTTGTTTATATCATCATTGAAATGCCATTCTCCTATTTTTACCAATTCTCAGCTTTTTGCTTTTGTTCCCAGCACTAGAGGCCTACATAAACTAAATCTCTCATAGACATATTTTCAAGTACCTGTCCTACTGGGTCTTGGTACTAAAGGACTGGTGGCCAAAAGCCCATTCCCATCCAGATATCCTCATTCTGCTAAAGCACCACTAACAATGGAAAGACTATATCCTGCCCTGTGAGGATTACAGGTGTTGTATAGGGTGGGAGCTAGTTCTCATCCTGAGAATGCTTTCTTGGAGAATGAGTACATTTCTGTTCTAAATAAGGAAACTGACACCGTAGTCCATGTCTCAACCCCCTATACTTTCTGGCAAGGATGATCTTATAAAGCATTAAAATGACCTTATTCTATTGTTATTTGAAGAACAAAAGACTTGTCTGTCCACAAACATTTTCCCACAATTGAAATTGGTGTTTAAATTCTCACAGGTAGGGTCACATTTTAAACAAGTGTATCTGTTAAAATGTAAACATTTGACCAATGGGAAGGATACCTGAAAGCTGTGAAATACCTGGGAGCTTTTTAAAATTACAGAGGCCCATCCCAGACCAGCTAATTTGGATCGCTGGAAGGTGAGACCATGAGAGCTTTTTTCCCAAGTTCCCTGGGTGGTTCTAATGTGCTGTAAAGGTTGAGAACTTCCACCTTGGTTCATGGAACTCAGGAACCACTGAGAATAGTTCAGCCTTTCAGATCAGTGAGTCCTCTTAAAGAGAAGAGCAGAGCCTGGGAGAGGTACTGCTCCCTTGGACTTTAAGTGTTGTTCCTGTACCAGCAGCATCTGGCCGTTTTTCTAAAGATATAGAATCCTAAGGCCCACCCAAGACCAACTGAATTAGCATCTGCATGACATAAGATCCACAGAAGACTCACGGGCACATTATAGTTTGGAAGGGACTGTCTAAGAAATGCCTTTCATTGACCAACTTGGGTATTTGTTGAATGCTCACTGTTGTGGGCTGAATTGCATTCCCCTAAATCCATATGTTGAAGTCCTAACCTCCAGTAGCTCAGAGTGTGGCCTAATTTGGAGATATGATCTTTACAGAGGAAATGAAGTTTAAATGAGGTCATTAGAGTGGGTTCTAATGCAATATGACCCATGTCCTTATAAAAAGGGGAAATTTGGGCACAGAGAAGCACACATAAACAAGAAGGTGGCCATCTGCAAGTCAAGGAGAGAGACCAGGAACAGATTTTTTCCTCAAAGGCCTGAGAAGTAACCAACTCTACCGATACTTTGATCTTGGATTTCTAGGCTCTATAACTGAGAGACAATAAATTTTTGTTATTTCAGCCACTTAATCTGTGGTACTTCATTATAGCAATCATAGGACTAATCCATTTATACCGTCCTTCATTCATTTTACATCCAGACTGCCCAGGAAAGGACCAGAATAGATACATTAGCTACTGTCATCCCTGATCTACAGAGCCCACAGGAAAGATACTTTGTGGGCTACTGGCCAGTCTATAGATTGACTGTCCTGGGGTCAGAAGCCCAGTGCTAATTCCATCAGTCATAGGCAGGGTATTGGTGGGTCCCCTAGCCAATTTACTTTGGAAGGCTGAAGGAGTTCCTGGAATGGTCACAGAGGAGTCTCACTCTCATGCAGTCCCTCTGTCAGTCTTGAGTACCCACCATGGCCAGGATATGGTATAGAATATTGTGGGGCCTAAATTATTCCTACCAATAATAAACTGTCCTGTGGACATTTTCACACTGATTGATATAGAAGAAGTCTCAGTAACCTGATAGCTAAAGCCTTAAGGGACCACTTACATCTCTTAAGGTATCTGCTTATAGTTTCTTTGGCCACATGCGGTAAGATCCAGCCCCTCTCTGCCCCAAACTCAAAACCAACTTTAAGAGCTTGATGAATAATACAGACATTTTACTGAAGGGTATTTTTGTTTTTTTGTTTTTGTTTTGGAGGAGGAAGATAAAGGAAAGGCTTGTATTGCTCTCACAGAGGCAACCTATTTCAATGAGCCCTCCCAACTTCTCTGTACCTTTAGACATTGCCAAATCCCTCTTCTTAATCTTCAGTACCTCCACTTTATCTTCCTCTCAACACCCCTTATCCAAATTTTGGCACTTAGCATATCCCACACCATCAAGCAAAAGCCAGTGAAAATCACCGAGCTCCAGCCTACGACCACGAGGAGCACATCTCTGCTCATACAAGTGGGGTTTATTTCTGGTTGCAATGAGAGAGAGGCTCGCCAGGAGGAAGTATGGGGGAATCATAGTAAGAGGAGGTTAGAAAGGAATATAGTAAGTTGAATGATTTGGGGGAGATTCTAAGGAAGCTAGGATTAGCTCTAGATTAGAAATTGGATGCTGTCAGAAGGTGGGGATAATTCTTTGGATATCTCAATAAATCTTTATAAGGAGGGGAGAGTAAAACAAAATAAAGCTGTAACTTGCAAGGTAGCAGTCACTCACTTTAGCCAAAAGAGGTATTTCTGAAGGAGTATTTTTGGAGATAGCACAGCGACCTTGTTTTTGTGCTTAGAGGAAATTTTGAAGTAGGATTGCTTTGTCGCACTTTATCACAGTTTCAGAGTGACATCAGCAGTTGGTGTTCTGTGCTATGGCCTATGTCCAGTAGGAGCTTACACAGCCAGGCCTTTCTGTGGTGTCAGGGGCAGCTCTTTTAATTTTTTTTCTGCACTCAGCAAAAGAAATACCTGTGGGTTTTCACCTGATCCTTTTTTCCTTTTGTTTCTTAAGCACAGCTCTGTGCAGGGGTGGTTTTTCTCACGTATCTCTTATATCAGGTGAGGGGCATATAATAAGGGCTTTATGATGAAATACCAGGATGGTGTACATTTGGATACCCACTCATTAATTCAATCAACATTCATTTAGCAGGGACTACCTAGGGTGTGAAGAGTCCTAGGATGAACAATCCCCAATCTCTAAGATGCCAAGGTGTTTATTACATTTGTTGGGGTGCGGGTATTAATTTTCTAGGCTGGCATAACAAATATCTAAGACTTAGTGGCTTAAACAACAGTTCTGGAGGCTGAAGTCTGAGATGAAGGTGTCAGCAGCACTGGTTTCTTGGAGGTCTCCCTCCTTGGTTTGCAGATGGCTGCCTTCTCTCTGTGTCCTCACATGGTCCTTTCTCTGTGTTGTCTGTGTCCTTATCTCCTCTTCTTACAAGGACACCTGTCATATTGTATTAGGGCCCATCCTAATGACCTCATTTAACCTTAATTGCCTCAGGGTTGGGCTTTAACATGTGAATTTGGTGGGGGAATACAATTCAGCCCCATATAAGGGGGGTTGATATGGAAAGAGAGAATGCTTTACAGTGTCCCAGGGGCCAAAGTAGAAACATATAGGATGCTGGTTCAATGAGGGAAGAGTGGTCAATGCCGGGTGAGGGCCCAGGTCTTCAAAACCACTTGGGGGTGGTGATGGGTTGAGCCTTCACAGATGAGTGGTTATTACTATAGACACAGGACCAGGTGGAGGAAGTGGTAGAGTATCCTAACCACAAGAAGGGAAATAACTGTGCAAATGGAAATGCAAGAAGGCGCAGCTGGTTGCCTCTAATTTTCCTGTAAAGCTTTTGGGGCAGAGATGAGGAGTATCATTACCTTTTATTAAGTGCTTGATTCTGGGAGGATTGTGTTAAATAGACCCTGGGAACTGGTTTGGCAGCCACACTAAGAGTACACCTACTCTGTTTTGTTGAACGCTCAGGTGCATTCTGGTTGGTTCATTTGTGTCTGTTTGTACCCGCACCTCTCCACCCCTCTGCACCAAGCACAGGCTTCTGAACACAGCTCAGATCTCAGCTTCATCACCTGCCTGCTGAGAGATTATGGGCAGGTTACTTAGCCTTTCTTAGCTCCTCATCTTAGCCTTCCTTAGTTTCCTCATCTAAAAAATGGGACAAAGCCACCTGGGGTTGACCTAAGGAAAGTGCAAGGCACTTATACAGCACCTGGCTCAGCTCTCTTCCCTTCCCTTCCACCATAACCACGTGGAGAGGCAGGAGATACACCAAAAAAGAGAAGGGAAGCAGAAGAGCTAGTCCACACATAGTCAGCTTTGTTGCATTCTGAGTTGTATAGGACTCAGATACTTGTTACATTTGCAAGTTGAAAAACAAGGCACAAGTGGGTATAGTCATAGCCCGGGAATGCACAATGGTCTTCTTGTAAACTATAGACATCATTTATGAAAAGGAACTTTGAAAGTCAACTAGCCAACCCTCCTATTTTATAGATGAGGGAACCGAGGCCTAGTTATTGGTTGACCAGTCTCATTCTCATAGCAAAAACTTGGCAGAGCTGAGAAGAGAATGTGAATCACACATAAGACATTCCACAGCAGGTTTACTGACTTGAGGACAGACTAGGGTCACAGAACAAACAATAGTGATCATCTAAATTGAAACGTTTATATTAGTTATTTATATTTGTGCATGGTCTTTACCACATGCCAGGTGTTGTTCTAAGTGCTTTATCCATACTAACTCATTCAGTTCTCTCTACAACCCTATGAAGTAAGTACTACCATAATTCTCATTTTAAAGATGAGGAAACTAAGACACCAATAAGTAATTGCTCAGGGTCACACAGTCAGTGCTGGAACACGGATATGCATCAAGGTGGTCTGACTTTCAGAATCTTTGTTCTTAACCACTATAGTTTACAGCCTTGTAACCCATAGTTCTCAGAGTGGTCCCTGGACCAGCAGCATCAGTATCACCTGAGGACTTGTTAGAAAACCAAGTTATTGGGCTGGCCAGACCTTCTGAGGTTGTAGCCCTGCAAGCCCTTCAGGTAATTCTGGTGCCTGCTTGCCCTTTCCCTGCTTCTTTATAAAGAGAAACTTTCCTGGAGGTGAAGAGGGAGGCTAGAGAGATCCATTAGTGAGACTCTGGAAAGTTTCCTCTAGGATACACTTGGATCACTGCTTCTGAATTTTAATGAGTGCAAGAAATGGTCTAGGCTGGGAAAGTGCCATATTGGTATTGGGTCTATTTCTTTCTGCAGAAGTAAACTTGGGGCTTATTTATATTTTTCCTTTTTTCACCTTGTCTGAGTACCTACCACAGAATGGACCATTGATAATCAATAAGCTTTTATGGTGCCCCTAAATTACTTGTTTTCCACACAAAGCTAGCCTGAAAGCAATAGATCACTGATGGAAAAAGGCTTCCTGGACAGAGAGCGTATTTGTGGGAGAGGAAAAAGGGCTCTGGCATGATAAGATGGTAAAACACTCAGAACCTGGCCTGCTGTGCTGTCAGGTTTCTTGTAATTCTTTTTTGTCTCTTTTTATTTTCTCCTTTCTTCTTTCTTTTTTTCTAAATGCAACATTCCAGTTCCATTATCAGTATTTTAAAAATGACTTAAATAGGATAGTTAGCACTAATTTTGAGGGTTATTCTTAAGAGCAGAGATGAAAACTTGAATCAGAAAAAAAAAGGAATAAGGGAAAGAAAGGACAATGTACTAGATGGCTTATCAAAGATTTGACATATTTTTTTTCTTTTTTGGTAAGGGATAAAGGGATTCTTTACAGTCACACAGAAACTTTGCACTGTAGAATGATCATCACATATTAGTGAACTCTGGTGTCTACTGGAAAAACTTACATCTAAAATGTTCACACTCAAGAAATAATTTGGGAGCTTAGCGGGGGGGCCATTGGCACCCTCCCTCCTGTGACTTTCACCTGTGGCCCTGCAGGTAACTTCCCAGCAAGTCTTGCTGACACCCAAAGGGAACTCCCCAGTGAGTCTCTCTAACACTGCAACAGGAGACTTTTTAGCCAGTTTGGCTGGTATCATGGCCAACGATTTCCTGCCCCCAATCCTTCATCTGCAGCCCCTCAGCCACACTTTCCAGTGAGGGTGGAATCTCAGCTGTGGTGAGAAGCAGGAGACCCTTGTCCCAGTGTTTTCATTTGCAGGGTGTGTTGCCTCAGCCCTAGAAGTAGTAGCCACTTCTTATGTCGGCTACTCCCGTGTTCTTCAGCATTTTGTCACCCCTCTTAGGAGTGAATCTCCAATTACTACTTAATAATTCTGTGTATTAAACTTTGTTCAAATTTCTGGTGTGATTTCTGTCTCCTGTCTGGACCCTGAATGATACATTCATTATGAAACATTATGTCAGCCAGGAACTGGTTGAAGATAACAAAGTTTAAACAGAAAGGAATTTAATACAGAGAAGCTGGTGCTGGCAAAGGTTTGGGGGACTACACTCTAGACTGGAACACAAGAATGGCCCCGGAAATGCACCAAAGACAGGGCCTGACCAGGAAACAGTTACTTCTGCAGTAGTCAGGATGTTGTGGGATCAGGAAGCACATGCTGGGTCTCTTGGATCCAGGAACAGAGGG
Organism: Cynopterus sphinx; assembly: GCA_030015415.1. Taxonomy (NCBI): domain Eukaryota; kingdom Metazoa; phylum Chordata; class Mammalia; order Chiroptera; family Pteropodidae; genus Cynopterus; species Cynopterus sphinx. Next base: position 47,857,732 of record CM057387.1, read on the forward strand.
CCTTAGCTGCAAACCAGAGGTCAGGAAATTATAGCACCTGGGGACCCAGCAAAAAGAATGCTGTACCCACTGCCCTCTTAACCCTCCAAAAGCAGGTCTTCCGTGAGTGCAGCAATTGATAACATGTTTAAAATATAGTGTATTAATAGGAAATTTGAGGTATAGAAATACCAATTGTCATTGAAAAGATAACTTATTCTCATGGATCCCAAGAGAAGGGGGGACACCATGCTATGCAGGGCCACACAAGAAGCACCGTTGTCAGTCAGGAGGCAGAGGGAGCCAGGCAAACTTTGGAAAGAGCCTTTATCATGATTTCCTCGGGGAAGGAATGAGTGAGGCAGGGTGAGCAGGCTTAGGATTGCCTGGTTTGAACAATTTCAGTGATCTCTGGGGCGTAGAGGCTGTTCCTAGTTGTCTGGTACATACCCTGTGGTGATTAGGGCAGGTGGACAGTGGTCCAGAGTGTGAGAGCCCAATGGAAGAAGGGTGTGTGTGTGTGAGCTCTGGATTGGTTGGTTTGTACTTGAAAAGCACACCCACCCCAGGAGGACTTTCCCTTGGGGAGGGGATGACAATAAAGGCAGGAAGCCAAGGCAAGGTGACTCAGGAATATTATTCGGTTGTCTGGAATAAGACCTGTCTGGTAGATGCAGGTAGGACAGATATAAAAGCATCGAGTTTACAGAATCTAGAAATATGATCAATATACAAAGCTAAATCACCTCTAGAACCTTAGCCACAAGTGGTCTGGGAAGTGTATTTTTTCTTTTTCTTTTCTTTTTTTTTTTCTTTTGGCAAGTCACATATTGCATAAGCACACAAAAAGAGAAATTCAAGATTGTGAGTGAACATTCTAGGGATTTTGATATTTTCTTCCTTCTCCACAAAGGGTCCTGTTGCAGACCTCTCTGTGGAGACTGTTTAAAAGCGGTAACAAAAAGACACACAATAATGCTCTGTGTTAGGACAAACTCTACACTACAAAGGGCTTACAATAGGCACTAAATCCTTTAAAATCACACTGTTTCCTGAGGTGGGCCTACCAGGTATTATCTGCATTTCATAAATGAGGACTTTGGGGTCCAGAGAGGGTCAGTAATTCACCTACCATCATTTGGTAAGTAGAAGCACACCTCTACCTTGAGTTCTGGTGTCTTCCTGGCCACACATGCAGAGTTTATGAATATTCTAGAAGAGTTGTTGGTCTAGAAAAAAATTGTGGTCTTGTACCTGGGTTCTAATTATTGGGTATATCTTTGAATCTCTTTCAGCTCAAGCCCCAAAACTAAGTAAATATTAAAAAAAATAAAAAACTTCTTTTGAACTTTAGGGCAAATATTGTCTAATGCTGTAGTGTCATCAAGTTTAATAGATTTGAAAATGTGTGTGAAAGCCATCTCTCCTATCTTCCCGCTTTACCTTTCTAACATTTACAGTCATATCTAGGGAGGGTGGCCTTTTCTGATATCTGTGATGAAGTAATCACAGTAACAGTATTCACCACTACATACCAATTCAGAGTTGTAAAAATGTAAAGTACAGAGTTTTAAAGTTTCTTAAGTTATGGGAGCAAATTCTGAAATAGAAAACAGAATAGGTGGGTTCTATACTTGGTAGCCTGTTTCTAAATAAATCACATTTTGAAAAAAATAGTCCATCGAGATTTAGAAAGAATAAATTAAAAGATACCCTGAGGGGACTCAGTGACTCAGACTGCAGATGAACAAATTACACCTTTGGTTCAGACTAATTTTGTGTACGCACTTCTAAAAAATATGCAAACAAATGTGAAGAGTTACTTAGAGTTTAATTGGTTTAATGCATTAATCACTATGTTGCAAAATCAGGACACTAAGCTAACAAATTTAATTGTGGAGAGAGAATCCAATTGAGAATTTCATTTATCAGGAAAATATTTACTTTTATTTTCTCCAGATTTCTATTACAGCAATGAATAGTCCTACTTCATTGAAACCTTCATGTCACCAGAGAAACCAGAAGGCTTAGCTTACTTTTTCACTGTAGAATTGGAAAAAAAATAGGCAGATTAACAGAATCAGCTAGAAGGATTACAACTAGTCCAATGGGGAAAACCCACAGGGACCCAACTAGCTGCTTTTTACATGCCATGTTTGTATAAAGGAGTCCCAGGTCACCCTCAAAAGAAATCTGTTTTTAAAAAGGGAACGGACCCAACAGGGCATTCTCTATCTGCCTCTGAGGCGATGAAGATGGGGTTAGGGACCATAAAATATACTCTTAGAATCATAGAGGGCAGAAGAATAAGACCCCTCTGTAGTTATTTAAAAATGTATTCTACAGGTCACTTATCTTTGCTGGGTTCTGTGGAGGAAACAAAGAATCTTAGAATACTTTTCTCTGTCCTCAAGGAACTTAGATTTTTGTTTGAGTCTACCTGGGAGATTCACTATTTCCCTAAGGGGGCAGAGAGAAAATAAAAATCAAAACTGCCTCAACACTGGGGTTTGACATGAGGTGTATACAGACATGACCTTCTAATAGCTGGTAACCTTTTCTTCCTTTCTCCCTACCCGCTTTTATCATTCCCCAGAACCAGATCAGAGTCCAAGACAAAGATGTTGGAGTGGAGATGATAGAAGTAAGCACTGGTGTGGGTAGACTTTACTTGCCCCTACCAATCTTTCAACTTTGTGGATGAAGCCTCTGGTGGAAAATGAGAAAATAAGCTTCAAAAAAGTTTGGGAATTTGAGAGTATGAGGGCCTTGTGTTCCACTTCCCAGCAGAAGTTCAAGAACATAGCAAATCTTGTAGGGAAGACCCTTATGCATTATGGTGTGGTAGCGACAGTGTGCAAATGATAGCTAGGAGTGCTAGGTACAGAAGCCCCCAAGAGCCCCTCCTTTCTCTCAAGGCCCAGCAGGGCATAGGAGGGCATTCTAAAACTTCATTCTCTTCATGTTAGTCAGGATGGGCTAGTATGCAGTTTAACAAACAGCCCCAAATCTCATTGGCTTAAATGACAGTTTTATCCCTTGCTCCTGCTACCTGTCTATCTTGAGAGCAGGTATGTCTGCTTCACATTGTCCTCACTCTTTGCTGGGAGGATGAAAACAGGACCATGTGAAACATCACTGATGACTGGGGCTCAGGGAAAGGGAGGTGGTGATTTGTTTCCTGGTTATTACAGGTTTCTACCTAGAAGTGACATAATTTCTGCTTACATTTCATTAGCCAAAATGTATCACAATGTCTGAATTGACTGCATTTCATGTAAAATGACTGAGAAATCCTGGAAGTGATTCTATTAAAATGCTTTTGGTCTCTAGGTAGAATGGAGCTCAAAGTAGAGATGAAATTGAGTTAAAGAGGAGTGAAAATGTGGTCTTTCTTACACCTCTGAGTTTTATGCACTGTGATGTTTGGACCTGCTATACATATAAATCTCCTACTACAGAATCTTACAGGGAGTAACTGTCCCATAGAAGGATGACATCAGTGTTCTTTATTCCCTCCTTACTCTAAAATTTGGTTCTTGTTCCATAGCTTCCAGGTTGGGAACTTGAGATACAGCAGCCAGGCTTTTATGAAGATGAGAGTACTTGGAAGAAAACTTCTGTTTATAGAGTCATGAAGCTGGAAGGTACCATGAGACCTCAGTCATGTATGTCCTCAAACATGGAGGCAGGACCTCACTGAGCACCTTCCATGATTTTCTTTGTCTTTATCACTCTGTCAAACATGTGTACCACTGAAGTTTCAAAAGCATAATGCATTTGATCTCACCTAAACTCCCAAATGAAAAAGCAATTTCTGCTTCATTTGTTTTCTAAATGCAGACTGAGAAACTAAAAAATGACATTTTCCTTCAGTACAGGGGTTGGGATACTCTGGTATAAGATGACCTCCAGAAACTGAGTGGAAAGGAAACTTTATGGGAAAATTGGCTCTGGTCCTGGCCTGTGACCACCTGGGCAGTGTGGTGGTGGTGGTCATATCTATGGGTGAACCCTTATTCTGTGTGGACTTTGATTTGCTTATATGCAACATGAATGGATTGAACTGATAATCTCCTAAGGTCGCTTCTATTTTTAAAATTCATTTGAGACTACAGAGGCTAAGCAGAAGGTAGGCAAAAGTGGAAGAAGACAAGGAAATGAGAAAGGAGAAAAAAAGAGAAGAGGATGAAATGAAAGAGATGTCTGAGGAGGAGGGAAAATGGGAAGAGAAAGGAAAACCAAATATTGCATTTGTTGAAAATAAAAGTTGTACTTTGACATCTTGTATCTTTAATGAAGGCTTATTAAATGATGGAACCACAGCTGAGTAAAGAGCCCTCAGCAATGCATCTCAAAATAGAAGTCTTGGTATTTATTTGGAAGACATTAATTTCATTTTCTGGGGAGAATTTTCAGTAAAAAGAGTTTACGTGGTCAATTAAATTCTTATCTTTCAATGTATCTGCCTAAAATCTATAAAAATAATAATGTCTTATATTTCCTATGAGCCAGCAATTTCTGAGGACGTATATTACCTAATTCAGTCATCATGACAACATTATGAAGTGAGGACTAATAAAATCATCATTTACCCATTATGTACGCTGTGGCCCAGAGGTTAAATCATTTGTCCAGAAAGAAGACAAAGATACCAAAATTTATACCAAGATCTGCTTTATCCCAAAGCCCATGTTCTTTGTCTCTGGCCTCCCAGTTTGTGACTCTGGTAACAAGAGAGACAGTTACAGAGAAGAGTTCACCCTGCTTCACACCCAAGCAATAAGGTAAATCTCTCCACCTCCTTCTCCTTCATCTGTATATCTTTTGTCTTTGTCTTCTTCCTGGTCTGCCTTTTCATCTTTTCCATCTCTGACTCCTCCTCCACCTCTTATATCTTCTCCATCTTTTGGAATAGGTATTACATTCATATTGTTCAAAAATCACATCGATAGGGAAGGTGAATGTGGAGAATTCTTACTTTTACCCTACCCATCTGCACGCTCCTGTCTCCATCCCAGCTGTCTGCCATTGTTAGTTTCTTTGGTAACCTTTCAGTGTTTCTTTATGCAAACCTAAAACAATAGAAATGGGTGTTTTTATTTTCTACTTTCTCACTCTAAAGTTAGCATACCAAATTATACAGTGCTTCTCAGTTTTTTTATTTTACTTAGCAATGTGTCCGGGAGATATTTTGATTTTGATTGACAATGAGCTACTTCATTTCTTTTTACAGTTACAGGCTATTCCATTGTGTGAGTAAATAATAGGTTTATTTAGCCAGTTTCTCAGACATGGACCCTTGGGTGGTTTTCATGTTTTTTAGTGTCACAATGCTATAGGGAATCATCTTGCCATACATCAGTTCCTACTCTCAGCTGTAACCCCCAAGAGTGGGATCACTGAATCTGAGGGAAAATGCATTTGAAATTTTGATGACTATTGCCCTCGGTAAGGGTTGTATTGGTTAGTGGCCCCACCAAGAAAGAACAGCAGCATCTGCCTCCCTAGTGCCTATCCAACAGTGTGTTTGGTCAAACTTTTGGACTTTTTCCAATCTGACACAGGAAAAATTATACCCTGGTGTAGTTTCAGTTTTCATGTCTCTGATTATGAGCACTTGCAAGTATTGAGGACCATTTGTATTTCTTATTCTGTGAACTGCCATGACTTTTGCCCATTTTTCTGTTGGTCTCATGGTCTTTCTCTTTTTCATATCTGAGAGCTCTTCATATATTTTAGAAAAAAAACACTTTTCTGTTTCATGAGCTACAAATATTTTTCCTAGTTTTTGTCTTTTTTCCCCCACTTTGTGTTGTGTTTGGTTTTGTTTTCTATATAGAAGTTGTTACTTACATTTACAATTATTAATCTTTTCTTTTTGAATTCTTTATTATGAGACATAGATATGCCAGTCAACTCCAAGATTATTCTATCAATCTGAGTCCCAACAAGAAGTAAATGGCACACTCAAATTAGGACAATTTAAGAGAGTTTATATACAAAGGGATTAATTACAAGGACATGGGCAAGTTTTAGGGGCCTTCCAAGAAGCAGTGCATGAATCAGGGCTTAGCAGCAACAGAGATATCATCATCCCTGAGTCTCAGGGAGTGGAGGGAAAAGGCACAGAGAAGGTATTACAGCCTGGAAAGAGAAAGAGTTGTGTAGATCAGGCTGCCTAGAGAGGAACACTGTGTCTGTTGGGGGAAATAGCACCTGCAAGAGGAAACTAGAAAGTAAATACCCTGTGCTCATTTCCCTCATGTCCTCCTGCGTCTTGTTATGGCTCTTTGTTAACCAAAGGGTGCAGGATGTTGCTGGAGTTATTCATACGGGTGGGGTTGGGTGGGGGAGGGGCAGCCTTCAAAGAAAGAGAATGAGGGAAACTGAGTGGATGTGAACTCTGTGGGGTTGGAGGTGGGGATATAGGAAGAGATCCAGTCTAGTTGTAGAGTGTCTTGTGGTACTACTTACATGGTTTTACATTATACATTTAAAACTTTGATGCATTGGAGTTCATTGCGATGTGTAATATAGTTCTATGTGTAATATAGTCTGAACTTACCTTTTCCCTAATGGCTGCCCACTTGTCTCAATGACATTTATTGCAAAGTCTACATTTACCTACTTATTAGAGTATCCAAATTTGTCATATTTTAATATTCCATGTACATTTGGGTCTATAGCTGGGTTTTTTCTTCAGTTCCATTGGCCTGTTTGTATATATTAATGTGTCATTCTGTATTAATTGCCAAGGCCTTATGATGCATTTTAAGAGCTGAGAGATCAATCTCTCCTCATTTTTCTTTTATTTTAGAGTTTTTATGGGCTATGCTTTCTTGTCTATTTTAAATGAATCTATTTGTCTACTTCTTAAAAAAATAAAAAGTTTATGAATTTATTAGAGCCAAACTGTGTTTGTCTACTTCTGAAGGAAGGGAACTAGTTTAAAAATTGGGGAGATTATGTTAAATTTATAAATTTATTGATGAAAGGTGTATCTTTAGAACATCTTTGATTTCTTCTATAAAATAATAATTTGTAAAGAAACCTGGTAGACATTACCTTGCCAAGTGAGAAAAATTATCGATTCACAATAATAGTACTGGCTGACATTAGGTCTCTCCTGGCGGGATGCATTGAGAAAAAAAAATCACTCAAGTAAGTGTTCCTGCCAAAATGCATAACCCAAATCTAATCATGAGAACATGTTATATATACAAAATCAGATTGGGGGCGTTCTCCAAAAGAGGTGTACTATTCAAAAACATCATTATTGTCAATTACACTTCAACAAAGCTGGGAAAAAATCAATATATTTAAGAATAAAGAAAAGATGAGGAACTATTCTAGATTAAAATTGATGATGGAGACGTGACATCTTAAATGAACTGTGTAGTCCTGTTTGGATTCTGGATCAGGAAAAATTTATCCATAAAAGATGTTAATGGGACAAGTGAAAATTGAATATGCACTGTAGAATCAATCATAGTTTTACATCAATGTGAAATCACTTGAATTCAAAAATTGTACTGTGTTTATGTAAGAGAATATTCTTGTTCTTATAAAATGCATGGTGAAATATTTAGAGGGTATCTGCTACTAATTTTTAAATTGTTCAGAAAAAATAATAGTATGTGTATGTACTTAGAGTGGAATAATAAAATAAATGTGGCAAATATTATTAATTGATAACTGAGTGAAGAATATGCAGAAATTTTTGTTATTATTCCTGGACCTCTTTTATAAACTTAAAATTATTAAAGAGTTAAAACAAAAGTTTTGGTGAGTGACTAGGAAGAAGAGAATGTTAAAAGGTATAAACTTCTTCCTGCTTTTAGCCAGTTCAAACTTGATTCTGCCTTTTAACACATTGTCTCCAAACCCAGAAGAATGTCCGTCCGTCCGTCCGTCCATCCGTCCGTCCATCCATCCATCCATCCATCCATCCATCATTATAAGTCAGTTTTATTTTCAATTCCCATAATTTACTTCTGCTATTTTGATTACAATACACACACACAGTTAAATGCACAAATTCCTTTCACTCCATAGTAAGTCTGATTAGTCAGTTTTTAGGGGGCATTGCCATATGTTAGTACTTCCTTTTTATAGAACTAAGAAAACAGCCGAGAAACAGAGCTTGCTTCTGGTATTTGGGTATTCCTAGTGTCAATGATCAGAAAATGGTATTTGATTTTGGTTTGCAAAACCAAGAGGGAAAATCCCTAAAGCTCTTCCTTGGGTCCATTTCCACATTGATAAGGTCAATAGTCACTATTACTGTGCTCACAACCACCATTTATGGAATGCTTACTCTGCTCTAGGCTTCATGTTGACATTATAATTCTGTTTCCTCAAAAGAAACTCCTAGGTAGACACTGTACTATTATTATCCCCATTTGATAGATAGAAAAAGTGAGCTAACTCTCCCTCCCCTGCCAATGTTAGGGATGGAACTCAAAGCTGGGCATCTGCTTCTAGAATATGCTCCTTATATGCTCTGTGGCATCTCTGCAGTGACTAACATCATTGGGTGCAACCTCAGGGTAAGAAAGGGTTGCTATTGTGGGTCTCCAGCTGGCAGTCAGACTCTGGACACAGTAGAATTGGGAGAAACAATGATAATTGCTAGGAAAGGACAGTTCCTTGCCTTACAAAATGTGAACCAGTGCCCCAGACAAGTGGAACTCTCTGTGGCTAGGAAACCAGCTTCCAGAAACATGTGAGGAAGGTTTGAGAAGGGTTTGCACACAAATTTTGTGTGCTCTAGGAAAAGCTTCACATATAAATTCTGTGGATGCAGAGGAAGACACAGGGTTAGTGACAAAGGAAACAGAACTCAGGAAACAGATGCTCTTTCTCAAACACACACAGAAGCCCTATGAGTGAGAGCAGGAAGGAGCAGCATGGGGGCAGTGATTCTGCAGATAATACCAACCACAGTGGTGGAGGCAGGTTCCCACCTGGGCCTGTGGTCTCAAAGCCTACAGTAAATGAGATCCAGCTTTTGCTAATACTTTTATTCTGTGCTCTGAAGGCAATTGGGAGTGTGTGAGCATATGTGCTATGTGTTATTCTGTGTGTGTGTGTATGTGTGTGTGTGTATGTACATGAGTACATGACAGAGAGATTAAGATATTAAGACTGAGGCTCATCTTGGTTACCTGATGAGGCCAAGATTATAACTGGATTCCACTAGGTTATTAATCCCAAATTCTTGGCAGAGCCAGATTAAGGAGTGGCCCTGTTGGGCAGTAATTGTTCAAAGTGCTACTCAACACGGGCCAAAGAAATGGACACTGTGGGTGCTCCACCTAGGCAATATGGTCCATATTAGTGTTCCAATGTGTCCAAGTTCCAATGTCCATGTGCTTTGCTTCTAATGGCAACCCCTGTACCTGGTCTGTTTGTGGGTGACTGGAGCCTCTTACTAGCAGAGTTTCTAAAGTGTCTGGGAATTATATTCTCTTGGGGTTGGCCATTAACAACGACTGACTGATGAAGAAGTATGAAAGCTCATGTTCCTTGTTTTGTTGAAGGACAAACTCCAAAGTCTAATTGTCACTCCAGACTTCTCTACAGAATGGGCTGAAGCTGCTCTTAAAACTTGGAGTTACCAGCTTCCAGTTCCTGTTCTGCTGTCCGCATCCCTTATTCAGTTTCTCTAAGAAAACTGCCTAAATAAATCAAGTGCACACAAATTCTGGTCTTAGGACCTGCTTCTTGGGAGCCTGATGGAAGATGACCACTAGCACCATTCTAGAAATGTGACAAGGAAGAGAAAAATGGTTCTTCCCTACAGAAAGTGGCTCAAGGGAATTGCCCAGTGTGTTGGGAAGGGATTCTTGGGTAATTCAGTGTGAGGGGCAAGTCCCTCCCCACTCTATGTGTGGCTAAAGTGTCTTTTGAAGAATGGAAGTCCAGTTCCTGTGGACTTTTTTTGTTTTCTGATCTAGGCAGGTAAATTGAGAGCCTGAGGGAAATTGCTAAAAACAATGGTATAGAGCTTAAATTTTGCCTGAAAGGGAAAAGAAGGAGGAAGGCTAGAAGCAGCACTCAGCAACATCTCGAAATAGATGTTAAATAATATTAAATTTTATTAAAATGTTAGCTTTCTTGTCTCCAGTTGACTCTGCTTCTTAGTGACAAAAAGCTGTGTTTTCTTTTGGGTCCTCTGAAGGTGAACCAAGAAAGGCACAAGCTGCCAAGATTGAGGGTGACATACTTGAAGGGCCATCTGTGTGGCACTGAGAAGTCCTTAAAGGTGGGGGAGGATGCTATAGACCAGATATTCCTGGTACCTTTCTCAGTGGCCTGAGTAAGCATCAGATGGTGGAACCGAAGGTGACCCTCCATAACTGTGTGGAACAAGTTACAGTTGGGGGTCCAATGCTACCCAGGCAGCACTCTTTCATTTGTAAGTCTGAGAAGTTCGGTATATTCTTTAAGAGGCCAATAGAGAAGCCAGCTCCTCTCATATTGACCACCCATTGTCAGCCCAGTGTTTCAATTCTGAGTTTTGGTGTAACTTCCATGTCATGAACAAATTAACAGGATAAATGACATGCAACTAATGGGTCTAACAAATATATTAAAGATGTGGCCAAGCTAATGTCTGCATCAGAGAACAAACAGCAAATGTATGAATCACTCAGCTGTTTATATGCCAATTCACAAGTCTAAATGTTAGCTTGTGGGGGAGCCATGTGTGAGCCAATGTCACCAGCTATGTATGAGCTCCTGTGCTGCAGGTAAATGGGAAGAACAGTTCTGCCTCTCTGGCTTTGGACTGGCTTGTCACATCTCAGGGAGTTATAAATTGTGTCCTAACAGCCATGCTAGATGGAAGACTTTGAGACCTGCTCAGTATCAAAAAAGCATAAAAGAAGTACTGGTTTTGTGAAGGGGACTTTCCAATCCACTCTTGCTTTGCATTAGAGGTCAGGGATGAGATGCAAAACCACCTGAGGTGGTAGAGCTGTTGTGAGAATTAAATGGGAGAATGCATGTAAAGCATCTGTAAGAGTGGCTGGCCCAGAAGAATAACTTACTGTATGTTGTTATTACATATATACATACACATGTATGTAATTTTACATATATTTTTAATTATTTAATTATATATGAATGCTCAGTATTTAATGATAATAAATTATTAGATGATAACACATTATTAGATATCTTATGTGCAATGTATTATTATATTAGTAAATTATACATATGATATTACTCAATGTTATCATGTTATATATAATATATTGCTACATTATTATATTAACATATCATTATTCATATATTAGCATATTATCTAATGATTTATTATCATTTATATTAAATATGATTACAATTTAATTTTATATATTAAATTAATAAATAAAATTGAATATTATCATGTATTAGTATATTATTTACTACACATAACATGAGCAAGGGTCTCATGGCAAGAATGCTGCAGTCTGTTGAGGAGAAAAGAGCAGTCAGTCTGCTCTGTGTAGCCTGTACAAGAACACAGAGTGAGAGGGAATAGAAAAGAATTTCGGGATTATCTTTATAGGGCCTTGCAGGGATCTGAGTTGTATTCAGTAGATAAGGGGACACTTATTCACTCAGAAAATGTGCTAAGCACTTCCTACAAGCCATGTGCTATGCAGGGTACAGGAGAAGCAGCCATACTGAAATAGGCAGGGCCCCTTCTTAGCAGAGGCCACCAATCCATGTGACAGACAGACTTGGAGCGGCAGGCACCCTGAGAAGGAGAAGTGCAGGGCACCCCCTGTGCAGAGCAAGGAAGGGCTATGGCCTGACGACTCTGTGATGGGTTTCAGGGAAACTGGAGTTAGGTAGGTGAGTGGTAAGGTGTGAGGGGCAGGCTGGTGCACAAGAAAGAGTTTCAGACCAAGGCCAGTTCCTATGAGGTGCTGAGGGGGAATATGCATCAAAAAATGAGAGTAGGAAGAGCAGGCGAGGTGTGGCTGGTACGTGCACAGTAGGGAGGCATAGGCAGGGGGTCCTGTGCAAGTTCATATGCATTGACAGAGGAGAGAACATGGTAAGAAGCTGGAGCTGCTTAGGCAGAGGGTGAGGGGTTGAGGGGCTCTCAGCTGATGATGTATACCTTGCAGTTTAAGTAGTTTGGACTCTGCATAGTGGTCAACAGTCAGCTGAAGAGCCAGAGCCTGGAGCAGGGGAGAGGTTGGAGGCTAATGTGACACATGGATGGGAGCAACGACAGAGTCAAGGAAGCCTCCAAGGTTCTGGACTTACTTGCAGGGAAGAATAATTGTTATCGAAGATAAGGATACATCTTGGGAAAAGGCTGAGGTTTAGGTGAATTCGTGAAATTCAGGATTTATAAATTTAAAAAGACTTATGAAATGAAAATATGACTTTTAGAATTAGTCATTGATAACTTCTAACTGAATAAATTACTGGCTTGCTTGCTAATTGTAATTGCTAAGATTATACATTTAGACAATGTGGGAGTTTCCCTTAAACTCAGCACACAGCCTCTAAAATGTGTTATAAAGTGTAATAATCTGACTTCTGAGAATCGTGTAGAAGGATTAGAATAAAGGCTAGAGATATATGGCAGCCCATTCTGACTCCATATAAGGATGAATGTTTTAACAATTAGAGCTCCTCCAAATTGAATGGTTAATCTGCAACGAGCTTTCTTTCAGAACTATGCCAAGAAGGCTTACTGAGCAGTCTTACACAGGATGCATGAATGAGCAGATGACCTCTAAGGTGACTCTCAACCCTGAGGTCTACAATCCTGTGATTTTGCAGCCTTAAAGAATGTACCTTGGAGGTCTTCCCTTTCCTTCTTCAATTGATTACTTCCTTCCCACAGTTCCATCAAAACAGCCTATGCACATTCTTCTTTAAGAGAACCCTGGGTTGACTGACTACAGAGTAGCACTTTGGCTTAGTAAGCCCCTGATGGTCCCGCCTTCCTCTGCTGGGCCAGTGTCCTCTGAAATCCCAGACTTCAGCTTGATTAACCCTGTTGTTTCTGCAGGTTCACAGTTCAACAGCCAGGTTCCAAGAGAACATCCTCGTCCCCATCATCTTTCCCACTCTCTCCATCACCTTTCTCCCTCTCATTATCTCCCCACCCAGCTCCCTCTCTTCATCTCCCCTTCCTTCCTATCATCCCTCCAGTCCCCTCACTTGCCAACTTCACTGCAAACCAAGGGTACAGAATTAATAGAAACCAAGCACTGTCCTCCTGCAGAAATTTCCACAAGGCCAGAAAAGAACTTTTCAGAAGAGATCATGTTGCTTTGTGACCCAAAAATGCAGAATGACAAACTTCTCATTACCTTCTTTAAAAGCTCCAGTGTGCAGCCATTTCAGTCTGTCTGAAGCTACTGAACCAAAATAGAGAGACAGATGAGTGCCTTATCTCCTGTAATCCTCAGGAATCCTCTAAGACAGATGTTCTATCCCAGTCTATCCTGCCAGCTCTCCCTGGCCTCACCCAGAGCCCCCGGCAGCAGTGCCACCTTCCATTGTTGCGTTTGAAAGCACCTGGGCCACTTCCAAATAGTTTGCTCCCCTGGTGTCGCTCTCAGTTGTCAGGTGCAAACCTCAGAACTTGAAGAGAGAAGCATTTGACAGCATTGAACATTAAATGGCAGCACACAAGGAGATACACAAGAAAGCAAGATAATAACCCTAAACTAAGACCCAGAACACTGTTTACCCATGTGACCTTGGGAAACCCTAGCCCATATTGAAATCCTTCTGTCTCCTCTGTGGAGAGAGGAGTTGGACACAGTGATCTTGGGGGTGCAGGCAGCTTGAAAACTCTATTCCCCACAGCTGGGAAAAGATTCAAATGAGTATTTATTTTTCTCTACCCACTAGTTCATCTTAATTAGGATATAAAATTGGGAAATCAAACCAAACCTAGAGACAGAGTATACCATGCTGGGGCTGCAGGTATTTATAGTGTACTTTTTGACTCCAGACCTCGCCCTCAGTCACCAGCATTTGTGTTTCCCTCTCTTTAGCAGCAGTTTATTTATATGTACGAGGGACAATACTATTTTTTTACCCACCTTCCATCAGGAACCCATGAGCCCTCTAGCCTCTGTTAATGCAGTAACAGTCTCTGGGACTCCCAGGGTAGCCAGGAACAGGAGTTGAGCTAGTGACACTCTAGGGAAAAGGGAAAAGGAAAGTGATTGGAGCAAAGATGAGCCAGAGTTGAAGATTTCACAAAGTGGTGTTTTGGGCCAGAGGGAGTGCTTGGTCTGCAATGGACTTCTTGGATGAGTCAGCATAGGAAGAACAAACATAGCCTGGCAGATCTGAAACTGTGATTGAGTAGAATATTGATTGTACTGGGGTGGAAATGAGAGAGAGGGAGAGAAGGAGGGAAGGGATAGGGGAGAGGGAGAGAGGGAGAGAGGGGGAGAGAGAGAGGGAGAGAGAGAGAGAGAGAGAAAGAGAGAGAGAGAGAGAAAGAGAGACAGAGAGAGGAAGAGAGAAAAGAGAGAGAGAGAGAGAGAGAGAGAGAGAGAGAGAGAGAGAGGCATTTATACAAGATAGATGCAGATAAAAAGGCCAGAGGCATTTAGGCCTGGTTTTTCTTCCCAAGAGCCTGTAAATAGCTCAGGCTAGTGCTATACTTGTGGAGTGCTTTTTACTAAACCCTGAAAGTCGCTCTCTGTTGCTTTCCAAATAGTTTGGAGGTAATCTGGCATAGGAGGGGAAGGGAGGATGGTGGAAGTGCAAGGCTGACTATGGTCTATGGATGTCCCAGCACAACTGACAGCATCTCTCAGCAGCAAGCATCAGTTCATTTCTGAACCAGACTACATTCATCAGCAACAATAATGCCCTTTGAGGAGGAGGGTTATAGCTGACAGATCATACCCTTGATTTTTTATCAGCAGATTCTGTTGTCTAGGGATGAAATTACGATGTTGCCAGAGAATAAGACTTTAGAGAAAGGGCCACTAAATGCAAACAGAAAAAAAAAAGGATTAATTTTCTTGTTAGTATAGGTCAGCCCATCTGAGGACAGCTGCACCCTCTACTTCTCCACTATGAATGGAATTAATCTGTCAGAGTTAGACCATTGGGTGCAAAAGAGAAATGAAAAATGTAGTCCTTGAGAGTTGGACACCTTGTACCTCTATGGGTACAAGGTTCCACAAGACATGATGGCATTGGTTGTTTTGTGTGTTATCTGGTACAACACTGCATAATTAGCAACAAAATAATCCAATTTAGCAAACATTTATTAAACTGTACCTATGGGCTAGGCATGCTGCTAGACACTGGAGCTTAAAATATTACTGACTGTAGCTTATACATATGTTTTCTGATGGTTTTGAAGATTGTCAGCCAGGAGGTAGTATGTATTAGAATTGGTTAGTGGAACCACCTTTTAAGTAGTCACTAGAGTCTTTAAAAGATAAAAATCATTACATTTAAATTTTATTTATTTTATGGAACAAAAATAAACTGAAGTTGTCAAACCTTAAATAAGTGTTTCTTTACCACAAAAGAAATTGTTTCTCTAAGTGTAAGTGATTACAGAAAAATTAGAAGATTGGGATTTTACACATGTACACACACACACACACACACACACACTACATCTCAATTTTAGAACATTATCAATCATTTCCTTCTAAATGAAGATGAGGCTCTCTCATACTGTTTTCATTTACCTGACTCTTCCTATTAATTTTATTGTTATATCATTATTTTTTATTGAATTGAGCCCCCTGCAAAAGAGATGTTTAAGTCCTAACCTCTGGTACCTGAATGTGACCTTATTTGGCAGTAGGGTCTTTGCAGATGTAATACCGTTAAAATGAGGTCATATTGGATTACAGTGGGCCCTAATCCAGTTGACTAACATCTCATAAGCAGAAAATTTTGACACTTACACAGAGAGGAAAAAAAGTATGTGCAGAGAAGCAGAGATTGAAGTGGTACGTTTAGAAGCAGAGGAAGGCCAAAGGTTGCTGGCAAGCACCAGAAGCTGGAGAGAGGCTTGGAATAGATTCCCTCAGAGTCTGAAGAAGGAACCAACCCTGTCAAATCTTGATTTTGGACATCTGGCCTCCAGAATGGTGAGATAACAAATTTCTGTTGTTTAAAGCCCTCTTTTCATGATACTTTGTTATGGCAGCCGTAGCAAACTAGAACAGTTATTTTCATATTGTCCAACCTTTCATTAATCAGATTCTGTTTGGTAAACATAACTCTTATTGGTGGGTGACATGTTTTATATATAAATAAGTTCATTGTTCACCACTCATTTTTTTAAATGTGCAGTCTGCCTTTTCTCTCACCTTGTGATTTTATCTTCTTATCTTTAACTCTTGGTGAACACCACCCTGCTTCCCTTTCTTTGTGCTATATGTTTGCATAGTTGCTCAGGCATTTCTTTTCATCTGACATGTGCTTTAGTGGCTTTCTCCTGTTTGCTCTGAATTAAAGAAGTAACTTGACATTCATTATTCACTTCATTCTCTGAGATGAAGTTGTTTCTTTACAAGCCGTTGGAAGACTAATTTCTTTTTCTGTTGCCATAGAGAATTGCAGGGGTAGAGGGAAGGAATTCATTGCTGTGATCTGATATATTAGTTACACTACCTAGACTTTCTTTTATGAAAGGGAATTTTATTAATTACCCAGTACGAGGACCTACTTTATCTAGTTGCAGGGCATATCTCATTTCTATGTGAAGCACTCTAGAGTATCAGATTATTTCCCTAATGCAATGTGCAGACCTGGAGAACTTCCTTCAGGCCCAAGTTCATCTACTTCCTTATTTTACTCATTTCTTTCTCACAGCTGATTTCATTACTCCTTGGTCAGAAGAGAAGAGAGAGACAGTTCTCCTCTCTGCTTGACTCACAGGATTTTGGAGACCCATCAGTATGACTTCTGGGAATGATGTGGAGGCTTCCTGAAGACCTTGCTATGCTGGGTCCAAGCTCTGTGTTCCATTCCAGAATCTTCTTTTTCTTGGCCTTTATTTTTTGAACTGTTCTTAATTTTGATTATACCCTTTTTCTCCTTGGTTGCTGTTGAAAAATTATTTCTCTTTCTTTCTTTCTTTCATTCTTTCTTTCGTTCTCTCTCTCTCTCTCTCTCTCTCTCTCTCTCTCTCTCTCTCTCATCTCATCTATATCTATATCTATCTATCTCTATCTCTATCATCTCTATCACTATCTCTATCTTTATCTCTCTCTCTCTAACTCTATCTCTATCTAATCTCTCTCTCTCTCTCTCTCTCTCTATCATCTCTCTCTATCTCTCTCTATCTCTATCTCTCTCTATCTCTATCTATCTATATCATCTATATCTATATCTATCTATCTACACCTATCTATCTATCTATCTATCATCTATCTAATTATCTACATATCTATCTCTATTTCTATCTCTATCTTTATGTCTACCTCTGTCATCTCTCTATACCTATATCTATCTAGATTTATGTCTATCTATCTATTGAGAAATTTATTATGAGGAAGTGGCTCATGTAATTATGGAGGCTGAGAAGTTCCACACTCTGCTGTGTGCTAGAGCCAGTATTGTAGTTCTGGTCTGAGTCTGAAGGCTGGAGAACAGTAGCAGCCAATGATATATGTAATCAAGTCCCAGGAAGGAGATCAATGTGCCAGCTCACACAATCAGGCAGAGAGAGAAAGAATTTCCCATTTCTTCCACCTGTGTTCTACTGGGACCCTCACAGACTGGATGAGACTCACCCACATTGGGGAGTGTGATCTACTTTATTCAGTCTGTGTATTCAAACCCTAATCTCTTCTGGAAACACCCTCACAGAAACACCCAGAATAGTGTTTAACCAGATATCTGGGCATCTCATGACCCGGTTAAGTGGACCCATAAAATAAACCATCACAGGCAGTATTCAGAATAATAGCTAAGAATTTGGATCTTAGTGTCAGACACAGGTTTGAAATTTTTCCTCTGTTATTTATATACCGCATGGCCTCATTTTAGGTTACTTAACTTCTCTGTGCCATAGTCTTCTCATCTGTAAGATGAGAATGAAAGAAAAACTACCACAAGGGCTAGCTATGAGGATGAAAGGTGATAATGAGTGAAAGCTCTGAGTTTTGTGACTGGAAATTAAGAAAGCTTGAGCTGAAAGGTTCTTCCAGTCAATTTGATTATTTCTTATGTATTATATAGGAACAATGAAACTGGAGCCCAGAGAAGCTCAGCTGACCTCTAAAGAGATGGTAAGGTGACAGAACTTGTCAGTGGCACCCAGAATGGAAATGTGATACACAAAGTGAGACTATAGATTATACTGTACCATGCAGTGCATTTTGTGAGACAGGGGGCTGGGCAAGTTTTTCCAACACGAGTTTAGTTGCCAGGGCCACTGGCACTGCCAGGTGCTTCCATGGTAGTGTCTGAAGCAGGATCAGAAGTCAGTCAGGTGCTTGAGCCCTTATCAGATTATTCTATTTGTGTAAACCATTTTATTTATCCCAGTGGGGCAGTCTTTATAGTCTCTCATTGTTCCATCAGTTCTGTCTCTTCACTCTTACCAATATGCCCTTTTGGGGAGGAATTTTTAGAAAAGCAGTTAGGTGAGTGCTGTGGGAGCCCAGCCATCATTGATAATGGCATCAATACTTGCCATGATTTATTCATCACAACAGAACTTCTGAACCCAAAGCCCTCGGCAGTCATTCCCTCATTATCCTTACATGACCTGATGATGAAGCATAAAGGGATTTATTCTTTTCTTTGCGTCATCTGGGGAGAAACAGAGGCACCAAAGTGGTCGATCTCTTACTAAGAGAGACTCGACAACTGAACAACTCAGTGACTCAGCCCAGAGATCACCTTCTGAGATAGAAAGATAGAAAGAGTCTCAAGCTCATAACCCTCCATTGCAGGCTGTGCTGCCTCTCAAACAGGCTCATCACTGCACACCCAAAGCTAGTGAGCAGGACTCCTCAGGCAGAGAATAAGGCTATTCAATATTATTGTTTGAGTGACTATAGATTTTACATAGGCTTCCAGTCATTACACAGAATTCCAGCAGGTATTCTCGTTTCAATACAGTGTTTTCCAAGGAAACAGCCTTATGACTTAAAGTTCAAATATTTACCTTGATATCTTCATGGCTACATCCTTCATTTAGAGGTATAGCCTTAGAGGTATAGCTGGCTGTAAAGGTGTTTCTATGTACCATGATGTGAGCTCAGGAGTGCAGAGACTACCTGATTTATCTTGCTGTCTTTTACAGCCTCTGTCATTCTATCTTAAATACACTAGATGCTCAATACACTTTTGTTGAACTGACTTGAATCAATGAATTCATTCATATTCAAAGGAAAATGGTTTGACAGCACTGAGGACATTCCAAATAGATTTCAAAGGCAATTCTAAAAGAAAATTGTTTTAGCTGGGAAAATTAAATTAATGAACACTGGCTGCTGTGAAAGCTTAACACAACAATGGTTTCTTTTGCAATTACAGCCTAGTCCAATGGGGGTTTACAGGAACTCTCCTCTGACACTGATGTGGGTTTGGGCTGCTTCTGTCACTGCACCACTCACAGGTGACCCCCGACAGAAGGTCATTTTTTGAGTCAATTTGGATTATAAAATGCCTAAATGTTGATTTTAAAAATGACTATATTTATCCTAGTGATCAGGGAAGCCTAATTTAAAAGTATCATTGCATTCTAAACTACTTTTATCAAATCATTTTGTTCTTTTTAAAAATGTGTTAAATAGTTATCTTGAGCTGAGCACTGTGCTAGACAATGCATGGAATGCAAAAGAAGTAGAAAGCATTGCCCACAAAGGTTAAGAATCTTCCTGGGGAGATAGACATATAATTTGGGAGTGAATAAAAAATGAATCTCAGCAGGAATGAGTCAGTCTCCTCTAGGAGCCTGTGGGAGGGAACTAACTGGGTCCTGATATGACCAGGCGGGAACTGACAGACCTGTAGAACCTCCCAGGTAGAACAGATTGTAGGAAGAGCTGGGAAAGAGCTCTGGCAGAAGGAATAGTGTGGGAAAAGGCCCCAAGGCAGAAAAAGCATGACACATTCAGAGATCTGAAAAGTTTACTGTGGCTTGAACATCTGGGCAGAGGAGGAGAGCCTGGCAAAAGAAGTGAGCAGGTGTCAAACCCTGAAGGCCTTGTAAGCAGCTCTGAGGTAAGCTCTTGGACTTCATCCTCTCTACGCCATGCCTAAACTTTTGCTTCCAGGCCAGGGACTCCTTCTTGAGTTCTAACCTAGCTCTTGACTATTTGTTAGGCACCAAAGTTAGTGATCCCAGGTGAGGTGCTAGCAGAGAGATATGTTAAGTGTTCATCAAAGACAGGCCACCAAACTGAAAGATGCTTGCCACATATATAACTAATAAAGGCTTATCAACCAAAGGACATAAAGAATTACTACAGATCAATAAGAAATAATTCAACAGAAAGATTAGGAAAAGCACTGAGCAGGGATTTCAAGAGTGGAAACATGAATGGTCAATAACAGAATCAGGAAAATATAGTACAAAGCACAAGGATTAGGGTGCTCTCACCTCCCAGGCTATTTGTATTTTTGTTAAGGTACATTGAAGACTGAAAAGCCTTTATGACCCAAAGGTATGGCACTCAGATGGCGACATTTCCAGTCTTGGGTCAGGTTGTTGGAGAAGATATTAGGGATAAAGAATCCTCTGCTTTCCAAATCTCTTTGAGAGACTGCTACCTCCTTTTATTATTAAGGAGGCAAAAGCTGCATTTTGACTAGCCTGAACATTTCATTTAGTCTAATCCTGACCTCCATATAATTAACACAGCCATCAAGGTCCCTGGGAGAAACATCCTGAAGTTATTATTGTAGTGGGGTCCCAACAGGGATTTTTAACCTTGGCTCATGTAACATCCTCTGATTTCTCATCCCTTGCCTCTTGTATCCCATATTCTTGTTACAGAAAACTACTTAAACCCTCTGAATATGCCACAATGCTTTAAATTTCTAAATCTTTGAATGTATTTCCTGTTCTGCTTGGCATGCCCCCTGGGAAACTCCTACTCATCCTTTAAGACCCAACTGCAATGTTCTTTCTGTGACTAATTCTTTTCCTGAGTTACCCAGAAGCATTAGTGCGGCCTTTCTGTTGTACTTAAAAAAAAAAAGAAAACACTTTTCTGTTATAGCACTTGTCCCGTGTGTTGTAACAATTATATATTATTTGTCCTGTGCCCCTTGATCCTCAAGTGTGAGCTAAGGGTGGGTATTAAATCTCTTCAACTTTGTATCAGGACAGCAGCACCTGGCCTTTGAGCAGTGAATAACTAAATATCTTTTTGTATGAAAATGGACATCCACAGGTTCTATGAATATTTTTAGATAATCTGTGAGGCCATGGGTGTCCAGGAAGACTTGGATGGATTGCAGAATTGGACCCCACCACTTGAAGGCTTTCATTAACTACACATTTTTCACCAGTGAGTTCATGTAGATTGCAGAAAAACAAAAAACAAAACAAACAAACAAAAAACAAACGTGATTTCAGCATGAGCTTTTAATATTACCTTTCAGAAATCTCTTAGAAACTTCTTTTACTTAAGGTATAAAATTTGGCATTTTGAGCACAATATTCAGGTTCCTATTAAATCCTAGATGGATCTTGGACAATGACTGTCATGTTTCTGAGAGAAGGCAGATGGTCTACGGTCTCTGAAAGTGCAGCAACTGGAGAGCAGTGTTCTTTCCCTGGTCCCTCCACTTCCTCTCTTTACTTTGTGACAATGGTGCCAGTTTCTAATGCTGGCTGTGGAGAAAGGGGCAGCTGGCTCTTATTCACAGTGGGACTCTCCCAACAAAACTGACTTTAACTGACCTGGGCCTGGAAATCATCACGGTCCTCATCAAAAAGGGTTCTTTGGTGGCAGACATTCTCCAGTGGTCACATTACATCACATTCTTTCAGGTTTGCTCAGCAGGGTATGGGAGGCAAATGGGTAATCAGTGTCATTTAGCAATGGTGCACCAACAACTGATGGGAACCAGGGGGCAGCTGAGATTGGTGAAGTAGTTATACTGATTGGTCCCCATGAGAGGGCAAGTGGCCCAGAGTATCTGAGAACAGATGCAGTTTTGGAAAAGTGGACAGTGAAAATACTGGGTTCAGGGCCACTATATATAATTACTCAGGCTGTTCTCTGTACAACCCTCAGAGCCGTCATGCACTTAAACTACACTGGGAATAGTGTTCCCTTGGGCTATACAGTGCACAGCCTGAAAAATGACATGTGGCTTTGGGCTTTTGTCTGTCTAGCTTCATCAAGGCAGACTATCTTCACCATGATGGCAGAGCAAACTGCATTTCCATGGGGCCCATGGGCCCGTTTTCCTCACTACACTTGGAATCAGTTACCAAGTGGATAGAGGGTGAGCCTGGCAATGCCAGGCAGGGCCTCCTGTCCTCCAGGCAGCCCAGACAGAGCTCTGCTCACAAGAACAGCTGAATGGGAAGGTGGTGTGGAGAGGGTGGTATCTGGAGTCAGAGAGACCAGGACTTGAATTCTTCTTCATTTGTTACTGCAGCAGGCACCCCTGGCTCGCGCATTGCCCTCAGTCCCCTCATCTTAGTTTAGAAGCATCTCAAAAGAGTACTGCTTCAAGAGAATACTGCAGATTTATTTGCTTTGTGCCCTAGAGAGGTGATGCTCGTACTTGCATGCTCTCTTTCAGCTGAACAGTTCTTGGAGGCATTCTGCTTGCATTTTATCATACGATAGCACATGCTTGTATGACTCCCTTCTTCCCTATCCTTCTCTCTGTGCCCTGGACTTTTGGGGATTAACTCCTAAATTACCTACTTGTACTCAAGTCTGTCTTGAGCTCTGCTTTGGAGGGAGCACAGATTAAGAAATTTACCTTGAGCACCTGATTTATCTGTGCCTAGGTTTTCTCATCTGTAGTGTGTGTGTGTGTGTGTGTGTGTGTGTGTGTGTGTGTGTGTGTGTGTGTGCCTAATAGGCACTTCACAGGATCCCTGCAAGGATTACTGAGGATTTACA
This sequence comes from Cynopterus sphinx, assembly GCA_030015415.1. NCBI lineage: Eukaryota > Metazoa > Chordata > Mammalia > Chiroptera > Pteropodidae > Cynopterus > Cynopterus sphinx. The sequence goes on from CM057387.1 coordinate 47,880,777, forward strand.
AGGATTACCTCATTACTTCATTATGTGTAAAACATTGTGCATAGTGAACAGACATTAGTGAGCATTCCACTCATGTTATTTATTTCTCTTTGAGGGAATTTCATCTACCTGCTAAAGGGACTACAGATGGTTTCCTGACCCCTGACATCTTGTTAGTCCCAGAAATAATATATGAATCAATATTTTGATGATCTGAGGCTGTCTATATGAGGAAAAAATGCAAAAACAAAGAATTGTCTTGGCAAATGGGAAATAGGCAAATAGTAAAACAAACAACAAAGAAACAAATGAAAGCATTCTTACAGGAACTAGTTGAAACTTTAAAATTAACTTTGCACCCCTATCCAGAACTCAGCTCTAGTCTGCTTCAGACTTGGGAAAATTGTCTTCCTGAACTTCAGTAATTGCACTTTAGCGCTTGTTGTTTTTGCCCATCGAGATCGCATAGGAAGTCTTTTATCTTTGCATCAACAGGCTTCTTGCCATCCTGGAATACCTCACCTTGCCCTGGGCAGGTATACAGGAAGGGGATGGAATGCCATTCTTTGTCTGTGATTTTCTTATCTCATTGCTGAGGCAATTTGCTCAGCAATTCTTCTAGCCCAGCTGTTACTGTACTGCTGAAAAGGGCTTGCATACATTATAAAGCAAAATTTCTCCAGCGCAGCCTTTTATAGAGGGAAATTTGAATACTCCTGCACTGTTCTGGTTAGGAACATACCCCTTCCTCAGGATGGACATAAATCTAGACAGGCTGCACATGTGACTCCACGTGAGCATCTAGGTGGTAAGTTTGGCCTTTCTTAACCTGTCCCCAGCTGTGAATTCAGCACAGGCTCTTGCTCCTGAGGCTTTCAAGAACTGCAGGGAAGGGACTAGCTTTGAGTTTGTGAGTTCATATAGCTGGTCTGGTGATTCAGCCCTGCTGACACAGGAATTGCTCATTCTTGTTTTAAGGGTGAATTAAACTTACTATGGCTCCCAGAAGACAATTAGAGTATCAGAGAAGGGGATTCTCAATGCCATTGTAGATCCTGAAAGAGTTAGTTAACTCCACGTAAGGAGAGATGCTGCTAAGGATCTTAGGGAGACGGGTAGTTGATAAAACTACCCGAATAATTCAAATAAAATAAATCCTTCCTAGGGGACTGGATTAATTGGACAGTGCGTCAATTTCCTTCAGTAGAGCCCTGACTAATAAACTCTTATTTATTTATTTATTTATCTATCTATCTATCTATCTATTTATTTATTTATTTTTCACTTTGGATTAGATGTGTTTATGCTGAGATCTAGACAAGGGGCAATAAACTTTTCCACAAGGGGCTAAATAATAAATATTTTAGACTTTGCAGCTAAATGGTCTCTGTCACAACAACTCAAGTCTGCAATTGTAGCTGGAAGGCAGCCATCGACAATAGTAAACCAAACGGTGTGGCTGGGAGCCAATAAAACTTTATTTACTAACATAGGCTGTGGGCTAGATTTTGGACTACAGGTACGTAAATGAGTATAAGTTCTTTCAGATAGTTTATCTTATTGAATTAACTCATTGACTCCTCCCAATGGTCCTTCATTTATTGGACAGATTTTTGTTGAGCACCTACCATGTATTGAAAACTGTGCTAGGTGCTGGAGGTAAAATGGTGAAAAAAAGGTACAGTTTCTTTCTTCATGAAGCTTATAGTCAGTTCTAGATAAACAAACAGGCCATTACAGCACTGTATGGGGTCATGTAAAGTATGATGAAAGCAGAGAAGGACTCTACACAAGACTTGAGAGAAGGCTTCCTGGAGAAAGTAGCCTCAGAGCTGAGGCCGCAAAGAGAGTAGAACTGACCAGGCTGTCCAGGGAGGACAGCTGGAGAGTAGAAAATGTATTACACTAGTCAAGAAGAAACAATGTGAATCTGAGAAATGAAAAAGAAGTATTGAGTTCTAAAGCCTTGAATTCTGGGACAAGTGGTCAGTGACGAGCTAGAAAAAAGGGATAAGAAGGATCCAGGAAGCCATGGAATAAAGCTTGAACTTTGTCCTGTGGGCGAATTAGAGAAGGGATATCATCAGATTTGCATGTAAAGAAAAATCCATCTACTGGCTCTGCAGAGAAAAGACTGGGAGGGAAGTGGTCAGGGAGAAGTGTGCAGGAGTCCAGGTGGAGACCATGGTGACCCAAAGGAGATGATATCAGTGGAGGTGAGGAGATGCACCTGCATTCAAGTCACTTAGGAGCTAAAATAGGCTGATGCTAATACGACTATGTTGATGATCAGCTCTGTTTGTGGAGAATTTGTGGGTTTGAGATGGTGAGGCAGCAGGAGTTGGCATGTAGCTAAAGTTAGATTTATTGTCAAATGAGTGCTGGGGAATCCAAGGTGGAGAGTAGTGATGGTAACTGTCGTAGAGGAATGAAGTCAGATTCTGTATGAGAGCAAGCTGGCTAGGCGGGGAGAGGTGACTTAAAAAATGGGCAATGAGCCAATTTTCCCATGGTCAGGCAAGAAAAGAGGATCCCCAAGGGAGTGGAACAAGTGTCTAGTAGCCAAGCTTTCCCAGAGAGCCTGAGTGCCCTAATAAAGTTTTTCGCATCAACATTCTTATTTCACTTTATGGGGATAATTTGTTTGTTTTAGAACACCTCTTACATTTTATAATGACAGCCAATGGAGAATCAGATTTACTTGACCCAGAATCACGTTCAATCTGATGAGCACATCTCTGAAAGGAAAGCATGTCAAAGTCTTAAGGATTCTTAGAGGCAATCTAGCTCAGTTTTCACCCACTGTATCCTCTTAGCATATCTAACAGGGGCTCTAAGACCCAATGGGAGGGAGGTCAATAATGCTTGCAATGCCAGAGTTTCAATCCTTGAATTGGGCTCTGAAATCTTAGGCAAATGAAGGGAGCTGGTAACCTGTCTGGGTGATCTGTCAGATCCAAGGAAGTATAGCAGTTCTCTTGACCAGTGAGAGAAATGAGTGTATGTCAGTTATAGCATCCCTCCTCTCATGTAACCGCAGTAAATTGTGCATTTGGCTAATCTTTGGGGGATTGGGCCTTAATGTGCAAAACTTCAAAGGGTTGTCTGTGTACCCAGAACATACTTCCTTCCTCTCTCTGTGGTCAGAATTCTTGATGAGATGCTCTCTTCAGGGCAATTCTGACCCCTAGGATTGTTGCTGCCCACAATCTGATAATGTGGCTTCTTTTCATGGCTGCTCCATTGCTTCTTTGGGGGAACTGTTTGTTATTCAAGGAAAAATTAGCTGAGTGGAAGGCAGGTTTGTTTTGCTTCAACCATTCCCCTTTGTCTACTAAGTTCTCCTTTTGTACAAAGGTTAGGTTCTAGAGAAGAGGCTTGGCTTTGGAAGTCAGGTGGACATGGGCATGACCAGAAGCTGTGGAATGTGTCCAGGAAGGGTGCCAGTGAGGCATGTTGGGAGCCATCAGCGCACCTCCTGGCAAAGCAGGTACCAGCCCAACTTTGCTTTGGGTTCCAACTTCCACTGTTCCTGCTTCCCCTCCAAAGGGCTAAGTCATGTTTTATCTCTAAAACTCAGTTTGCCATCTGTGATAGATAATTATATGTGTCACTTTGACCGGGCCACAATATGCCATTATTTGGTCAAACAATATTCCTGGTGTTTCTGTGAGAGTGTTTTGGATGAGATTAATATTTAAGTCAGTAGGCTGCAGAAAGCTGATTGCCCTTCCTAATGTGGGTGGGCTTCATCCAATCAGTTGAAGACTTGAATAGAACAAAAAGCCTGACCTTCCCTCCTACCTGACTGCATTTGAACTGAAACATTAGCTTTTTCCTGCCTTCAGACGTGAACTAAAACACCAGCTCTTCCTGGATCTTGAGATTGTCAGCCTTTGAACTGAAATATATACCACTGGTTCTTTATATTCTCAAGCTTTTGGACTTAGACTGGGTTACACCATCAGCTCTCCTGAGACTCTAGCTTGCTGACTCACCCTGAAGATCTTGGTATTTATTAGCCTTTATAATTATCATGTGAATCAATTCCTTATAAAAAATCATATGTATAAATAGTTGATACTTTAACAACACAGGTTTGAACCATGTGGGTCCACTGATATTCAGATTTTCTTCAATTGACCCATGCAATTCAACTGACTGAAGTTTAATGGACCCACACATTTTAATTGACCAGTGCAGTTCAAAAGCTGTGTTGTTCAAGGGTTTACACTGAGATTGGGAATCTCCATATGGGGAAAGTCGACTGTAGTTATATGCAGATTTTTGGCTGTGTGGGAGGTCAACCCCCTAACCCCTGAATTTTTCAAGGGTCAATGCATACGTTTTTTATTGGTGCTGTATCTCTGGAGAAGCCTAATTAATATGCCATAATTATAAGTGAAATAAACATCTAGTTCTTCTATTCCCCATGATTACTGTTATGATTAAACAAAGTAACATTTGAGGGCATTCTGGGAAAGGTGACATTCTAGTCCAGTGACAATCATCACCATCATCATTGTCAACAATGACTTGCCATTACTCAGTCCCAAGGTCAGCTTTCAGTCCTTATCTCACTACTAGTAGCGTGTGACAAAAAGAATCATTCTCTTCTGCAAACCCTTCCCTGCCTCATGAGGAGCACACTCTCCTGGCTGACCTCCTCCCCTGATGCCTGTTCCTTCTCAGTCACTCTGCTCCTTTCTCCTGTTTCCTGGACCTCTGAATATTACAGCAGCCCAAGTTCTGTCCTTGGAATCCTTTGATACTTGCTCCCTTGGAGAGCTCAGTGAGTCTCTTAGATTTGAATACTGTGGCTCCCCAGGAGCAGATCCTGAGAAGGAGACTTGCAGGATCAACCTGGAGGAGTAAACAAACAGGATTAGGGCTGGAGACTCACTGGGCAGAAGCTGAAATGAGATGTCATTGCAACTGTCAAATATAAGGAAAGCCAGACAATAGTTAACATGGTAAGGACAGATTTTAATCAGGAACATACTATTGCAATAGGGAAGAAAATTCAATATGAACTCAACTTTCATTTATACAGAGCTGTACAAAGGTGACTGAGCATTTTAAAGAGAGAATGAGGAAATAGGGAGGGGTGAGTAGGGTTTAGTAGATTTGGGAAAGTGAAAAATTAAAAAGAGTGAGGGGGGGCTATATTAAAATGATCTGGATTTGCTCCCTGGTACTTATCAAAGTTAGGCTCCTTCCTTCTCACAGAGTCTGAGAGATGGTCCCATCCCCAGGTATTGGCTGGAAGAAATGGTTAATTCTGTTGGCAGCCTTGAGTTTTTGAGGCATGTACTCTTAGGGGGCTAGGGTTACTGTAGGAATGTAGCCTTGCATTTTTAAAAACTACGTTAGTGTTTCTTCAAGTCTTTATAGGCCAAAGTTGAGGCCTAGTTGAGAAGAGGGTTCAGAGGAGCCTGACTAGAGTTTGGTCAAGGAGAGATTCTGTGTCACAATAAAACAATTAGTTCCCATTAAGACTTCTAGACCTGGGATGACCCTTTAGAGCCACTGCACCAGTTCTGCTGTGACCAACCAATTGATTTCTGCCCAGGAAGGGAGTGAGACCTCAGGCAAGGCTGCTCTCTTTGCAGAGGGCAGTTCCTGAGGATGCAGCTGAGAGCCATCAGCTGCAACTGTCCCAACAATCAGGGAAATGAGTTCCTCTGATCTCAGAGGGGGTTAGGTCAGGAAAGGTTATGAATCTGAAGTGTGGGAAATCAATTCTTGCCATCAGATGATGAGATTTGGCCATAAACCTGGCTCCAAAAGCAGTTGCAGCTTGAAAGTCTTCAAGAGTTCATTCATTTTATCTCAGAGATGGAAGGGTGACCAAAGCATGGAAGACAAATCAATGGCATTGCTCCCATAAACATGGTGGGTTTATGTCTCTCTGTCATATCAGGTCCTAATTATATCAGCAGATACCACACTTACTGACTTAAAATTTATTGTCTTCATTTTATTTTCTTAAAAATAACCAGGACTTTATAACATTAGCTTGAATCTTCCCCATTACAGAGAGGACTTACAGAGGCAATTAGAGTGTGGAGGTGTGTTAATGACTCTGCACAGCAATATGATTCATTCTCTCTGGAAAAAGCTGGGAGGGGGCATGCTTCCTTGGCTAACCTTCAGTCATCTTATGGGATCTTATCTGTCATCAGAAATTACAACAGCAACATTTATTCTGAACAGCCGCTAAATGTAGAAAGGGAATTTTTTTTTTCAGATTTCATTTTATAGGAATGAATGTGTTGCTCAGTGTGAACAATTTCTTTTACAATTATTCTAATCCTGGAAGAGAAGCTGAACTGCCATTTCTAAGATAAAAAAAATCAAATTCTGAAACTTAGTTCTTCCAGGTGAACCATTCCCCAGTGTGTTGGGAAGCAGCACTTGCTGGGATCTGCAAGAATTAGGCAGACTCATGCTTTGGCAGTCCACTGAAGGGCCACCTCTGCAGTTCATAGAAGGCACCTTGGAGGCAAAGCCCTCAGCATGGTGTGGGGGACACAGCTTTGCTTCGAATCAGATGGTACATTTACTATCCCATTACTTTTTCTTTCAGATAAAATCAATTGAAAAATAGACATTAAGGAGAACCTTGAAGGGGGTTACTAAAGTATTCCAAAGTGCTTCTTCTCTTTGTGCTAGTGTGGGATATCCCAAAATGTATGCCAACCATCATTGCCCCCAGAAACTGCCCAGTTTTCAAGAGATCCAAGAAAGGACTCTGTAAAATCTATGTCATCACTAACTATGTCATATTTCTTGGGGCAGGGGGAACAAATCCTCATTTCAAGTTGTATGATACTAAGAGATTACAATTTATTAATCAAAATAAAAGATCAAAGTTGGTCTATGAACAGAGAGTTGGTCCCATTTAACTTTGGAAATAAATTCAAGGAAAAATACTTTTTGACTTATTAGGTCAGATTGACAGGTTCAATTGCACTATATACACCCTTATTCCATCATTCACCTAACTTCACAGGGCACTGGGGCACAATGAGGATCTTACCAGGGGCCTAAAGCTCGCAATTAAGTGCTATTTTTTCTTTCTTAGAGGCACATAGATTCTGGTGCTCGACAACCTGGGTTAGGATCCTGACTCTGTTGTGGGACTTCAAGCAAGTTAATAAAACTCTCTGTGCCTCAAATTTCTATTCTCTAATATGGGAATAACAGTGGCTTCTAGCTCAGAAGGTTTTCTTAGTATTCAGTGAGTTAATGGATGCTAGGTTCTTAGGAAGCCCACAAACTTAGCTATTATTATTACTTCTCTCTTATGTGAGCTGAAATTTGTCCCAAGATTAAGGGAGTTGGTTAAGATACCAGCCCTGATCCAGACAAAAGTTGCAGAATGAGCCAATGCTATTGAGCTGGTGAGTTATGTTAATTATGCTTTCTTATTTTCAATGTGATATTCTTATAAATATTGTAAAAAAAAAAAAGGAAAGGGGATTTCTGAGCTCTAACTGTCACCATGGAAAGATGACAAGTCAGATTCAGTAGGTGTTTCAGCAGAAAACCTGCATAGGAGATTTCCATTTTACGTGTACGTGGAGAATCCAAGGCCCTGACCAGCTCCCCTAGAGTTATTAGCAGTGGCAGATGAACTTGTCCCCACATAGCCTGGACTGCCAGGAACTGGACTGGAAGATCTCGTTCTAGCCTAAAGTCTTGGTCTCACTCCTCTTTAGTTCTTGTTTCAAAGGCAGCAGCAGGAAGATAGCTCCTTATTTTTACTACACTGTGCATATAAATCTTATCTGGCCTTCTTGTCATATTTGTCAAATATCACGTTGTCATATTTTTCTATATCCCATATACTAATGGCTAACCCTTGGCATTGAACCAAAGAGTGCACAGGATGATACCCAGAAGAGTGCTCTTGTATATAAAAGCTCAATAAATATGTATTGAATAAATAGTGTTCAAAGTGCTGATTGGATGAATGAATCGATGAGGTCTTTGGAGGTGGAGTCATCCCAAACCTCCATTGGAAATGGCTGATGGATAGATGACATGGCCCTCCAGAGGTATCCCTGGGGTTCCAAACAAGAGTCAAAAAGCTCATGCTGCAGATGCATTGAGAGTCCTAAGCCTCAGGGGTGGCTCTGAGGATACAGCAAGGCTGGCATTAGGAGCCTTAGGGTAAGGGAGGCTTGTGGGTGCTCATGACTGACATCCACATGGATACCAAAGGTAGAGCTTGTTTTATTTTCTCCTGGTGAGTGGAAACAGAGTCAGCAGTTTGTAGGGAGGGCAAGTAAACTGGCCAGCCTCTCACTATGTTAATGTGGGCATGCTCCTTCTCCATTCTTCTTTCCACACATGCTTGTGCCAACACCTGAAGAAACCTCAGACCCTCTGTTATGAAAGATGGAGGTTTTCCCTCCATTTTGTATTTACTCATGTTCCCTAGTGTCAAGGACTGCTCTCAGGAAGTCATGTTAACTGAATGGATCCAGGGACACATGCCACCCAAAACAGGGCAGTCCCCCACCCCAAACTGGAATACAGGACAAGGGATACTTGTAGCCAGGAAACACATACTTTGGGTGGACTTTCATAGCCTAGAAGGAGCCATTTGATTTTTGCTATATCAAGAGGTAATGTGTATGAGATATGCACAAAGTCTTTAGCTGTGCAGTTGTAGGGTAGGGAAAGATTTTTACTCCGGTCTAGAAGAAAAATCACACAATTTGAGAATATTTTAGGTCAAAAACAAGCAGAAATCTGCCTGAGCCCTGCTCATACTCCTGTTAACAGTTTTTCCCACAGAAGTAGTTCAGATCATCTTTGATAAGGCTTGTTTTCTTCCCTCTTTGGTGTGGCAGAGTGGTAGAGTCAGTGAGGTGTGGAGAGTTTGGAGACCTGCAGCAAATCCCTGTTCTTTTGTGTAAAAGCTGTGTGATAGTGGGGAAGTTGCTCAATTTCTTTGAACCTCTTCTTTATCTGAAGAATGGTTGTAGTAATATGCATGTGCTCTTCAGCTGGGATATAAAAATTAATTGATATACCTCAGTAAAACTGTTAAATAAATAAAATCCACCTTTAAAAATCAATTGAGATATACTATGTGAAAGTGCTTTCCTAGCATAAAGCTTTCCAATAGAAGATGCTAAGTAGACATTTGCTTGTCTTCCTTCCCCTTTTCTTTTCTCCACTCCCTTCCCAGTTTTTCCCCTGGAGGGACCACTACCTTTCTATAGTCTCTTAGGAGCCCATTGTGGGGAGGGTAAAGCATACCCACTTTTGCTCTGCATGATTTCTGGGGCATTCCCAAAGCCAAGTGACCAGTGATCAGGCTCAGAGTTGAAATGAAGACTTGTAACATCAAACCCTGCAACAGGGCATGTTCCTGCCAATAGGGAGGATGGGGTGATCTGCTTGTTTATTTTTGTCATTATCTCAAATGTCTTTTAAATAAGATTTATCCCTGTGTGAAGGATTGTCAGGGGCAAAATCAGGTAGAAATTAGGCAAAATAATAATGCCTTTCTTCTGTTTTCCATAGTCATGAGCTGCCAATTGAGGATGGTTGGTAGATCTTATGAAATGTCGTGGGAAAAGAAAGGAAAACAGAAGTTTCTTGTGCAAAAGAAACTTTAAAAGAAATGTTTAAACTTTGAAAAATAGAAAACTTTAAAAGAAAGAAAAACACAAGTTTAACATTTTTGTCAGACTTGCTTGGTCATTGAGAGAAAAACTAAGGTAATTAAGGGCATATAAAAAGGAAAAGTCAAAGGGATTCAGGAAGTCTGGAATGAGGGATTTTATGAAAGAGAGAAGCTGCTTTCCAACTATTTGTCAGATTTTTCTTTTTTTGTTTTTTATGTCTCTCCAGATTTGTAAAATTATTTAAAAAGTATATGGTGTACACAGTAAGAGGGAAAATATCCTTTTGGGCCTTCAGTCACCTGGGACCAGTCCTGCTTCCAGAAGTCAAAGCTTGGGTATCTTATTAGACTTTTGACTCACACTATGACTCAGAAGTGCAGAGACAATTAGGTTCTTGGTTTTATCTACATCTAATTGGTCTTTCCTCAGAGCTCTACCACACTGGGTAGCAGGGTTTTAAATAAAAAATGTAAATTAATGTCTAGTATGGTTCAAATTTTGATTTGAAAATGTAAATAATTTCCTCAGGTAATTCTTGCTTTCTCTAGGCAAATATGCCCAGATTTTCAGTTCATCTTCTTCTCTCCTTTCCTGCCATTCTCTTTGCTTCATGGGTGAAAAAGTGGAGGCTGTCAATGAGCTTGGTCAGAGGGAAAGACCTGGCACTCGCGTGCTGTGTCATCTGCTTGGGGATGTCCCATGCTCCCACTGTTGCTTTCCTCTGGCATTCGCAGTGAACGCTTTGCTTCCAGTCACTCACAGTCTGGTCTCCCACTTATCTTCCCCTGGCTGAAGAAACCCTGACTCCTACCACTTTCTACAGACTCCTGAGCCTATCAATGCCTTGTCCTCCTTTCAGGCCTCTCACCTGCTCACCCTGGCCTCTGCTGCAAGGTCAGTGCATGCTGCCATAATAGGCCTGCAATGGGCCCATGGATATCCATCCAGTGTCCATGCCCTCTGACACTGAGGTCAGCCCAGGGCTATTTCCACCTTGCCCAGCTGTTCCACCAGGTTGATGTGGCCACACCTGAGATTGGTAGGGACAGCTAGACAGTGAGTCCTTTTCAGAGTCAGAGAGAGGCAGCAGAAGCTGAAGCCCACCATACCCAGTGTCTCTGTTTTTACTGCATTTCTTCCTCTCTGGGTTGAAACCACAGTGGGAGAAAATAACAATTAGACCTGCATTTCTGACCTGTTCATCCTCCTCTTGGCCCTTCCTGTCCTTCTTTCCTCTCTCCTACATCAAACCCTTCTTTGCCACTGAACTCAGGGCTCAGCCACCACAGTGGGTAAGCAAAGATGCTTCTTTTCCATACCATAGGAGAACTCCGAGGGAAATAAAAACATCTGGTGATCCTTTTTCAGGAAAATATTCTGCATGTCAGATGCTGACTTCTCCTATTTTTCCTTTTTCATCTTTTCTGCAACAGACCCAAATTATTTCCAGGCACACAAAAGCTAATGGGTTATGTACTTAGGGAAAAATGGAAAATTTATTAATAGTATTTGAGATATAATCCTGTTGTGTGCGTGAGCACGTGTGTGGAAATAACTGTTGTGTAAAAAATAGAGTCACTCTAAATATGTCGTTCTGCAACTAGCTTTATTCACTTAGTAAATATTTTGCATCTTTCCATATCAGTACTTGTGAAACGGCTTCTTTTTAATGGCTTCATACTAATTCATTGTATTGGTGTGATACAATTTATTTAACTCCTTTCCTTTCATTCTGGAAGTTTCTTGCTTTTCTTTCTTTGCTATCAGGAACAATGAGAATGAGGAGACTCCCGCACATTCATTTGTCTGTGTGCTTGTCTGTCTTTTATTCTTGAATCCCTCCTAAAAGAAGAGTAAGAGTTTATCTGCCATACCATGTGCCTGAACAAAACAAAATAAACAGGTGAACATAAATGGATGAACAAATACAATAAATAGTTCCGTCATAAATGAAGGAATAAAGGTTTTTTTTTTGCCCTTGTGCGAATTTTCAGCAGAATGAATTTCTAGAAGTGGAACTGTAGAGACCAGGGTTATGCATAACTACCCTTTACTCCACACACCAAACTGTGCTCCAAGTGTGGTGTGCAAATGCATCTGTCCTCCAGAAGACCCCAGGCAGTCCTAGATTTCTTCTGAAGGTAGAGCCCGACAGGGCTTGTGTGCAGGTGGTTTACTTTAGGAAGTAGGGAACAGAAGTGGGAGTGGGGAAGGTCAATAGGGAAGGAGAAAGAGCTAGTGCATGGGTGAATTATTGAGCTGGGGACCCCTGGGGGCATTTGTTCCTAGCTCCTATCAAGCGTTGCCCGCTGGATGTGTCTGTCACCTTCTGGACATTTACCATGTGGTTCACATGCCCAGAATGGTCCAGCTAGTTTGGAGGAAGGAGGAGCTGAGGTGTGGGGTGAAGTGCAGCAGAGAGAGCAAGAGGCTGACTGTGCTGAGGACAGAGGCTATCAGGCTGCACCTTGCACAGCTGGTTGCTGTAGCAACAGCTGGATAGACAGGTGGGCTGAGGGGTGTGTAGGGTCATGAAGGATGTCCAACACACTTCTTGTACCCATACCCTTGCCAACAGCCTAAATTCTCACACTGTTTACTTTTTGCCAAACTGCTAAATGAAAGGATAACTCTTGCCATTTAAAATATTTGCATGTCTTTGATTAATGGCAAAGTTAAACAGCTTCTCACAAAGTTTATTGGCCAGTTATATTTATTCTGTGAATTTATTATAAATATGAAATTAATTTTAATGACTATCTTGTCCTTGGGAAAAATTAAGACATTATTTTGACCAGTCGCTCTTTCCTCACAGGTAACTACCATTCTTATTTGGTGTTTATTCTTTCCAATTTTTAAGCTATGTACTTGCATATTAATGTTCTCATAAGATTACATAGCTATGTGGCCTTATATATAAATGTATACATACAGAGGCAAGCAGAGCCAGAAATACACATATATACATTTATGTGTACATGTATATGTAAATAAAAGATATGGTTTGCATATTCTGAAGGTTGTTGATTCACTCAAAAATATGACTTGAGGGGAGGAGGAAAAAAGTGGTATAAATGATAGAGGCTCTGTTCATCCCTCTAGTGACCAAATCAATATTGTGATGGAAACAAGGAGCAATAGCAGGGAAAAATCCCGAGATCTAGATGAACAAGCCGTACAACTAGGGAGAAATCCAAGAAATCACAATGCAATGGGAGAAGGTAGGATGGAACAAGGACTCAGGGCTGCCTGATCTTGAGTGCCTGAGTGAGACAGAGCCTGTGGCAGTGGCAGATACCTCTTAAAGGGGCCTTGTCCACAAGCGGATTTTCACGGTGATGGATCCACTCTGAGCAACAATGCCAATTTGGTTGTGTTCAGGGGGCACCAGGTACTTATGGGGAGACATTGTTGGAGTGAGGGTTGAGTGGAGACTAACTCTGTACAGAAGTGCCAGCAGTATCCATTGTTCCTCTGTTGAGCCCTCCCCTCTCCCAATGCTCAGACTCATCATAGCTGTAGCAGAGACATCATCAAACTTTATAACAGAGGTTGCTCTGCTCAGAGGATTTTCTGAAACTCTGCCTCCCCCAACTTGCGGCCCCACCCAAGCCACATTTAGGTGTATCCTCAGAGAGTCAGGTGCTCCTTGTTGAGACTCACACTGGTGGAGGCAACTGGCCTCAGTTTCTGGTGTATCTTTTTGAGGCAACTATAAGCACAGCATCTGTGGATTGCTTGCTAAATCTTAACAGGTGGCCCTGGAGGGGCACAGGCTGGAGCTAAATTTGGCCTGCAGCTGAACCTCTCTCAGGACTGTGCCACTGGACACCTACTTCACAAATCCACTCTAATAAGACCGAGAGACTGAGGAGCTTTGCTTAGTACCTAGAAACAGACATGAAAAGGCAACCAAAATGGGAAGACAAAGAAGCATAAACCATATGAGAGAACAGAACAGAGATCCAGATATAATGAAGTCAAGTAATCTAACAGATGCAGAGTTCAAAACACTGGTTATAAAGATGCTCAATGAACTTTTGGGAAGTGTAGATAAATTCAGTGAGAACTTCAACAAATAGATAAAAAACATGGAAATGAAAATTATAAAAGGGAACCAGCCTGAAATAAAGAACACATTATGCAAGGTGAGATATATTCAGTTGAATAAACAAAGGAATAAACAAAGCAAATAAATAAAAGGATCAAATGCCAGAAAAACCAAGGACATGCAATCAGAATGGCAAGAGATAAGATACCAAGACTATAAAAATAACTTAAGGAGCATGTGGGACACTATTAAGGGTCTAAATATGTCTGATCGGTGTTACTGAAGAAAATCAAGATGTTGAACAGCTGTTTTAAGAAAAAATGATGGAAAACTTCCCAAGCCTGGTGAAGGAAATGGACATAAACCCCTGGGAAGCTCAGATAACTCTTAAAATAAGGGATCCAAAGAGGCCCAAACCAAGACACATCATAATTAAAACACCAAAGGTTAAATACAAAGAAAGAATATTAAAAGCACCAAGAGAAAAACAGATAGTTACCTATAAGGGAACACTCATAAGATAGATTTCTCAAAAGAAACTATGCAGGACAGAAGGGCTTGGCAAAAAATATTTGATGTGATGAAGACCCAGGATATACAACCAAAATTACTTTATCCAGCAAAGCTATCATTTAGAATTGAAGGACAGATAAAGAGCTTCCCAGACAAAAATAAGCTAAAGGAATTTATCACCACCAAACCAGTATTACAGGAAATATTGGAGGAACTTTTTTAAGAAGAAAAAAACATGTATCAAAAACAGAAATAAAGAATGATAATAACTACATTCCTATCAACAAGTACCTCAAATGAAAAAAGAATTAAGTACTCCAACCAAAAGATAGAGTGGCTGAATGGGTAAGAAGACAAGACTCCTACATATGATGCCTATAAGAGACTCACTTCAGATTAAAAGAGACTCACAGACTAAAAGGAAGGGGATAGGAAAGAAGGTATTTAAGTCAGACAGAGAAAGATAAACACTATATGATTTCACTTATATGTGGAATCTAAGAAATAAAAAAAAAAACCAAACTAATCAAAAACAGATTCACAAATATAGTGGATGATTTGGTGATAGACAGAGGAAGCGGGGTTGGGAGAATGGGGTGAAGGGTTAAAGAAGTACAAATTAAGTTGATGGTTGGTCATGGGGATGAGGAACAAGGCATAGGGAATGCAGTTAGCATCAATATCTTGGCTAGGTGGAGGGTCAGGGATGGAAGGAAGCAATTGAGAGATCGTTTTATGAATTATATAGCTGTCTAACCAATGTGCTGTGTACTTGCAACCAATTAAAATAAATAAATTAAAAAAATATGACTTGATTATCTTTCATATAAGTGTATATATAGTTGCTTTATTATTTTAAACCACAGTGTGGTGTTTTATAATATAGACCCAGCACTCTACTCTCTACAGATAAATATTTTGGGTTGTTTACAGTAGATCACCACTAGGAACCATGATGAACACACTTCCTTTTGCACATGTGTCAGCTTTCTCTGAGGTAGGTACCCCTAAAGGGTTCATTAGCTAGAATGTCTATTACTTTTAATAACATTTTAAATTATTATCAGCAAAAGACTTAATTGCTTACTTTGGCACAGATGATTGCATCAGACAATGGACTGCCTCTGATTGGGGTGTGTGGGTCTGAGGACACAGCTGGGTGAAGCTGGCTGTGACCTGAATTTGATGCTGCTGAAATCTTGCAGTGCAGAGGCTACTACTGTAGGTCTATACCCAGCAAGGATACTAAACCAGACCTGTCAGCACAGAGGCATGAGGAGGCAGGGTGGGGCCCCCAGACATATGGACTGTGAGTTGGCAGAGTCGGAATGTCTCTTCCACATGGGAAAATAGTAGCTGAAGAACTGCCCCCAGGAAGTGTCTCCTTTCCAATTTGATGGGGCATTGAGATTGGTGGGCATGGTTTGGTGGGTAGTAGCAGGAAGGGAATGGAGGTGCAGGCCCTGAGGCTTTCTGATATTCCCACAACCCAGGGAGGAGCCAAGGGAGTGAGGGGTTGGCTCCTTTCTCTTCAGTACCAAACCTGGTCCATTCAGGTAACCTGCTCCCTGGGAAACCAGCACCCTTGGGCTGTTGCCCCCACCTGGAGAAAGGGTGAAAGGGTCTGGGAATTCAGGGCAGGTACTTGCTGGTGGGTGTGGTTGTGGTCTCTGAACCTGTGGATTTGAGCTCCAAGCTTGGGCCAGGTATGTCTTCAGGGAGACTCTTTTATATTTTAATACAAATTGAAAAATTGTTCTTTTGTACCAGTTGACTTTCCACCAGGCCTAGTTTTCACACCTTCTCAGGTATATGATGTTGTCTACCAATCAGGTGAATGAAAAGGGGTTTTTCATTACCGTGATAATTTGTCTTTTTTTTTTTGCTTGCTAGTGAAGTCTCTTCATATGCTTGTTGGCCATTTTTATTTTGTCTTTTTTTTTTTTTTTTTTTACAAATTTTCTTCACAAATATTTTTTATAGTTATTCAAATATTTACTTTCATTTATAGCATCTTTAATATTTAAATAGTTATATAATTTTTATTAGTATAACTTTTTTTAATGACTTGTGGGTTTTGTGTCATACTTAGAATTTTCAAACCCACAATTAAAGATTTTTTACATTTTAAATAATTTTATTTATTGTTTTATAATATTTAAGTTTGTGACTATATGGAATTTATTTTCCTTTTGGTAGTAACTTTGGAGGTGGCGGAGGGGATTTAATGATTCTTCTTTTCACCTTCCCCATTATCCAGCATTATTTATGAAGCATCCACCTTTCCCTGACCTATGTGAAATGCCAAGTCTACAACATGATTGAATTCCTATAGAGATTATTGTGGATAAAATTTTCATTTCCACTTATTCTCCTCCCTATCTTCCAAAGAGGAAAAGTCATGTTTTATGATTGAACAGAGTCTGAAATCTGAAACGCTGCTAGGGTGACATTTTACTTCAGGTGAGATTACACGTAGTCATCTCTTCACTCTGTTCCTGGAATCAGCCCATCTGGCAGACCTACTGCCCCTCCTTGGCTTCCTGCCTCCTGTGGGCAGCAGCCTGGGCTGAACCAGCCCTTTCTCTCATCTCCTCACCTTCCTGCCTCCACTCTGACCAAGTAGGTCAGGATGGCTGGGGTGGGTCAACAGCTCACAGGAAACCCTAAGGGGTCCAGTCCGTCAAGTCACTGAAACGAACCTTGACTGTATAGATTCCATCCAGGAGAGTCCACTGATAGCACAGTATCGGCAGAGGGGCAACTCCATTCTAATATAGGTATTGATAGCCATCTTTTATTGCCTCTTTTGCTGTTGGATGTAAACTTTTGGGGGAGGAATCTTCAAGTACGAGGGTTGAATTGTGGGGCTGGGAACTCACACTCTATGTAGTGAGAACACACACATGCTCAACTTTATTTTTCTGGTAATCTTTTTGTACACTTCCCTGTCAGTACCAAAGCTGATATTATGCTATTCTGTGGAGTGACAGCTTAGGTAAACATTAAGCTCTAAAGTACTCCATAAGGCTAAAATTGCACATAGACAAAATTGCTGTTGAAAATCCTTTAAATTGACCATAAAGTGCAGAGTACAGAGTGCTGGGTTCAGTAAGCTCAGCATAGGCAAGTTTTTCTCCATTGTTGTTGTTGGTTCTAATCTCTATTTTTCCACTTGGGCACCAGAGGAAAAGGATGATTTTCTTTAGGGGCAGTGTTGGATGAAATGCACATATCTTTAACATTAGATCCATACTTGGTTCAGTTAGGCTCTCAACATGAGGGAGATGGCAACTGAGACTTTCAGGAGCAACAGAAGTCTGTCTCCTGTCCACTTCACATTACCATGGTGGGCACGTTTACTGCCACTGTCCATATTTGTTTGCTAGGGCTGTAACAAAGTACCACAGACTGGGTGGCTTAAACAATGCAATTTATTTTGTTATAGTTTTGGAGGCTGGAAGTCCAAGATCAAAGTGCAGGCAAGATTGATTTTGTCTTGTGACTTCTCTCCTTGACTTGCAGAAGACCTCCTTTGTGCTGTGTCCTCACATGATCTTTTCTCTGGAGTTTTTTTTTTTTTTTTTTTTTTGCATCGAAATTACTTTTTCTTATAAGGACACCAGTCAAGTTGGATTAAGTCCCACATTAATGATTTCATTTAAATTTAATTACATTTTAAAGGCTCCATCTCCATATATAGTCACATTCTGAGGTACTGGATGTTAGAAATTCACCTTTTGGGAGGGGAGACAAAATTCAGCGCCTAACATTGTTGAAATCTCTTAATCAATCAATCAATCTCCCAATCTCCCAATCTCAACTTTCTCTCCAATTGTCTCATTCTCTTTCTCCCCCTTTTCCTCTTTCTCTCTATATCTGTGTATTTATTTATCTTAATCTATCTCCAGAGTACTTATGAAAGGAGACCCCATAGATTACCTCATTTCATTTTCATAACACCCTGAGAGATAAATATTATTATCATTTCCATTTTACATATGAGGAAACTGAGCACATCGAAGTTACATAATTATTCCAAGGTCACACGAATTATGTAAGTGGAAGAGCTTGGTTTGGAACCTGTCTAATCTGATTCTGGAATCCATGCTCTTAAGCAATAAGGAGACTACTTTTCAAATACTTTTGCATTTTTTATAAGACTTTGGTCACATTCCATAGGTTTTTGAAATGTAGAGCTCTTTAGATGTCATTTTATAATTACTTAATCTGTTACTGTAAGTTTTCATTTCTAATTTAAAAGTTACTTATGAGTGCTTTGAATTTCCTAAGTAGATTGGGGCTATATTTTGGTTGGTAATTTAAGTTTTGTTTTAAAAAATGTGATATGTTAAATTGCTATGCATCTATCTATCTATCTATTCTGGACAAAAAAAGGGGTTCTATGGAAAGTAACCCCATAGGGTGATCTGATTATAAATTTATAACTGGAGAGATCATGGTTGGTAGTCATGCCCAAGGCCTATAACTTTTTTAATAAAAGGTTTATCTTTGCCTTACACAAGACTTGCCCATTATTTTTCTGCATCTAGGTTAACATAGCTTTAAAATAAATATAACTACCCTCGTGAGAGCACATATTCTTGTTAAATAGGCTGTAACCAAACCCCCTCGTTGCCTCCCAGTATAATCTTTTTTCTTTAATCTCAAATGCATAAAAGAAACCACAAAACTATTAGTATCCAGGCATTTGAGATCTTTCTTCCCAGAATATGTCCAGTTTTACTCAAATAAATTCTTATAAAACTTCTTTACATGTTTGGACATTTCTTATATCAATGCTATCAACTACCTATACAAATTTATTAAGATTTTCTTTATGGCAGAGTCTATAAAAAATTTCTGTAAATAGTACAGGAACATTAAAATTTTTTTCTGCTTTCTACAAAAGCAGTATGTCCGTTAAATAAAGCTTGTTGTATAATTCACATACTCTAATCATATTAATTATTTTTCCATTGGATCAGTTGAATTTCTATATATAATTTTAAAATTTATTGTGATCTTGTCAAAATTTCTTAAATTTCTAATTTTTTCTTCATGTATTTCCATACAATGTAATTTAGTGTGTATTTATGACTGTTACAATTTCTTTAGAAATAGTATCTTTTAGCAGTAAAATATCTCTTTAGCCTAATTCAATGTTTTGACTTTAAAGTGTACTTTGTGTGATATTAATATTTTTGCCATTTGTTATTGTTAGCATTTCCTGATATATTCTTCTTCACTTCTCTATTTTCTACCTTTTCCTTTATCATTTATTTGTTGTAGGTACATGCATTAGAAATAGCATTTAGCTGATTTTTGCTGTCACTGAATCTGTTCTTTTCTTATTGAATATAAGCCATAGCAAAGAGAAAAATTTTATCCATGCATATTATTTATTATAATTAATGATACATTTAGTTTTTCTCTTGAGATCTTATTTTATGTTTTATGTACATTGTGATTTCTTATTGCTTCCTTTTTTCACCTTTCCTGCCTCTTCCTTGTTTGATCATTTTTTGTCCTTTTTTTCTCTTCTAGTAATATTAAATATCACATCTAAATGTTATCCTAATAGTAGTTACCCTTAAATTATTACAAATATATTCTATCCTACATTGGTCTATCAAAGTTAAGAATTAAATATTATTCATGAACAACAGTGTTCAAAGCCAAAAAATTACCTGTATCACCTGGTTTTTAATAAGAAATCTGAACTTTTATTCATATTCCTCCTTCTTCCATTCATTCCTCAAAAAATAATTTAAAACTAATTTTCACTAATATGTAATGCTAAAAATTGGAGTTTGCATAGTTTTAATACATTAGGATAGAAGAGAAAATCATTTTGGAATGTGTACAACTCTTTATTCTGGGAAGTACATTTTGATAAACCCCTTTAGTCATATAGAAAATGTACCTATTTTTTAGGGGAATGTCTTGAATTAACCCAAGTACAGCTGCTTCAGATTGAGATGTTTAAGTGTTTTGTTCAGTAAAGTAACTATATTTGTTAAACTGGATTAAGACTGACCTATGGTGAAAATCATTGTTTGTTCTCGAACGATGACTACTTTCTACAAGTCTTTTGCTCCGGAGTTGGTCAATAGCCTAGGTTTTATGCAAGGCTGATTTTCTCTCCATCTCATGTAGAAGGAAAAATGGGGCTTGGCACAAAGCTAACTCTTCCCAACGTGGGTTGTTTAGGAGGAATGTCTAAGTGTTGAGACAAAGTATTGTGTGTAATTAAGATTATCTCTACTGTTTTGGGTTGGGTTGAGACAACTCAGAAGGAAAAAAAGGGTTTTACTGTTAACCATCTAGTATTTATTAATAATGGCTTTGCTTCTTGTGTATACTTTCAATGTATGTAACAGCTATTAAAGAGATAGTGATATTAACTCAGACTTAATCTATGAGCTAATTTCGAATTAGTTCCTCACTTTGTAATTTCTAGCCCCTTTGCCATTTTGTCACGTTTAGGAAGACTCTCTTGAGCAGCATTGGCAATTCCAAAATTATATTTTTACTAGTGTTCTTTCTGCTGGTCAGTTCCTTGATTAAATGTTATATTTCTTTAATTATATATCTTTAATTATTGTTTTTTTCCTTTTTCATAGGAGATTTTGGTTGGTGTTTTATCCTCTTGGATGTCATGGTGAATATTAGAATTTATGAGAGATTATCTTCTGTTTCCTGGATTAAATCTTTTAAATTGGGAGCCATTTGTGCTAGTTACCTAGTTTAGCCTTCTTCTTTCTGGTTTCTCATTCTCCTCAAATATTTAGTAAATTACCTTTGCTCGATCACATTTAAATTATAGTCTGGATGGGTAGAACTCCCTCAGCATCTAGTATAGGTTAATGTGTAATTTCTTCTTTAGAGCATCCTAATCTATACTACTCCCTCCTGCCCCAGTGAAGTTACTAATTTGAGATGTTCTGAGATCAAGTAAGGTCACCAGCTACTTTATTTGAGAGCTTTTGAGGTGTCCTGGTGTCTCCCTGCCCACCCCACCTCCCCAATAGCCGATTCACTCAACATATTACATTGTCATGTATCAGTGAATAAAGATGTCATTCAGTTCATTCCAAACCATATTTCCTCTGAATGATAGTCTTTCAAGTTGGTAAAAATGGTATATATTTCTTTAGTTTCCATGTAGATATAATTTTTATGATTCTTTTTTGTAGGTGTCTGGGAGGGTTAATCTTGTCTTTCTTTTAAAAGTATAAACATATCATCACCATTCTTAAAAGTCTGCCAAAAAATTAACAGAATAAATTTATCTTTTTGTGTATTTATATAATTTTAATGATTGAAATCTTTAATTTAAAAAACAAAATCATCTAAGCACTGGAAGTGTGGCACACTATGAAGAATCCCTGAGCTAGGATTCAGAAAATCTAGATTCTAGTACTGGTTCAATACAAATTTTGTGATGCTGAGAAGTCATATTACATCCTTGGGTTTCAGTTTTAATTCCCTTATCTGTTAAATGAAGGTAGATTATTCAGACATTTTTTATTCTACCAATATTATTCATCTCTTCATTCAGCAAGGATACATAGCCAGATACAGAACTATGCATAAAAAAATAAGATACTAAAAGAAAAAGAAAAAAGAGGGAAGAGGAGGAGGAACAGGTAGAGAAGGAGGAAGAGAGGAAGAGAGAAGGTAGAACAGGTAGAGAAGGAGGAAGAGAAGGAGGAAAAGAAGGATGCTATTAGTATGTTCTAGGTCAATTGGGAGAGACTCCATTAATTAATTCCAATTTTTTTCAGTAATTGCTATACAACAATCTACAGTATTTAATGGAAGGGATGAGTGAGGTCTCCACACTTCCTGGAAGTTAGAAAATGATTGAGGTTTCTTTATAGAGGTGACTCAAAACTTGGATTCAAAGGCTGACCAGGAGATTGTCACAGGGATGAGTGAGCCATCAGGAGGAAAGATCAGCATGAGCTGAAGGATGGGGCTATGTAAAGAGAGACTGAGAGGAGCAGTGGGTTTGAGGAACATATGAAGAATTCCTAGAGACCTATAGGACATCCCAGAAGATGATCTGGAGCCTAGGAAAGGGGGGTAGAACTTATTGGGAGACAGTATAGCAGAACTAATGGTACTGATCTTATAGGGGAAAATTAGTGATTTACAGAAGAGCAATGGGAAAATGCTGACTCCCTCGAGAATTAAGAGAGATCTAGTAAAAGGGCAGATACTACTTGAAGGGGAGGAGAGTCAATGCCCTCAAGGTAGAACTAGATTTTCATAGTGAAAAAAACATTTGGTGAGGGTTTAAAAAAATTTTTTTTTGTTGTTTCCAAGAGACAAGAGTCCAGAGGGTACCAAAGAGAGGGTAGGGAAGATGGGAATGATTATCATGTCAGGTGGAAAGTTGGGGCAGGTGCTTGGGGATGGCAGTACCATGGAGGATAGGTGGCTGGCAGGGTTTGCATTTCCAGCAAGGTAGAGGATAATGGATATGATAAGCAAGTTAAGGTGAGCTGGCCTCAGCTATCATTGTCAGAACAGGTTAGGCTATTGGAAACATATGAAGACAGAGGAAAACCAGGAATTGGCAAGAATTCCTGCTTAAATTCATTGTTAAGTGTAATATTAAAATTTAAAGGCACAATAGTAATTTTGATTTAGTTAGTAGTTGGTCCATGCAGAGTCATTCTAAAGTAACAGCAGCCTGCTCATTGCTGCCTTTCATTAGCCTGAGTGAGAATACTGCCCCTTCCCCTCCCCCTTCATGCCATGAACACTGCTGCCTGCTCCTCACTGGACTTTACTTTGTTTCTGGAAATTGCATCCGCAAAGCTCTTCCGATCAATCAATGGCGCTTGAGTTAGAAATTGCCCACTGAAAATGATAGTGCAGATTCCTATAGAGAACACATAACCTTCAGAAGCTAATTTTCATGTAAGCATGTTACTAATTTTGCAACTGTGTGGGAGGAAGGAATTTTTTTCTACCCTTCTAAGTTCTACCAGCTTGTCTAATAATTAAATTGGCATGAGACAGATTAACAAGAGAAAACAACCAAATTTTATTACATATGTACATATGGGAACCCTACATAAAAGAAAGCCAGAGACCCTTTCCTTAAGGCTTCAGTGGGAGGATGGTCATTGGCAAGATGATAAGCAGAGCACATATTTAGTAATTAGATGTTTGCTTTGCTGTATAAATAGATGTTATAAAAGTTATTTCTGGGGATAACTCTTCTTATGAACAAGGTCCAAAATTTAAATTATTTGAGGAAGAGGTAAAGGTTTCTCTTGAGTCCTCAGGGTCTCAATTGCCATCAGCCTAAAATAATTCACATGACAGTGTGGCACACCTTGGGGAGGACTGTTATGGACCCTTTCACAAGCAGGAAGTGCTAATTCAGCAGTTTTCATTGTTTGTCTCACATGGATGTTTGGACATCCAAAGTGAAGTCATAGGCAGGCAAGGAGAGCATTAAAGGCAAGGCACAGACTTGTTAATGGAAATCCACATCATGATAGGAGGGTGGATGGGTTACTATTACAGAGTAAAGTGGTTTTGCCTTTCTCAATGCATGTGTAGCCAATCACTTTTTTGGGATATATTGTGGATACTGTTAAAAATAAGCTGCTTATTAGGTATGTATTCCTGTATGAATTGTTAGTTACCAACTATGAATTACATGCATTTTCCTTTTTCTGCTATTGTTTTTCTACCCTACATTTTGTTGCTATGTTTACTTTATATTGACTCCCAAAAATCCTCTAGAGGCACTTGGAACATATTACTGCCACCCAGGAATAGTTGCCTAATCAGTGCAAATCCCTTCCTGTCTTGGCAACTTCTAAGACACCTATTCATCTCCTACCCTGGGAGGGTAGTGTGGGGGAAGAGTCCTGGATTTTCTGCCAAGTCAAGGATAAGTGTATTCCTGGCATCCCAAGTTGAAATGATAGTAGCTTTTCAAAAACAATCTTTAAAAAGCGTGATTTTGTTCTCTGGAATGATTAGTAATGTAATCCAGCTAGCTAATGGTCTAAACAGATTTTTTTCCCTCAAATGGGCTGTCCTGTTCAGATAATGAGTGCTTATTGCAGTGTTACAGTTTTTAAGTTCCCAATTTGTAAGGGAGCTGTCAAGCCAGACTTTTGCGAAGACACCCAGAAAGAGGTGTGTCATAGTCTCAGAACTTTAAAATTTTTTATATTTAAGTTTACTATGAGTTTTGACAAATGCTTACAGTTGTGTAATCAGCACCATAATGAAGATGCAGAACACTGCCATTATACCAACAATTTTTTTCTTGTTTTGCCATTTTGTAATCAAACCAACCTCTTCTTCCCTATGTCCAGCAACCACGGATCTGTTTTCATTCTAACAGTTTAGCTTTTTCCAGAATGTCAAATAAATGAAATTATACAGTATTTAACTTTATTAATTGGCTTGCTACACATAGCATAATGCATTTGAAAACCATTTTTTAAGTTATTTTATTTACTATTTTATTATTTGTTATTCATTTGTCTCCCCTCTGCCTTTTTTGGTTTTTCTGTTCCCCCTTTCCTGGCTTCTTTAGATTATTTGAAAAATTTTCCGTATTCTCTTTTTGTTTATTTCTTGGCTTTTTGCCTATATCTCTTTGCATTTTTAATGATTGTTCTTAGTATTAGAATATGCAGTCAACTTTATACCAACTTTTACCATTAAAAATATAACAGAAGCTTTACAACCTTATAGTTCATATTACCCTGTCTATACATTAAAAGCCCACCATATATTGTTGTAAATTTTATTTTCAAAAGTCATGCACATCTTAAAAGATGTAAGAGGAGAAAAGTAATTTAATATTTATTCAGATCTTTGCTAATCTGGTTGCCTTTCTTTGATTCTTGAAGTTACCAGTTTTCCTCCAGCCTATAGGTTTTATTTAGCATTCTTTTAATTGATGTCAATTGAAGACAAATCTTTTTACTTTTTAATAATTGAGAATATATTTATTTCATAGTAAGACCTGAAGATATTTTCACTCAATATAGAATTCTGAGTTGAGGTTACTGTCTTTTAGTACACTAAAGATGTGTTCCATTTTTTTTCTAACCTCATGGTTTTTAACGAGAAGTCCAAAAAAATTTAAATTGTTGTTTCTTCATATGTAATGTGTTGTTTTCCTGTGGATGCTTTCAAGATTTTTAAAAAAATCTTTGGTTTTCTGCAATTTGATTAGATGAATCTGGTATGCATTTCTTCTTACTGCATTTTGCTAAACTTCTTGAATCTTTCAATTTTTGTCTTCCACAAAGTTTGGAAATTGCTAATTATTTCTTTAAAAACTTCTTTGTCAGCAATCTTTTCTCTTCTACTTTAGAACTCTATTGTTAGATCTTTTATATTATCCCACAGGCTTCTGAAGCTTTGTTGATTTTTTCAATGTTCTCAATTTTTCAAATTGTGTATTTTCTATTTATCTATGTTCAATTCCACTGACTCTTTACTATCATTTTTATTCTGCTATAGAGCCCACCTAGGATATTTAAAAGTATTTTTTTTAGTTTAAAAGATTTCTTTTTTCTTTTTTTTTTTGTAGTTTCTATTTTTTGGCTGAGATTTTCTATCTTTCCATTTGTTTAGAGTGTTTATTTTTATCTCATAAAGTGTAGTTATAATATCTGTTTTTAAGACTTTATCTGATAATTCCAACATCTAGGTCATCTTAGAGTTACAGTTATTATGTTTCTCCTAGAGAATTGAATACATTTTCCTGGATCTTCATGTATCACTTCTTTTTGGATTGAATCCTACACACTTGAATATTATGTTGTGAGACTATAGTTTCTATTAATATTTTATAGATATTGAGTATATAAATCTGAACAGAAATATAACAAAGGGATTGAATTGATAATTTAAAATTTCCCCAAAATGAAAATCCAGGACCAGCTGGCTTCACAGGTTACTTCTACTAAATGTTCAAAGAAATTAATACTAATCCACCTTAAACTCTTCCAAAACACAGAAGAGTACACTTTCTATTTTTTTTCTATGAGACCAGCATTACCTTGATATAGAAGCCATATGAAGATATTATGAGAAAAGTAAACTAAAGACCAATATATTTTATAAATGTATATTCAAAAATCCTCAGTGAAAAACAAACCAAATTATTAGAGAATTATACATCATGATCAAGTGGGATTTATCTTAAGGAAGCAAAGCTGTCTCAACATGGAAAAATTAATCGATATACCACATTAATAGAATAAAGGGAAAAAACCAATATAATCATTTTAATTGATGGAGAAAAAGCATGTCACAACATCTAATACCTTTTCATGGTAAAAACATTTAATATGCTAGGAATAGAAGGAAACTTTCTTGATATAATAAAAGATAACAACATACTCAACAACATACTCAATGGTAAAAGAATAAAAAATTTTGGCTAAGACCAAGACAGAGATACCTGCTTTCACCACTGCTCTTCATGGTGTACTGGAAGTTCTAGCAAGAAAACTTAGGCTAATTAATTAATTAATTAAAATTTTAAAAGGCATCCAAATTGGAAATGAAATAAAACTTGAGATAATAAATAAATTCAGCAGAGTTTGCAGAGTACAGATCAACACACAAAAGTCACCTGCAATAAATAATGAAAAAATTAAGAAAATAACTCCAATTATAATAGCATTAAAAAAATAACATACTTAAGAAATGTAGAAATTGTACATTAAAAAAAATGGAAAGACATTTTATGTTTATGATTCAGAAAACTAAATATTAAGATGGCAAGTGTGCCCAAAGCAATCTATAGCTTCAAAGAGATCCTTATAGAAATTCCAAAGACCTTTGGCAGAAATAGAAAAACCATTCTTCAATTCACATAGAATTTAAAGGGAGCCTGAACTGCCAAAAATAATATCAAAAAGGAAAAACAAAGTTGGAGAACTTATGCTTCCCTTTCAAAAAAGTTATAGTAATCAAAAACAGTATGGTGCAGGTGTAACGATAGACATATAGATTAGTGGAATATAATTAAGTGTCCAGAAATAAACCCATGCATCTATGGCAAATTGATTTTGACTAGGACACAAAGACCATTTAATAGAAAAAAGAATAGTA
This sequence comes from Cynopterus sphinx, assembly GCA_030015415.1. Lineage (NCBI taxonomy): Eukaryota > Metazoa > Chordata > Mammalia > Chiroptera > Pteropodidae > Cynopterus > Cynopterus sphinx. The sequence goes on from CM057387.1 coordinate 47,908,086, forward strand.
TTTTCAATAAATGGCTATGGGGCAACTGGATATCCACTTGGAAGAGAATAAATTTAGACTCCTGCCTCATTTACAAAAATTAATTCCAGATGGGTAAAGTATTTAAAAGTAAGAACTAAAAGTACAAAACTCTTAGAAGAAAACAGAAGTAAGTCTTTATGACCTTCGATTTGACAATGATTTCCTAGATATGACAACAATAACATATGCAAAAAATTTGAAATTTATCAAAATTAGAAAACTTTTGTGCATTAAAGAATATTATTAAGAAAGTAAAAATAGAAAATATTTTTAAACTTTTTATCTTATAAATGTCTAGTACCCAGAATATATAAAGAACTACAACTCTACAGCAAAAAGTTAGACGGTCCCATTAAAAAATGGGCCAAGTGTTTGAATAGACATTTCTCTGAAAGAGATATACATATGCAAAGATACTCACCATTCTTAGTCATTAGGGAAATACAAACCAAAATCACAATGAGATACCACTTTACATCTACTGATGGCTAGAATAAAAAAGATAATAAAAAATATTGTCAAGGATGTAACAAAACTTGAACATTCACACATTGTTGGTGGGAGTATGAAATGGTACAGCCACTTCGGAAAACAGTTTGCTGATTCTTCAAAAGTTAAATATAAAATTACCACATGACCTAGCAATTTCACTTCTAAGTATGCACCCAAAAGAATTGAAAGCAGATAATCAAACAAAAACTTGAATGCAATTGTGCATAGCTGCACTACTCACAATACTCAAAACAACCCAAATTTCTTCCAATGGATGAATGGATATACAATATGTGGTATATACAGTGGAATATATTCAAGAGAATATTATGATAAAAAAGCAATAAAATACTGGTAATGTGCTACAACATGGATGAATCTCAAAAACTTGCTAAATGAAAGAAGTCAGACATGAAATGTCACTTATTGTATGATTCCATTTATAAGAAATGTCCAGAATGGGTACATCTATAGAGACAGAAAGCAAATTGGTGGTTTCCAAGGACAGGAGAGGGGGGGAAATGGAAGTGACTCCTTAATGTGTATGGGGTTTCCTTTTGTGGTGATATAAATATTTTGTAACTAGATAGAAGTGATAATTGTACAACATTGTGAATATACCAAATGCCACTAAATTTTATACTTTAAAATGATTAATATTTTCTTATGTGAATTTTATCTAAATAAAACCCAAAAACTTTGTAGCCCTAGACTTAATTATAAAACAAAAATAAGACAAATTCCAATGATGAGCATTCTACAAGATACCTGATCAGTATTTCTCAAAACATAACAAACTGTAACATCCAACAAGAGCCTAAGGAGACATGATGACTAAATGGAAGAGTTACTGGAGTGGGGGGTGGAGGTGGAGGGGCAGGGTGGGGAGGAAGCAAGTAAAATAAAATATGAGTAAGCTACGGACTTTAGTTCATAATAATGTATCAGTATTGGTTAATTAGTTGTAAGAAATGTACCATACTAATGTAACATGTTAATAATAGAGTGCAGGCTTTAAACTAGGTGCAGGCTTTAGAACCTAAAACTGTCATAAAATATAGTCGATTAACGAATCTGTTGAATGTTAATCTGTTTGTTCTGGTGGGCAAAGAAGTCCTGACTTGCTGTTTACAGCTAGTATTCTTCATATTGATCCAGATTTCCAAGCCCTTCTCATGCTTTGTGACTGTCAAGGCATGTACTCCTCCAGGGTTAGTCTGGAAGTTCTAGGGCTGTTTTCGATTGTAGTTCAGTTTTCAAAACCTTTGCAAAATGCTTTTTGGGTCTCTTCCATGAATGTGCGACCCAGGCATGAACTTAGGATTTTTATGGGTTCAGTCACAGAATTAGGGGGTGTCTGTCTCCAGCTCTCCTCTCACACGAATTTCTTCACACTGTTTATCAGGGTCTCCTCTTCATGGCTTCTCTGGCCAGAAAGACGAGTTATTTACTCCAGTTTTAGGTGCCTATGCTGCAGTGGCAGAAACTGTATTGCTTTGCAACTGAGGCTGGGCTTAAGGCGGAGGCAGAAAAATGAGAAAAAAAGAACAAAAAGGCAGATTCCTCCTATACTTGCAGGCTCACAGGGCTCTTTTCTCCTGGTACTGCTAGAAAGATCAGGTTATACATGGAGTTTTTGCTGTCTGCTCTCTGTCATTCTGTCTGTGGCCCACCCTTTATATCAAAGACAGGAGATTAAGGGGAAAAAAATGAGTAGTTTCACTGCTGTATTTGTCATTCTTCAAGTTTTTACTTCCCTCTTTAAATCATGTGCTCTTGTTTACTTTTCAGAGTCCTGAGGTAGCTAGTTGCTTTTTAAATTCTTTCCAGAATTTTTAGCTGTAATTAGTGGGAGAGATAGGCTAAAATGGTCTCACTCCATCTTTCCTGGCATCTGAACTTCAGAATTTGTTTTTGAATCATCCTTCAATCCATGCACACTCTCCAATACTCAATGGTTCCCCAGCTCCTACCCCTCCTGTTTTTAGCTCCTAATGTGATCAACCAGTTTATTAACTTCTAGGTAGTTGACTTTTTAGCTTAGTGTCCTGGCCTCTGCTAGCAGTCTCTCTCCTGTGGGGCAGCTCTTCAAACTTAGGCCCCAAATAACACATCTTTTGGTTTGTCTCTAGGATCACCCACATCTGTGAACAGACACCACTCAACTCTGAGGATACCACTTTCTTCTAGTACTGGCAAGAACTAGCTATACTGCACTTTCCCGGACACTTCGTTATGTTCCAAGTATATTGAACTTGAGTCATACTTAGAGGTCATCAAAGACAAGACAGGATAGGATCAGAGTTCAGAGACCTAACCCAGATATAGAGGTGGCTTCAAAGTGTACTAGGGGTAGGAGACCAATAACTGAATCTCTAACCTTGAGGTGGCATGAGAGGCAGAACCTTCTTATGTGCAGGCATGGTTATCTTTAGTGCTCTTCTCCCCTGGTGGCTTTCCTATTATGTATAGTCTTGCTGAGAAAAGATAGAGAGGTGACTTAGGATCAGCTTGCAAGTGATTTTATGTTAATACCCTCAGTGGTGACAAAATTCATCTTTTGAAGGAATATTTGATTTTTTTTTTGAAATAGTTAAAAATCATCTGGAATGAAAACATTTCTGACCAATGAGATGAGTTATCAAGTTGAAAGTGCTATTATTGACCCCAAATGGTGTGAGAATATATAGAAAGATGAACCTGTGTAGCCTGTAAGTTCTCTCAGCACACAGTTCAGAAAAGATTCAAATATATTTTGAGAAATGGAGGTATTCCCTCCCAAGGTAATTACTTTGAATGAGATAGGTCTCTTTCAGATGGTTAAACTCTCTCCTGCTTACCTTTTGACATGAAGCCAATCCATTCACTTATAGAAACTTGGTTTATCTGCTTAGTTTCCTGGACTTTAGAGTTCTCCCTTCTCTTGTGGCATCTCTTCAAACTGGATACATAGCGTATCAGAAGTACGAGTTAAGAAATGGGTTAGGCTGCAAGTAACAAAGTTTTGAAAAACAACGGATTAAAGCAATTAAGGTTTATTCTTCTTTACTTAACTGATCAACCTTAGCTGCAAAAAATATTGGGAAATAGGTTTTTTAACTGTGTCCCCATTGTTCCCTACCCCTAAACAAATTGATGGAAAGGAAGGATAAATCTTGGGTTGGCAGACTGTTGCAATCTCTGTCACATCTGGTAGACAAAAATTGGATCTCCTGGAATCATAAGGAGATACACTGATAAGTGCTTTAAGATCAAGGTTGTCAGTAGGAAGTATTAGAATGTGGGAATATTCTTACCGGTTTACTAATGGCTCTTTCTTGGCTCTTGGTCACTAGTTGGATGTGGTGACAATCCAAGATGGACCCAAGATTATGTTGGCCTCGACCATTGATGAAAAATTAGATATTCAGCTCCATCAGCCCAGGTCATTAAAATTTGAGTTCATGTGTTTTGAGAACTTGGGCTGTTACCTAATTTTAAAAGGTCCTTGTGAAGATGGATAAATGGAAAGACCATTTAATGAACTGTTGATTATTCAGAATCACTATCTATACCTACTTCTCTTTTCTTCCTAGCTAATTTTTGTGGCTTAATCATCCATCTAGTCACCCAGCCACCCAGCCACCTACCCATCTGTCATTTATTGAGTACCTACTATGAATTGGGCCCAGCACTAGGCACTAAGGCCTCACAAATAAATAAGAAAGGCATGGTCTTTATTTTTGAGTACTTCATAGTCTATGAAATGAAAATCACTTCTAACATAGGCATGTGTACTGTGTGCAGATGCCTTTATCTCTTTCTTCTGTAACTCAAGGTTATGATATGATTTGGTCCAAAGTAAACCCTCTACTCCCTTCTATTTGTTTATTTGGTTAAAAAAAGAGAGAGAGACAAAACTAAGCCTTTCTCTGCTATGTGAAAATCTGTATCTTAAAATCCAAGCCAGGCCAGAGCCTTCTCTCTGCACTGAGAATAACCAGAAGGAAAGAAAACAGCTAGTCTTAAAATTCTTTTCTGTTCTGGACCAAGATTGGATTTTATTTTTGATTTACAATTCTCTTTATTCTTTCTCTAGTTCTTCTGTTGTTTTCTCAGATCGGCACAGTGGACTTCACACTCAAACATACTTCTAGATTGACAAGGCATCCTGCAGGGACATGATGGAGCTCTTTAGTGCTGGGGGAGGTGAGAGAGCAATTTGAACTGAGTGAAGGGCACCCTGCATGGTCTTCTGCTGATGAATGGCTGCTTTATTTAAAAAAAGGAACTTGCATTTCTCTCTCTCTTTTTTCTTTTACGAGTTTAAAAGCCAATTCTAGGCTCAAATGGGAAGAAATTTTAGAAATAGAATTTTAGAGTAAGTTGACAGTAAAATGATACCAAATAGCTCTAAAAGTATGCCTACCTTCTGTCTGGAAAGAAAATTGGGTTATTGTTGCTGTTTTTCTTTCTATATTCTGTATTATTCTCATAGTGTCCCTGATGAGGCTAAAACATGAGTCCTCTGGGGCTTGGGAGGACCTGTGACGGTCAGTCTAAAAGGTGGAGGACTGGAAGCCAGATTCACCCACTATGTCAGTGGGGGGCGGGAGGGTAGCTGAGAGAGGGTTTGGTGGGAAAATAATCAAAGCTGATGTTTTTAAGCACTTTAATGTCAACCAGACACTGTTATAAGAGTTTTGTAAATGTGAACTCACTCTTCACAACAACCCTATGAGATAAGCATTATTATTATTATTATTCACATTGTGAAAATGGAGGTACTGAGAGGATGAGAAATTTGTTCAAGGTCACACAGCCAGGAAGGCATGGTGGCATGAGAATCTTCATTCCAAATCACAATACTATAAAGGAGAGGACATCAGAAGGAAAAAAGAAAGGGGATAATTACTTACATGACTGAAACTCTGCAGTCTTCAGGGAGTTTTATCTCATTTGATACATTCATTAAACACATATTTATTGAGTACCTACTAAGTGCCAGATACTGTATTAATAGAAAACTTGAGGTATAGTAAGGCTAACAGATCGGGAGATGATTGCCCTGTAAAACATAGTTTGTTAGTTCCTAGGAAGAAGGGAGCATGTCAGACCATGAGGGGCCACAAGGGGAAGCACCGGGGTCTGTAAGGTGGCACAGCTGGGAGAGGAGCTCTGGCAAGAGCCTTCATTGTGATTTTTGAACAAAGGAACAAGTAAGGCAGGATGAGTAGGCTGAAAGGTGGCTGGTTTGAATAATTTCATTGGGATCTGGTGTGTAGGGGCCATCCCTAGTTGTCTGGTACTTGGCCCTGGGTGATTAGGGCAGAGAGATAGTGGCCTAAAGTGTGAGAGCCTTTAAAAAGGTAGTTGGGGTGTGCGCTCTGGATAGATTGGTTTGTATCTGAAAAGTATACTCACGGGTGAATTGTTTACTATTTCTAGGAATTAGCTATTCCTGGGAAAGGCTTCTTTCCAGGGTCAGAAAAACCCCAGTTATCAAAGCATCAAAACTATAGAAAATAAGATGCAGTTAATATACAGTGCTAAATGTTGGGGATAGAGCAGGGAACAAAGCAACGATTAAGAACCTGTGTGTGTGTATGTGTGTGAGTGTGTGTATGTGTGTGTGTTTGTGTGTGTGTGTATGTGTGTGTGTAGAGATGGACATTTAAAAATACAATTCAATCATTAATTACTATCTTGGTAAATACTGTGGCAGAGAAGTCTAGAGTGCTATAAAAACACCTAACAGAGATTGGCTTAATCTGAGAGATCAAATCTCCACAACACTGTAAAAGTTAAACAGGAATCATCCACACTTTATAACTTGATTAAATAAATTTTCGTTGAGTTCTCATTGCATGCCCAAGCATTAGGAATATAGAGATGATGTGAAATTTAAGTCCTGCTCCCAGATTGGCTTAATCTGAGGGATCAAATCTCCACAACACTATAAAAGTTAAACAGGAATCATCTACACTTTATAACTTGATTAAATAAATTTTCATTGAGTTCTCATTGCATGCCCAAGCATTAGGAATATAGAGATGATGTGAAATTTAAGTAAAGGACTTAAAATTTAAGTCCTACCCTCAGGAAGAATAAGACAAGCAATTATGAGATGATGTGGTAAGTGCTGCTTGTTCATCAATAAAAGAATAGATACATGAAGGTGGTATATCTATATATGCATTATTATTGAGCCATAAAAAGAAATGAAGCTCTGATACATGATACAATGTAGATTAATCTCTAAAACATTGCAGTAAGTAAAATAAGCCAGATATCAAAAATCACAAATTGTATGATTCCACTTATATGAAATGTCTAAAATAGGTAAATTCATAGAGACAGAAAGCAGACTGACTGGTGGTTGCCAATGGCTAGGGAGATGAAATAATGGGCAATAACTGCTTAGTAACTATGAGATTTTATTTTGGAATGATGGTTCAATTAAATAGGATGGCTCTGTAGTCCCTGCCCACATATTTCACTGATAATGATTTAGTATTGGCCCTGGTGTGTGTGTGTGTGTGTGTGTGTGTGTGTGTGTGTGTGTGTGTGTGTGTGCACTCTTGTGCTTAAGTAAATCACTGGAAAATCATTTTCAATTTAATTTCTAATCTGTTTTATTATTGATTTATTGTATAGTGACATTTAAGCAAATGTCTTGTCTATCAGTTTCATAGCAATCCAATATATGTAGAATGTGAAGTCAAATATTTAACTCAGGAATTCTGGGATACCAGAGAAACCACCTGGAGTCTCAATTACATGAAGACCTTCCAGGCCTCCTGGGAATCATGGTAAGACAACTTTGGGGTCTGGGCTGAGGTCTAGGACACTGGATTTTTAAAGATGGAGGTGAAAGCTGCTCCTGACCTATGTAGGGAGTATCTGTACAGTCATAACTCTCACCTAGAGGAGGGGTGGTCTCTCACTATCCATAGTCTTTGTCCTGATGGGTGTGTTATGTGCTATAGCAGCAGGACCCTCCCAGAAATGGGGCTATGACATTGAATGACAGGCAGGGGCTGTAATGGAGTGGACCATCTGGGTAGAGTCAGGCTCTATCAACTGAGAAATCAGGAAACTGTCCCAGACATGAGTATGGGAGTGGAAGGGCAAGGCTAGGCACTAGAGTAAGAAGAGTGAAAGACTGGTTCAGACCTGGAGAATTGGTGCTCATTTTCTCAGAAGAGGGGGTAATATTCTGAAAAAGTGTATAGCCCTTTTGTAAATTAGAAAAGAGAGCTGTAACCCTGGGAGAGAAATAGAGTTCTCCGCAGCTTGGTTAAAGAGTCAGTTATGGTGGGGCATAGGGAACACCTCAGGGTGTGCATGGGAGCTACATGGTGGCACTTTGGAATGTTACACAGACCACAGTTGCAGACAAAAGCACCATCTACATTACCAGTGTCCCTGGAGAAGTGAGGTCATTTGGAACTCAGTTTTGGTTACCACCCCAAAACTTAGTAGCTAGATCTTACGGTTTGATGGATTGGCCAGAAAGTTTTTTTTGGTTTTTTTTTTTTTTTTTTTTTTTTGCCTTATATAGCCAGGGCACTTAAATAACTTGAAGTCCCAAAATGGCCTCAATCAGAAGGTGACAATTAGTGCTTGACACCAGCCAGAGGCTTATCAGGGCCTGTCACCTAGGGAACTTCAGTTCTCCTCCACAAGAGCTTTTCCATATGGCTGCTTGGGCTTCCTCAAGTATGGTGGCTGGGTTCTAAGAAAGAGTATTTTAAAAGACAAAGAGGGAAGTTCTATATCTAAATCTTAGTCTTGGAAGTTATACAGTGTTGCCTCCATGACAGTCTATGCCATGACAAGCAACTGGGCTGGTTCAAATTCAAAAGGAAGAGACATAAACTTCTTGATCAAAGTATCATGAAGTTACAGTGTAAAAGAGCATTTGGAAGGAGAGACATTATTGTGGCTATCTTCGGAAACACAATTTACTGCAGTCTTTCTATATGAGGAAAGGAACCTGGGAAAATGGAGAAGTCTCAGAGGTTCTATCATGTAGACAAAATTTAGTGTTGTGCTTACCAAGAAATTAAATTATTTACTACTCATAACACTTAAACAGCACAACACTACTAGTATGCCCAATTTTACAGGCGTGAAAAGTGCATCATAGAGAAATTACATAATTTTTTAAGGTCATTCAATTAGTAGGTAGTGGAGTCAGAATTTCTACCCTGTCAGTTCTGCTCTTGAATCTGTATCTTTATTACAATTAGTACCATCTAGACCCCTGGGTAGGTATTGGGGTAGAAAAGTGACATATGCAAAACCTGTCTCCTTTTGTTATACTTTAACTACTATATTTTTGTGGTATCTAATTTCCATGGTGTGATATTTGCAGGCTTCTCCTGTTCCATGTATATAGTCTGCTTTATTCTTATCATTAAAAACACATTGAAACTGAATTCTATGGGCCCTCTGCCTGTGACCTTTCCTTGCTCAGCAGAGCACAGGAACTTTATTCAGAGGTATTTTCTGGCCTTGAAGGAACAGGTACTGGTAAAACACAGGGTATTTATTTCAAGTTTGCAGGTGCTCAACTTCACATGCTTCTGAAAAACTAAAGGTTTTCATTGTGGGAACAGTATAGGTGATCCACTGATTTTTGATTTAGTGGTGAAAGCAACCACTTCAGTCTTGCTCTGTAATCTGCAAACTCCAGTGAACTTGGCATTTTTTTCCCCAAATGAAACAGTTTAATAGGCTTAGCTACTGTTCTGAGAGGTAGTGCATTCATACATATGTGTGTTTTATAAAACAAATGTGAAGTATAAAAAGAAGCAAGTGAATACTCCCTTGTTTTTTAAAGAATGACAGTGGAAGCTTGTTCCTACAGGAGACTAAAGCACCCGGGACACAATATACAATGTCTGTGTTAGTGACCCAAGAATGAGGACAGAGTAGGAGTGGGTGGATAAGGCAGAGATTCTTATTAGCTTTTTCTTGTTCTTGTTTATTTTCATAGTTTTAATGTCAAAATTCACAGAATTTTTATCATTTTTCTGTTATATGCTTCAAGCTTATTTAGCCCCTACTGTCCAAAGATTTACACATAGTAGGTGTTCACCAAATATTTGCCAAATGAATTAATGCTTAATTTTGCTTTTTCATTGGAGAACTTTTTAAAATGCAATGCCACGGGAGATTTAGGTCTTATTGCTAATGTCAAGATATAATGGACTTTTGTGGTTGAAGTCCCAACATCATCTCTCCATGCATGGAACATCAGGTGAACAGGAAAAGTGAAGGAAAGTGTCAGGTAACCAGTGTGTGGGGTGCAGAGAAGCCTATTCAAGTTTCCAGGTACTCTGAATGTACACATGGACCTCAGCTCTGTGAAGGTCACTCTCAAGGCTGCTCCAACACATTCCAATACAAGTGAGAATCCAGTCCTGACTGCTGAGAGGCAAAACAGAGGCCACCCCACCCATGGGAGGGCATCACCAGAGCCTGCTCACCTTTATTTCAATTATAAATGTGGCTATTTTACTTCCATGGCAGTTTAGAAGCTATAGCTTAAGTGGGGTGGGGGTTGATGCTGCTGGAGCAAGTGGAGCAAGGGTCACTACAGCCCCTCCTGTGTCTTGAAGGAGGTTGCTATTTTGTCATAGTGTACATCACTGAATCACTGGTAGTGTTAGCAGTCTTCTCAACCCATGCTGCAGATGGCATATAAGAACCTATTTTTCTTTTCTTCTTAAAGAGGCTCTCTGACTGCAGTCAGAATTCAGGCCTCAGATTGGATTACTCCAGAAGGCAGTTCAACTCATTCTTCCTGGGGCAGGATGTTTTTTTTTTTAATTAGAAATTTTTTTTTTTTAATTTAGAGTTAGTAGTTTTAATGATTTGGTATAAAATTTGTAATTTTTTCTCCATTTTATCTTCTGCGGTCAATCTCCTTTAGTGAAAAAGTGTTCCACATCTGTGCATTGTGACCCTGCATCCACCCTCACCGTCCACACTGAGGATAAACAGAGGGACAGATGTTGTTTCATCTTTAAGCATGCAGTTTATAACTGTGGCCTGACTCTATATGCCATGAAGACTAGCCAAGAAAAGGATGCCTTAAAATGTATTTGCCAAGAGAAATTAATTTTATCAAGCTGTCAACACTTAAAATATTGTTAACAATTTAATGTATATGCTTCTACGTATTTGACTATCTATGAATGCACATACATATTTATTTCCTTACTGTGTTTTACAAAGTGAACTGCAATGATTTCTGACACCAACTACCCAGAATTAGTACACACAGGATTAGGGCTCAGTCCTCCATAAGATTGCCCTTACTCCAGACACTGGCTGCAAACTCGGGGCTCCCCAGACCTCTGTATCCTCAAGGCTTGATAATTCCCTGAAATGACTCACAGAACTCAGAAAGTGTATACTTATAATTTAGTTTTGTAGCCAAAGGATAAAAATCCCACTGAAGAAGAGACACATAGAGTTCAGTCTGGGATTCCCAACCATGGTATTTTCGAGTCCTCTCTCTGGATTCAGGACATGTTACCTTTCTGGTTTACTGATGTATGGCAATGTGCAGAGTACTGCTAACCAGGGATTCTCACCTAAATGTCAGGGTACATTATTTTTATTGGTTGATTAAATCATTGGCCATGAGATTAAATCTTCAGTTACCTTTCTTGCCCCAGAGGTTAGGTCAATATCCCAGAACTCAAAGTTCCAACCCTTGAATCACATGGTTGGTCTTCCAGGAATGATCAGCCCCCATCCTGAACATTCTCACTAGCACAGATCACCAGGGCTCACAAAGTCACTCTTATTACTTGGGAAAATCCAAGGATTTAGAGGTTACATATCAAGAATGAGAGACAAAGGCCATTCAAAATATTACACAAGAGAGACATACTATATTCGCTGCTATACTTCAAAGATTCTGAAATGCACTTTTTTTCCACACTTCAACATCACTGAAAATGGAATATAGCTTATCATTGCTATTGCCGTTATCATAGTTGTGGCATAGTTGTTAATTTCTCAACTATACATCAAGACATTCAGATTGGCTATCAGATGCTTGGAAGGAAATACTAGAGGTAATAGTGGAGTACCTTTTTGAGAAATACAATACTACCATATTGCCTCCTGCTGTTATGGAGGATGAAAGTATGTGAGAAAATATAGGCAGCAACATTATTGAGCCTAAACTTTATTCAAGAGAGTTGGATTCTGAAGGTAAAGAAGCTTTAGGTTCACCTTAACTAATTTGCTTCCTTTATACCTTCCTTATTATGTATGTACAACTGTTTTTCCCCCCTTCATGATACAATAATATAATTGGTGCATCTTATATGCAAAGGTGTGATATATTCAATGAAGTATAGACTTTTATAACTGTTTTTTCCCTTAGTATATCATGAACATATTTCCAGATTAAACTACTTTATATTTGTCATGATATATATTTTATTGCATTGCTACATTATTATTTACTTAACTAATCCCCTACTATTGAACATTTGTGCTTTTTTCATTTCTACTGTTATAATGAAGGTTGAGCTACATGTGTACATTTTGCATGCATGTCCAGTTGTTTCTCTAAGATAAGTTCCAAGAAGTACAATTTGTGGTCACAGTATATACGCATTTTGAAAGTGTACTGCCAATTTCTTTTTAGAAAAGTCGTACCTGTCAATACTCTCACCAACAGTTGCTAAGAACCTTGTTCCTCCACCCAAGTCCACCCTGGTTTGCTATCTGTCAATCTCCTAGCAATACTGACACTGCCCTCCCTACCCCCAAGTATCTCATTTTTATTTGAATTCTTCATCAATAGCGAGGTTGACTATTTTTAAAATATTACTGGTCATTTATGTTTCTTTTTTATAAATTGCTTTTAAGTGTACATTGTATTTTTTATTGGGTTGTTTTCTTTTTTCTCATACATAATAAATAATTTTTTTCCCAGTTTTTGATTGCCTTTTAATTTTGGTTTAACTGCTCTTTAATTAGCATGTTATTATTTCACATCCAGACAAAAGACAAAAGAGGCACAGGTGACACCTAGAGGAAACTGACAGATTCTGAAATGCTGCCTTTGAGTAAGGCAAGCATGTGGCCATGGCGGCTTCAGGGGTGGGTTGCCTGGCCTGTTCGGCATCTGAACTCCTAGAGGGCCAGCATCCCACACATATGATCATCAATCCTATGTTGCTGAGGCTACCACCCAGAGCAAGGACTCCAGGACATGGTGATGCCATATGTGACCCAAACTCACATGTGCTTTGTAGTCTGAGGGTCAGTAGCACAGCATAAAATGGAGAAACACGTCCTTAGTGAAAAAACAGGTAGAAAAAATGTGGTTCCTTCTGCATCTGTTGCTCTGGCATTCTCTTTACCCATGTGCTCATCATCAGTCTCTTTCTAAAAGCGGAATCCTGCTTCTGTATTTAAGGGCATCTAAACCTCACATAGGCTGTTTCCTTAGGAAGTAGTGAAAAAGTAATAAACCCCTTAACAAGACAGTTCTTTTTTGCTGAGAAATTGCCTTGGCCACCTGTCTGATTCACCAAGGTAAACAGCAGTAAACCTTTTAAAGGGGCCAAGAGAAGAGGCTCAGACACTTTGGACTCAAGAGCCTCCTTACTGACAAAGTCAGACACTGTTCATTTCACTCAAATACTATCATATTTAAATGGTCTCTGTTCCATTTATGAAAACTGATGATATATGTGCATTTTGAGGCTTTTATTTCCAATGAAACAAAGTTTTACTCTTTGTTGGGAGAAAATAAAGAAAATGAAGCTGACATTTATTAAGGGCCCATTATGTGCCAGACACTGTGCTTAGTACTTAAAGTTACCTCAATTATGGAGAGAGGAGCAGTCATCTGAGACCTGCATTTTATTTATAAAAGACTGCTATAAACATCATATAGGGCATCATAAACAATTAGAAAGATGTTTTTTTTTTTTTTAAGCCTTCTCTCTTTAAAAAGGAGAGGTAAGGACTAAAAGCCAAACAACTTTCCCAACCAAACCAAATCACACTTTTGTTCCATAGGTCTTTGTGTATGTGTATATGTGTATGTATATATAGATATATATGGGTGCTGACTCATGAGACTGATGTTAGTTTTGGGGGAAGCAATGGGATCAGGGTACTAGACATCCCTGCTGGGCCACTTGATAACCTGTTAGTTACAATGGGGGTAGGCCCCGGATGGGGAAAAACTGAGAGTCTTGGGAGATTAGCCATTTACTTACTAGTATCTAACATAACCTTTTACAACAGTGTATGGCTACACTAGAGGATATCATGCTAACAACAACCCTGTTAGCAAGCCCATAGCCAGAGTGACTCTGGGTTTTGGAAAAGAACAAAAGATGATCCATTCAAATAGGTGCTATAAGAGGAAAGCTCTTAGGTGAAGCATTTTAGTGGAATTCTCACCCCATGGGTTGGTTAGTCTCTCTCTCTCTCTCTCTCTCTCTCTCTCTCTTTCTCTCTCTCTCTCCTCCCCTCTCCCTGCCGCCTTCCACACTGCCCCCCCCCCAAATGTTAATTCCTCTTTGGTTTCTGCTGCTTATTTAACTCTTATTCTTATGCTGTATTTACCTTTTTTCCTAAATGTGTAGACAGCCTTCTCAACCACATTGTACCCTGTGTTAATTATCTATTGCTGCATAACACATGACTCCAAAATGTTACTAGCTTAAAACAACCAGTATTTATTATCTCACATAGTCACTGAGGGTTAGGAATCTGAGAGCAGCTTAGTTGGATGGGTGTGGCTCACGGTTTCTCACAAGGCTACATTCTAGCTGTCAGCCATGATTACAGTCATATGGATGCTTGACCTGGCCTGGGGAATCTGCCGACGCCCCTGCCTGTGGCAGGAAACTTTACTTCCTCAGTTCCTCCCACCTCCTCACTGTGTGGGACTTTCCACAAGGCAACATGAAGGCAATTTTCTGTGAATGAGTGATCCAAGAGAAAACAAGGCAGGAGCCAATGACCTATGAGTGACACACCATCACTTCTGTCCTATGCTATTGGTGACACAGACCAACTCTGATACAGTGTGGGAAGAATCCTCACAAGGATATGAATACCAGGTTACAGCATTATTGGGGGTCATCTTGGAGTCTGGCTACCATAATCTTCCTCTGAGGTACAGCTGATTCTTATACATCTTTTTATGGCCAATATTTGACACAGGTCTGGTTAGGTAGGAGGTATCCAGTGAGGTCTGTTGATGATAAAGAGATTCAGGGAATTCCATATAAGCTAGAATTAAAGAAAAAATACTACCGAGAATGAAGCATAATCAGAAATATTTTCTAATAAACATAACAAATACTTTAGAATGTTTTTTTGATTTTAAATTATGTTTATTTATATTAATGAAGTAAGGCTTGAGACTAAGTAAGTAGGGTACAATTAAATGTCTGGGGAGATCTGAAATGGGTTCTAGCTGATCATTTCCTCCCTAACTACAACAGTAGGCAGTGATTCTACTGAAGACCACCAGAAAGATAGCAATCATCACCAGAAAAAGATAACTCTCAAAAAAATTTTTTGTTAAAGAAAATTTTTATATCCCACATTATTCCAAATGGATTCACTGTGGTCCCTTGACTTTATTTAATTCTCAGAAAATTTGAGTTGGATTTCTTGAGAAGATGATAAATCTAAATTCAATAGCCACTAAAGATTTGCTTATTTATATAGATTCAAAGCAAGATATTCTCTTCTCTCCTAATTTTTTTTTGTTGTTGATGAGTTCTTAATTCCTAAGACTAGAAAAAAAGTATTTTTAGAGTAAGTTTGTTATAAAAAAATTCCCCATAATTTTCCCACTGTTTCAATTTACAGAAAAATACAGTTGAAGTAAAAATAATAGCTACCATTTATTGTGTTCTAATATGCCCTATACTGTACTATGAGGTTGATCTTTTTCTTCCATATTTCGTGGTGAAGGGAACCCCAAAATAGAGGATGTAGAGTCATTTGCTAGAGTCCCCTAAATACATGTATGATGTCTATGTATCTTAACTATTACCTTATCCATCTTAGTAGACAAAAATATAAATCTTGCTTCAAGGGAAATGGCACTGGATTCTAGGGTTTTTGTAAAACTTTGTATGAGAAATGATTGGGAATTATATTTTTAAGAATAACTTTTGGTAAACTAAGTCTCACTATTTAATATCTTAGAAACTGGTATTTCTTCTATTTGATACTTGTTTTATCTCCACAGAACATACTTAAAAAACAAGCCTGAACAATATAAATTCTTATTTAATAAAGCCTGCTCTCCTCTTGAGGAAGAGAAAAAAAAATGGCATAGATAATAGAGGCTCTGTTCATCCCTCTGGCAACCAAATCAAAGTTATGACAGGAATAAGGAGCAGCAGCAAAGAAAAATCGCCTGGGATCTAGATGAACAAGCTATACAGCTAGGGAGAAATCCAAGAAAGCACCCTGCAATAGCAGAAGTTAAGACAGAGCAAGGATGCGGGGCGACCTAGTCCCAAGCAGTTGAATGAGATGGAGGGTATGGAACGGCAGAAGCCTCATAAAGGGGCCCCATCCACAAGAGGATTTTCGCGGTGAAAGATCTGCTTGCTCTCAGCACCAGTGCCCATTCAGCTGTATGAAGGGATCATGAGGGACTTACAGAGAGATATTGTCAGAGTGAGGGTCGAGGCAAGACTTGCTCAATACAGAAGTGCAAGTAGTATCCATTGTTCCCTATTGAGTTCTCCCTGCTCCCAGTGCACTGGACATAGCCTATCATAGCTGTGATGTCATTAAATTGAATAACAGAGGTTGCTCCACCCAGAAGATTCCCTGAAACCCTGGCTACCTCAACCTGGGCCCCACCCAAGCCGCATCCAGGTGTATCCTCAGTGACCCAGATGTGCTTTGCTGAGCAGCACCTCGACTCATACTGGAGGCAGCTGGCCTCGGTTTCTGGTTTGGCTTTTTGAGGCAACTATAAGCACAGCATCCGTGGATCACTTGCTGAATCTTGACAGGTGGCCCTGGAGGGGCACAGGCTTGGGCTAAATTTGTCCTGCAGCTGAACCCCTCTCAGGACTTTGCCACTGGACACCTACTTCACAAATCTGCGTTAATAAGACTGGAAGACTTAGGAGCTTTGCTTAGTACATAGAAACAGACATGGAAAGGCAGCCAAAATGGGAAGACAGAGCAGAAACCATATGACAGAACAGAACAGAGATCCAGATATAATGGAGTCAAGTAATCTAACAGATGCAGAGTTCAGAACACTGGTTATAAAGATGTCCAATGAACTTTTGGTAAGTGTAGAGAACTCCAACAAAGAGATAAAAAAAAGAGATGGAGATTATAAAGGAGAGCCAGTCTGAAATGGAGAACACATTATCTGAGATGAGAATTATATTCAATTAAATAAACAAAGTGAATAAAGAAGAAGATCACATACCCTATCTAGAGAGCAGGAAAGCCAATCAGGACACTGAAACAGAATGGCAAGAAAAAAGAGACCAAGACTATAAAGATGATTGAAGGAGGATATGAGACACTATTAAGGCTCCAAATACTTGTCTGAATGGTGTAAGTGAAAAAAATCAAGATGTTGAAGAGCTGTTTGAAGAAATAATGGAAATAATGATAGAAAACTTCCCAAATCTGGTGAAGGAAATGGACATAAAACCCCAGGAAGCTCATAGAATTCCAAAAACAAGAATCCAAAGAGGTCCACACCAAGGCACATCATAATTAAAATGCCAAAGCTTAAATACAAAGAAAAAATTTTAGAAGCAGCAAGAGAAAAACAAATAATTACATATTGAGGAATACCCATATGACTGGCAGCAGATTTCTCAAGAGAGACTATGTAGGACAGAAGGGCTTGGCACAAAATATCCAAAAGAATGAAGACCCAGGATTTATAACCAAGAAACTTTTATCCAGCAGAGCTATCATTTGGAGTCAAGGGACAGATAAAGAGCTTCCCAGACAAAAATAAGTTAAAGGAATTTATGACCACTAAGCCAATATTACAGGAAATGTTGGAGAGATTTCTTTAAAAAAAAAAAAAAACATGAATCAAAAACAGGAATAAAGAATGGTAATAACTACATTTCCATAAATAAGTACCTTAAATGGAAAAGAATTAAGTGCTCCATCCAAAAGATAGAAGGTAGAAAAGATAAGAAAATAAGGCCCTTACATATGAAAAGGAAGGGGATGGAAAAGGATATTGCTGTGATGAACCTAGAAGGTATTTAAGTCAGACAGAGAAAGGGAAACACTATGTGATTTCACTTATATGCGGAACTTAAGGAGTAAAAAGAACAAAATAGTCAAAAACAGACTCACAAATATAGTGGACAATTTGGTGACACATAGAGGGGAGGGGTTTGGTTTTGGGGGGTTTGGGAAGAATGGGGTGAAGGATTAAAGAAGTACAAATTAGTAGCTGATAAATGGTCATGGGGATGGGGAGCACGACATAAGGAATGCAATTAGCATTAATACATTGGGAAGGTGGAGTGTCAGGGGAGGGAGGGAGCAATTGGGGAGATCATTTTACTAACTATGTAGATGTCTAACCAATGTACTGTATACTTGAAATGAATTAAAATTAAAAAGAAAAAAAGCCTGCTCCCCTCTTGATAAACTTGTGATGAGGGAAGTAAAGAACAGGGGGCTGTGCTAGCGTGGGATCCCACCTAGGCTAAGGACTCACTATCTTGAGAAGTGTATTTTGAGCTGAAATCATAAGAAGGAGTATACAGGAGGCAGAAAGTGCCAAGAAAGAAGAGGGGTTTTGGGGTCAGTAGTTCCTGGGGCAGGCTTCCCATAGATTGTCTGCAGCCCTGAGAGAAGGCCAGGAAGGCAATAGCTCCGAAAGTGAGGATAGGATGGTGGTGAGGCTGGAAAGGGAGGCATGGGCTAGATCAGGGTGGCTGTGAGCCTTTAAGGATTTTACTCTTGAAGTACCTTAACTAGAGGAAGGACATAGGGATAATGTGTGGGTTTATATGTTCATTCTGGCTGAAATGTGGGGAATAGTTTGAAAGGGAGCCACAGAAATTTAGAGACCATCTTGGGATCCCCAGAAGCTTTCTGACTAGAGAAAAAATTCCAGAACTTATCCAGATCAAGAATGCTTGAGGAGCTTCAACTCATATGCTTCTTGCCCTCTGTCCCAGTCAGCACTCCTCCTGTTACCTCTTCTCCTCCTACAGGATGTTTCTGTCACTATGTCTGCCTCTTTATTTCTTCCTCTACACACCATCTTTCACCGAATTTTCCACCCCTCTCTATCTCTACCCACAACTGCTGTTCTTTCTGTAATAAAAAGTTATACAAGGCTGCCATCTTCCTGGCAATTCTTCTTCATTAATACCAGAATTAATTATCAAAATTTGATTTGCTAAGGGGCTAGTGTTTCATTTTAACATTTCCTGAATTAAAAGCATTTTAATAGATGACATTTAATACACCAGTGAAGTACAAAATATAAAATTATTTAATTTTTTTTCTGGCTTTATTGAAATATAATAGACAATTAGTTGGTCATATTTATATAGAATTTACAATTCAATGAGTTTTTTAAATACTAGGTGACATATACCAGTTTTAGTTGTATAGCCTAGTGATCGGAGATCTACATAACTCATAAAGTGATCACCCCACTAAATCTAGTACTTCTCTTTTCCCTTACATGCTTATCACAATATTAACCAACTATCCATGCTACACTCTACATCTCCATGTCTATTCTGCAACTATCCATTGTACTTCTTGATCCCTTTGACTTTTATCCATATCCCCAAACTCCTCACATTTAGTAGCCCTCAAAATATTTTCTGTATCTGGATTTATACTGCTGTTGTTGTTGTTGTTTAGTTTATTCTTTAGATTTCACATGTACATGAAATCATGCAATATTTGTTTTTCTCTATTTGACCCATTTCATCAGTGCAGTACCCTCTAGGTCCATCAAGGCAATATCTTTTCCATCCCTTTCCTTTTAGTCTCTGTGTGTCTTTTAATCTGAAGTGAGTTTTTTGTAGGCAGCGTATGTAGGGATCTTGTTTTCTTATCCGTTCAGCCACACTTATTTTTTTTTCCATTTGAGCTACTTATTGATAGGGATGTAGTTATTACCATTCTTTATTCCTGTTTTTGATACATGTTTTTTCTTCTTTAAGAGGTCCCTCCAACATTTTCTATAATACAGGTTTGGTGTTGATAAATTCCTTCAGCTTATTTTTGTCTGGGAAACTCTTCATCTGTCCCTCAACTCTAAATGATAGCTTTACCGGATAAAATATTCTTGGTTTTAAATCCTGGGTTTTCATCATGTTGAATATTTTTTGCCAAACCTTTCTGTCCTGCATAATTTCTCTTGAGAAAACAGCTGTCAGTCTTATGGGAGTTCCCTTGTAGTAAACTAACCATTTTTCTCTTGCTGCTTTTAAAATTCTCTTTGTTTTTAAGCTTTGACATTTTAATTAGGATGTGCCTTGGTGTGGGCCTATTTGGATTCTTCTTTTTTGGAATTCTTTGAGCTTATTGAGGTTGTATGACTATTTCCTTCACCAAGTTAGAAAAGTTTTCCATCATTATTTCTTCAAATCACTCTTCAATGTTTTGTTTTCCTTCAGGTACTCCTATGACCTAAATATTTTTACATTTAATAGTATCTCATAGGCTCCTGAAATTATTATTATAGTTTGGCTTCTTTTTCTTGCTATTCTGATTGAGTATTCTTGGCTTTCCCATCTTCTAGGGGTTGTTTGATTCTCTTTTTATCCACTCTGTTTATTCCATTTAATATATTCTTCATCTCAAATAATGTGTTCTTCATTTCTGACTGTTTCCCTTTTATAATTTCCATTTTCATTTTTATGTTTTTTATCTCCTTGTTATAGTTCACACTGAATTAATCTTCCCCTAAGTTCATTGATTATCTCTATAACCAGTGTTTTGAATTCTACATCTGTTAGATTGCTTGACTCCATTATTCCTGGAGTTCTGTTCTGCTCTTTCATATGGTTTCTGCTTCTTTGTCTTCCCATTTTGGCTAACTTCTGAGTTTGTTTCTATGTACTAAGCAAAGGTCCTCAGTCTTCCAGTCTTATTAACATGGCTTTGTGTAGTAGGTGCCCAGTGGTACAGTCCTGAGAGGGGATCAGCTGCAGGCCAAGTTTAGCCCCAGCCTGTGCCCTTCTGGGGACACCAGTTAAGATTCAGCAAGCAATCCACAAATACTGTGCTTATAGTTGCCTCAAGAAACCACACCAGAAACCAAAGCCAGATGCCACTAGTGTGAGTCTTGGCTCTGCTCAGGAAAGAGCACCTAAGTGAGGATACACCTGGATGCAACTTGGGTGGGGTCTAGGTTGGGAGAGGCAGGGTTTCAGGAAATCTTCTGGGAAGAGCGACCTCTGTTATCCAGTTTGATGACATCACAGCTATGGTGAAGCTGCTTCTGTGCACTGGGAGGCGGTAGGGTTCAGCGGAGAAACAATGGATACTGCCGGCACTTCTGTCCAGGAGAGAGTCTCGCATCTGACCTCACTTGGACAACTTAGTGTCCCCCAGTATGTCACCTCGTGCCCTGGAGCAGCTGACATGGCACTGGTGCTCAGAGTGAGCTGGTCTGTTACTGCGAATGTCTGCTCATGGATATGGCCCCTTTAAGAAGCATTTGCAGCTGTCATAGCTTCAGTTCCATTCAAACTCTGGGGACTGGGAAGCCTCCTACTTTCTACTATTGCAGGGTGATTTATTATTTTTCTTCCTAGTTGTAGGGCTTGTTCATCTAGATCCCAGGTGACTTTTCTTGCTATTTGCTCCGTGTTTCCATTGCAACTTTGATTTGGTCACATGAAGAATGAACAAAACTTCTATCATCTATGCCATTTTATTCTCTCTCCAAAGATAATTTAATTTCTTAATACAAGGGTGTCATTTTTTCATTAAATGAAAAAAAAATAGTACTATCAATGGGAGGCTCCTTGCCTTGGCTGTGTTCTCTCCGTAATCTCATGTTACATTGTGACATATTTTATAAGAGGAAATAGAAAGGAATTAGTGGTCACAAGCAGAAGCATTCAAAATTGCTCTCAGCACTGTTGCCATCCCCTGATCCAGGAGGTTTTAGTAAGCCCTTCAGGGTGGGTCCTCATTTTCTACTTGGTGACACTTAATAGCATCACTACCCCCTCCCTTGTCTTTGTCTGAGGTATAGATTATGAAGCAGGTTGGTCTCATGTGATTCTGGAAAAAGGTAGAGAGGGGTTGTTCTATGTCTTAAGCATTTGCTGAAAATAAGATTTTAAAAAATTGTATTATATTCAGAAATAAAAATGTTTGTAATATTTTATCTGAACATTGTATCTCATGAAAAATATGGGTTTCACTATCATAGAAACTCTGTCTACTAAAAGTGACATTTCTGATTATTATCTTAATGTGAAGAATACTGACAAAGGGGTTCTGGGAGGGTTTTCCAAAGTATTCCTTACCTCTATCTCCACTCCTGAAATGCACTGCAAATTCCCACTTGTTCATTGGCCCTGGTACTGTGAAGGAGTTGACTCTGCCTTGACACAGTATGGTGGGTGTCTTGCTTGCTTGGCTGGGGTCCGCCACAGCATTGGACACATCATGCACCTGAGACTACCGCCTGAGCAGCAGATGGCCTAGGTCTATCTGCAGCTGTGCTTGTGACCTCTCTAGATGTCACCACTCTTTACTATCTTGGCTCACAGCTCTCACCTTGACTCATCTCTGGTCATCTGGATTTGGTGTTTGTACATAGCTCCCTGTTTGAACCTCTCCAAACCCCTTATTTTTAGAGATGAAAATACCAGAGAGGTTAAGTAACTTGCTCAAGGACACAGAGCTGGTTTAATGACATAGGGCCAGCCTCAGATTCTAAAAATTGGACTTGTCTTATTATATCATAGCTTCCTCCTAACTCTTTAGCTGGAACAGTTAAACCTGGGGGAAAGGTGTGAAAGCATTTGAGCTCTAAATAACTTTTTGGTTTTGCTGTTGTTTTAAACAAATTGGAGCTGGTGTTGTTTTTCCCTTTTAAAAGACTAACAATTGTTCATTAAGTAAGATTGAGAGAGTCTCTGCTGATGACAAACTTTGAAGTATATCACCATTACTCCAGTGGTCATGCCACATCTGAGGAAGTATTACCAACCAGGGACCCTTGCTCAAGGCAGCTGTCACCATTAATAAATTTGGATCTCAAAAGTTTCATGAAATGACCCAAGAGAGTTCCTTTTTATATACCATATAATGCATGATATAAGGCAACTCCAGTTCTGGGCACTTCTAGAACCCAGTAGAAGATTTTCAAGTCATCAATAGCTAGGGAAGAGATCTCAGCTCCAAAAAATTAAAATTGGCCCTAAAATGGCAGACTTAGGCTCATAGTTAACATGAAGGAATCTTTCTTCTTGATTTCACCAGCCCCTCATACATGCATTTTTTTCCTCTTTTTCTTTGCATCCTGAATAGAGTCTGTATGACATAGTTTCTGAATAAGTAATTATTCACTAAAATAAGATGATGAAATTATGAACCAGAGCAAATGTTTAAATATTCTATTTTACAAATTTTACTACTAATAAAATGTCTTAGCCAATTAAAAAATGCAATCTAATTTTATTTTTTTCTCTGTCTGAAATTCATTGCACAAATACTCATTGAGCTACTTCTCTGTGGCATGAATGATTGTAGGTAGTTGGGTTCCATCAGGGAACAAACTAAAGACTTGTGTCAGTTCATATTGAATGGGATTTAGAAACATCCTTTTGGTGGAAACCTGCACTCTCCTCTGAGATTGATTTAGACTCACTGTTTCAGGATGACTTTGGATGATGCTGATTTTGGAGAGTGCAGGAAAGGGTGTAGGAGAGGCTTCCTTGGGATTTGCTTTATTCTGGCTGGAGGCTGGCTTTACCCTAAAAGCAAATTCCCCAACAACTTCTTGTTGGAATGTCCAGAAACAAAGACTAGGGACAGGGCAGCAAACAGAAGCACTTCTGTGGCTCTAGTGGGACATATGACAAACACCAAGGAGGAACTATATGAGGGGAAAATGAAAAACACAAACACCTGATAAAAGATAATCCACTTCCACCCTTCTCACTTGGAACCTAAATTTGGCTGAAGATGAGTTTTAAGTGATCTTTCCCTATCCTAAAGAGGGATGACAGACACAGTAGCCAATGTTATTTATGGGAGGCAGTACTTTGTGCATTTGATATAGAAATATACACAGATCCCACAGGCTCTGGCTTCTGCCTGGTCAGGCTTGCTGCCAGGCCAGGCTCCATTCACAGGAAATTCACCCCTGCTTTCCATAGCATCATGGGGACACATGTTTTCTTTCTCTGGGATGGAAATTTAGGGGTTATCACAAGCCCCCTTTGCTTTATGGCTAGAGAGCACAGCCCATTCCATGTCTTGTGTTATTCACTATTTGTTGCAGCACCCACAGACACCAGTGTAGTTGACACAGAGAAGAAGGGTAACTTTATGCCTGGTGTTGTTAACGTGTGTGTCTACCCACAGGTGGTGGAAACCAGGAGTTGTTCTGTCGAGTTCTAATTACCATGGTCTTTAATGTTACTGCAGGAGAAAAAACAGATCCTCAGAGCTTGGCTCCCTGCTGCACTAAATTTAAAAGATACACTTTAAAAAATCTCTGCAGTGACTGAAAATTCCATGGAACCAGTAGTCCCTAACATTCCATTAGAATAATAAATCGTCTTCAGCATAGAGAGTTCTTTAGAAACATCACAATGATGCATGAAACAGGAAATGCAAGTTGTTCACATCAAAGATATTTAAAATGCAGATATTTAAAATCCAAGTTCAATTATTGCCCAGAGAGATATTTCTGAAAAGTTGTGAGTATGTAGAATTTTTTATGCATACATATCTTTTGCTGTTTTGATTTATAGAGTCAATACCACCCCTTGATCCAGGCAAGCCAGATACTGCCTGTGGTGGCTGGGAACAGCAGTGTTGCCAGGGAGGGATACCCCGAGCATGGTCTGAAGCCATGTGGGTCCCAGTCCTTATTTTTTCCTTTTGGGACAATCTCCAATCCCCTACCCTCTAACCTTGCTGCATGAGGTTGACCAGATAGCCTACAGTTCTAGGCCTTTCACAGTAGCATCATTCTGGAAGGATGTTTGGTAAGCAGTTCACCCTCACTGGCTGGTATCAAACTTCTTTCATATGATCAGATGAAATTGGGCAGCCAGAATGATGCTCATGGGCTGGTATTGTATGATTCAAATTATTTGTATAGATAGGTGCTCCACAAAAAATCAGTGCCATTTTTCCATGCTAGAATTAAATTTCCACTAATTCTTAATTTCTGATAATTTGATCAGGAGATGATATGACCTTTAACTCTTTACCATTAAATGTAAAAGTTGTTTGTTAAGCAAACTGAATTGTTTGCTAGAGATAGTGGGAAGGTTAAAGTACTTAAAAGAAAAAAAAAACTTCAAGCACCTTTGAAGTTCCTTTTTACAAATGATTGATCTAAATGTTAAAGTATTCTCATCAATTAATTAAAACATGTGTCTTAAAGACCTCTGTATATAATTGTATGTACTCACAAGTGTTAAAGTCTCCCTTTAAAATAACCCTTATAAACTTTTAGACTTTGGTGTTTCATTCTCTAATTGATGGTTGATGAAGTTGTATTGTATTTATAGTGATCCTCTCTCTTGGATTCTGATCAATCCATGGGTAGCTACTGATGCTTTTATAAATACACATTCACTAAATTTCCTTCTTTTTCTGCTCCCCTGAACCTTCAAGGAAAAGAAGCATGAAATACTAGAAAACGGTGTGTTGGGATTAAGATTTAAATTCACCTTTTGACACTCTGCGTAAGTCTCTCTATTTCTCTATTTGTGTGTGTGTGTGTGTGTGTGTGTGTGTGTGTGTGTGTCCTCATTTGTATAATAAATAATGTTAGACTTGGTTACAGTGTTTGAAAACATGTTAGTCATAAAATCTTTTCTTCAAAATGAACTTTACAAGTGGAAGACCAGTACAGGAAATGGACAGAGTGGACCTACTGTGTTTTGTTTTGTTTTAAGGGGTTGTTTCTGAGATCAGGGTTGGGAACTTATCTCCACTGAGAACCCCCACTGCTTTACGGAATCCAGTTTAAAGATGGCTGGACTAAATAAGGTTCTTCTGTTTCTTAATCTCTTTGATGACTGAAAAGTACTGATGGAGGGAAGTCTGTGGTGAAGAATCTTTGGTGATACAAAAAATTGCTTCATGGGGTGTTATTATAAATTCAGCTTTTTCTATTTTGAATTTCTTTAAAATACAGCACGTGTAATTTTTATGAATTCTTAGTCAGTGATCATAAGTAGATCATTTTTATAGTGAATAAGGAAACAGTCAGGCTTGTTGGAAGAAATCAGTCTAATAAAAAACTTTGACTTCAGCCCTCAGAGGCCGACAGGGTTGAGCCCACAGCCAGCCTCCAGCAAGAGTGCTTGGTATAAGTAGAGTAAGGAACAGCTATCTGGTCCCATTTGCCCTAAAAGGGCTGGAGAAGGTCTCAGATGGATTCAAACTATTCCTGAAAGTGTGAAAACAGTTAGGAGGTATCAGCAAAAGTAAGTTAACAGATAGAGATCTAAGACGTGAACAAGAGCCTGTTGATTTATTTCTCTTGTATTTGGCCTTGGGGTACAAGGATAAAGTAGAAATGGAGTCAGTTATGTGTATAAATGATGGCCTGGGAGGGGAAAGGGACTCAAGGGTTATTAGTATTACAAGATTATGGAACAGTAGGGGAAAAAGAGAAATAGACAAAAATTTTACACACACACACGCACACACACATATGTGGAAGACTATATGTTTATTGTTTATTGTTTTTATACTATAAAAATGGAAATAAACCATCAATGTACTTGGTACATAAATGTTGATATAGATATTTTGTATTTTATTAGAAATAACCAGACTAGAGGAAGGAGAGGTGGCTACATGCCATTGACCCTTACAGGTTACTCACAGTTTCAAACTTCATTCATCCTCTTTGACCCCATTCATCCCAACTCAGCAACATGAAACCTGTGGCTCTGCAGGAGTTAACAGCTCCTCAGACTTCACTTCAGAAGATCTCCCAGACCTCAGCACATGAGTGGACCAAACCATTGAAGGCAGGTGAGCTTTTAGGAGCTGAGTGCCCTTTCGAGCACAAAGTATTTCCACCAGGATGTCAGGGCTACCGCCACCAAAGCTCTTGCTCTTCAACACACAGGTGCCCCTGTGAGAGAGTTTAGTCATGTTTCCCATCCCAAGGCAGGATACCTGAGGAGCAAAGGCCCTGAGAGTGGAGCATGAGTCTAAGAGGGCGGGCATCTGCCCAGCTTGCTTTCTCCTGGCTGGCTTTTAAGGGACCCAAGTTGCAAAATTGAGACTACGGCAGCATGTACTGGGTACTGGGTATTTGGTGCTTATACTTCGTTCTTCCATGTGTTTTTACAGAGTTAAAATTCAAGACTGGGCAGGCTTTTCAAAGGGCCTAAATGTGTGCCTGGGTCTTGATGATTGAATGTGGCCCATTGGAGGTCATTCTCTGGGAAGAATCCAGAGAGAAAATAGAAAGTTCCTTTACTACCAGATGTAAGCAAACTGTCACAATGAGGTTCAGGGGAAAAGAAATGTGAGGCATAGTTGTAATAGTAAGCTACATGAAAACAGTGGGGCATTTCCCTCAAATCAGTAGTAAATCCAGTTAAAATGTGCCTGGCCTTACAAGTTTGTACAGGAGTCCCCTCTTGTATGTGTGTGGGGGAACATGTTTCAAGACCTTAATAGATGCCTGAAACCATGCATAGTACCAAACTCTAACTTCTTCAGCTCTGTTGGGATGTGATAGCAGCTTCTTCATTGGTAGAAAAGCCTGTTCGTTAATTTTTAGTTTTCAATCCAAACCTATTTCTGAATCTGTGTAGCCATTTTTTAACTTACAGTAAATGGCTTGGTGTTACTGGTTTCAGGAATTCCCTCACTAAAGTCTTCATTATAGGCTCAATGCTTTCTGGCGCAACATGTAATCATCAATTGGAACACGTTTTCTGTTCATGAAGCATTTCTGTCCTGTGTTATGTTGCCTGAATGAACTCCCAATGACCTTCACTTTAGGATGCAGAGCCTAGCCTTCACTGTTACACTTCTAACTGGTTCTATTTTGTTTTGTTTCTGTTCCAGGCACATGCTTTCTTGATTTTTAAAAGAGCTGTGTTGTAACCTTCTTGGTTTTGCTTTATCAGCTGCTGCTGTGTATTTGGAGCTAGGGGATAGGGCACACCTCAAAGTAGGAGCTCAATGCCTTCTGAACCAGACATTTCCCTATCTCAGTCTACGTTTAAGTAAATTTAATCTTTCAAACACTATGATTTATATTCAACTGAAATCTATGATTCTTCAGCTTCTACCCATTGGTCTTAGTTGTGCATCCCAGAACCAGGAGAAACTCAAAACTCAAAAGAAAGGTGCTAAAGTGAAACTTTAACATAATTTTCACCAGTATTAAATTCACAGAATATTAGGCTGGACAGGTCTTAAAGGTCACCTGTTTATGACCTCATTTTATCAATGAGGCATTGGAAAGGGGAAGTAGCTTTTCTATAGTCACACAAGCCATCAGTGAAAGAACAAGGACTAGAACCTAAATCCATGTCTACTAATTTTGTGTTTCCAATTGATATGTAGATATTAATTCTACTCAGCAAATAGCTGTATGTATGAACATAAAGATTCCTAACATATATATCTTACATTTGTGAAGCACTTTAAATTTCCAGACCAATTTTAATTATATTTTTTAATCCTTTAATCTTATAAAATCTCTGGGATAGTATTTGTTTTATTATACCCTTTTAAAAGATGGGAAATTAATGCATGGAAAGAATATACAGCTCGTTTGAGATTGTATATCTAGCTAGTGGCAGAACCAGGACACTCATCAGTCTTATATCTCATATCCAAGCAGTCTTTCCAGAAACATGAGTTAAATAAGATCAGGCCTCGTCCTACATGTTTCAGCATTTGTCTCTAATGCTGATGCCAATATATATATATATATATTTATACACACACACATACACACACACATATGTTGTAAAAGAATGTGAGCACCTTGCTTGATAACTATGCTTGGTGATTATGATTTATAAGATGACTATGCTTGGCTAGTTTTACCTTCCTTATCATCACTGTGGATTGATCATTTATTTACTCCCTTCAATATTTATCAAATACCTACTCTGTGTGAGCAATGCATTTTTGTATCTCAGATCATTTTAGTAGCCCTTGAAAGTCTCCCTCTGGTGAATAAGTTGAATTTGCCACTGGACATGGGATGTTGTACCTCTACTGGCTTGAATGGTAAAACGCACTATGATGGAATGATGCCTGTTTTCCTCCCAACTTTATTTTGAAAATTTTCAAATCTAAAGGCAAGTTGAAAGACATATTCAATGAATGCCCATATACCCCTTGACATTTTATGACATTTGTTTTATCTTTTTTATATACTGGCATGTTGCTGGGTTTTTGTTTTGTTTTGCTTTGTTTGTGGTTTTTGTTGAATGGTTTATCAGTAGATGGTAGACATCATGACACTTTACCCTAAACACTTTAGCATGCATCTCCAAAGAAGAGGACATTTTTCTGACATAATCACAAGCTCTGTTTTCAAAACAAAAATTAAAAGTTTTAATACTAAAAATAAAATTTTCACTTGCAGAGAGACGGTTGCACCAAGGAGACCAACTCTTCTCTCTAAATCCCATTCCCCTTGCGCTGCCTATGAAGATATTAGCCCTGCTTCACTTTTATGGCTTTCTCTCTTTTTGAATCCAATTATGTAATCCTATTTCAGTGTTTACTTGAAAGAATCATAGAAAGAGAAAACAGAGACAAGAGCTTGTATTTATAGATACAAGGGTCCTTAATGTCACAGCAAAAGATGGACAAAACCATGCATGATTTCTGAGCCGGAGTTGTATGTCAAATCATCGGTGTAACACTTGCCTGGGCGGGGAAATTTATAACTTTCTTTCTCACCAGTGCAGTCAAGAGAATAATCTTGCCTTGCATGTACCCTGGCTTGGCTAGGATCAGAGCAGCTGAAGAAATCAGCCTGGACTCTCTGGGCTACCTGCATCAACATACTGAACATTGTGTGGTGCGAACTTGCACAGAGGCTCCTAGATTCCAGGAACATATGGTCTAACACCTCCTCTGAGCACCTGATGGTCCATGTAGCCCTGATATTGATGCAGAAAAAGGTTCATATCCATTATTATTTGATATTGCAGGCTTATCTAAATATCTTGCTCTACAGAGAACTTAAATTATTGGCCCTGCTTTTTCTGTACTGTCCTCTGGCCTTATATTTGGAAATATGTCCTGGCACCTTTAAGGTAGGTTGGCCCTGCTCTAATGGGTATTTAAATATGCTTTTGGATTTTCACTCATGGGACCCCAATCCATAATTGATATTTTAAGGTGATGAGTCAAGTAAGAAGCTTCAGGTATTAGTCCAATAACATACCCAAAAGAATAGAGAATTAAAATGGTCCCACGGATCTCTGGAAATTTTAAAAGTATTTCATGAGACTAAAAATCCATAGCTCAGACTGACAAAATTATAAGACAGAGTTAAGTGTAGTCTGGGGCTTTTATTGAGGTATAGTGCACATACAGTAAATTGAACATATTTAACGTGTAATTTGATGTTTTGACCAATGAATATGCCTGTGAAATCATCACCACAATTAAAATAATGCATATATTTATCACTCCCAAAAGTTTCCTCATTTCCAGAATTTTATAATATTGAATCACACATTATATCTCCCCTTTCTCCTTCTTCTCCTTCTTCTCTCCTTCCTCTTCCTCCCCCTCCTCTTCTTCTGGTTTGGCTCTTTCAGCATAATTATTTTGAATGATACTACTATGTGTATCAGTATACACTTTATTGCTGATTAATGTTCTATGGTACATCATAACTTGTTTACTGTTCAACTACCGATGGTCATTAAGGTTGTTTTCAGTTTGGAGCTCTTACAAATAAAGCTGCTATGAATATTTGTGTATGAGTCTTTGTATAGACATATCCTTTCATTTCTCTGGGGAAAATGCCCAGGAACATATGTCTGGTCATAAGGTAAATAGTTTTTAAAGTAACTGACAAAGCATCTTCCAAAGTGGCTGTACCAATTTTCATTCCTACCAGCAGTGTCCGTGAGTTCCAGTTCTTTATACCCTCTCTTATATTTGGTGTGGTTGGTCTCTTTAATTTTAGCCATTCTAATAGGTGTATAGCAGAATCTACACAATGATGTTATTTTGCACTTGGGACTGCGTTTAAAAACGTAACCTAAATACAAATTCCAGTATTCTCATCTATATGACAATGTACTTATATCTCCACGTAAGTTATTAACTTAAACACTGGCAATTCTGTTTTGTCATCTAAGACTTAAAGCTATGAATACCCTACTTCTGTGAACAGAGTTACCATGAGTATAAAAGTTTGTATTCACATGAACAGGAGGCATTGACTATTACTTCACCTGCTCCCCAACTTCCAGATAATTATAATTTCCTCAGTACATCTCACATGTGCTTCTGCAACTTTTGCTGGGTACTGCTGCTGCTCTCTAAGTGGCTCTGCCAGATGCAATAGACTCTCTCGGCCCTGTGCTGGTTTTCTTTCAGGGGCCGCTGCTGCGCAGAAGGCACTGGGGTTTTACTGCTGGTTCCCTTGGCCTGATATTTTTCTTAACCTCTTATGAGCCATTGTGCTTTCTTGCTGGTGGCTGCTGCTGATGCTCCAGTTCCACCATCAGTGTCCTGCACCCTCAAAACTGTAGGGAGGTCTTGGGGTGGGGGTGGGAGGAATTGACTTTCTCTCCTTTAGACATACTCTGTTAAAGTTTCCCCAGAGCAGTGCTTAGAGTAATATCTATTTTTACTTAGAGCCTCTCTCCCTTGAAAGCATATTCTCTGTATTTAAATTATGATGAACACCGAGTTTCAGATTAAGTAATTTGTCTAAGTACTTTTTGGGAAGATAGTAGACACAGAAAATAAATCCAGCATGATTCTCATTCCACAAAACAGGACTGCTTCGTGTGTGTGTGTGTGTGTGTGTGTGTGTGTGTGTGTGTGTGTGTGTGTGTGTTTAAAACTTGCATCAGAGTTAAGGTATATCACCTGTAGCAGCAGTTGGTGTGCTTTTAACATAGGGCAACCAAGGTGATTTTAATGCCATTTTGCTCAAAAAAAACCCCAAAAAACAAAAAACAAAACAAATAGATGTTTCAAAACAACTAATAACTTCATTATGCTGATTAAATAAGCATAATGCTGATTGATAAAAGCACTGGAAATAAAATAAACTTTTAATTAGCAATAGTGGCAAAAGTTAAAAAATACTAAACAAAAATATTGAGGAATATTGTCCTTTTTATTTTTTAATATTTACACTAAACAGGTCTTGACTAACTCTTTTTTTTTTTACTTTCTGAGAAAATAAAGTACCTTTTAATACTTAATACAATAACTATACTTACAATAAATGATGAAAATGAAAAGGTTTATTTTTATTGTAGGGGAGGGGAGTCTAGTAGTACGATAACACTACTGAGAGCTAATATAATAATTTTTGATTTTCAAAACATTTTGGCAACAAAAATCACCTGAAATATTAAATAAAGTAATTGAATATCTTACAGGGCTTTAAAACTTATGAGTTGAACAAAGGGGGCAATTGAAGCTAACAGGTGATTTTCCAGAACTGTGAAGAACGGTTTTATTGGAACATGGGCTTTTCAAGCTCAGATGTATCTTCACATCATATTATTAGTAGAATTTAAAGAGAGAGTGTAGCCTAGAGATTAAAAAATGGAATCAATAAATGCACATGCTTTCTTTCTCATGTATGGAAACTTTGCAACACTCTTTGAACAGGCTCTCTCAATATGTGGTTTATGAGTCATCTAAATCTGAACCTCCTTGACAGCTTGAAAATTTAGGTTCTTGGCTCATACTTCCAGGGAATATGCATTTGAAAAGTCTCTTAAGGTTCCAGTTCTATTATACACCTGGGAAAACTTTTAAAACAAAAACCATACTGAAAATCTGTTTTCAATGCAAGCTATTGAAAAGTCCAAAAGATAAAGCATCACTGAAGATTAGTTCAGTCCAAAATTAGAAGAAACAACACAAAGAAACATTCTAAGATAGGCAAGAGTCAGTAGGTACAGAGTAGCACAAGTCTCCTGGTTTTGTTGCATAATAAAAATGTTAAAGAGAAACTATTAAAATAATATTTTTAAATGATAAAAATCAGAATAAAATAATTTACAAAAAGTAGAAAGTAAGCAAGATACTATGACTAAAAGACAGTTTTGGGAAAAAATTTAATAGATTTTAAGAAATTTATAAAGATTTTTTTTTAAATTATATGTACTGATAAGATGATTATTTAACTGGTATTATGTAATTAAATATATTACCCAGAAAGAGAACTACGGAGATAAATATATTAAAAACCTCAGACATCTGTCAGGCTGAAAAATTCAACATTCGGGTCATAGAAGTTCCATAGCTAAAAATAGAAAATAAAAAATGTCTGCTCAAAAGACAATATCTGAGAATTTTACAGAGTTGATGAAAGACATGGATTCTTTGATTTAGGAAACACTGGAGGAAGAATAAGTAAAAAAAAAATTACATCTAGGAATTCTGTATAAGTGAACAGCAGAATAAAAACAGAGAAGATCTGAAAGGTGATGAAAAATAAATTGTTTACAAAAGAACAGCAACAGCAGCATTTAAAAAACCTAGAATATGATAATATGTTCAAAATATTTGGATAATATAATCATAAATCTAGGCAGCTAAGCTACCTTTGGGATAAGAAAAAACATTTTTACGGACAAGAACAAAGAGCTTTTCACTAACAAAACCTCATTAAAAGAAATTTTAAAGAAGATATTCAAGAAGTAAACTGAACTCAGAAGTAAGATGTGAGATGCAAGATGAAATGGTATGTTGGTGTAAAATACACCAATGATACCAATAAAATAGAGAATTAATAAACAGATTATATTTAGATAGTATACTGATTTATGACAAAGGTGACACTGAAGAGCAACAGAGAAGATACTGAGTCAATTAGGTATACATATGGAAAAATTATATCCTCGCACCTATCTCATGCCATACACAAAACTCAATTTTGGAATTAATTAAATATGTAACAGTTAAAACAATAAAGTTTTTGAAAAAAAAAAATATACCAGAATACCTTCCTGATCTTGGAGTTGGTAAAGATTTATTAAACAGAACATACAGAGAAAAGTGATAAACTGGGTTCCATTAAAATTAAAAATTCTTGTTGAACTAGAGATATCATTAAAAGAGTAAAAAGACAAGCTACACAATAGAGGAAGTTATTTGCAATACATATAACTGGAAAAGGACTTATATTCAGATTACATAAAGAACTTTTGTAAATCAATCAGAAAAGACAGAAAATCTAACAGAAAAATTGGCAAAAGAGGATCTCCAAAAAGAGGATCTTCAAATGATCAAAAAAGCATATAAAAGGTGCTTATCTTTACTAGTCATAAGTTCATGCAAAATTTTTTTAACTTTAATAAGATGTATTAACAAATTAAATATTTCTTTCATTTAGATTATTTGTTATTTTTTAAAATTAATTATTTGTGGTAACCTCACTTAATGAAATCCAGTAAGTTTCATGTGTACACTTTAACAGTAAGGCATATGTATATTTACACTGTGTGTTCACCTCCCATAGTTAGCTTTCTTTCTGTCACCACATATTTGGCTCCTTTTACTCCATTTACCTCCCCCTTACCCTCTGGCAACCACTAGTCTATTGTCCCTATCCATGAGTTTCTGTTTATTTGTCCTGTTCATTTGTTGCTTTTAGGTTTATATCCCACATTAAAGTGATATCATGTAATTTTCAACTTTTTCTGTCTGGCTTATTTCGCTTAGCATGACCAATCTCAAGGTCCATCCATGTAGTCGCAAATGGTAGTATTTCATCTCTTCTTATGGTTGAGTAATATTCTATTGTATATATGTACCACAGCTTCTTTAGCCAATAATCTATCATAGGACACTTTGGTTCCTTTTATGTCTTGGCCACTGTGAATAATGCTGTTATGAACTTCGGTGTGCAAATATCTTTTCGGATATGAGTTTTCAAGTCTTTGGGGTAAATACCCAGTAGAAGGATTGCTGGATCATATGGTAGATCAATTCTTAGTTTTTTGAGGAACTTCCAGACTGTTTTCCAGGTTGGCTATATCAATTTGCAGTCCCACCAATAGTGTATGAGGGTTCATTTTTCTCTGCATCCTCTCCAACATTTGTTACTACTTGTCCTATTGATTATAGCTATTCTAACAGGTGTTAGATGTTATCTCATTGTGCTTTTAATTTGCCTTTCCCTAATAGTAATGTTGAGCATCTTTCATATTTTTGTTGGCCATTTGTATGTCTGTATGTCTTGGGAGAAGTGTCTGTTCAGGTCCTCTGCCTATTTTTTTTTTTATTGGATCATTTGTTTTGTTGTGTTGTTGTTGTTGTTGTTGTTGAGTTGTATGAGTTCTTTGTATATTTTGAATTTTAGGCCCTTAATATATTTGGGTATTAGGCCCTTAAAATATATTTGCAAATATATTTTTCCATTCTCTTTACCTTTTTGATGATTTATTTTGTTGTGTAGAAGCTTTTCAGTTTGATGTAGTCCCATATAGTTTTGCTTTTGCTTCCCTTGCCTTTGAGGTCAAATTCATAAAATCTTCTTTAAGTCCAACGTCTGTGAGTTTATATAGAGAATCATGTTATCTGCAAATAGTGACAGTTTGACTTCTTCGTTTTCTGTTTAGAAGCCTTTTATATCTTTCTCTTGTCTCTGATGTTATATTGAATAACAGTGACAATAGTGGATAGTCTTTCCTTGTTCCTGATTTTTGAAGGGAAGGTTTTTAGTTTTTCACCATTAAGTATACTGTTGGCTGAGGTTTTGTCATATATGGCCTTATGATGTTAAGGTACTTTCCTTCTATACTGATTTTGTTAAGTGTTTTGATCATAAATGGATGCTGTATCTTGTCAAAGACTTTTCTGCATCTATTGATATGATCATATGATTCTTATTTTTTAATTTGTTTATGTGGTATATCACATTAATAGATTTGCATATGTTGAACCATTCCTGTGCCCCTGAGATGAAGGCCACTTGATCGTGATGTATAATCTTTTTAATATGTTGCTATATTCAGTTCGCTAGTATCTTATTTAGGATTTTTGTATCTGTGTTCATGAGAGATATTGGTCTATAGTTTTATTGTTTGTGTTATCTTTACCTTACCAGGTTTTGATATCAGAGTAATGTTGGCCTCATAAAATGAGTTGAAAAGTATTGCCTCCTCTTTGATTTTTTGAAAGAGTTTGAGGAGAATAGGTATTAAATCTTTGAATATTTGGTAGAATTCACTGGTGAAGCCCTCTGGTCCTGGACTTTTACTTTTTGGTAGGTTTTTGATGATTGTTTCAATTTCCTTACTGCTGATCTATCTATTTAGATTTTCCAGTTCTTCTTGATTCAGTCTAGGAAGGCTATATTTTTCTAAGGACTGGTCTATTTCTTCTGGGTTATTAAATTTGGTGTTACATACTTTTTCATAGTATTCTTGTATGATCCTTTGTATTTCTGTGATGTCTGTCATAATTTTCCCTCTTTCATCTCTGATTTTGTTTATTTGTGCCCTTTCTCTTTTTTCTTTAGTGAGTCTAGCCAGGGGTTTGTCAATTTTATTAATCATTTCAAAAAGCCAGTTCTTTGTTGCATTTATTTTTTTTCTGTTGTTTTTGTTTTCAGTTTGTGCAAAATTAAAGCTGCAGTGAAATGCTACTACATGATACTGGCATAATGGTTAAAATTTAAAAATTTAAAAAATTTTCTCATACTAAGACATTATTTAATTAAATTCAACTTGGTATGCACTAAGAGCTAATTTAAATTTTTATTTGCAGTATTTTATTCAAGAAGCAATAATCAATAATAATACTGAGAACTAACATAGATTGCATACTAAATACTGCAGTGCTTTACTTAGGTTGTCTTTAATGATCTTCATAGCCCCATTGGGGAGGGTACCATTATTAACCTTATTTTATAGGTGAAAAAAACAGAAGCTTGAGGAACTAAATAATAAGCTCATAGATTTTGTAGGTCACAGAATCCAACTTCAAACTCATGCCTGCCTGACTCCAAAGCTTGCACTCAAAACCACTATAATGTCCTGCCTCTAAAACTAATGAAAAAGGAGATAGCCCACCATGGTTCTTCTGCAGGATTCCTTTTGTAGAAATATTTTTCCATTCAACACACATTTATTAAGATTCTACTATGTACAAGCCTGTGGGACAAAACTCAGTAAATGTTTATTAAACTGAATGACACTGAATTATAGTTCAAAACTGTAGAAGTCAGTTGATCAAGGAACCCCATCCTCCAGGAACAACTTCTGCTCCCAAGAAAAGATAGAAGGAGAAAATATAACTTCACATAAGTGACTCTAACTCAACTCTGAAGCATGCTACAAATATAATGACAACATGCTGTGATAGTATGGTAAAGTAAGAAATTAATTCTTACCTGTAGACAACACTATTTGAGACTACTGCAAACGCAAGGATATTCTATTAAAAACAGTGTAAAAAGCTTCCTAATGTCTCATAATAGAGTACAATTACATAAATTGTTATATACTCACATGTATATAGACAGCTATTTAAAATTATGCCACAGCAGGAAAAGATCTATTGCTGTGAAAAGATGTGCAACATACAAAAGTAAAAAACAAAACAAAATAAAGTGAAAATATAATGTTAAAATAGACTAGGTTATCCATCACTTATTAAAAAAAAACAGCAGATATACACATATGCAAACATATGAAATGCATGTTTACAGGAACATAAAAGAAACATGAGGTTCATGTGTTTGTATGCATACCAAAGACACATATTATGTAACCGAAGATTACACATATTATGTAATCAAGATGTTGAACAGCTGTTTGAAAAAATAATGATGAAAAATTTCTCAAATCTGGTGAAGGAAATGGACATAAAACCCCAGGAAACTCAGAGAATCCCAAAATCCAGGGATCCAAAGAGGCCCACACCAAGACACATCATAATTAAAATGCCAGAGGTTAAATACAAAGAGAATGTTAAAAGCAGCAAGAGAAAAACAAATAATTACATATCAGGGAATACCCATATGACTGCCATCTGATTTCTCAAAAGAAACTATGCAGGACAGAAGGGCTTGGCAAAAAATATTTGATGTGATGAAGACCCAGGGTCTACAACCAAGAATAATTTCTCCAGCAAAGCTATCATTTAGATTTGAAGGACAAATAAAGAGCTTCTCAGACAAAAATAAGCTAAAGGAATTTATCACCACCAAGCCAGTATTACAGGAAATGTTGGAGAGATTTCTTTAAAAAGAAAAAAACATGAATCAAAAACAGGAATAAAGAATGATAACAACTACATTCCTATCAATAAGTACCTTAAATGGAAAAGAATTAAGTGCTCTATCCAAAAGACAGAGTGGCTGAAAGGATAAGAAAACAAAACCTTTACATATGAAAAGGAAGGGGATGGAAAAGGATATTGCTTTGATGGACCTAGAAGGTTTTTAAGTCAGACAGAGAAAGATAAACACTATATGATTTCACTTATATGCGGAATTTAAGGAATAAAAAGAACAAACTAATCAAAAACATGCTCACAATTATAGTGGACAATTTGATGATGGACAGAGTGGAGGGGTGTTTGGGGGGCTGGGAAAATGGGGGTTGGTGAAGGGTTAAAGAAGTACAAATTACTAGTTAATAGTGTGTCACAGGGATGGGGAGCATGGCATAGGGAATACAGTTAGCATTAATATGTTGACTAGGTGGAAAGTCAGGAAAGGGAGGGAGCAATTGGGAGAATCATTTTACGAACTATATAGCTGTCTAATGTACTGTATACTTGAAACTCATTAAAATTTTTTTAAAAAGTAATAAAATAAGAATGCTTCCCTTCAAAACAAACAGATGCAAGGAGAAAAAAGCCCACATAACCATTTATGGAGAAAAGATTGAAAGGAGACAAAAATGATATTGCTATGATCATCTCTAAAACTATATTTCACTTTTCTCTACTTTTCTAAAATTTCAAAACTATTTAATGACTGTGCATTATTTTTAAAAGGCAGTTGTTTGCAGTAAATTTAACTATTTTAACAGTTTCTGTATATAAATACTATTCTACAAATAAGCTTTAAAAAAAGATCTGTCTCTTTGGCTAATTGTTTCTATATGGATTGTAAATCTTTGAAAAGTGAAGAATTTGCCATTTCTACCTGATCTTTCCTAAATGAAAATTTAGTAAGTAGAAATTCTATTAAGACCTTTTCTCCTTGAACATACACCTGCACAGACACACACTCTCACACATTCACATATAGTCACACACTGTCACACACATACATACTCATACATACACATACACACTCACTCACACATGCCATATTCATAACCAAAATAGACTAAAAGGGGTGTTGAGGGCAGGGGGACTCTTTGACCTTTGCAGGCAAGATTATGCCTCGAGGGTTTCTTAATTCAGAAGAGCCTTGGGCCATGAATGATCATATGTTGCCCTGGAGTACAGAGCTTCCCAAGGCCAGTGGTCCTAAAGGAGATCACACGTGGGGTCTAAAAGTCCTGGATTCTAAGGGCCCTAGAGGCTGCTGGGTGAGCAGCCTCCTGAACAGGCTCACCGGTGTCCGCAGTGTACGTGCCAACACCACCAATGTTGAGGTGTGCTGCAATGTGGAAAAAGTGAGGCAGCTCTGCTATCACCCTATCCTCCCTTTGCCTGTGCTCCATCTGGCCTGTTTGGCACTGGTTTTCATTCTGGGAGAAGCTCTGCAGTTTCTCTGATCTATTGTGGCCAGCAGGGCTCTGGCTACCTGGGGCTTTTCTTTTATGGCCACTGGCCATGGACATCTTGCCTTGTGCTTGTCCTGGAAGAACCAGGTGAGGCCACAGTGGTATGTGTGACTGGTTTTCGCTCTTATGGTCAAAGCCGACTCTCCTCTCTGGCACGCTTCACGTCCTCCCACAGATCAGGCTGGCCCCATTTCCCCGAACTTGGTGAACTTCCTCTGGCATTTCTTGCCAAGCAAGTCTGCTGGAGACAAATTTTCAACTTTTGTCTATCTGCGTATGTCTTTATTTTGCTTTCAATTTTATAAGATCCATTCTCCAGAAATAAAATTCTATGTTTTCCAGCACTTTAAAAGGGTTAATCTTTTATTTTCTGGCTTCCATTGTTTTTCTGAAAAGTCAGTCAATACTTATATTACTATTTCCAGTGTACAAAGTGTCTTTCTTTCCCACTCTGGCTGTTTTTAAGATTTTCTCTTTACCTTTGGTGTTTGGCAGTTTCACCCTGAATATGCTTTGCTGTTTTTGTTTTGTTTTGTTTTGTTTCTGTACTTATTCTTATTTGTTTGGACCTATTGGTTGATGCTCCATCAACTGTGGAAAAATTTTCACATATTATCTCTTCAAATATTTGTTCTACATTGTCCTATCTCCCCTTTTTCTGAGATGTCAATGACCTGTAACTTAGATTGCTTCGTGTTGCCTCACAGATCTTGTACACTTTGGGGTTTTTCTCTCTTTTTTTCTTTTCAGTTTGGATGATTTCTGTCTATTGGTCTTGCTATATCCAGCCTATTGTAAAGCCCACAGATTGATTCTTCATTTGTGCTACTGTATTTTTTTATATCTATCATTTCCATTTGGCCCTTTTCTGTAGTTTCCATCTCTGTGCTGAAATCCTCCATCTCTTCACACTTATTGCCCACCTTTTCCACTAGATCCCTTCACATATTTATCATAGTTATCATAAAGGCTTTCTTATTTTGAAGTCCAACATCTGGAATAAGTCTAGATGTAATTATATTTATTATTTGCTCTCTTAAACAAAGGTCATATTTCCTTCTTTTGTTGTACATATTTAATTTTTATTATATGCCAGACTTTGCTTCCAGGGCATCTCTTCCCACCTGCTGCCCTACCTCAGGGTATTAGAGGGATTTCTCTCATCTTTTTTGCCATGTCCTTGGCATTCAGCAAGCTATTGCCTTGTATTTGGTGGGCTTCATGGGTGTGTCACCTGTGTGATCTCAGAGGGGCTGGGTGCTTGGTTCAATGTCCTGCTGTAGCTATCCTAAAATTCTTCAAATTTTATCTTTGAACTACTAATTTATAAGTGAAGTCTGATGTGACAGCAAAGCATGTGCATGAGTAGCGGAGAGACACAGTGCAGGGTGAATCTCAGGGTGAATCTCAGGCCTGCAGACATGGGAAGCGGTGTGGGCACTGAGTAATTGGCTTGGTGGCCTGGCCAGGTGTGCAGGTACTTGTTTTGGAGCCATCTGGGGCAATGTGAGATCACCGAGTTAGAACTCAGGCCTGGAATGTCAGTGGTGCTGGTAGCAGAAGCAGCAAAACGGCAGTGGCTGTGCCTACAGGAGAGAGCAGGGTCTCTGCATGGTGGCAGCGCTGGACCCAGAGGTGGGAGACCAGCTTGTCTGTCCATCCACAAATCTGCTTCAGTGGCATCTGCGCAGGTATTTACTCTCTGGCCTGAATGCCAGCACAGAAAGGGCCAGAGCTCAGGCAGTAAACGTGGTCAATAAATTACTACAAAGTGAAAGTGCAGGCACATGGACATCGCAATCAAGTATATCAAGAAGTTAATTCAACAACTCCCTCCAGGAATATGTCTATCCAGGCAACCTGATCATAAATCACTAATGCAGAACATTATCATGCACCTGGTATGGCTTAAACACACAGCCCATCAGCCTTCCCACGTGTGATCTGCCCTCATCTGCTTTCTGTTTTCACCACCTGTTCCCTCCCTTACCCCTTCTCATGTTCTCCAGCTATATGACATACCATACTTTTTAAAAAGTACTGTGACCTCTCAGGCTTGGAGCTTTTTGTTTTTAACTTGAGGTCACCCCTGGAGCACAGGAAATTAGGGGAAATTGTCCTCAGTCCACCACATTGGGATCTCTCATACCAGCCATGTGCCAGAGTAAGAGAAGGGGGGTGCTTGCTGAAAGAAACTTAAAGACGCCACAGTTCATGTACCTGCCCCTGCCCTAGTCACTCCTCTACCAATAATTTCACCCCTTCCCACCACTCTCTCATTTTCTTCTTTAAAGTTAACTTTCATGTTTATTTGAACCCATTTAAGTGTTGGTGACTAGGAGAGCTGGGAAAGGCATAGAGATGTCTGGCAAAACCACAGATGTCTGGCAAAACTCTGCTCATTCTTCAAGACCCAGCTTGGATGCCACTCCTTTTTAATCCTCAGTTCCCATTAGACACTCCCTACTGACATCCCAAAACCCGTGTACAGAACTGCAGCAGAAGAGGAAACTCCTATAGCTTTCAAAGAGGAGCTTAACTGTTTATGGGTGTTCCCCCTTTGTTTCAGATCTGAGAAAGGTTTGAAATGGATGTTTCCTATTTTCAGAGAAAGAGGAACCAGTGTTTAGTTTCTTATGATGTTTTTTGTTGTTGTTGTTGTTGTTGTTCTTATGAGAGAACAGAAGGGGAGAAGGAAGACTTTGCTTCAAGTTAAAAGGAAGTTTTACAGAGTAAAGGAAGATTTACATGGACAAAAATGTTTTGCAAAAAATAAGAATAAAACGTTTTCTGAAAGCAGATTTTTTTTTGAGGGAGGCATTAGCTTAATATATGATTAAGACAAGAATGAAAATATGTTAGTGGAAGACACATGGAAGCAAGAAAGTAGTGAAAGCTGCCATAGATAGAATCTTTCTGAATTTACTGACACCCGCTTCACCCCAGAATGACCCGGTCCACCCATCCTGGCCCCTAGACTCCAGACCACTCATCTGAGCTGTCCCCTGTGATGCGTCCACGGACAGCTCCTAAAGGTTCTCCTGCTCCAAGCCTGGCACCAGTGCAGTTGAGTACCCATGGGAGACAGACTTGAAAGGTATGCTATTCCCCAGCTTCCTGATGAGCCTTTCTTCAGATGGGCACTTTGAATTGCCTGTGTCCAGGCACCAAGCTGCATAGTGCTTCTCTCTGGGAATGAGAGATAGAGGTGTTAACTCATCAGCAGTCAACTAATTTTCCAGCTACCAACAAATAGTCTTTTCCTGTTTGAGGCTTGAAGTATTGCTTGGTCCTTGCCGATTAACCACACATAGACAATTGCTTTGCAATGCTCCACTGGCAAGATCTTCAAGGCAATGAAAAGAAAAGGTGGGTTCTGGGGTCATTATGTTAGGGGATATATGCTGAATCACTTCAATACCCCCTGATCTGGTAAGATGATCAGTGGTATTCCCATTGCATAAGGAGAGTCCTTCGAGGGTGGGAATTGTGTTTTATTTGGTTTCTCCAGCACCCAACATGGTACCTGAAACAATAGGTGCTCAATAATGAGGACAGGTGAGAGAGAGAGTGAGGAAGCAAAAGATGGGAACAAGGAAAGCATTACTCCGGCACAATGCCTACAGCTTTGGGATAGAAACAAGATGTTCTTGCTTC
This sequence comes from Cynopterus sphinx, assembly GCA_030015415.1. Classification (NCBI taxonomy): domain Eukaryota; kingdom Metazoa; phylum Chordata; class Mammalia; order Chiroptera; family Pteropodidae; genus Cynopterus; species Cynopterus sphinx. The sequence continues at coordinate 47,951,393 of CM057387.1, forward strand.
TAATGAGCTTCCTTTAGAGCATAGTCAGTGGGAACAGGACACCTGTAGTCCCTGCTTTCACCAGGGGTGTTTCCTCTTTGTTTCCCCCAGCGTATTAACCAGGGCAGACATTCTCCTCTCCCCAGAGTGTGCCAAAACGATGAAGCTGTACAGCTCCATGCAGGCATGAGGTACAGGTTCTAACATTGTTTCATTCTGCTTGCTTTTGCCTAAAACAAGCTTTCAGTTCGTCCTCACCCTTTACCTGGAGACAGCAATGCAAGTCATAAGCAATCATAGAAATAATGCCATGTAAACACTTTAGCTGGGGAAGATGGAGACTCTGGTTTTGAATCTCCAGGATGTAGAAGATTACACACAAGTGATGATTCATTCTGTGTGTCAGACCAACAGGAGAAACCGCTTTGCCTGCTCCCCAACCCAGGAGGCTTTGAGGAAGTGAGGGTTTTCCAAAAGATATCTTAAAGGCAGAGTGTCCATTTATTTTCTGAAATTGAGCAATTTTCTTGGAGACTATTGTTTCAGTCTTGATCCTTTCTCTTGATAATGAGATATTTTAAAAATACTTCTTATTAGACAATTGGTTCTGGGAGGGAAGGAATCATGTCATCTTGGTCAATATTAGATCCTGAATACCAGCCATGTAGAGGTGCCAGGATAGAAAAAAATCTTAAATGTTGCAGAAAAGTTCTAAGTTTGATTAACCGCACCAAAAAAAGGACATGGATTTACCAAGTGATCCAGTGAAAGGGGTTGAATCTACAATTTATGGAACTAAGAACAGAGCCTTCTCCTCTCCTCTCAGCTGCCTGGACTGAAACTTCAGAATCCTCCCTTCCTGCACCAGCCTATCCCATGTCTTGCATTTGCAGCTCTTGTTTTTCATGTATAGAATATGCTAGTACAGGCATCACAGGCAATTAAAATCAAGACTAGGAAAGAGTCTCTTCATCATGAAAGACTGACTGATGAGGCAATGAAGAGAGTATATGAAATGCATCAAATAATGTCCTTTTGCACAACCACAGCACCTTTCATCTGAGGATTTTAAAGTGCTTCTTTAATTTTAATTCCATTTCACGATGAGACTTCACATTATAGATGAGACACAGACCTTTGCTCCTGGTCTTCCACAGATATCTCACACTCAACATGCTGCTGACAAAAGTTACTGTCTCCCCCCAAAAACTATTCCTTTCTCTAGATTCCCCTTCTTGGTAAATGGCACCTTTGTCTACCTTGTCCCAAAGCCTGAAACCTAAATATCATTCTTGACTTCCAGCCCTCCTTCACTTCTCTTATTGACTTCATCCCCCAATTGTCTCTCACTCCCTTCCTCCCACTGCCATCACTATACCTTGGCTCAGAGCATTGGTCTCTCTAGTCCCTGCCTCACCTGGACCACAGCAAATCTCCTAAATGGTATTTCTATCACTTCTCTCGACCTGCTCTGGTCTAGCCTCCACTCTGGTCCTTGGATATCTTCCTAAAAGGCAAAAGTAATCACTCCCTTGGCTTAAAATCTTTCAAAAGTTCTCCATTCTCTTAAGAATAAATTCAAACTCCTCATTATGTCACACATGATTTGTCTCTGTCTACTTCATCTTCTACCACATCATTCCTCACTACTCCCTCACAACAGACACATGCATTTAAGAACACACACACATAGACACACACACACACAAATATACAGACACATGTTGACAGACACCCATGCCACAAGTTGCAAACCTATAATTTACTAAACTTACCATGATGTCTCTAACTCCACATCTTTCTACTCATTATCCACCCTCCTTACTTTGCCCATGGAGAACTGTTACCCATCTTGTAAGATGCATCTCAAGTGAAACTTTATAAAGCCTCTTTTCTCTCAAGGAAAAAATGGGTCATTTTCTTTAGTGCCATCTATATAACTTGTGCTTGTTTCATTGCTACTACTTACATTTTGTGTGGCAATGATTGGGTTGGAACTACAGCCTTTATTGGACTGAGGTGTCCTTTGAGGGCAAGGCTCAAGTTATTCATCTTTATATTCCAAGCACCTATGTAATTCTCAGCAATAGCAAGGACTTCATTAGACATTTAGAGATGGATCAAGAAAAGATTAAGTGAATTCCTTCCAAAACTACGATAAAGGAAGATTAAATAGCTCACTCTAAGGACAGAGAAAAAAGGGATAGAGTACAGCCAGGAATGATGAACTATACTCTGAGTCTAGCCTATTCAGGCTATGATTGAAGGATAAAAGTCTTGTTTTTATGTAACTACTTCAAACCAATACCCTGTAGGACTTATATCAAACCTGATAATGATTTCTAGAAATGAGGGTGGGGGAAAAGAAAGGGGGTCAGAATAATCCCATGAGTCACTGGGGCTCTAAAGCATCTTTTAATAAAAAAAGTTGCCAAAATATTTATACACCCATAAATTATGCTCTAGTCTCATACCAGTAACTTGTTAAAAAAAAAAAAAAAAGATGACTCATTGACAGGAAAGCTTAATGGCATGGATTAAATTTGTCACCACTGACAAGATTATATGAAATGGCCGTTTGGAGGGCAAATTGCCAACTGGTTATTAACAGGCATTGGGAATCAGGAATTAAGGATGTTTTCCTTTATATTGGCTGACCAGAATTAGAAACTTCTTTGACTAATATTTTATAACTAAAAGGAATAGCAAATATTACATATTTCAGCATTTGTCACCCAAGTGTCAGAATACACTGGGATTCTTGATCAGATATGAGAACGGGTAACTTCAACCACAAACTAAAAATTTCACCCAAAATGGAAGATTGAATTACCAATGCCATCAAAATTGGGGTATACTAGTGGAAGTGTCTCCAAGGTTGACATAATTCATAGCAAAAGAAGCATGAAAAACCACAGGTAATTCCAGTTACCTCATTCTATGAAGGAAGAAACTGAGCTAAACAAAAGTGACTTACCCACAGTCACATAGAGCTAAGACAAGAACCCAGGTCTACAGACTTGAAGCCCATTGCTCTTTTTGCTCCTCTGGGCATATTTTTGCATTCATTACCTTTACCTCCACCCCATAATTATGATATAAACTACCTTGAATTTTAACAATGTTCCAAAGGTTTTGGGGATGGAAGGGTTGGGTTTGGAATCCTGAAATTCCTTTAGAACTTAAGTACTTTCTATATTAATTTTATGAAATTAATAACTAATTATTTTTTATGTATGTGGAATTATTACTGTTAAAAAAACAAATTTAACCTGTAGTACATATAAAACAAATAAGGGCAATTTTATTCCTCTCTCCCTCCCACCCTGGAAACATTTGTCAATGTCTGGAGATATTTTTGATTGTCACAACTTGGTGGAGAAGTTCTGCTAGCATCTAGTAGGCAGAGTCCAGGGGTTCTGCTATAAACATTCTACTATGCACTGGGAAGGCTCCAAAACAAAGAATGTTCCAGGCCAAAATGTTGATAGTGCTAAGATTAAAAAACCGCAAAAATACAAACATCTTATATTAAATCAGGGATCTTCTGTGTGTCTGAATTGTCTTAGATGAGAGCTCCTGCACTAAATAGGACCAACCTTTTGAGTAATGTTAGTGAGAGAAAGACATTTTGGAGTTGGTTTACTTCCATATGTATACTCCCAAACCATAGGCTTATTCTAAGTATGTATGTATGTATGTATGTATGTATGTATGTATGTGTGTGTGTATATATATATATATATATATATATATATATATATATATATATATATATATATACATGAAAACCAAAGCAGTTCCTATTTTCAGAAACAAATGCCCAAATCACCCAGATTAATCAAAACCAGTGCGAGAAACTTTAGTATATAGCAAAAGGTGGGACTGTGAGGAAACAGGCTTCCAGCCTCAGAGAACCTCAAGGAGAGTCCTGACCACCTTGATACTGGGCCTGGAAGGTAAGGAAGGGCATGAGTTGGAAAGGGGCCAAAAGTTGGGTATTACTTGGATGCAGGCTTTGATCCAATGATGTGTCACTTTACCATGTCTCCTGGCTGTTGCCTTTCCACACTGGAGTGTTGTGGGACTTTGAGATTACAAGGATGTTATGATTATACTGTGTTAATATAGATGCTATTAATATAATGTGGATGATGTTATACACATCATTGTACACCTAAAGGTATCTCATATAATTGCTACTTTCCCTGTCAGTATTTTTTTTTCCTCACATTTTGTGATCTCAAAAGTCAGGGGCCAGACAATTAGTTCATTTGACAGAGTCTCTGGCAGAGCTCTTTTCACATACATATTAAATATGTGATAATGATGGCAATAATGACTAGAAATTCACCTTATTAAAGTGTTGCTCTACCACAAGAACAGTTCTCTTATATGATGAGTTCATTATATATTAGTTCATTATATATTAAGGCTCTGTGCTTGCCAGCCCCTCTCCCCCACACCAGATACAGGTATTCTGAACATTTTCTTGAGATTGAGCAACTCAGGCCCTCTCCCTCCCCTGCCCCTGGGCACAGGTGCAGTGCTTTATCACGTCAGTAACAGGGGGATCTCTCTGTTGAGTAATTAGGTAAAACTGCAAGCCTAACTTGTTAAGGGAAAAGAAAAGAGAAAAAATGCTTGTTGCTTTCTGTCATTTTAACAAGAAGACAGAGTTCCAGGCTTCTTGTTCTTAAACAACCAAAATTACATGAGACTTTCCCTTCAAATATAAGGATAGCATTTAGCCTGACAGCTTTCTCATTATTATGCACAGAGAGATTCTCTAACCAAACCTGTCAAAAATTGCTAATGAGGGGCAGGGGACTTGCAAACTTGGAGTGAATATCTCAGCCTTGTGTCATGATTTTGAAGCTCTCAGTAAATTAAAGAGAGAGAGAAGTCAGCATGGGTATTCTCTGACACTGGAGACACTGCAGTATTCCCATCCATCATGTTCTGGAAGAGGAAGGAGCAAGGCTAATATGGGAGGCTTTGGATGAATACCTTCAAGTGCCTATTTTGGGGAAGACCCGAGATGATTCTTCTACATTTGGTTCAGAGACAGAACAAGGGGCAGTTAGTTCAGCAGGAGAACTTCTGGGAACACAAGTTCATAAAGAATGCTGTAACATCATTGGAATTGGAATTCTAGTGCCATTTTTTCACATTGACTCCTTAGGTAATCTATGATAATGACATTGGTTCCACTACTGCTGAAAAAGACGGTGCCCTGACTGATGGAGATATGCCAACAGACCAGGCAAAGAATGCACATTCCTTTAGTGTAGGTGAAGTACGTACCTTTCCCACATACTGACAGCTACACCAGACAGGTAGCACAAGTGCTCTTTTGGCCAGAGACTTAGTCCCACTGGGACTCAGTCTCCATGGAGGCCCCCAAGTTGCATCTGAATCAATGGTTCAGGGAAGAGTTGAACTAATCAGTCAAGAAACTCTATTTTGACATTTTCCAGGGGGTTTTAGACCTTCCAGACCCTTTTAGAGATCCAGGCTCTGTGCTTGCCAGCCCCTCTCCCCCACACCAGATACAGGTATTCTGAACATTTTCTTGAGATTGAGCAACTCAGGCCCTCTCCCTCCCCTGCCCCTGGGCACAGGTGCAGTGCTTTATCACGTCAGTAACAGGGGGATCTCTCTGTTGAGTAATTAGGTAAAACTGCAAGCCTAACAAGAACTCTGAGATCAGGCAGCTGAGAGCCGCCTTAAGTCAACAGTCAGAATCAGCTAAAATTTTGAAAACAATGAAGGCACAGCATAATGCTTTTTATTGGAAATGTGTGATTTATTATAAGCAACATTTTAAGCAGTTTAACTTGTTCACGGCTACCAGTAAATTGTGTGGTTTACAAAATCACAGCTAATGAATGCAAGTAAAGAATTCCTTATTTTGGACATAAACAAAATGATATATTTATCTGTAAAAATTGCCACCTCTGCTAAATAAGTGTTGGGTTATAATAAAAGAACATTGTATTAAAAGGGTCCATATTATTCTCAGGATGTCCATACCTCTTAGTACTGCCCTAGGATTAGGAATAGATGGAAATTCTTCATTGTTTGGGAAAAAGTTGTTTATGCCTCAGCACTCCTTCAGAAGTGGTGGCCATTTCCCTTTCTGCTACTTGTAGGGGTGGGGCAGGAAGGGAGGCAGAGCCCCTGATGAAAGGAAGTATGTTTTCAAAGGTGGGGGTCCTTCTCTACTCCTCAAGGGGAGTCCAGTTCTACAAAAGAATATGAGTGGGAGGGGACCCACCTTATTTATGAATGAGAAACTATGATTTGGTGTGTGATAAACACCTAGGTCTGGTGCCCTGCTTCCTGGGCAAGTCCAGCTATATAATCTTAGGGTATGTTAGCTCATTACCATCATTTTAATGTCTATCTCAGTAAGAGCTGATAATACTGTGAAACATATGTGTACCTAGTCTCATCCTAAAGCAGCATGTGAGAAATGTAAAGAGCTCCCCATCTTTAGGAAAAATGCCTAAGACAAATGTCACTTTGGGCAGTTTCAGCCAGCTCCAGGGGCCAAGGCAAACCATCTAGAGAGCTTCTCTGTTGTGCCTAGGGAAACTGAGGTCCTCAGTAAACTCAACCTTGACCCTCCCACTGCGGCAAGAGTGTCACACACATCATCTATGGCTTCCATCATGTCAGTTTCCTGGCCAGCAGAATGCTGCTCAACCCTTCAGTTTGATTTCATGTGCTGATTCTCGCTGACTGTGACTGGCTGGAGGATAGCTGGGGAGAGGTCATAAGAGTGATGCCTGCCACAGTGGAGGTAGTGATTTTGGTGATATCCCATCTCGTTTACCATCCCAGCCTAAGGATAGGAGGACCCTATCCAGCTAATTCAAGGCTGAAGAACATTTAGGTAAATTTGGTTGACAGCTCAGGAAGAGTAAAAGGGAAATAAACACAATCAATATGATTGGGTGAGTTGGCTCACAGGTTGGAGAGCCATGGCATGCTCTGTAGGTTCAGCAGAGTCTGCTTTACCCCCATTTGAGCTAGCTTCCAAGTGGTGGGTGTCACTATAGCAATCTAGGAGAGATAATGGGCTCTCTCTTTGCCAAAATGCTCCTCCCATATTCTAAAACCAGGTGAAGAGATTACTTCCCCTGTAGATAATTCACTGGGAAAGTTTCTGACACCTTTAAAAAAAACCAGATGTATAGGAGGTTTGTGCAAGATGACTGTCACTCAGTCCTCATCTAAACCTGAATTCCTAAAATTCATATTTAGAGATTCTGCCTCTGCCACAATTAAACTTTAATGCACACATACCACTATAAAATTTATTGAAACTATATACATACATTTCAAAAATAATAATATGTAGGCTCCTGCTTTGCTCTTGAATGGCTGACAAAAGTTGTGATGAAGGCTTTTTAAAGATAGATATTCTTATTTTCTTGATTCATTGCTTTGAAACACGTTTCCTCTTGTGAGGAAATTGGAATCCTTGTGTATTACTAGTGGGAACATAAAATGGTACAGCTGCTGTGGAATACAGTATGACAGTTCCTCAAAAATATTAAACATAGAATTGCTACATAATCCAGAAATTCTACTTCTGGATATACACCCAAAGAATTGAAAGTAGACACTAGAACAAATATTTGTAGAGCCATGTTCATAGCAGCACTATTCACAGCCGTCAAAATGTGGAAGTAACCCAAGTGTCCATTATCAGATAAATGCTTAAACAAGATACAGTACATACACACAATGGAATATGATTCAGCCTTAACAAGGGAGTGAATTCTGACACATGTTACAATATGTGTCAGAAACTTGAGGACATTATGCTCAGTGAAATAGCCAGTCACAAATGGACAAATATTGTATAATTCCATGTATATGAAGTCCCCAGAGAAGACAAATTCATAGAGATAGAAAGTAGAATGGTGGTTACCAGGGGCTGGGGAAATGGGGGATGGGAGTTAGTGTTTAATGGGTATAGTTTCAGTTTGGGAAGATGAAAAGAGTTCTGTGGATTGATGGTGGTGATGGTTGCACAATGACCTGAATGTACTTAATGTTGCTAAACTGTATGCTATGTATACTTTACTAAAATTAAATAAAGAATTTTTAAAAATTCTCATAGTCTCTTGTAGATGTTGGGATAATGAAGGAGTATGGGAGGGGCAAGCATGACCAAAGAGGGAGAAAAGCATAACCTAAAGTATCCTGCCTTCAGTGCCATTGAAGTCTCCTGTTTTATCCTGGTATTCATGCAAAATTTGCTTTCTTCTCCGTAAAGCATCTGTTTGTTACACTATGATATTGTAGTTTTTTATTTTGCTAACGGCATGTAGCAATGGTTCCAGTCAGATGTGCCCAGCCAAAACACACCTTAAATGAGAACATTTTATTGTTGCACACAAAAAGAAACCCTGAGGTAGAAGATTACCAAGTTTGGCTATTGCAGCATTTCATAGCCATCATCAAGAACCTGAGATGCATTTTCCAACTAGCCCTCCTCTGGGTCCAGCTTATTCTCCAGCTGGTACCCTCAGGGTTGCAAGATGGTAGCTGCAGTTTCAGGCATCATAATCACTCTCTACAAATGTCCTTCAGCAGTACATGACCTTGTTTGTTACTTGAGACTTTTCTTAGGAGCTGAGAAAATTGTCTGGAAGCCATTCACTGGCCTTCGCTACCTCTCCCATAGGCCAACCTGGAGTTATAGATCAAAAAGCAATGGCCTACCAAGATTAGCTTATTCTAAACAGGAGCCTACCGCCACCACTACCATGACTGACTTACTCTGTTCAGGACTCACCTACCACCATAAATGGTTTATATTCAGCAGAGATCCCCATCATTATGATTGGCTTAACTAATCGATACCTTCTTCTCCCCAGACTTCTCTGCATGGAGGAAACTGGATACCTAAACTAGGTGGAGTTCTGTGAGAAAAGAGACAGGCCATGGGGATTTTGAAGAGGGAACAAAAAGACATGAGCTTCAAAATCTCAAACTGCAGATGCTTGGAGGCTTAACTTTTGCACAATCTTTTCTCTCAGTTTCCTCAGCTGTAAAGGAGAGTGATATTATTACCTGCAGGGTGTACTTTCCAGGCTGTGGTTGGGACCAGCTGAAGAATGAAATATGTAAACGTGTGAACGCCAGGCAATGGTTAGGATTCTTTCCACAGGGACAAAATTGACGTTCTTGACTGTATGGTTCTTCACCTTCAGATTCTTCTGGCATAATTATTTAAATTCAGATTCAGCCTCTGTCAGGGAGTCTGACAAAATAGCTCTTACTTCAATTGTTTAACTCTTTAAAGTTCTGATAGTTAATATGGCCAAGCCAAATTGCAGCTCCCATTCAAATGAGGGTAATGAGGGAGCTATTAGTTTCTGGTCAACTTCCAGAAGATGCAGAGAAGGATGAAATTGTTTTCATAGCAGAGCAGGTGCCAGAATAAAAACATATTATACAAGGCACTTTATGATTCAATATTTGAGGAAAAGGTTGGAGTTGGCTACTGGCAATGTTGAGATCATGGTGGTATTTTACAATATTGACATGAAGAGGCTGTGTTTTGCTGGCAGAATTCCTTTTCTAATTCTTTCTCTTCTGAGTCTGATTTAAAAATAGAAAATAAATATATTGAGCTGCCTTGAAAACAGATTCAATTTTAAGCCCTATGATTTGGAGAATTTCCTTCATAGTGAGGCAGATGTCTCCATGCCCTTCGAATGCTTTATGAAGTTAAGATGCTGAACTTTAATTGAGCACTTTGATGTTCAAAGTTGAGCACTGTGTGTGAGTTTAAAAAGCCAAAGGGTTTAAATCAGTTCGCTCAGCTGCAGACAGTGTCACACTTAGCAATTGCTTTTCTGGTGGTTCTCTCTTTGTATCTATCGATCTCCTTATCACCCTCTGACCTCTGTCCCAATCCTTCCATTCTCATTATCACATCTCACACATATTTTTAATGAAGACTGGTTCTCAAAACTCCATGGGGAGTTTACAAAAAGCGAAGACTCTTTGGCCTCATCAGCAAGATGCAGGAGACCTGGGCTTGAACAAGAGTCTACTTTTATTATTATTATTATTATTATTATTATTATTATTATATTTTAATTTTTAAAGTTGCAGTAAAATATACATAAAAATTTACCATTCTAACTATTTTTAAAATTATAGTGTACAATTTAGTGACATTGAGTACATTCACATTGTTGTGCAACTATCACCATCATCTATCCATAGAACTCTTTTCATCTTCCCAAACCGAAAACTCTGTGCCATTATACACTAATGCCCCATCTCCCCTCCCCTAGCCCTGGCAACCACTACTCTACTTCCTGTCTCTATGAATTTGTCTCCTCTTGGGACCTCATGTCATCCAGCGGAATAATCTGGTATTTGCCCTTTTGCGACTAGCTTATTTCTCTGAACATAATGCCCTCAAGGTTCATGCAAGTTTTAGCATTTGTCAGAATTCCCCTCCTTTTAAAGGCTAAATACTAATCCATTGTTTGGACGTACAAAATTTTGTTTATCTGTTATCCATGGATGGACACTTGGGTTGCTTCTACCTCTTGGCTCCTGTGAACAGGCATCTGGATTTTAAATAGGTGTCTCAAGGACTTGATTGCATGCTGCTGGAGAGAGGCCCAGGAATCACAGGGAAATTAAGAGGTTTAAGGGTTTGGAGAGCAAGTCAGTGTGAAGTGGGATAATATTTAGTAGTTTTAAAAGTTGTTTTCCCCAAGAGTTATTTACCTTCTCATTCAGGCAGCCCTGAAACTCTCCTTCACCCACTGCTCTTGTAGTAGAGTTGTTAAACAGGAATGCCAGAGCACAAATGAAGGCGATACTCATCATTTGAATTTCAAGAGAGGCTTTTAAAACCTATAATAGTTTTTTTTTTTTTGGGGGGGGGGGTGTAGCTTTTAAATTGCTAGGGCCTGAGCTTCTTCCTTTTCAAAGACCAGATTCAGAGAGCCAAGGGCATGAATTTAATGCTGTAAATGACTTGGGAAGATTAGATGTGGAAACAGATGCCCCTGTCTCACCCCACACCCACCCCCGCCCCAAATGGGCACAAAACACCGTGGCTGGAGGGTTAAGAGCTGGAATTAGGAAAACTCTGGGCAGAAGTGAGGTAGGAGGGTGGGGAATTTAGAGCTAGTCAACAGTGCTGGTCAGGGTAGGGGTTTGCTCTTTGCTCCTCTGTGCCTAGCTTCAAGGAAGAGGGATTAGAAAATCCCCAAATACCCTGGGGACTCAGAGCAGATATTATACCTCCCTGTCTGGGGAGGCTTCAGACCTTGCAGAGGTCCCCCAATCAGCCTGGTGGAGTCAGAATAGAAATAGTAGCATGGGCTATGAGGGAGGGCAGAGGAGAGCACAGTGAGTCTTACTGTCTCAGAGAAAAAGAAAGCCATCCAAAACACCCTCTAGCAAATATCCCTCAAGTAAGCAAGAATGAGCTGGGGACCTGGATCCTCAAGGTCAGGGTGAGGGGAAGTAGAGTGTCCTGTGAAGGTTAATGACTGAACCCCAGGGATGAAGAATGAGTGTCCCAGAGATGCCAACAGGAGAGCATGCCCATCGTTTACTGGCTGAGTGTGTGGAGATCTGTGGTTGCCATCATGGACAGTGGCCTCAAAGATCTGTAAAGTCCCCAAAATATCACCCAGCCCCAGTGAGAAGGGGAGGAGCAAACCCTGGATGACTGAGAAGATGGATCTGTTTGAATTGACTCTGAATTGATAAAGATTCATTTTTGGAAGATAAAAATTAAGTTAGAGGGAAATTTAGTTCTTCTACCTCTTACTTGTTCTCCTTTACCATAATGTGTGGCCTTTAAAGACAACAGGCATACATGTGACTCACATTATTCATCTGAATTATATGGATTAAAACACCTGATCAGTTTCAACTAGAAGGTTGTAAATATCACAAGAGCTAGGAGACAGCTCAAAGAATGGTAAAAATCGTATTTCTCTTCCAATATTTAAATTCTGGGATCCAAGTTAAACCTTTCTGAAAATGGCTGCTCTGCTTGGCTCTTAATTATGTGCTGCTGACTCCATGACTGATCATTTCTTCTTGTATTTTCAAGGTGCTGCGGTCTCATTAGGTGACCTCTCCCCATTGCTTCCACTAAGGAACCTGTATTAGTCTGTTATGGCTGCCATAACAAAGTACCATAGGCTTAAACAGCAAACCTTCATTTCCTCTAAGTCTGGAGGCTGAAAGTCTAAGGTCAAGATGTCTGCAGGGTTGGTTTCTCTTGAGGCCTCTCTCCTTGGCTTCTAGATGGCTGTCTTATCTCTGTGTCTTCACATGGTCTTTCTTCTGTGTGAGTCTTAGAAGAAGTCTATTGGATATGTGAATTTGGGAGGACACAATTCAGCCCATAACAGGAACCATATATAATTTGAGACTTTGCTAGACTCACTGTCTTGCTTCAAGTCTAAACTGTATCTTGGTTTTTAACCAGCTGCTTGGGCATCCTCCAGGAACTTGTTAGAAATGCAGAATCTCAGCATCCCTGCCTTTCCCCCACCCCCCGCCCCCGCCACACACACACACTCACCCCAGACCTGATGAATCAGAATCCGCATTTTAACAAGGTCCTGCAGATGACTCACATACAATTAAAATTTAAGAAGCACTGATTTAAATGACTCTCCCATGCAGGAGCCCTCAGGAATCTCACAATTCCATGCTAACAAAGCAGTGCTTAAATCACCCTTGGGGAAACCCAGACAGATTTGGGCTGTGATGGTGTGGTGAGGTGAGAATGCCTATGCTGAGTCAGGCTGACTGTAGGTCCCTCAGACTTCTGGTGGGGTTGTGGGGGGAGTCACAACCTGAAAGCTGTGAGAAGGGGAGAGGTGAAAGAAACTTAGGGTGACAAAACAGGGTTGCCAGATTTAGCAAATAAGAACACAGACAGTACTTGAAACATACTTATACGAAACATATTTTTACTGCTTATCTGAAATTCAGATTTAACTGGGCCTCCTGTATTCTATCTGCAGCCCTACAACAGAAGCCCTGCCTCCTGAATGTAATGCTGACTCTTCTTTCTCTTTCTCATCCCGACCCTCCCACCAGCATGCTGCCTCTGTCCTGCAGCCTGGCATAAAAATGCACAGAAACAGGAGTGTGGAGGGTCCAGGGAGCAAAGCAGTGGCCTTGGGGAAACTGGGATGTTGATTCTTGCTGTCTATCATGCTGGCCTGGTACAAACTCCCCCACCACCAGGCAGGTGTGAGGGAATTGGCCCCCAGCTGCCCTGCTTCTTTCCATCCCTGGCTGCTTCTGACCTGGTCCAGCCTATACATGTAACTTGACTCTCACCTTCAAACCACCTGGGCAGGAGGAAGGGCAGGAACTCCCACCTGAGCCCTGAACAAAGTTCTCTGAAATTTCTCTTCATTTTAGTGGAGGTGCTCCCATAGTTACTAAAAGTTTTCCAAAAATGATAGTCACTAATTTAACCTAGGAAAAAGAATGTTTTTTGTTTTTTGTTTTTTATGGAAGTATCACCATCTCTAAGTGAGCATATCATCAGTCATGGCATGATAAGTGAAGGAGAAAACTTCTGAGGTTGGAGTTAAGTTCTTGAATGTGAGGAAGCTCTGGGGCCAATCAAGATTTCACACATGAAGAGATGTCAGAAAGAGGGGCCGAAAGACACTTGGTGTGTTCAGTTCCGCTGTTTTGTGTTAAATTCTGTAATACACAATGATGCCCTTCTTCACACACTCTGAAAATTTAAAAAGATTAAATGAGAAAACTCATCTATTCACTGTATACGCATACCCCTTGCCTATGCTATTCACTCACCCAGTAGAATGTGTAGAGTGAGATCCGGACCAACAAGTCCCCAAGGGAAACCAACCACCCCTTCGGGTCTGAGAGTAGAAATTGTAGGAATTATGAAGGTGGTGGTTTCACAGTTGCCAAACCAAGAGAGGGTTTTGCTGTTGTCTGTTTCACTAGAAGGAGATACTATTACAAGGTGAATATAGACATGGCTGGATTCTAATCTCCATTCTGTGTAACCTTGCACAATTCACAGAGTCCATATTAGCCATAGTTTCCTCAAGAAGGAATGAGAACGTGGACAGTACCTATTGTTTTAGAAGCCCAGTTGAAAGACTCAGTGAGCTGGTAGGTGTGAATTGTTCTGTACCTGGCATGTGGGGGTTGCTCCCTGAGGTCCACTCTTCCTGAGGAAGGTGTTCTCAACAACCTCAAATAAGCAGCTGATGGCAGGGATAAAACTTACCATACTGTCATCCAGCTATTTATTCACAATCTTGTCTCCATAATTAGAACATGAGTTTTAGGAGGACACAGACAAGAGTGTGAAGAGGGCAAAGACAATGCCTTATTCACACATAATGGGCACTTTATAAATGTTTATTGAACATGTAGCTGAATTAATAATAAATAACAAGGGCTACTGTTGCCGAGTGTCAGAGTTTTGTTCACTAATTGGCTACACATGGAAATCAAAGGAGATCTTTATTCGTTTAGTGATATCTAAATATTTGTCTTTTTGCCCTGAGGGTTCCAGGAAGCAGGTTGAAAGGGCAGTAGGAACAATACCAGACCTGTATTCCAAGGATAAGCTATAGTCAGGTGTTAGAAAAAGAACCACAGGAAGAGGTCAGGCATTCAAAATAAGAAAAAGGGCCAGACTTGGTTTAAGGATGACAGTAATATTTTTTCAACCCAGAAATATCTGGAGAAGGATTTTCAACTTTCTACTTTCAAGTCAATTGTTATTAGTGAACACAGAAGTAAAAATACCCACTGGTTAACCTGACCAAACAAAGACTGTGCTAAGAAGAACACATGAGTGAGTGTTAACTGTGGTTTTACTCTGAGTTACTGTCCCCATGACCAATCAAACCATCCACCAGCTTAGTATCAGTGTGAAATCATTACAAGTTCTCTTCTTTGCAAAGGAGACTGAGGTGGGGCAATTTCTGCCTTTTATTTGGTATTCAATTTCCTTTGTGGAAGGTGTACCTGTATATTTTAAATCTTGAACATTTCAAGTTGCATGTAAATGAGTCAAAAGTTAAACAAACAAGATTAGAAACCAGATAAGTATAAGCAAGTGAGAAACACTGCGTCACACACAGATGGGCTAGCCAGCATTGGCAAGGACAAGCCAACAGCATTAGAATACTAAATGGTAGCCTCAGATGGTGTCTTTGATAGTGGAGCTAGGTTGTCTTCCTATGTGAGTGCAGTAAGATTCCTAGAATTCCAATTACAATACCTGCCCACATCTCATTTCCAAGCAGCAGCAGCAGCCAGTAGAGGTTACCGCACACTAATAATCCTTTGTCTGAGGGGTATGTAGAAAATAATATTTGCTGGAGAATGATTTGCCTAATTGCCAACAATGTCACTTTCTTGAAACCTATTTTGATTGCCAAGGACTCTAGTAAACTATGCTCCTTTCACACTAGTCTTGTCAAGTGTGTCAGTGCTTGATTCATCCCCACCACTAAGTTCAAATTCAACCTCTTAAAACGGAGATGATTAAATTAATCTGAATCTAATCATTTTTATTTTGCTTTGAAAATTCACTCTTAATGTTTATCTGAGCACCTCAGAGGAAATTTAATTTATTAATTATTAAATCGCTGAAATGTCACCTTTTATGAGAAGAGCAACTTAGGTGTTTAAACATCCCTTGAAAAGAAAGCATAAAACTTTCCAAGACTAAATTAAAGCACACATTTTCTCTTCCATAAAGACAAAATGCAAATGAAGAAAACCCAGCTTAAACTAATTTAGGCATAGGAGCAAATTATTAGTTCTTGTAACCAAGGATAGAGATAGAGTTCACTTAGATATAGGTTTCAATTGCCCCAGGTTTCCCTCTCTCTTCCTCCTCTCTGCTTCTATCACTGTGATGCCATCTCTCTTATTGTAGACTCATGTTCTCCTACAGCTTCCTTGCAAGTGGGTCCTTGATGCTATCTTGAAAATCCTGGAAATGGACCTTGGCCACATCAGGTCAGTCAGTCATCCCTTAGCCCAGAATTCCCCAACCTTTTTTGCACCAGGAACCAGTGCTGCTATGAGAATCTAATGCCTGATGATCTGAGGTGGAGCTGAGGCAGTGATGCTAGCTCTGGGGAGCGGCTACAAATACAGATGAAGCTTCTTGCTAGCCTGCAGCTCAACTCCTGCTGTGAGGACTGGTACCTAATAGGCCATGGACTGGTACCAATCTGTGGCCCAGGGGTTGGAGACCCTTGCCTTAGCCAATTGATAAAACCATGAAGACAATTATGTAAGAAGATGGATTCTACTACACCCATTATAAAACAGAGGATGGAAGACATCTCCCTCCCCCTCCAACCCCAAAAAAGGGTCAACAATCAAAGCAACAATTGTCTCATATTAATCAGGTCTTTTTAGTCTGTATTTTTTTGCTTTGAATTCTTTGGACCTTACTGACCCTAGAAGGACTGCCCCTCCCAGGGTTAGCTAACTCCTAGAGATAGCAAACAAGTCATCAGATAGTGTGCCTTGCATATGTGAACTAAGAATCTGTACTTCCAATGGACTCCTCTGTGGCCTCCCACACTCAAGCCACTATCTCTCTGCCCTGATCACCCCAGAACCAGATACCAGACAACTAGGGACAGCCTCTAAGTCCCAGAGCCTACTGAGATTATTTGAACTAGTCAGCCCTAAACCTATTCCCCCTGCCTAGTCTGTTCCTTCCCACAGAGACCACAATAAAGGTTCTTGCCCACATTTCCCCCTCACTCCCTCTGCCTCCTGGCCAAGCCCGGTGCTTCCCATGTAGACCTGCATGGCATGTGTGCATCCTGTTTCTAGGGATTGTGAGCATAGCAAACTTTTTTCTTTATAACAATTCTTTCCATGTCTGCATGTTATATATATTTAGATACATGATAATTAAAACAAATCCTGGTTCAGGGCACTCTTAATAGATGTCTGCTATAACAGACAGTCCAAACCAGAAGTAGCAAGGGGAACCTCTACACTCATGAAGGTCCATTGATTTATCAGTCTAGATCCCAAGTCCTTAAGTAAGTTTGGCGATAAAACAAAAATCAAATGCAGAGGTTGGTGGAATCAAAACATATCTAATAAGCCATTTTCTAAAGCACGAAACATCATACAGTGCTTATAACTGAGAAACTGAATGGGAGAAATATAAGTGAGACATGAATGGGGACAACTATAATTGTATTGTGGTATAATGGTTAATTAAGGGTACAGACTCTACTCAGACTGCTTATGTTTAAACTTTGGCTGTTTCCTCAGTAGGTGCATGACCTTGGTAAGTACTTAAACCCTATAAATTTTAGTTCCTCATCTCTGAAATGAAGATAATAATAGTATCTGTTTTCTAGTATGAAGAGTAAATGACATAATACTTGTAAAACAGGGGAACAGGCCTGGTAAGTTCTTAATGCTATCTGCTACCATTTCTAACTTTGGTCTTACAACAAAACAAGTTTAAGTTTTAGCAAGTTAAGTTATAAAATAATATTTTCAACCCCATGGATCAGTATTTTTACTCCTGTGAAATAAATAAGGCATTCCTAAGAATGCCAAAGAAAATAAAAGCCAAAAAGGAAGAGAGAGACAAATATAACCACATTAATATAGAAAAAAAAAATTATAAGGTAAAACCACTGGGAAAAAAGTTAAAAGACAAATAATATATTTTTAAAAAGAGCATATAATGCATTTTAAACAAAGGGATCATTTCTCTAATATGTAAAACTCTCTAACAAATCAATAAGAAAAAAAGAAATGGCCCAATATAGACATAGGCTAGAAATATGAACAAATGGTTCTCAGGAAAAAAAAAAGTAGTAGTCAGTAAACACATGACAGGATGCTGTGTCAGGAGAGCTCATGATGCAAGTAAGAGATCCCAAATGACAACAGCTGGGGTTTACATTTTCACATAACAAAAAATCTGCAGCAAGCAGGAAGGAACCCTTACTAGCATTTGTTCAGCATTAAAAAACACTCTGAGGGAACAAAATCCTCTTTCTCTGTATTTATGTATTTGTTCCTTTAGTTTAGTTGTCACAAGATGTAACACAGCTCTAAATATTGCAACCAAGTTTAAGAAAAAGAAGAGGAGTTGGGTCGAGGGGAAATAAAAGACAGCAAGAGCTTTCTCATAATAGCCAGCAAACTTCCATTCAGGTCTTACTGACTAGGACTGTATGCCATGGCCACTTCCAGCTGCAAGGGAGGCTTCGACATTTAGAATTGGTATGTAATAAGGAATTCAGTTGGTCTTTGGTCCCAGTTCCTGGAAGGGGACTTCTAATCTCTTGGAATTTCCCAAGTGGGGGTGTCTTTGTTATTCCTGGTGGGCCTTTCAGATCATAGTTGACAGTTTAGCTAACAGGGTGACTCAGGTTGGGGGCTGGTCATGCTAGGAAGACAAACCCTATGACAGAGGGGTAGGGCTTTAAGCCACGTGATATCAGCCTGCCCTTCCAGGAGAGAATGGAGCCAGAGATTGACTTCACCTGTGGACAATGATTCAATCAATCACCCTTACATAATGAAACTCTAGTAACAGCTCTGAGACTAACCAAACTCAAAGGGCACTGTCTTCCATAACCTGCCTTTACTTCAGACACCAATTCAGACACCTGGGGACTCAAATTTAGAGTCCCCAGGGCCACCCTCATTTCTGACCAATAGGCTACAGATTTGGGAGCTCCCATGACCATGGGTTTAATAATTCACTAGAAAAACTAATAAAAGTCACTGAAAGCACTGCATTTATACTTGCAGTTTTATTATTGCAAAAGGAATACAAATCAGAACCAGCCAAAAAACAGACATGAGGGCAATCTGAGAGGGTACCAAATGTGAAGCTCTCATCATCCTCAGGGATGAATTACCTTCCTACTACATCAGTACTTTGGTGGTGGTGATTGGCTCTCTGTATTTCTCAACACAGCACTATTTGCATTTGGAAATAAAAAATTCTTTGTTGAGAGGATTGTTCCATGAATCATGGGACACCTATCATTCCTGTCCCATGAATGCTAGATGACAGTACCCATTTCTCCACCATAGTAGTGGCAACCTTAAACTCTCCCACATGTTTCCCTGAGTGGCAGCACCAAATGAGAACTTCCAGCTTAGACTAATCATGATTGATTACCTGGTACCAGGCATACTATCTTTCAAAAAAAAAAAATCAGGATTCTATTAACAAATTAGAAGGAGAATGAATATTGGATGGGTAACTTACAGTGATGCCCAGATGCCCAACCTAACGCTAATTAACAAAATGAAATTTACACTGTAATAATGTTTTATTTATCATCAATTATATTGACAAACATTAAACATTTTGATGATACCCAGTATGGCAACATTGTGGAAAACTTGCATTCTTCTTTACTTTTGGCAGGAGCAAACAATAGTACAATTCTTCAAGAACATTTTGCCAATATTTATCAAAATTTTAACCACAATGACTCAGGAATTCAACTCTTAAGTATATACCCAAAAGAATTGAAAATAGGCACTCAAATACTTGTACACAAATGTTCATGACAGTACTATTCACAGCACCTAACAGATGAAAATAACCATGTCCATCAATAGACAACTGGATAAACAAATTGTAGTATATACACATGATGGAAAATTATTTAGCCACAAAATGAATGAAGTATTTATGGTACATGCTAAAGTGTAGATGAATCTCAAAAAAATTATGCTAAGCAAAAGAAGCCAGACACAAAGGTCACATGTAGTGTGATTCCATTTATATGAAATTTCCTGAATAGATTTATAGAAACAGAAAATATTTGTGACTTCCCAGAACTGGGAGGAGAAGAGAAAGGGGGTTAACAGTTTAACAGATATATGGTTCTATTTTGGGATGATGAAAAGATTTTGAAGTGGTGGTTGCACATCGCTGTGACTGTCCCAAATGGCACTGAATTTTACATACTTTTAAATGTTTGATTTTATTATGTGAATTTTGCCTCAAATTAAAAAATAAAATAAGATTTAAATGCAGATCACTTTTGACCTAGCTTTTTTGTTTGAGGAATAAAATCTTACACATTTTGCACACCTATGCAAAGATGCATATACAAAGATATCCATTAAAGCAGTGTTTGTAATATTGAGAAACTGAAATAACCTACATTTATATGAGCAGGGATTTCATTAAATAATTATAGTATATCCTTATAATGTAATACATATATCACTGAAAAGAATGAAGTGGATTTATATACCATGACACAGAAAAATAATTCTATATTAACTTTAAAAACTGACAGATCAGAAAGATCAAGATTTGGCTGTTGTGTCACCATTCAGTAATTTGGGCAAGTTAATTAACCTCTGGAGCCCCTTTCCCTTGTCTTTAAAGTGGAGATAACGGGAGCTCCATTTATATAGTTGTTGTAAGTGGGGGTAGTGACTGCAAAAGGTATAACCCAGTGTCTGGC
This sequence comes from Cynopterus sphinx, assembly GCA_030015415.1. Lineage (NCBI taxonomy): Eukaryota > Metazoa > Chordata > Mammalia > Chiroptera > Pteropodidae > Cynopterus > Cynopterus sphinx. The sequence goes on from CM057387.1 coordinate 47,971,897, forward strand.
ACATTGTGGGCAATTCCTGAATGTGGGTGGATGGTATTGCAGTATTTCTCACTAAGATCAGTTTGAGCTGCACTGTCTTTTGTGGAGACTCAGTTATGAGCAACCTCTATTCTATATTCCTGACCAGCAGTTAGTTGCTCTGGCAGAGCCCCATGTTACACATAGAACATCTTGACTGCTTTGGTGTTGGCCTCAGGGTCTCCCACTCCTGGCTGGAGAGCAATGGAGGGGAACATAACCTGACTGCAGGATTCTCACTTAAAGCACATAGCCCTAGACCAGCACTGCAATCCTGCCTAGCTCTGCTGTGACAGAGCTAGGAGTTCTTCTGTAGGTTGGCCATCAGAAGAGGGAAATGCTGGATGCAAAGTGGACACTGGAAAATCTCCTGCAACTCAGCAGAAAACTGTCAAACCTCTCCTGAACACCAGTGGTGTATGAAGCTTGGATGAGAGAATGCCTAGCAGTCCTTGGGACATAGAAGAGCTGGGCACCTCGATCAGGGACTGCAGTGGTTCCAATTGTTCGGACAGCTCAACAGTCCCTGGGGCTTCACCATTTTGGTGACTCAGCTGCCTTGGTGTCTACTTCTGGGGCTCTGCTGCTAAATAATTGTTTGTCACCATCTCCCCTTCTTCCTCTCTTTGTTCCCTTTGTCCCCAGTACTCCTGGTTGCTAGTGCCCAGTTTCAGCCTCTTGGCACTAGGTTGGTTTGGTTAGTCTCTACTGGCTCTTACGTAGGCCACTCCACAGATTTCATGCCCTGAGTAAGAAGTCCTCTTTGCTGCAGTCAGCGTGGCACAGAGCAGTGGGCAGGTAGATGCATTATGGTCACTCAGATGGTCACTCTGTCCCTGGCTGTATGGCTAGGTGCTGGAGCTGGTCCCAGAACAAAGAACATCTTTTTCCACTGTATTAAAGCTTCTGATATCTGAGAAGCACCCTTGGCAGCCATACATTCCATTCTGTGATAGAGATCAAGGCTTCAAAGAGGCAGGCCAAATGGTCAATTATTCATTTTCCCTTGAGGAAAAGGAGTTACAGTGACTCTTTCAACCACATGGAATTTTCCAGCATTCAGTGTGACTTTGTGTAAGATATTAATTATTAGTTAGCATTTTAGGAAAGATCAATAGATCTAAGGTTAACAAGAGGGAAGCACATGGCTGAAGAGAAATTAGGGCGACTGAGGACACATTTCAGCATGACACCAGGAAAAACTGGGCTCCCTCAGACACCCTGACTCACATCTCAGCTATGCCTCCAAGACACCCTGTAAAGTCGGGGAGGGTCCAAGAACCTCCCTGTGCCTCACCTTCACACTAGTAAAACTGGGGTGATACCTACCTGCCTCACAGTACAGCAGAGAGGATCAAATGAGACATTGGTTGTGAATATTTTTTGCAAACACAAAATAACCAATACTATTGTTGTTCATCATTTGTCATCATTAATACTACTAGTTCTGAATTTTGCCTAAAACTAGCCATAAGCACAGCCCACTCAAAATTATTCCCTATGTGTTTCAGGAGTCAGTTTTCTCAACTGTCTTTCGAGACAGGGATGGGGAACACTATATGTGTGAGGCTTATTGTATGTCACCCATGCACCATGGTGACAAGTGAATTGATAACACTCCTGGCCAGATTCCTGGTGCACATAGAGAGAACAGTTGCCTTTATAACGCTAGGTTACACTCGAGCACATCCCTAGGCCTGTTCTGAATCCCCATGTGTCCCTTTCTTTATGTATTTACCCCTCCAGAGCCAGTGGCCCTTGATGCTTCTTAGGAAAGGACATTTTAGCCTCCTGAAAGTCAGGGTGACACAGAAATGGCACTGAGCCAGTAATATAAGGCCTAATGTAAATCACATGCCTTGTGGTCCTAACAAGGTCTGACCTGTGGCCTAAGCTCTTTTCTTTGACAACTCTGCTCCCAGGTCCTGTGAAGCCATGTTAGAAAGGTGGCAAAGCAGAGGCTCACTCCCTTACCTTGGTTCACCACTGACTGGTTTATTCAGAGAACAGATCTATAATGTGAAACCTGGGGTCATGGGACTTTATACTCCACAGGTATGTCACTAAAATTATGCATCCCACACAGAATTTGGGGATCTACAGGTGGGTAATGGAAAGAATGCCTTGAATTTCAAAGGTCATCCTTCCCACGTGTAGAAATTTTGTCTCCACCTTCCTTGCACCCCAGGCCAGCACAGTGCCGCAAGTTTTCTCAGTTTCCATCAAGCATGAAGTTTTACATTTTCTAATCCCACAGTCTGTTGCATTCTCTGTTAGGTATTATTGATTTTGTATTTGTAAAACATGTGTCTTGGGAGTACGAATCCAGGGGAAGACAGAAATTTAAAACCGTGTATATGAGGTCATGGCAGTGACTTCTGGGAGGTATCTTAGTCCTGAATAATGTTCTAACAATGAACTGGATGCTTTCAAATCAGGAAATCATTTGAACACAAGAGTCCTTAATACTAAATCTCAAAGGAAGTATATAGATACAAAGGAGTAAATGAAGTTAGAAAACATATTGTTTGGTCTATTCAATCTGTTTTTGGAGTTCTGTTTAATATTTTTAGCAGATTCTTAAAGGCAATCATATATGAGCTCCAATATTATTATTATTATTATTATTATTATTATTAATTATTATTATTATTTGTAAACCTGTCTGTACTTCTAGAGCCATCCTATTTAAATCTTACAGGAAATGGTTCTCTCTGCCAAGAAATGATTGAGGTTGCAAGGCTTGTGATAGCAGCAGGTTCAGGACCTCAGGTAAGTGGCTTCCATCAGGATTTCTCTAGGTCCCATTGTCCTCATCTGTTGCATGGTACAACCAGAACCAACCAACAGCTTCTGTGAAAAATAAGAAATGTGTCTGTAAGATACTTTAGAAGCTTGAAACACTTTACTAATGTTAGTTATTAGAAATAAGAATGAATGACTGGGCTGTGGGGAGGTGGGAATGAGAAATGACTGCTTAGTGGAGATGGGAGTTTCCATTTTGGGGTGATGAAAAGTTCTGGAACTAGATAGTAGATAGTTATACAACACTGTGAATGTATTTAATGCCACTGAATTGTACAATTTAAAATGGTTAATATGGTCAATTTTTATGTTATTTGTATTATACCACAATAAAAAACCATTTTTAAAGAAATAAATGGTTGAACTTTTGTTTCCATCTATGACTGAGCAGCTTGAATCAGATCAACTTTTGTACTGATAAAAACTATAAAAGCTAAATAAAAATTTTTAAAGAAAACAGCTATTTGAAGGCATAAAAAGAAAAACCAGAGTAGTCAAGGCCAAGGCCCTAGGGAAAAAGCAGATGCATTGAGGTGGGCTTGACATTCTCTACTTCTTTTCTCCCTGAGGGATAAAGATGAAAGGCTTACAGTTATAAATATAGAGTAACAAAGTTATTGTAGCATGGCACAGGACAGACAAATAGACCAATGAAAAAGAATAGAGTCCAGAAATAGCTATACATTTTACACACACACACATACACACACACATACACACATATGTATATATATGTATGTATGTATACATATTCAAACAAATATATATATATATATTTGAATATATAAAAGTCATAGAATGGGAGAATATACTCATACAAATTTTATATATATATGTGTGTGTATATACACACACATATATATACAATCTTTGACTTAGATAGAGGTGGTACTACAGAGCTATGGGGAAAGAGTATAAATATATGTATGTATGTGTGTATATATATATTTAAACAAATACATATATATTTGTTTAAATATATAAAAGTCATAGAATGGGAGAATATACTCATACAAATTTTATAGATATAGATAGATAGATATAGATATAGATATAGATGATATAGATATAGATATAGATCTCTATCTCTCTCTATTTCTATCTCTATCTCTATCTTTCTCTCTATCTATCTATATCTATATCTATATCTATCTATCTATCTATCTATCTATCATCTATCTATCATCTATCTATACAATCTTTGACTTAGAGGTGGTACTGCAGAGCTATGGGGAAAGAGTAGCTGGGCCAATAGGATAAACATATGGAGAAAAAAATGAATCTTGACCTATTCACACTGTATACATCAATCAATTCCAAATGGATTAAAGTCTTAAATGACCGGGAAAACAATAGAGCTTTTGGAAGATAGCATAAGAAAATGGCTTTCTGATCTTGGAATAGGAAAATATTTCTTAAATAAGAACTATAAAGGCAAGGTAATTTAGACTGTGTTATAATTAACTTCTGTTCATCAAAATACACCATTGAGGAGACTGAAAAGGCAAGTCATAGAATGAAAGAAATATTCAAACAAATGTACACAAATGACTCATAACCACAACACATTTTAAAAACCCACCTACAACTAGAGAGGAGAAAGATAACCTAATATTTTAAGAAATGAGCAAGTCTCCTAGCAGCCCCAGGTTTGCTGTGGTAAGGGCCATGGGCCACTTGCTCATCATTCAATGGGATATGTTGGCCTTGGCCAAACCAACAGAGAAGTCAGGACTGAGGACAGTCTTTACTTCACCACCATCCTGCCCATCTGCTCACCTAAGTTCTGTGTCTTTGTCTGAACTGTGGATTGTAAAGAAGAACATTGGCTACATTACTCGACTATACCTTGACTAAGGACCTGCAATGTAAAGCTAGGCCAGTGTTGCACATTACTTACAATAAAAGGGATCATTTATTTTTAAAAAAGAGGAGGCAAGAGATTCTACTAGGTACTTAACAAAAGAGGATATCCAAATGGCCAATAAATATATGAAAAGGTAAAATGCGAATAAAAATCATAAAGAAATATTACTATATACTTTTCAAAATAGTTTAAAACAATAACAAAAATTAATAATACTATGTTTTGGCAAGGACACAGAGCAATTAGATGCTCAAATACTGCTGCAGGCAATATAATTTGGCCAATCATTTTAGAAAACTCTGTGGTAATATCTACTAAAGTTGAATATTCTAGATATAAATTTAATAAAAATGCTTACTTATGTGCATGTGCAAAGACATGTATAAAAAAGAATTATAGTCATCCTATTTTTGATAGAAAACAACTCAAATGTCCACAAAGAATAGATATACATACATAGTATAAATATATTTAATAATTTATTATTTATTTATAATTTAAATAAATTACAGAGTATTACTATGATGGAATACTTTATAGAAATAAAAATAAACTTCTATAAGCACAAAATGGGTGCACCTTACAAATATAAAGTTAAACAAAAGAAGCCAGACACCAGAGATTCTACTTATTTAAAAGTTAAACCCAGACAAAATAATCTGTGGCCAGAGAGATCAGACTACTTGTTATATTTGGTGGGGTAGTGAGCAGGTAAGGTATGAGAAGGTACTTCTGTGGTGTTGGTCATACTGTATTTCTAATCTTGTTGAAATATTATTACTGTGTTCATTTTATAAAAATGCATGGAGCCACACACTTAACAATTTTGTATATTTCTGTATATATTGCAGTAAAAATAGTTTAATTTAAAAATAAAAAAGTAAATAAGCAAATAAATAAGAACAAATGGTTATCAAAATAGACATAGTGATCTCCATAGAGATAAGTTATAAGCAATTCTTTTAACCTTTTCATAGTAGTATTCCTTAGGTTTTCTACAATCAGAAGGCTTCATTTTGTGTAATAAAAATTTAAATACACTCTTTAAGATCATATTTTAGATCAAAAATGACATAAAGAAATCTAGACATCACAATAGGCTAAATTTCTTGAACGTAATGAAAAGCCCATATTTTATGAAAAGTCCATAGTAAACATTGTATACAATGGTGAAAAATGGAAAGCTTTTTCTCTAAGATCAATTACAAGACAAGGACATTCACTTTGGCCTATTTAATGTACTACTTGGAGTCCCAGCTAGAGCAATTAGGCAATCAAAAGAAATAAATGACACTCAAATAAGATAGGAAGAAGTAAGATCATCTCTGTCCTCAGACAATGTGATCTTATATGTAGAAAATCCTAAAGCGTCTAGAAAAATAAAACTTAGAACAAATAAATTCAGCAAAGTTGCAAGATACAAAGTCAGCACACAAAAATCAGTCTCATTTCTATATACTGACAGTAACCCAAAAATTAAATTAAGAAAACAATTTTATTTACAAAGCATCAAAAAGAATAAGATACTTAGGAATAAACTTAACCAAGGAGTTTCAGTTTTGCAAAACAAAATGAGTTCTGGAGATGGATGGAGATGATTATTGCATAAGAATGTGAGTGTACATAGCACTACTGAACTGTATACTTAAAAATGGTCAAGTATGTTATGTGTTAAGATGCTATGAGTAAAAAGGAAAAAACACAGTAGTCTCCATGACCTCAATTTTGGGAGTGAAGGAGGGAATTTATGGGCAGAGAAAAAGGCTAGATCAGAAATTAAAATAATAATTGTCAAACAGTATGAAAAATATGGTTAAAATGTTAATTGTTGAATCCATGTGGTAGCTATATGTATTCATTGTAATATGTTCTCAACCTTTTGATATATTTAATTTTTTCATGATAAAAGTTAGGGAAAATAATAATGGTAATTATTTCTGAGTAGTGAGATGGGTATTTTAGGGTTGTGTGTATGCATGTACTTTCTTGTCATCTTCAAACTTTTTACTTAAATGCTTATTACTATTGTAATTTAAAGATTTTCAGAGGAATTGGTTGCTGGTTCCCTGGCCTTACTTCCTTTTTGCTACAGGTAAAATCTCATTTCCTTTTGTTCTAGTGGAGACCTCAGCATGATTATCCTCAGCATGAATATCCTCAATCCTCACTCCATTAGGTCGGGAGGGCCAATTTGTTAGTAATATAGTACCTAATAATAGTTACCATCATTATCCAAAATGCTACTTTAAAAAGTAATAAATTAAAGCAATTTCCAAAGTAATTACTAAAGTGTTGTGGAAGCAATAAGGATCACTCTCTCCACAAAAATGGCATCGTGGGTTTTTCTTGACTCACCTTCCACAGCCCCAACTCCTACAATACGATATGGGAGAAGAAAGAACTGTCAGGAGGAGGTGTACGAATGTTTCACAATTGAGGTAACTGATTTCATAGACATGTTTTAAATACTATCATGTTTCTTCCCATTATATTCTGCATATACCCTGTCTCTCATGGAAATATTGCCTTGGACCTGATAGTGAGGGCTAAATGGACAAACTTTCTGGGAGAGTGTGCTGGCAAAATCCCATTGCTTTGCCCTGGAAGCCAAAGCCACTGCATGTAGAACAGAAACACGGCTTTTTTCTTTTTCTTTTTCTTTTTCCTTTTCCTTTTTTTTTTTTTTTTTTTTTGGTCCTGGGGCAGGGGTGCAGTCTCGGCCTCCTCAAATGTACCTACTTACTGGGGGAGTGAACTTCCACTCTTGTGGTCCTCCTCAACCTGGGACTATTACCTTAGTGTTCGAATGTGTAAACTAACAAAAAAAAAAGGCTTAATTGGTGCTCCCAAGGCTAATGGGAGCCGAGGCATATTTAATGTTCAGTCTACGGGTTCTGGTTTACTTCATCTTACCAAATAGTTGTCCCTCTCCCTTTCAGGCAAAGGGAGGTCTGGCTGCTCAGCTCACAGCGCATGTAGCTAATTACAGCAACGGACTCAGGTGCCAGACAGACTCGAGACTTCTGAGAAGTTAGGCACAGCCCTGTGGGCTTTAAGGAGTCTAAGCAGGTGTTTGAAGTAGAAAGTAGTAGATTTAAATCTAAAATGTGGAGTGGGGACAGAAATGAGCTCTAGAAAATGAAGTCTTGGTATTCAGATGACCGCAAATTCAAATGCTCTGTCACTTTGCAAGGTGATGTGTGCCCCTCACGTTCCTATTTCAGGTTCAGGAACTATGGAAACAGTAAGGTTAGAGCACATACCCTCCCAGATGGCCCATCTTCTGTTTTTCTTTCATGATGGTTCTTTTTTTTTTTTTTTTAGGCAAGTAGTATTTTTCAGTAATATATTTCTCTCTCTCTATTCTGTTATTTATGGTCATTCTCAGACAATTTTTATATGGTGCTGGATTTATGTACGTCTGTGTGTAAATTTAGCTTCTCCAGTCATATTATAAATTTGTCAAAGGCAAGGATTCTGATCTAAACTTTCTACCTCATTGCCTCACTATCTTGATAGACATAGGTAACCTAAATGATTCCTGTTGACTGAGTCAAAAGAAAGATCTGGGCAGGCTGCCAATTAAAAATGTGAAGCCCTTTGTTCAAAAAGGGCCATTAAAGGCACTAAAAACAGTTTTTTCCTTCTTACTGGATCTCTTGCTCAACCTATCATGGTGTTTATTTGCTCTTTAACATTGTTCTAAGTACAGAAAAATTAAAATTTTAAGCTGTTAGCATAAATTTTTCTGTTCATCATTGGATTGTGCAATGCCAATTTTAAATGCAAATGTAAAAGCATTTAACTTGTATGGGAATCACTGCAATGACCCAATTTCATTCTTACCAGAAGTGTGGAAATGCTACACAAAACTAACAACTGTTTTTACTTTACTTCTTAGTACACGCACATTCTACCAACACTAACAGAACAGTCCCAGCAGTTCAGAGCCTACTGAACCCTTTAGGAAGCCTGGCCTCCCATGTGCCTTCAGGGGAATGTGGCCAAAGGCAGGGCTGGGCCTGTTTGGTGCCTGTCCGCAAGGCTGGTGGCCTACAGGTGGGTGTGTTTCAAAATATTACTAGAACGCAAGGTGTGAAAAAGAAACTTGAACAGCTTAACTCTGCTGCGTAAGTCAATAAACAAGTGAGTGAAAGAAAGAAAGCATCAGATATAATGAAGCATTTGTATAAAAACTAGTGACAGGTATCTCTTAGGTCTGATGAAACTGTTTGAAAATTTTGACAGTCTCACAGAAAAAATGTGAGTGAAAAATCTCTGGGAAAATCAAAGTTGTATAAAAAAGAAGACATAATCTTACTGTGGTAATTTTCTTGTGGGCAAAATATGTAGTCAAAAGATTATAAACACTGATTTCAAAATGTGGTAATATGACTATTTTGGGAGACTTAAAGAGGTATGTGTAAGAGAGATAAGTCATTATCTACCATAGTACAAAGTCAAGAGAATATGTTTAATGTTGATGAATCAACAAATAGAAGAAAAAACGTTCTTTAGAAACATGAAGGTAATTACCAAAATAAGGAGCTGAATGAGTTAAAATAAATTGTGTCTGAACAGGTTTTGAAAGTGGAAATGGATGGAGAAGAAGAAATATAAATTGATTGGTATTATTTTTAAATAGGCTATGTATTACTTTGAGGAAGATTTTAATAATCGCAAAATATTGAAAATAGTGAAGTAGAGGTAAAGATCTACGTAGAGGGATGTTGAAAGTTTTCCAAAATATGTTACTAAGTAAAAAAGAAAGTATGGCCCCATTATGATTGTATATATTTATCTCCAAAAGGAAAAATAATTCACTGAGCAGATAATGGTGATATTTCAAGGGAATGTGATCACTGGGACTTTCACTTCCCATATTGTCTATCCTGCAATGTTTGAATTTTTTTTTTTGCAGTGAATTCTTATATATTAATTCTATGAACAGAAAAAAAAATAACCTTTAAAATATTTTATGGAATCAAAAAAATTAAATATGACCACATGAGTATCTCTGGGATTGGCTTGGGAATGCTATCATGCTTTAGTGTCCACTGCATTGGTGGGTCATCCATCCCAGCACCAGCTAGTGCTTAATGAAATGAACCACTAATGTCCCAAACAGTTACAAGTAGCTGTTTGAGAAGCAGCTTTTATTAACATCTGATGAACAAGCTTCATTTCCAGCCAAGTTGTGTGCTTGGTTCAGTGGAAGTACTACTATGCATCAAAGATGATCTCCGTTAGTATTAAATGGGGCTTGATGTCATGGAGGAAATTCTCTTCTCTTCTTAGTATCAGAACACAATTTAATTCAGGATGACAACATACCTAGATAAAAGACCCCATTTTCTAGCCTTTCTTGAAGCTAGGTGAGGGGAGGTTGCTTTAAGAGAGCTAATCTAGCCCAGAGACAAAATTTTTCCTTCTTTGTTTCTCTTGTACCAATCTGGAACATGAATGTGATGGCTAGTGCTCCACAAGTTATTTTAGACCATAAGAATATCTTGTGTCCAGAAGCCACAGACTGAAGGAGTCAGAGAGAAAATATAGGACTCTTGTGTCTCTGATGACACTGTGGACCTGCTCTGATTAGTAACCCCAATCTTTTTATTTTATTATTTTTTTGCTTGAGAAATTTACTTTTATCCTGTTTATGATATTTTATGTAATAGGAGTCTTTGTTGTGTGCAGCCAAGTCGTGGCCTAAGTGACACTGGACCTTCAATATCTGACTCTCATTAAAATAATCAACAACAGTCATTTTTCTGAAGGTAGAAAAGGGGCATATAGAAATGCCTCACAAGAAACCATTTGCAGCTTTCTGGAAAAAAAAAAGCTTGGCCTGAATTAGAGATTTGAATTGAGATGGGCATAATATCATATTGTACTCCAGGTTCTCATCCTGCAAAATAAAGAGTAAATAGTAGAATGAATCCTCCTTTATTTCAGCATGGTAGATTATTCTGAAAGTGTTTAGTCCCACTGGTTTCTTCTTCTCGTCTCATAATTTTTTACTGTTTACCTTCTGTAGCTCACCCACACTGCAGTGAGGCAGGTTATGTGTGCAGGAAATGCTAATTTAAACGTCACCCTAGGCAAAGGAAGATTAGGAAAGTAAATCTCTTGTAAATGCCAATTATGGTGTTCTTTACAAATTAATGTAAAAATTATCTCTGAATCATCTTTAGGCAGCACCGTGCTCACATCATCCACAGGTAACAGGACCTAGTTACTGATAGCCCCTGGAATCCACCCAGCAACCTAATCTCTGCTCAGGGTGAACTACATATGGAAGAGCTGCACAAAGACACAATTCCACTCTTCTTCTTGCAAATTTATAGTCTCCATGCAAGTGGCCATTCAACATAATATCAGTCCTACTGTAATATCTGGATTCTAATGTAATATCCTCAGGCCTCAGAAGGCCAAGGTAGAAATGAAGTTCTTTCACACTCACATCTGTTTGGAATTTATTCCTCCTACCTGGATATACCACCCAATGTCTCCCTGCCCACTCCTGTTTTCCACATGGGCTCAGGGACAAAGCCAGCACATGAATCCACCTCAGCTGTAGGCTGGGACCCAGGCCACATGGCACATAGCATGACTGCATAGCCTCAGTAGAGTGCTGCTCCATCATTATAGACATCTCTCCCTGAGCACAACCCTCAGGGTGATGAGGCAGAATGAATGGGGGTGAATAGAGTGAAGAATGGACACATAGGCAAAGAGTCCCAAGTTGTCAACTGGGCCTTGAGGTGACACTGCTTGTACCTTAAGACTTACATAAAATGGTACTTTTTATATCTCTTTTCTCCATGGAGATCAAACCTGGTGCCTGGAGCTGGCTGGGGCAATAAACTCAAAGCCAGGTTGTTATTTTTTTGCCTGTTCTCCCTGTATCTCTTATACCCTTGTCTGCAAAACTCTTCCTTCCTCTAACAATAAACAAAGCTCCTCATTGTCAGCCCTAAATTATGACCGGAGGAAATTGAAGTAACACCAGCCTCATAAATGCTGTCATGCTGGGACTCGTCTCCACAGAGCAGACCACTCCATATCAGGGGTGATGACCATGTTTTGTCCCTGTGTGTTCTTCTTTTCTAACACAATGCTTCTCACACAGCTAACATGAAAAGAAGAAGGGAGGAAGGGAGAGGAGGAGGGAGGGAAGGGAGAGGAGGAAGGGAGGAAGGAAGAAAGGAAGGAAGGAAGAAAGGAAGGAAGGAAGGAAGGAAGGAAGGAAGGAAGGAAGGAAGGAAGGAAAGAAAGAAAGGAGGGAAGGAAACAAAGAGAGAGAGAAGTGGGAGAGAAGAAAGAGGGAGGGAGAAGGGAACGAAGGCGGGAAGGAGGGAAAAGAAGGGGAGACTTGCCCCTTCAGACCTTGGACACATGCTGTTCCCTCTGCCAGGAATATTTTCTCTCCTCTATCCAGCACTTTCTCATCTATCTCACCTCATATTAACTGTCACCATCTCTGAGACTGTCTCTATCAGTCTAAAGTAGATTCCCTGGTACACTGGTCTTTCTCAGCATTGTCCTCTCTCTTCTTTCTAGTCCTTAGAGAGTTGTCAGGAACCCACAGGTGACTTGAGTGTGAGTGTTTGTGGTTGTGTCATTTCTTGAGTATACACAGGGCCAGAGACAGATCATAGCGAGCAAGGGCAGCCCCCTACCTGTGCCTGCCGTCTCTCTCCTCCCCTCTAACCCACCACCACCATAAATTCCCTGTGGCTGAAGAGTGACCCCCACTACAGTGACACGAGCTGGAGACCCAGGAGTGCTAATAGGGCTAAGTGAGGACAGCCGATTCCCCAGTAACTTTCCTGAGGTATCTGCATTGTAAGAGGGGGTGTATTACCCCAATGAATCTAATGGTGTTAGGGCTTATGGTCCATAATGAGAAGAATTTTAAGGCAGGCTAAGAAAGATGTGATAAACTGAATAACAGTCCACCAAACATCCAAATCATAATCTCCAGTATCTGTGAGTGTCACCTTACATGGAGAAAGAGACTTTGCAGATTAAGTTTTGTGATTAAGTTAAAAATATTAAGATGGGGAGATTATCCTGCATTATAAAGGTGGGCCATAAATGCCATAAAAAATTTTCTTATAAGAGAAAGATAGAGGGAGATTTAACACTAGAATGAGAGAAGGCAAGGTGGCTACTGAAGCAAGATGCTCCACCTCTGGCTTTGAAAATAGTGGTGAGGAGGAATGCAGCTCTAGAACTGGAAAAGGCAAGGAAAAACGCTCTTCTCTAAGCCCTCTGGGAGGAGCAAGACTCTGCAAACACCTTGAATTTGACCTAGTGGGACTGACTCTGGACTTCTGATCTCCATAACTTTGAGAGAATAAATATGTGTTGTTTTAAGCCACTGAGTTTGTGGTAATTTGTTACAGTAGCCACAGGGAGCTAATATAGAAGCCTTGTGCTGGGAGCTGATACTAGCCCCTGCAAACCATCACCAGAGACCCCTCTTTTCCTCTTTTCTCCTCCACCCTCCTCTTCCCTCAACTTCTTTCTCCATTTTCCTCTATGCACCCCTCTCCATGTATCTCTTTTCTCTCCCTCTCTGCCTGTCTTCATTGTTCTTTTTCTCTCTTTCTCTTCCTCATGTGTCTCCCCCTCTTTCTCCCTCTCCTTCCTTTCTCTTCCTCTCTCTTCTTCTCTTCTGCCTTCCATCATCTTCTTCCTGTCCCCAAAAGCTTGCCTTACTCCTGCCAAGAAAGGGCACTTGGCATCATCTGTGAAGTAGCTGATAGAAGCCATCTGCCAGTACACTGCCAAATCAGGGTGCACACTGGCAGTGGTCACAGCTGAACAAGACAGACAGCCTTAAACAGACAGTTGGGTTTCCAGTCTCAGAGACTGACAGACCCAGACAAATAGCTACTCGTACTGAGAACATCTCAAACCTTCCTAGAACAACAGGAGGGTGCCTAACCCAGGGTATTTAGTGGCCAGGGTCATGTTGTTGTCGCAGTAGCCTCAGCAGACAGAGTTTGGCCTCTGTTTTACAGAATAGGAAATCGAACCTCAGGGAAATTAAGTAATTTGCCCAAGATTACACCATTTAAGCTCAGAGACTGGCAAAATCAATATTTAAATATATACTTATCTGATCCTCAGGCCCATACATCAGCTTCCAGCTAAATGTTTTCTTCCAGGGGAAAGGATTCTGGCCATATAAATCAAATGCACATATCAGCTTTACAGAGACAGACAAAAGCAAAATTCAGAAGGGTCTAAGGAATTAGAGGGGTTGCTTTTTCATATAGAAAGAGGTCTAAAAAGCAGAATTCAAAGTCATGAAAACACATTTAGAGAAACTGAATTGGAAACAACTTAATACCAGATTCCCTTAAGAATGAGCATTTTACTGAGAAGTAACAAAAGAAAACAGGAGGATATACATAGTGATAAAGGGAATATTGACATTTCTAAATGTAATTGAAAAAAGTTAACATGATTCTCATTCAAATATAGAATGAACAAGTGTCAAAGATTTTTTTATAACTCATCCATGAATAAACCAGTAAGATAAAAAAATTAAAATGGGTTTGAGAGCATTTGAAAAATAAAGATTAGTATTGTCCATCAGAAAAGGCATTTAAAAGGGAATCTCAGGATTGCTGATTACAGGCAGAGCTGACTAATGTCCTATCAGGACAGAGTCCTCTACAAGGGAGGTTTGAATATCTTCTCTACTGGGTAGAAAATCTACAAGGTCACATGGAGCTGCACAGTAAAAAAAAGAGCAAACAAAGTCAAACACAGGTTCATGCCCCTAGATTATTAAATAATAATCACCTATTATTATTGGATGAGCTGTTCGACAATGCCCCAAGATGTTGAAAGTTTATGTTACCCACTGTTTTGATTTAAATAATTTTTTTAAATAATTTAATTTTTTTAAAAATGTTAATTTTTTCTAACACTTTCATATTCTGACTTTTTTCTTGTTCATCTCAGACCACTTAATTGGCAGGTTCTTGTTCTCTTTTGTTCTAGATGTTAGTGTAATCAGTTTATGAAGTAAAAAGTCTGATCAGGGCACAAGCACAAAGCAGCATTATTCTGTCTTACCACCTTCTATTAGATTTGCTCTCTCAGACAGTACTTCTTGCCTTTAGCTGAAATATGACAAACTCTAAAGAATTTCCAGGCACACTTATGGATGACAAAAAATCCATTCTAAAATCAAAACTCCAAAATCTCATATCACTTAAAACTTCTTGCTTCTCCCAGCTGGTTTCTGCCTCAGGCTTAAAATCCTACAGTGGTTTCCCGCATGGACACTCAAGAACACATGTGTCATTATTAATCTCCTGCCAAGAAGTAGTTGCAAAACATGAGGTATGTTGAGGTTATCCCTTAGTAGAGGGAATCAATTCAAGGCTTGTTGGAGGAACTTCATCTTGTTGAAGAAACTCATCACCTTGCTTTATTATTTTTTTAAAAAATGGGAAAATAAGACAACATCATTGGGAATTTATTCAGTAAAATTAGGGAAGATGGTTGGCAACATTAGTTAATTCTAACTTACCATTATTTTTATGGAGGATGCATTGACCTAGCCATCCTAATTTAGATGTGAAAGATGTCCGTGTGTTAACAGAGTATCTTGTACTTATTCTAGCTAAATACATTAACACACAACGGGAGCAAAATTTCTCTGAACTAATCAGGACAAGCAACGTCTCTGGAACCCCATGATTGTGCCTAGGAGGCAGTGGTCATTCTAGATCCTACTGGATCACCAGGAAGGAACAACTAAGTGTGCTCTTAGCAGGTCAGGGAAGGCTTCCAAGAAGGGGTTAGAGTC
This sequence comes from Cynopterus sphinx, assembly GCA_030015415.1. Taxonomy (NCBI): domain Eukaryota; kingdom Metazoa; phylum Chordata; class Mammalia; order Chiroptera; family Pteropodidae; genus Cynopterus; species Cynopterus sphinx. The sequence goes on from CM057387.1 coordinate 47,987,424, forward strand.
CATTGATCTTGAAGGAAGAACAGGGATTCACCATAGGCAAAGAAGTTCATTCTAGTCTGAGAGGCACAAGGGCACCAGAGCATGAAAAGCATGATAGATCCAGGCCAGGAGCAGTATGGACCTGCTGAAACATTGGGCTTCAGAGCAGGTAAGGAGGATCATACAGGCAGCTGAGAAAGTAAATGGAGGGCATCTTCTGGTGGGCCCTGGAATGCTAAGCTCCAGCTTTAAGTGACAAAGAATAGGAGTCAAGAAAGAGTATAGAGAAAGGAAGAGACATAGTCAAGCATGGGTGGTGTGCTTATTCTTGCATCTGACCAGCCTTCTGCAAGCAAGAAGTTTAGATGGATCATGAGTCTCTCATGTTCCACAGGGAAACTTCCAAGATCTGAAGAATTTACAGCACTCTGTCCAAACTGTGTCCTGGTACAGATGACTCCACGTATTATATCACACTAATTATCCACAGGCTAAAGCTAATCTAAATTCCCTGTGTCTAAGAAATCTTTGGCCTTCTTGGTTTAATTAAAAAAATAATAATAATAAACAAAATAAAACAAACAAATAAACAAAACAAAGAGCAAAGATATTGAAACAACACTGCCAGCCAACTCAGATAAAGTCATGCATAAAATCAATAAATTGGAATCCTTTATAAATAACAAATCCTTTCTGAAAATCAGGGTAAAGAAGAGTTGGTGAGAAGCTTTGAGTCTAGTATTAAGCTAAGAACATAAAAATGGGTGTAGTTAAATGGCTACTCCATGCAAGAATAGTTGTAGAATTGCAAACGTCCACTGAAAAGCAAACAAGTAATTTCATTTATCCTTTACATCCTGTGATATTGCCACATGTTTTACATTTCAGGATTCTGTGAAGCTGCAGTTTAAAACATCTTACCCCCGAAGAAATGAGAAAGAACCAGCAGGTTTCTTGCCACTGGAATAGTTTAGGTCAGAGATGGCAGACAGCCTTTGGCACTCATGCAAAACCAGTCCATCAGACTGTGTGGGAAAGAATTCTTGGACCAGGCCAGGGTCAGAAGGAAGGAGTTGGGATGGATTAGAGGTGCTGCCATGGGATTTGAACTCAGGTTTATCCATCTGCAAAACCATGCTTTTAACCACTTCAATCTGCTTCTTGAATTAGGGCAGTAACAGCTGCTTAACTCATTGGGGAAAACACATTTAAAAATATTAAAGTTAGATGTCTTCTCTCACAGCACATAACTAAAGTACATCCCACTTTGATGTGGAATCTTCTAGAATGCCTTGTTCACAAGATATCCCAGTCACTAGAAGAGACTCTGACACAGAGTATGTACATTCTACTAGGGCAAAGAACTCTTAGACCCAACTGTTTCCATGATGTGATTTGCTTCCTTTAGCTGAGAACATATTTACAGACCACATGACATTTGGTCAGTTTTATCATTTGTCAGTCTTTGATTTAATTACTGGAAACTGTGTAGATAAATTCCACAGAAAATTTCCTGGTTTAAAAACAAAACAACAGCAACACAAATGTTTCACATAATTCAACCAGGATCAGAGTATGGGTAGTCACAACAGATTCTACCCCCTTTACTTTGAAAATATATATAATTAAAATAATTTAGAATATAGACTAAATACCTGAGGTGGGCAGTTCACACACATAGCAAGCAGGAAGGTATATTTTGCTGTCAAGTTCTATTATCCTAAACTTGGGGTAGTCAGAAAACCCAGAGCAGCTTAACCTGTTAGCAATCTTGTGTGGCAGAATGCTGCAATAAAACTAAATTTTTGGACTCTGGCAAACATTCACTTCACAGACAGCACCTGCAGCTCAGGGCACTGGGACAAGGTACAGGGGGGAGGGAGAAGAATGAAGGACAGTGGCAGGGACATCTGTGCTATGTGAGAGAGTGTTGTTAGGACTGGGTTTCGGAACCATGGATGACAGTAAGGAGAGGAGAGAGTTCCACCGTGCAGACCTGGTGGCCCTGATAACTGCTTGCTTCTGAACCAGCACTTGATTCAATCTGACCTCCTTACCCAACACTGCTCTTGGGTACAACTTCATTGTTTTAAGCCCATCTCCTTCACATGCACACACCCTTGCCTCAAATCTCTCCCCAGTCAGATTAGAGACTGATTTAGAACAGGACATTTGGCTCTTGCTGTATGAAAAGTGGTAGGATGTAATATAAAGAGCAGGGGCTTAGACATAAGAGTGACAACTCTTACCTGTGTGGGCCAAAGGGCTTGTAACTTTTTTAGATGAGTGATTTAGAGCCTACCTCTCTAGGTCTCAATTTCCTTTTCAGTAAAATGGGGTTGTTTTGAGAATTAATAGACAAAGAATCATCATTAATCGTTTGATTTTAGACAAATTGTTTGACTTCTGTGCCTCAGTTTTACCATCTGTGCAATGGGGACAATGAAAATGGCCTCAGCTGGCTCACAGCATGTTGTGAGATTAAAAACTGGATATATGTATAAAGGAGCCTTGAAATCATGGAGCACTGTAACATTATAGTGATTGGTCCTTCCACCAAGAATCCTAGGAGGTGAAGCTCATTTCTATGACCTTGGCTCTTCTTACCCAAGGTTTTAGCCTCCACAACCTTTCCCCATGCAACCCCTCAATTTTTGTTGTACAGCTAAGTGGTGTGGATCCTGCACCAATCCCCACATCCTGAGCTATACCTTCACACATCACTCATATCTGTCCATAGCTGACTTGCCTAATGTGTCAAGGGAGCAGAGAGTGGATGGCCATGTTCCACAAAGACTTCTTTGACAGGGAGGTGTGGTGGGGAGACTGGGACCCTGAGCCCTGGAGTAAGAGAACCAAACAAAGGAAGGACACAAGGCTCTCCTTGCCCCTTCCTAGGTGAAAATCTAATGAATACAATTTTCTTCATCTCGCTATAGAGGATTATTATGAAGATTCAATTAGACTGAATGATTGTAAAGTAATTACTATGTCGTATGTTCTCAGGAAACGATTAAGAGAAAGCATAACTTGTCTATTCAGTATATGTGGAAAATCCAAAAGAGTTGCAAGAATGGCTTTACTAGGGTCTTGGTTGGAAGTGAGTTGGTGACAAGCTCTATTTTCCTGACTCCTAGGCCTGTGCTTCCACTGCCACATGAGATTTATGTGATATTGAGTAACTCAGGGATGGCCCCTTCCAAACGAGAAAGAAGGAGGCTTTTTGTTTAGGGTGAAAGCAACAGAGCTCTTTAAATCAATGAGGATGATTTCTAACATTAACTATGCTAACTTCACCCTTTGAGTGAACAGGAAAGCAAGTCTAGATAGTGAGTGCTATCTGACTTTTGCAGGCTTCTATGCAAACTGTGCCTCTCTGGACTCAAACTCATGACTGCACAAGACTTACTGGGGCTTGCCATGGTCAGGCACAACATTTGTTTTGCCAGAGCTTCTGGTTTCCACTTGATTCTTTTCTTTGGGATATCTTACCTACCCACTAATAAACTGATGGCACAATTTCAACCCTTTCAAAAGCAATTACTCTTCAGGATCCTCTTTTCAAGGATACTATCAAACTCTATGGATCACACTATGAAGGGGGCTTACTTTTAACCTTTATAAAGACTTTACTTCCTTTTCAGGCTTCCCCTTAATCCTAACAAATGATTTTATTCCTATGGGGAAATTGCCAAATAGCGAACATAAAAAGGAGGTGGCAGATCACCTCACAATCAGAGCTGGACCAGGCTGCCAAGAAAGGCTGAGACTGCAACATTTAGAGATATGCAAGATTACTGTCACTTTGTGACTCATTTCTCTGACAAGAATGCAAATTGTGAAAAACTAAACAAAACAGAAAACAAATAAAGTATATTTCCTTTTCTATTGTTTTTGTCATAATTAGGGACTTTCAAAAATTAGGAACTCTCAGCATTTAAAACTATAACATGCTTATTTTCCCTCCTTCCTGACACCTGCCTACAACTCAGTATCTTCCCAGTTAAAAAAAATTTTTTTAATGTGTTCTGCTATTTTCAGAGAGCAATTTTTGGCCAGAACATAGCCTGGCAGTTCTACTGACTGTGATGATATAGACCAGCCACTTTCATAGGGCTTTAAAACATGGCTTCAGAGGCCAATCATCATACTGTACCACCCAGCCACCACAGATGGCATTAACTGACTTCAACTTGGGAGAAAATTTAAAGGAGTCTTCCCTCTGTGGGTGAGCTCCCACTGCTGCTAATTGTAGGCATCTTTACAGGGGGAGAACACCAAGCCCAAAGATCTAGGCTGGAGGAGCTGGGTCTTGTCCAACCTTGACCTATCAAGGGAGAGGATGCTGGCAACAAGGAGTCTCAAAGTGACCCAGCATCTTTAGGAAATGTATCTCTTCAGACTGGAGATCAGAAGATTCTGAGACATTAAAGGACCTCTGGTCTCAAAATTCACATTCCATTTGCCATCTCACAATTTGAGTAGGGTAAATGCTTTGTCTTAATTTATACAATGATGAGGAGTTGAGACAAAAGTTCAGGTCACTAAACTGGCTTCCTAGTACTGATGCCTACAGAACCTGAGAGGACCTCAGGGATATCTAGGAGTATGCTTGGAATAGTAGTATTGATAGTGATATGAAGAATAGTGCTAATAGTGGAAATATCAACACCTAATGTTCATGTGGAGATTGAGAGACCTGGATGAGGAAGAGAATATCCTCTCTGTAGGCCCACCGCTCTGTGTTTACAACTATTATTCACTCAAGGGAGGTGGCAGAGAGGCAAGAGACAGGAGGAATAGCTATGTGGAAAGCAATGTGGATGAATTACTTGTTATTTCTAAGACTATTTCCTCATCTGTGAAATAGAGCAATGACAATCTAATAGGGCTCTGCAGATAATGATATGTGAGTATGCATTCATCTAACAACTTATTGACCCATCTGTTACGGGCCAGGCACTGTTCTATGCACTGAAGGTTTAATAGTGAACACAACACACTAGGCCCCTGTCCTCATAAAGGCCATGTTCTAACAGGAATAAATAGAAGCATAACTGTGAAGTAATTAAGTGTTAAAATACAGAGAGAAATAAAAGGAGAAGTAGAAAAACTCAGAGTTATGTTATAAAATTTAAGCATCTTTTTCAATAATTGACAAAAGAAACAAATTTTTTTAAAATAGGGCTTAATGACAAGATTTAACATTATTAACCAAATTAACCTAATCAATACTACTACTCTCTATATTTTTTCTTTCAAGTGTATGTGGAAGATCCTCCCAGTCCGAACATATGCCAGTCTATTAAATAAATCTCAAAAATTATCAAAATTTTGAAATATTATAAGATATGGTTTCTGACTACCATCTAATTAAATTAGAAATAAAAATAATAAAATATTTAGAATATCCTCCCAAATATTTGAAAATTAAAAATATAGCAAAATAACTTATTAGTCAAAGAAAAAAAAATCACAAGAAAACAACTTCTCACTAAATGATAATGAAAACACAAGATTGCAAAATGTTGCTAATGTAGGAGAGGGAATTTTATTGCTTTTAAAGCCTATATTAGAAAAGATTTAAAATCATAATCTATGTTTCCACATTAAGAATAAGAAAAGCAAGTTAAACAAAAAGTTAAATTGAAAGAAAGAAAGAATTGGGAAAATAGCAGAAATTAATAAAACAGAAAATAAATAGTAGAGAAAATTAACAAAGTCAAAGTTGATTTTTTATGAAAAACAGTCTGGAGGGTTCTCAAAAAATTAAAAATAGATATATCTTTTGACTCAGCAATTGCACTTCTGGGTATTTATCTGAAGAAAACCAAAACAATAATTTGTACATATCTATGCACTCCTATGTTCATGGCAGCATAATTTACAATAGCCAAGATATGTAAGCAACCTAAATGCCCAACATCAATGACTAGATAAAGAAGTTATGGTTCATATATGCAATGAAATATTACTCAGCCATTTAAAAAAATGAAATCCTGCCATTCTCAATGATATGGATGGACCTAGAGGGGATTATATTGAGTGAAATAAGTCAGAGAAAGATAAATACCATATGATTTCACTTACATGTGGAATCTAAGGAAGAAAAAGAACAAACTAATCAAAAACAGACTCACAAATATAGAGGACAATTTGATGTTGGCCAGAGGGGAGGGAGATTAAGTTGGGAGAAAGGGGTGAATGGTTAAAGAAGTACAAATTAGTAGTTGATAGATGGTCACAGAGATGGGGAGCATGGCATAAGGAATGCTGTTCATATTAATGTAATGGCTATTAGGTGCAGAGCCAGAGGAGAGAAAAGAGCAACCAGGGGGATTGTTTCATAAACTACGTAAAGGTCTAACCAATGTACTGCATACTTGAAACTAAAAATAAAATAAAATTTAAAAATATTAAAGAAATTGATAATGCCTTAGGAAGACCAATCAAGAAGAAAAAACACAAATGATCAACATCAGAGATGAAAAAAAGAATATCACTACTGATTCTACAGATATTAAAATGATGATAAGGAGATATAATGAACACCTATATGCAATAAAGTATATATCTTAAAAAAATTAAAACTTTTCTTAAAAGACACAACTAAAAAATACTGTCTTACAAATAAATTGCATATCTTAATACCCCATATCTGTTAGAGAAATTTAGTTTATAATCAAAAATCTCCCCTGAAAGAAAACTCTCAACTCAAATGATTTCACTGGTGAATTATATCAAATGTTAAAAAATATATGATATCCACCCTATACCATCTCTTTTATAAAATTGGTAGGGAATACATTCAATCACATATTATGAAACTGAAATAACTCTGATACAAAATACAGACAAAGACACTACAAGGAAACTCTAGACCAATATCTCTCATAAACACAGATGCAAAAATCCTTAATAAAACATTAAAAAATTGAATCTGGCAATACATAATAAAGGATAATATGTCAAGACCAAGCAGGACTTACTTGAGCATACAAGATTATTATAACATTTGGAAATCAATCCATGTGATTGACCACTTTACCAGAATAAAGGAGAAAAATTATATCATCTCAAAACGTGAAGAAATTTAATATCCATTCATGATATATAAAACTATCAAAAATAAACAATGCTCAGCAAAAGAGGAACAGAAGGGTACTCCCCCAACTTGATAAAGAGCATTTTTCAAAAATCTATAGCTAACCTCATATTTAATAGTAAATTATTGCGCAGGTTCTCCTAAGATCAGAAATAAGATAAGAATATTTGTTTCTACTTCGATTTTGTACTAGAGGTCCTATGACCTCCAGTAGTGCAACAAGAGGGGGAAAAAAAAAACAGAGAAAAGGAAAAAGTAAAGCCATATTTTTGGAGATAACATAATTATATCTAGGTCAATTACAAAAAAAATGTATTTCTATGTTCTAGCAATAAATAATGAAAAAATAACTTTAAAATAACATAGCAGCATCAAAAACAAACTAGGAATAAATTTAACAAAATATGTACAAGACTTCTATGTGGAAAACTACTAAATATTTCTGAGAAAGTTTATTTTTATTTTCACTTTTTTAAATATTTAACTTATTTTTTAAATTTATAGATATATTTATTTTTTATTATTTAAGTAGAGATATATGTGATATTCATCAACTGCTTGATGTCTATTCTCCCCACACTAATTTATAGATTTAACATAATCCCAGTTGCCTTTTGCCCCCCTAGAAATGAACAAGTAGACTTTAAAATTTATATGAAAATCCAAAAGACCTATAATAGCCAAGACTGTTTTGAAAATCATGAACAAAGTTGAAGAGCTTATATTTATGTATTTTTAAGATTTATATAAAGCTATAGTAATCAGTATAATGTGGCACTGGAAGGATAGAAATGTAAATCAATGGATCGGAATAGATTCAGAAATAGACCCACACATTTATGGTCAATTAATTTTTGATAAGGTGCTAAGGTATTTCAATGGGGAAAGAATAGTCTTTCCAACTGTTGCTGGAAAAACTGGATATTCTTATATTAAAAACTGAATTACAATCTTGTTTTCCCATCAGACAAAAAAACTAATTTGATTGGATTATAGACCAAAAAGTGAAAGATAAAACACCTACAATAAAAACATTAGATAAAAATCTTTGCAACTTGGGAGTAAGTGAAAATCTTATACCAAGATGCAAAAACTACTAATTGTATAAAAAAAAAGAAATGGATAAATTTGGCTTTATCAAAGTTAAAAATCTGTTTTATTTCATTTTTTTGTTTTGAAATACACTGTTAAGAATATAAAAAGTCAAGCCACATAGTGGAGAAAATATTGAAAATATGTATATCAGAAAATCTTGTATACATATTGTATAAAGAACTCTTATAATTCAATAAGACAACTAATATTTAAAAATGGATAATAGACTATACAGACACTGTATGAAAAGAGACAAACAGCCAATACATACAAGAAAAAATGCTCAACAAAACTAGTCATCCAGGAAGTGAAAATAAAAACCACAGTGAGATATCACTTCACCCCCATTAGTATGGCTAAAATTAAAAAGACTGACAAAATCAACTGTCAGTGGGATGTGGAGCAGATGGAACTCCTACTTAGAAAGATGTAGACTTCAGGGTGAGTTTTAAGGTGTTCTAGAGGCATAGAAAGGAGCTGGCCCTAAAAGATGAGACTTGACTTTATTTTGCCCTCACACCAACTATAAATATAAGTGACCTTATTATACCTTTGTTTTTCAGATCAAGAAACTAAAGACAAAAAACTTAAGCAATTGTCAGCTAGTGAGTACCAGAGCTGCAAAGTAATCAGTCTTTTACTCCAAGCTGTTCTATTAACATCAAGGCTAAAATCCTTGAGTTATGTTTCTTTTCCTAAAATTTGTGTTGCGTAGTAAGCAGCACACTCACTAGTAGAGTGTTGATATTTGATCACTGGGATACAGTTTTGGGGCTGGAGCTTCATTCTGATAAACTGTGACCCTATTTAAGAGGTAATGATTTTAATACACACCTTACCTGGGGCCTGATATAGGTCATGCCCTGAACTAAGAGCTAGAGGAAGTACCAGAATGGTCTTTGCATTTAGCAGCGTATTTACATTTTATGTAAGGAAGACAGATAATGTAAACAATCATTAAAAATAAGTCATAATATGTCAAAAGATGGGTTGAGTCAACACTGTCTGTTAGTGGTTCTCACTCTTGAGTGTGCGCTGAATTCATTCAAAGGGGAATTCTAAAACACAGACTGCTAGGCCCCACTCCAGAGCTTTTGATTTAGTAGGTCTGGAGGGAGGTCTGAGAATTTACATTTCTAACAAATTCCCAGGTGAGGATGCTGCTGCTGGTCCAGAGACCTTATTTTGAGAAACACTGGTATAGAGGGAATGATTATCTCCACTGAGATCTTCATATGTAGTAGAGTGAGTTTAGGTGAGGAAGGTTTAAAAATTATACTTAGATAAGTATGCTGTATTTGTCAGACACAGCTAATTATCAACCTGATATCCATTTCCTCTTCAAAATGACACTGGTTCTGAACAGTGTGTCTGTATGCCTAACCAAAACAAAAACAAACAAAACACCCTTTTTTATCCAGCCTCCCTTAGAGCTAGGAATTCTGCCAAGTGGAATGGGGATTTCTGAAAGATTCTTGCTTTCTTGACATAGATGCTTCTCCATATTTCTTGTTATTTACTTAGTCTACTTCCTGTCTGGAATCTGGACACGTGGCTAGAGGTGACACAGCAACCACGAGTATGAAAGGATGGCATAGGGAAAAAAGATAGAAAGAGCCTGGAATATTTAGGACAGCTAGAAGCAGTTTTCAGCCCTGGACTACTATCTTTGGTCTTCCTGTTAATTGCCAAATATAAATCCCTATTTGGCTAAGCTATTGCTGTTGGGTTTCTATTACAAGAAGCCAAACACAACCTATATGAACACAATAGCTTCATCTAAGTCATTAATTTAAATCATGGTAAGCCGAGCACTAGAGACCAACTACCTTCAGCTAGATATTTATAAATTTATGCTTTTTGTGTACTAAATTCTCTAACCATATTCTCAACCATTCCTTAAAATACCACTGTGTCCACAAACACAGAATGAAAAGTTTTATCTTCTAGAAATCCAAATACACTGTGCCCATGTCACTCCCCTGATCTATCACTTGAGTAATGTTATCCAAAAAAAAGGTCAGGAGTTTGTCTTGCCTTCCTTATTCTCCAGTGAATCCATGTTGGTTGCCTGTGGTCTCCTCTTCTTAGAATTCATAGACCACTTATTTGATTGTGCCAGCATTTCCCCCAAGATCCACACCAAGCCCACTGGTCTATAATATGGAGAATTTGCATTTTTCTTATTGCCTAAAATAAGCACCACATCTGTCCACCTTCAATCTCTGGCTCCTGTCCCACTTTCCATAACTTCTCAAAGATCATCTCACTGGGCTGGAATGTGCTTCGGCCTGGCCAGGCATTTCAATTATGTAATGCAGTTGGCAGCTCCTCTATAATCTCCTCAGTTAACTTGGCCATCGCTTTTCTCAAACATTGCTCCTTCTACCCCCACTCTCAAAATGGCTCAGCTGATTTAGTGTTGTTTGTCGAAATCACACCATCTACCATTCTTATTTCTGTTCTAATTCTAAATATAACACAGATGCTTCCTTCTTGGCTTGGCAGGTGGTGGCACATTCCTTACAGATCACAGCTCTCTCATATTCATCCTGGAATATGTCCTGCTATTTTCTTTCATTTTCTTTAATAACCATTTGTAATATTTTATGTTTACAGAGAAGTTGCAACCTTAGTAAATTGAGTTTTCATATACTTCCTCACCCAGTGTCCCCTAAAGTCAATATCTTATGTAACCATGGCACATTTATTAAAACTAAGAAATTAACATTGCTCCATTAGTGTTAACTGAATGACAGACTTTATTCAGATTTCATCAGCTTGCCAGCTAATGTTCTTTTGCTGTTCTGAGATCCAGTCTATGACCTCACGTTTCATTTAGTCTGTGTTTCTAATCTCACTTATCAAAGTCCCTTTAACAATATTTTCCTTTTTTTATCAAGATGATTTGATTTGAACTAAAGGGAGGACTCAGCCTTCCTCTTAATTTATTTTGTTTCATTTTCCAGGCAATAGATTTTTTTTTCTTGAGATGTCTTCCTTTCAAGGAGCTTATGCCATTGAATGACACCCAGAAATCAACTGTTCAGCAACTAGAGTACCCACCACCTCAGTGACTGGTGAAATGATCACCGTATCTCAAGGTTCTTTTCAACTCTATTTCACCAATTGTTCCTTTTTGTTGGCCCAGACTAGGTCCTGAGTAGGCATCCCCCTTAGCAATTCCTCCTAATCTTCTGATAAATTGTGCCTAAGATTAACTACTCCAAGTGGAAACTCTAAAAGGTGTGGCACCCACCTTTTAGAGGGGAGGTTTCCTTCCCTTAGAGCCCCAAGGAGAAAGTGTTTGTTCTGAGGGGTCTTTGATGACAGAGGCAGCTATTTCAGACACCAGCATGTGCTTCCTTTGGCTGCAGGCTGATTTTCGCTGAAAGAAAAATCTTTAGCCTCATTAAGTTAATAAACCTTTAACTAGGTTAAAAAGCAAACAAAGTGGTGATGAGTACAGTTGGAAATCTGATCCTGTCAGACTTGTTGGGGCCTCCCACCTGGACAAGCAACAAGTCTGTGATTGAATAGGACAGGCTGCCTGCATGATGGTTTTAACAAAAGCACAAAAGCATAGCTCGAGGAAGTTAGTGCAAAATAGAAACCAGTATAGTTATTAGATAACTTCAGTGTTATTTAGAGATTCCCTGGCAATTTCATATGACATTTCTTTTTTCATTTCTTAATGTTATTAATGTAGGAATAGTTGAATATTTGTTTACATGTTTTCTATTTAATGATGTCACTATATATTGGGATAACTGAAATTCTGAACTGGCCAAAATTCATCTCAAAACTACATGTAGTCTTGGATTGAACTGAACTGAACTGAACTGAACTGAACTGAACTGAACTGAACTGAATTTCTAGCACCTGCAATAAAATCTAAGATTCTTGGTTGTGACTTTTAAAGGCCTACTTAAGATTTACCACAGAACCTTAATGATAATTTTTTTTTAAATGAGAGTGAATGTCACTTGGTGACCAGAAGTGGCCACAGTAACAATATCAGAGAACAAGTCCTAAGTAGTGGATAATAAGCCAAGTAAATAAGACATACTTGTTGAACACTCATACTATTAAAGTTCTATATAGTTTTAGTTCATTTAATCAATCTATAACCATAAACAGTTGTTTAAGGAGCCTTATTTATTTGAAAATAAAAGATTTTGATATAAAAATGATAGAAAAATGTCAGAATTTTGCCCTTGGAGTTGGGTCCATTTAAAGCTGTGTAGATTTGCATCTTGTTTTGAAAGACAGGAACCAGGACATGTCTGAATTCAATAAGGGCTACTAGACCACTCAAATAAAGGAGATGGCTCCTGGCACCCCGGAAACACCATTTGGGATTAGTCATGAGCCTCTAGGTGTAAGTGGTGAGACAGCCCTCTGCTTTAGCAATGCTGCTGACAAATTACCATTTAGTAAAATGAAGAATATTTTTCCTAGAGGCAGACATATCAAGGAGCTAACTTCAAGAAACCTTCAATTATTTGTGATGTCTGCCTCTAAGAACTTTACCCCCCAAATTTAGGCACTTATCTCAGAGAATAAGTTGGAGAAGTTATACAGTAAGAATGAAAATAATGATAGCTATAATACTAATTTTTTTAGCTACCATGTCAAAATGGGTACAGTTATTTGCTTGAAACATAAAAAGGTTGACATATTTATTGAGATATTAAATTATTCCTGACATGGCTATTTAACAGTATTAAGAAATTCCCACAAAGAAAGAGACATTTGGCTAGGATTCTGCACACTCCTTGGAATGTGGCTCAAGGAATTTCAACAATAGTAACAACAAAACTCCCTTTATTTTCATAGAAAAATTGATGTGGAAAGTTGTCTGTAGGGAGGTGAATGTGATGACTGCACAATTAGTTTGACAGGTAGAAATTCATAATCTATAATTGAGAAATATTCAAATTCAAGTATTCATAATGGCTTTCTATTCTAATTCTGCAGGTATTGCTCATTCCTACTTATCAAATTATAATATTCAACATTTATTAAGCACATACAATGTGCTAGCTGCTGGGCTAAACACTTTACATGCATTATCATTTTATTCTCACACATTCCTATGAGCTTCAGCTTAGTATCCCCATTTTACAGACAAATGAGATGGGTGCTCCAATTGCAGCAAATGCCAAGTCATGTGTGTGAATTGTTTAAAAACAAAGGCATTCTTACAAAGGCAAGGCTAAATATAAACTTTGGTTTGTAAAAAGCTTTTACATATATTGTTTAATTAAATAGACTTGTAAATTATATATTTGTATCTACTGAATTTCTTTTGGTTTCAACAAAACCCCATTACCACTAGCTTATGCATAAAAAAGAAAATTTGGAAAGGATATTTGTGCCACTCACAGAATCCAAGACAGAAACTAAAAACTCAAGCCTTAGGAAAAGCTAGAAATAGCTCCTTGAATCCCAACAGTAGGAGATCATGAAAATGGCCTTGAATGTAACCTGGTTCCAATATCCTCAATTTCTGATTGAGGCTAAATATAAACTTTGTCTCCCATGAGACATCATATGATTGGCTCAGCCAGTGCCAAGATCCACCTCACATAAGTCAGCCAGAGGGGTGGGACTATGTAGCACAGATGGGATAACTGGGGCCACCTCCAAGATCAGGACCTTCCAGAACAGAGATCATTCATGTGTGCTTTGCAATATAAACATCTTTTTCTTTTTTTATTTCATTTTTCTATTATTATTATTATTTTTTTGCATTAAAAAAGGGACATTCTATCCCAGAGATAAAAGCAAACCTCTACCTCATAATCTGGTCGCAACTTTTAATGTTTTCTCCTCCTCATGCCTCCATTTATTTGGGTTTTAGTGAACTTTTCAGCACTAAGTTCTGGGTTTAACAAATAAAGGAATAAGCTTGAAAAAGTTAAAAGATTGTCCAAGGGCACTCAACTTGTTAGTCCAGAGTAGGAACTCTTCTCCATGTGTTATAACCACGACCCCTATAGGATCTGGCATTGTTTACTGCTGATGTATTGTATTACATTGGACATCCAGACCAAGTAAATGAGGAAAGAGACTGTGTAAGGGTGTAAATGCCCAGATGGTGATCATTTTGGAAGGTAGCTAACACAAGAGATAACTTTGAACAGATGTATTTACTTAGTCACTGTTCCTGATTCTGCAGTGTTTTCTGTTTGAATGAAGTTTAATGTGACTAAATCTGCTGAGAACATTAAAACATCACAGTGGCTTTTAATATGACAGATTTCTGGTTAGTGATAGGGTGAATATAGTTGCTATACATCATATTCATCTCCACGTATTTATTTACTTGTCACAGATTTTTTTCACTAGGACAGTTCCTTAGTTACCATGGCAACAGTTCAGAGGTAAATTTCACTCAAGCACAAATGCAGTGTGAAAAACAAAATTAAGGAGACTTGGAACAAAGAACAGAAAAACTGTCTTTGTTTTCACAAATGAACCTGGTCAGTTTTAAATTATGCAATAAAGACCAATGAAAGAGCCTCAAAAAGAGGTTATGCATGGTTTCTCTTAAAATAAATATAATAGAAACATTTTTTTAAATTAGAATCTTTAAAGAAACTACTCAGAACATCCACATGTTATAAAGAAATGTGAATAAGAGTCTGGGATGGAGTGGGAAATGGCGAAGGAGTAAGAGATGGTGAGTGGAGTAAGGGGTGAGGAGACATGAAAAGGAACTTGTTCCAGACCAGCACCCTTTGGTCCAGTGTTTGGTTACTGGTGTGGTATGTAGTTTCAGCTAAGTCAGTTGACCTCTCAATGTCATAGACACTATCTATCTTCTTCCAAGAGCTGCTTTGAACAATGTGCAACCAGCATTTTGAGGCTCTCAAAAGAAAAACATTCAGCCAGTGGAGGACATTACAATCTCTGAGCAGACCTCCAAGTGTTTCTCCCTCTCTGCCTGTTTATTTCATATTATAAGGAAAGAAAGAGATCAACACAGGCCATGTAAAACAGGCTCATTAAGAAACAATCTTTGCCATGTATAAATTTAAAAAATATGTCTCAAGAAATCAAGGTAGGAACTTCTTCAAAATGCCAGCTTTCCAGATTCCTCTGCACCCTTAAAATGATATTCTGTTAGCAAGTAAGAAAAGGACAACTAACAATGTCTGACATGTTCATTAAAATTTCCAGCTATCATTGTGAGTTTGTCAATTTCTCCTGGTAGTTCTTTCATCTTTTGCTTTGTACGCTTTGAGGTTATATTAAAAGGCATACATACTCACCACTTTTATATATTCTTCTTAGAGCATTTTTATCAATAATTTTATCACTGTTATGCTCTTATATTCTATTTTTTCTGATACCAATTTTGCTATATTTCCTTTCTCTTAGTAATAGTCATTTTGGATTATTAAATTTTAGATATCTTTCTCATAAAATCAATTACTAAATTTTTAAAAAATCTAATTTGAGAGTCTCTGTTTTGAAATAAATGAGTTCAATCCATTTATATTGATTGGGTTACTGATATATTTGGACTTATTTGATCATCTTCATTTGTTTTCTTTATACTGTGTTTTTTTTCTTTTCTTATTTTGTTCTCCTTTTCTGCCTTCTCTTGGATGAAGAATTTTTTATTCCTTTTTTCTTCTATAATTTTTCAAGTTAAACAATTAATTTTGATTTTTTGTTATCTAATTAATGCTTGTGTTTTCCCCCCAAAAACACAAAAATATCTAACCCCTATTCTATCTTCTGTTATTGTTGCAGTAAAATTTCATGTTTTTAACCTTCTTTCCAGAGTGAGTAATGATTAAAATTTGAAGGGCCAATTTTTATGTAAATCTACAACAGGCCATTTTAAGGCCTTTGTGCAACATTGTTTCTCGCATTCTACTTCAGTTTTGTGGAATTGCTTTTCTTCTTGATAAATTGCATCCTTTAGTGATTCTTTGAGTAAGAGATCAGTAGATAGTAAAACCTCTTAGATTTTATTCATTTAAAAATATTCATTTTACCCTATCTTCTGAATGATTTGCTAATTATAAAAGTCTAGGTTTTCAATTAATCTCTCATCACTTTGAAGATATCATTCTGTTGCTTATCATTATTAGTGAGAAATCTGGTTGTCGTTTCTTTGTAAATAATCTGTACTTTTTCTTCAATAATTTTTCTTTTTGGCTCCTAGAAAACAATTACATATATTTCTTTTTCAATTACAGTTGACTTACTGTATTATGTTAGTTTCAGGTGTACAACACAACAATTTGACATTCATATAACTTACAAAGTGATCATCCCAATAAATCCAGTACCCATCTGACATCATACATAGTTATTACAATACTACTGACCCTATTCCTCATGTTATACTCTAAATCCCCATGACTATTTTATAACTACCAATTTGTAACTCTTAATTCCCTGCACACTTTACTCATCCTCCCAACCCTCCCCTCAATCTGGCAACCATCAAAATGTAATCCATATCTATAAATTTGTTTCTGTTTTGTTTGTTCATTTATCCTGTTCTCTAGATTCCACATATAAGTGAAATCATATGACATTTGTCTTTCTCTGTCTGACTTACTGCACTCAACTCAGTACCCTTTAGGTCCATCTATGTTGTTGCAGATGGCAAGGTTTAATTCTTTTTTATGGTTGAGTAATATTTCATTATATATTT
Source organism: Cynopterus sphinx (assembly GCA_030015415.1). Lineage (NCBI taxonomy): Eukaryota > Metazoa > Chordata > Mammalia > Chiroptera > Pteropodidae > Cynopterus > Cynopterus sphinx. The sequence continues at coordinate 48,004,286 of CM057387.1, forward strand.
ATCACTTCTTCTTGATCCATTCACTCATTGGTGGACACCCAGGTTACCTCCACAACTTGGCTGTTGTAAATAATGTTGCAATGAACATATGAATCCACATGACCTTTTGGAATAGTGTTTTGGGTTTTTTCAGATAAATACTCAGAAGTGAGATTAATAGGTTGTTTCTTGTTATAGCCTTGTTTTAAAGTCTATTTTGTCTGGTACAAGTATTGCTACCCCAGCTTTTTGTGTGCTTGTTTCCATTTTTACTAAGTATTTTTTTCCTAGCTCTTTACTTTCAGTCTATGTGTGAATTTTGATCTGACATGACGCTCTTGTAAGCAGTATATGCAAGGATTTAGTTTTCTTATTCATTCAGCCACCCTATGTCTTTTGATTAAGACATTTAATTCATTTATATTTAAAGTAATTGTTGATAGATATGTAGTTATTGTCATTTTATTATTCTTATTTTTGATCTTTTTTTTATTCTTTTTAAAGAACTTCCTTTAAAATTTCTTATAATACAGGTTTGGTGGTGATAAACTCCTTAAGCCTTTTCCTATCAGGGAAGCTCTTTACCTCACCTTCAGTTGTGATTGCCTTGTTGGCTAGAGTAATCTTGGTTTAGATCCTTGGTTTTCATCACTTTGAATATTTTGTGCCAATCGCTTGTGACCTGCAAAGTTTCTGTTGAGAAATCATCTAAAAGTCTAATGAGAGCTCCCTTGTAGGTAACTGATTACTTTTCTCTTGCTGCTTTTAACAGTCTCTCTTTGTCTTTAACCTGTGGCATTTTAATTATTATGTGTCTTGGTGCAGACCCTTTGGGTTCATCTTGTTTGGGATTCTCTGCACTTCCTGGGCTTATATGTCTATTCCCTTTGCCAGATTATGAAAGTTTTCTGTCATTATTTCTTCAAATAGTTTCTCAATCCCTTGCTCTCTCTTCTCCTTCTGGTACCCCTATGATGAGAGTGTCAGTATGCTTAATTCTGTCTCTGAAGTTCCTTAAACTATCTTAATTTTTTAGATTCTTTTTGTTTTTGGTGTTCTCATTTGCTACTTATCTCTCAAATCACTGATTCAAGTGTCTACTTCATCTAATCTACTACCAATTCCCTTTATTGTATTCTTAATTTCAGTTATTGCGTTATTTATTTCTGACTGGTTCTTTTTATGTTCCTATCTCCATTTTTATATTTCCTATCTCTTACTTGAAGTTCTCACTGAGATCATTTAGTATCCTTATAATCAGTGTTTTGAACTCTGCATCTGTTAGATTGCTTTCTCCATTTTTTTTTGTGTGTGAATCTTTGTTCTCTTATTTGTGACAAATTTCTTTGTCTTCCCATTTCGGCTGTATCCCTATGTTTGTTTCTATTTATTAGGTAGGTCTTCTATGTCTCCTAGTCTTAGCAAGGTGGCCTTATATAGTAGGTATGTCCCTTGTGTGTGTTGTGTGTACTCTCTTGCTGTAGTTGAACATTGGTTGCTGTTTGCATGTCAGTGGGAGAGTCAGGCTGATTGGTTGTGAAGACTGGCTGTGACTATAGGGGAAGAGCCATTGTGTAGGAGCTAACCTTATGGAGCAGGATTTGCTTTTAGTGGGGCTCTGGTGTCTCCCCAGTATGCCTTTTGTGTGTGTCTTTTGTAAAGATGGTTGGGTGGTGCTTTGGTGTGGTCTGAAGCTGGCCACCAGGTGTATTGGTTCTAGAGCCTCTTGGGAGGAGCTCTATTGCAGACCAAGCTTATCTACTGTCTGTGCCCTGCTTAGGTGCACTTGGTATGAGCTACAAAGTGATTTGCCATGGTGGCCACTTGTACTGGGTTCAGAGGTGCCTAGAAGAGGTTAAGCTGTAAACAGAGGATGGCCGCCACTAATGCCAGGCTTGGGACTACTTAGCAAGAGGTATAGGGCATGCTAAAGCTGGATACTGCTTGTTTGGGTTTGTGACCCTTTAAGAGATTTTAGAAAAGCTGCAGCATGAACCAAGACAGGCTGTTTGTACAGAAAAGCCACTTAAAGTGGCTTGTGTGCATCCATGAGTTGGGTAGAGCAAAGTCTCATGGAATTAGCAGAACAGGGAGAACAGTGTTAGCTAGGTTGATGGAGAATCAGATATGGTGCCTATATCTTCACACTGGGAGTGGAAAGTCTCTGTAAATGAACAATGGCTTCTGCCAGCACTTATGTCTGGGAGAAAGCTGCTCCTCTAGCCCTTTCCCTGAAGCCATATAATTTACTTCCTCCCTGTATGTTTCTGGCACCTTTCAAGCTGCTGCCCCAGTACTGGGACTCAGAGCTAGTGAGTTCATCATCAGGTAAGTCTATAGGCAGCCCCTTTAAGAGGATACCTGGTCATCTCACAGCCTTTCATCTCAGTCACAAATCTCCACTGGTTTTCACAGCAAGAAATTGTGGGGATTTTTGTTCCTGGCACTGAAACTCTGGATCCTGGTGTGGGGCTGGTATCCCTCGCTCCTCTGGGAGCACCTACACAGCTGAGATATTGCCCCTGCTTTTTAACTGTAATTCATTGGTGTGGCACCAGCCTCTTCTATATCTCCACCCTTCCTACCAGTCTCAATGGGAGTTCTTCTGTACAACCTTAGTTATAGAACTTCTGTTCAGCTAGACTTTAGATGATTCTCAATGATGGTTGTTCTTTAGTTGTAATTTTGATGTGATCATGAGAGGAGACAAGCACAGTGTTCACTTTGTCATCTTGAGTAGAACTTATTCAATAATAATTAAGATATCTTTTTGCCTTGGCTTTTTATGACTGCATCTGTATTATTTTATTTGTGTGTTTGTTTTTCTTCAGATTTGGCATAGTTTCAGTATAAAAAGCTTTGTCTTCAATTCTAGAATCTCAGCTATTTTCTATTTGACTATAGTCCCTTCCATTTTTATCTTTTCTCATCTCCTGAAATCTTATAGATCTATATCAGAGCTTTCCATTCTACTATGTCTTTCATCCAAATTTCTGTATTTTACATTGTATTTACCTCACAAATATACTCTATATTGGATTATTTCTTCAGCTATATCTTCCTGTTAGTCATGTATTATTTAAGCTATCTATTAAAGATTATTATTCCAGTGACCACATTTTTCCCTTCTAAAATTTGTGTTTCAAGTCCAATGTTCTTTTTATCTTATAAAATCAGATTAAATAAGATTATATTACTGTTTTATATGTTCGATTACTTCCTAGATTAAAAGCTATCGTTAAAACAAACAAACAAATAAACCAAGCTCATAAAAACAGAAAACAGATTGGTGGTTGCCAGAGGTGGGGGTGGAAGATGAGAAAAATGGGTGAAGGGAGTCAAAAGGTACAAACTTCTAGCTATAAAATAAATGTCATGGGGATATAATGTATAGCATGGTGACTATAGTTAATACTGTATTGCATATTTGAAAGTCACTAAGAGAGTAAAGCTTAAAAGCTGTCATTAGAAGAAAAATGTTTGTAACTATGTATGGTGATGGGTGTTAACTAGACTTAATCATTTGCAACATATACAAATATTGAATAATTATGTTATACACCTGAAACTAATATAATATCATTAGATTGCTGTTATCTATAGTTCTTTGCATACTTTTTCTCCCATTTATTGCACAGTTTTGTCAATAGTATTATAATCATTTGATTGGATTTCTATCTTCTTTGCAATTTTTGTCTGTGAACTCATGTTCAGTGGGAATACCTGCTATAGGAGTCCTATAAATACCTTGGTTTCCTGAGGGGTTCCTGTGAAAATATTTCCCAATTGCTTTTGAAACTATTTCAAAACTTTTAGAAATTTTGACCCTGCATGGGTAGTGTTAAGAATTCTGTCTGGACAACAACATTCATTATAAGTTATGGATACTTGTTTCTCTCAACTGATTTTATTTCCACCCACAGCCTAGGATCAGAGACCTGATTCTTTTTCATGTCGGTAGGCCATTGAAAGTTTTATTAGACTTAGTTCACACACAAAATAACACTTCCCTGGCTCTAAGCTTTCAGGAAGAGCCACGTTCCAAATGTTCCTAAAACTTTGACCCCTGGCCCTAATATTAAAATCCCAGCTTCTGTAATATGTTTTCAGTTTAGTTACTTAGGTGCCACACAATTTTGACTTTTACAGATTGAAGTATATTTTTAATATTTTTCTAGAACCTGGCTTTTTTTTTACTTGCTTTCAGCCTTTAAATTTTTCAAGGATAAGTTTATGGAATTAAAAAAAGAGGCTTCTCACAGCAAGTTTAGTTTGCTGTCTTGACTTCGAATTCCAAGAACAATGTTTTAACTTAGAAAAACATGTTTCTCTAAGTTGGCTTTGGGAGGTCATGACGGGAATTTAAAGTCTCATCAAATTACTCTTGTGGTTGCCACTGTTGGAAGTGAGACACGTGGATCAGAGAAGGAAATAATCAACATGTTATATTGATTTATTTTTCCCATCCTCTTTATTATTGTGTTATAAAAAGTGAATTTATGATCAAATATCCACCAAAGAGATTGAGAAGAAATTACTTTGATATACTCTTTATACTTTATGATCTTTAAAATGTATCTTTAAGTTTATGTGCTTAAAAAACATGACTTCTATAATTTTGCAACTCCAAGTCCTTAAAAAATAGGGTAAAGGTAATCTGATGCTTGCCAAAGAAATGACTATATGCATATATAACCAATACTACACAAAGCTAAACTACTGAACAGGAAGGAGAGGAAATATGGATCATGGATCAGCTATAATAACATTTTAAAAATCTTACAAATAAGAAAAGGGAGAAGGTAAAGATAAACCCTGTGGTATAGATTTATAGGAGGTATTGGTATGAACTCATAATCTTTCAATATAAAGATGACAGACAGGTGATAGATAGATAGATGATAGATAGATAGATAGATGATAGATAGAGGTAGATAAATGATATATGATAGATAGATGTGAATGTGCATGGGTTAGTGTTCATACATTTATTTCCTAGTTCTGTCTGCATTAAGGGCTTAGAAGCAATGATACCCTCAAAGCAATCAACACAGATCTTTGTTTCTAAATAGCACTCTTCAATAAGAGAAACCAAGGATCCATGGAGAAGTGGTTGATTCCAGCACTGGGGAAGGAAAAATATGATGAAACGTGCTTGAAACACCTTGCAGCGACAAAAAGAAAATATTAAAAAAGAATGGAACTTGTCAAAAGAGCACAGAAATCAGCCTAAAGGAACAACTAATAGCCAATACTGAAAGAATTTTAGCAACAAAGTAATGTTAGTATTGGTTATAACTCCAAAATAAAGTCAATTTTCATGAGACTATACTCATAACTACATAATTGAATAAATAAATATTATAAGGAAAATGGACAATTTTTCCTTGCAAAAGAATTCCAATCAGTAAATATATGAGGAATCAGGAAAATTTTAAAACCACCTTTTAAACACCACCATAATAATTGCAGACAAGATCATCTGATGAATACCAACATTAGTGAGTCAAAGTTTGAGGAGAAATGGGATATTTGCAGTGTCAAAATATCTCTCTCAAGATCTTATTACATACAAAGGGAAAAATAGTAACTTTAGAATAGAAAAGCCCAGCAGACACCACCCTTTTACCAAGTGATCAAGGTTAATAACAATAATAAGACATAATAAAATAACATACACCTTAATATGATGCATTTAAAAGGGAACCTCTCATCTGTGATATTCTTGTCAGAAATGTATTATAGCAATCTAATTATGAGGAAACATTAGGCAAACCCAGACTCAGGGGGCATGCTACAAAAATAACTGACTAATATTCTTAAAAAATGCAAGGTTATGAAAGACAAGGAAAGACTGAGGAACCATCAGGAAATGAAGGAGACTAAGAAGACATGATGACAAATGTGAGATAGGGTCTCAAATTGGATCATGGTCTAGAAAAGAGGACATTAGTAGGAAAATATAAATACAGTTTAGTTTAGTATTATATTATATTAACGCTAATTTCTCAATTGTAAGCAATAAACTCTAGTTCTATAAGATGTGAACATTAGGGAATTTAAGTTCCCCTCATTCTCTAAATTATTTTTGAAACATTTCTGTAAATCTAAAATTATCTTACACTAAGATTTTTTTTAATGGAAGCAGAGTTTGCAGTTGTGAAGAGATATGTGGTAGAGAAAAAGCTAATTATAGGGGTTCAGGATGCTGGTGAAAGTACACTGTGATTGTCATCTTCCTCTTCCTGCAGCTACGCAAGCAGGATAGTTCCTGTGAGCTAGGGAACATGGTGAGGAGTTACCAAGGTAAAAGCACAATTAATATAGGGTGAACAAGAGAGCTGTGAGATTTAGACTCTTTCATTTGGGGTGTTAAAACTGAACAAGAAAGTCTAGGTGGGTGATGAACTTCTGAAAAGTTCCATCACCTCACACAGGCCAGGTGGGAGGTAGGAAAGAAAGAAGCAATAAAGGAGGGGAAAAAAAGAAAGAAGCACATTCATGGGAAGCTAGAGCTAAGTGATTTGGAAGAACTCTTCAAGGGCAGGAATACCATGAAAAAGTATAATTAAACTGCTTGGTAATTACTGAGTTATGTATGATAATGTAGAGTTTTAAAATAAACTGTTTATATATTAGTATTCAAAACTTTTAAAATATTGCTTTGAATTAATGCATTGCTATATTTTCATTTCACAGCATAAAATGTTCATATTTAATTATTGTACTAAAAGCTTCTGTTTTAGTTTGTAATAAAAATATGATTGAACTGAAAAACACTCTAAACTTACTTAACTGCACATTGCTTTTGCACAATGCACACTTAGTCAAGGCCTTCTCACCATCCACCTGGTGGGGGCTTAATGTAAGAGCAGGCAAAACATTACAGAAAATGAGCAATTTTATGCAAGTTGGTTTTGTGAACTTGCAACTATTACAAAGACAACCAACAACACAGACCAGAAAGCCCAAGTAGAAAGAAGAGTTTGCCATCCACTTGGTCATTGAAAAGGTTCTGCATTTTAACTGTCTACAATTTCGTTTGCTCACACTGAGGAAAGCAGAATTGAGAAAAGAAGCAGTGGAAAGTCCAATCTTCTCTCATTAGCACCAGCAGCTTGGGAGGATTGAGCCTTGCACAGAACTCCGCTCTTTACTAAGGATCCTTGAGGCAGGCTCTTTAACATCCATGAAATCTAGAGAGGGTATTTCTACCCTCCCCCACCTTCTAAAAAGAAGACATGTTTATACACAGATATCTGGTCTTCTCCTAACTTCAGCAAAGAATGGACCCTCAATGGAGACAGGGCTCAAAGAGAAAAGAATCAAGAAGATAAAATCAGGACCCCAGGTCCATGAGATGGCTTGTCTTTTGTCTCTGGAATAAAATAAGTAATTCCATGGGTCCATGAGATAAAGTTTCCTGATTACTTGGGCATAAAGGAATATTATAAGAAAAACCTTTAAATTCTTCATTTGGCCAGGGTTTAAGCAGTGCCTGTAGCATTGGGGCAGGTTCTTATGAAAATAACCAGCTGTTTAGTATTGTTCAGCAGAAATATTGAATAAGAATTTCTTGAAGGAAAGTTTTCAGTGCTAGTGAAGTCCTACACACCTCAAGGAGCAAGTAGCAGAAGTCGGTATGGTTGTCTTCAGCAGGGGTGAGTTAGAAGGTGAGATAGGAGGAAAGAAAGAAGTAAATAGAAAAACGATGTGGCAGTGACAAACCAAAGAGAAGAGAGATATCATGGCTGTCCCTAATATGGAACTTTGGACAGGAATAACATTCAGAGGTTTCTGAGAAGCTTACTCCATGGCAAACTGGGAAAATGCTTGGTGGAGGTGGGGTGGGGGCACTTATTTAAAAACAGCAAGAAGTCTATTGCAAAGTTCTTCATTATTTCTCTAGGCTTATGAATTCCATTCAATGCAGAGACTGAACCTGAGGGGCCCTGGCAATCAATATACTAGGATTACAAATGATGGCTGCTGAGGTTTCTTCTAAATCTAATGTTCAATGATTATATAATTTCTAGAGAACAAAGCTAGGACCATACAGATAAAGTGAAGAATAGAGACCATTACCTGAATATTTAGAACCCCTCAAATTCTGCTCTGGAAAGAGGCAGGTGCATTGGATGGTTTAGTTTAGACAGGTAGCTCATCTCTGTATCATGACATCATCAGTATCCCATTTTACTATTTGCTACTTTCATGAATAAACATCATTTGAAATTTTTTTTCCTGTGACCTGGCCATTAGCAGGGGATAATGAAAGTATGTGAATTAAACCTTTAAGGCATCCATCGATTCCTACGAGAGAACCTAGATTCCTCCCCTCAGAGTCTCTACATCCCCTTCAATGTCCAGTGATACTCAATAAGGCTTGAACATCCAGTTCCTCAGTTGGAACCAGGGTTTGTCTCCCCACGTCCCATCTAATGTGCCAAGCATTATTATTTTTTAATCTCATTTTAGAATGGTAAACATGAAATACCATGTTTTGTATTTTTGGCCCTTTTTCCTAGACTGAGAGATAAGTTCACACCCCTTATTGCGATTAATTGTTGAGTCATTCATTCCTCTCACCCCGTCTTTCCCAGACTTTATAATATTCACATTGTAAATGAGCTTCAATGGAGCCAAAGCAGGCCTGGATGATTTTACAATCCTTCTCAGCATTGTTTTTTCAGAACTTACTGAAATGAAATGTGAGAAACGCTAAAAATATTTAAGGCTATAGAGCATTTAAGACCTTCTACAATCTGGTCCCAATATAGCTTTGTAGTGTTATTTCCCTCATTACTTATTTACTTTGTAAATAGCTATTACGCTATTCTAGATGTCAGGAATTGACCTACATGCTAGGATTACAGTGGAACAGGAACAACTAACTCCCTGCCTTCATGAAGCTATAATCTAATGGGAGAAATAAATATTAAACATTAAGTTGAATAATTTCAGCTATGCACAGTGCTATAAGAAATGTGACATAATAAAACTATATTTGGTCTTTGTCTCAGTTCCTGGTACAAAGTTTCAAAAACCTTTGGAATTTCTTTTAGTGGCAGGAGCCTTTTTGTTACACTAATGAGGTGATTCTTAGTGGATCCCTAGATAGCTTTAGAATGGGGAGTGGTCGTCACCAGAAACACCAACCAGGTAATTAAGAATCTGGCATTTTCAGCTGCTCAACCTCCAGAGAAGGGAGGAAGATTAAAAATTGAGTTCAATTGTCTGGCCAATCATTTAATCAGCCAAGCCTATGTAATGAAACTCCAGTAAAAATCCTGAACAATGAAACAACAAAACTCAGTGGAGCTTCCTGGTTGATGAACATATTGATGAGCTGAGGAGTACGATGTGCCCAGATTCTACAAGAATAGGGTATGGAAGCTCTGTGTCTCCCCTCTTCACCCTGTGCTTGCCCTGTGCATCTCTTCATTTGGCACATCCTGGTATGTATCCTTTATATTAAAATTGTAATCATTAGTATAGCACTTTCCTGAGTTTTGTGAGTCACTCTAGCAAATTATCAAACCTGAAGAGAGGTGGTAGGAACCCTTCAATCTGTAGCTAATTCAGACAGAAGTGTGGGTAGCTTGGGAACTCCCAAAGAGCAGCTGCTATATAAAGTGAGAGTATGTCCAGGTAATTAGTATCAGAATTGCAGAACACTCAGTTGGTGTCAAAGAATTAGCATCAGAATAAAAGGAACTGGTCTGATTGAGAGGTTAAGAAAGGCTAGAGACATGACATTTAAGCTGAGATCCATGGATGAGAATGAGAGATCAGGGGACACCTATTTCTTCAGTGCTCACTCATGCAGGCCTTGCACCTGGAATTTTTCTTCCTCTCAGTCTGTCTAACTTCTACCTATCCCTCCATATCTAGCTCAGGCTCACTGTCCATGTACTTTTCCTGGCCAGCTTTCCCTTTATCAATGTAGAAGCATCACAGTTGAGAGACTCGAGCCCACAAAAAATGGAAAAGAAGAGAAAGGTAAATGTAAATAGGTCTGTGCATTTGGTAGCGGGAGCTCCCTTCTGATGGCTTGTTTCTTCAATGGAGTATGACACAAGGTCATTAGCTGGAAATGAGTGTAGAGAAGTGATGTTTTGGAAAACATGAAGAAGGTAAGAAATAATCATTTTGGAGAGTGAAAAGTCAGCTACTGGAAAACGTTGTAGGCTTATAAGACAGTTATGAGCATTCATTTGGGATAATGATTATAAATTTGTAGTGACATCAGTGTGCCATTTTTTCCTGAAATATTCTACTGAAATAAGAAGATTAAATGTGCTCACTCATTTATAACTGTGTCAGGCTCATAGCAAGCACTCAATGTGTATTAATTGTTATTATTATCATAATGATAGCAGTGACAAAGGTAGCAATAATTGTTGTTGTAGCAGAGCATTAATTTAGGTAGATGGAGAAGAAAAGGAAGAAGCTTTGGTACCCAAGCTCGTGTGAAAAAAGAGAAAGGAACAAAAGAGTTGAAAATACTTGCAAGAGAGCAGTAATAATAATGGACCATGGAAAAGAACTTGAATAAGAAGATTAATAGATTAGAAGAACTCTATAAGTCAAAAAATTTTGCAAATAGAAAACCCATCTTAATAAAATTGATATGAATAGCAAAGACAATCTTGAAAGAGAAGAACAAAGTTGGAGGTTTCACACTCTCTGATTTCCAAACTTAGAAAGCTGCAGTAATCAATATACTATAGTAGTGACATAAAGACAGATACACACACACACACATAGATGATAGATGATAGATAGATAGATAGATAGATAGATAGATAGATAGATAGATAGATAGATAGATGTAGTAGAATTCTCGCATATATGGTCAAATAATTTTTGGCAAGCATGCCTAGACCACTCAAAAGGAAAAAGCAGTTTTATCAACAAATGGTTTTGGGAAAACTGGATATTTACATATGAAAGTATCCAGACTATATATACCAATCCCTTATCAGAGATACCACTTCAAGTATTTTCTTTCATTCTGTGGGTTGCTTTTTCACTCTGTTGATTGCATACAAAAGTTTATATATATACATATACATATATACACATGTATATGTATACACACACACACACACACACACACACACACACACACACACACACAATTATCCCTCAACCCAACAACAAAAAAGACAACCCAACTGAAATATGGACAAAGGGTTCTTTATTGCATATTCTGTGAAAAATGAAGGCCATTCTTAGCAATTAGATTGTCAACATTCTAGAAAATGTTGACATCGCTCTGAAGGGCCCCAAGGGTACCTTGTCGGGGGAGCTTTAATTACATCAGTGTAGAACTCAGTCTCTTGGAAAGAAAAAGAAGAGGCTCCAGGGTTGACAGATGGTAGGGAAATAGAAAAGAAATGGCTACTTTTAGCCCCATCTGTAGTCATATACAGAATATGATCAAGGGTATTACACTGGGCTTCGGTTATAAGATGAGGTCTGTATACGCTCATTTCCCCCTCAAAGTCATTATTCAGGAGAATGGTTCTCCTGTTGAAAGCCAAAATTTCATGGGTGAAAAATACATCTGCAGGGTTCAGATGAAGTTAGACATTGCTTGTTCAGTATCTCAGGCCCAGAAAGATAAGTTAATTCTTGAAGGAAATGACATTGAACTTGTATCGAATCAGCTGTTTTGATTCAAGAAGCCACAAAAATTAAAAACAAAGAGAAAAATTTTGGATGGTATCTGTGTTTCTTAAAAAGTAACAGTTCAGCAGGCTGATGAACAGGATCTAAGTTGTCTAGTAACAGAAACAAGCTGTTGGATGATTCCTCAGACTTATTTGCGATATCTTAAAGATATAACAAAAGTCATATATAGAGTTGGGCTGAAAAAAGACAAAGGACTTGGATAGGTCTTTCTCCAAAGAAGATATACAAACAAACGTTCAGTAAGCACATAAAAAATTGCTCAATCTCATTAGCCATTAGAGAAATGCAAATCAAAACCACAGTGTAAGACCACTTCAAACCCTTTAGGGTGGCTTTTAAGAATCAATAAATAAATGAATGAAAGAATGAAAGAATGAATGAATAATACAGAAAGAAGAAGGAAAAAGGAAGGAAGAAAAATAACAAGTGCTTCTGAGGATATCGAGAAATTGGAAACTTTATGCATTATTGATGGGAATGTAGGTGATGCGGCCACTGTGGAAAACATTTTAGTGGTTCCTCAAAAAGTTAAGTATAGACTGACTCTGTGATTCAGCAATTCTACTCCTAAATATCCACCCATAAGAACTGAAAGTAAGATACTTTTATATTCATGTTTATAGCACTGTTATTCACAGTAGCCAAAAGGTGGACAAGACTCAAGTGTCCATCAACTGATGAATGGATAAACAAAATGCGGTGCATACATACAATGAATATTATTCAGCCTTAAAAAAAGGAATTCTGACACAATATGAATGAACTGTTTTTTTTAATTAAAAAAATTTTTTCAATTACAATTGACATTCAACATTATATTAGTTTCAGGTGTACAACATAGTGGTTAGATATTTATATAATTTACAAAGTGATCCCCCAATAAGTCTTGCACCCACCTGACACCATGTATGGTTATTACAATATTATTGACCATATTCCCTAAGCTGTACTTTCTATCTCCCACCTGACACCATGTATGGTTATTACAATATTATTGACCATATTCCCTAAGCTGTACTTTCTATCTCCCACCTGACACCATGTATGGTTATTACAATATTATTGACCATATTCCCTAAGCTGTACTTTCTATAACTATTTTGTAACTGCCTCTTAATTCCTTCACCTTTTTCACCCAGCCCCGCAAATCGCCTCCCATCTGGCAACCATCAGTTTGTTCTCTGCATCTATGAGTTTGCTTTTGTCTTAGTTATTCATTTATTTTGTTTGTTTTTTTTTTTTTAGATTCCACATGTAAGTGAAATAATCTGGTATTTGTCTTTCTCTGTCCAATTTATCTCACTTAGCACAATACCCTCTAGGTCCATCTATGTTTTTGCAAATGGTAAGACTTCATTTTTTTTGGCCTAGTAATATTTCATTGTATATATGTACCACTTCTTCTTTATCCATTTGTCTTTGATTAGAGCACTTATTCCATTTACATTTAAAGTAATTATTGATAAGTATATAGCTATTACCATTTTATTAATTGTTTTCTGATTGTTTTTGTAGTTATTCACTGTTCCTTTCTTATTTTCTTGTTCTCTTCTTCTGTATGTTAACCCTCTGTAGTGTTATGTTTGAATTCCTTTTTCTTTATTTATTGTGTATCTCTTGTATACTTTTTGGTTCGTGCTTTCTGTATACCAAGCTATATTTATAGCAGTCTATTTTAAGATGGTCACTTAAGTTTGAACACATTCTATAATCAGTACCATTTTCACTCAATCCCTCCATGTATACATTTTGTCATTATCTTTTCTTTATGTGTATGTTTGTGTGTACTCCTTAATTTACTGTTTTAATTACATGATTGTCTATTTTTAATTTTTAACCTTTCTATTAGCTTTACTAGTGTTGGCTGATCAATACTTTTACTTTGTTTGCCTCTGTCAGTGAGAATATTTTTATTTTGAAATATTTTCTTATTCATATTTTTATTCTTTTTACTTCTTCTTGAAGAAGTTCCTTTAACATTTCTTGTAATATAGGTTTGGTTGTGATGAACTCCTTTAGCTTTATCTTGGGGAAGCTCTTTTTCTCTCTTTCAATTCTAAATGATAGCCTTGCTGAGTAGAGTAATCTTGGTTTTAGGGCCTTCCTTTTCATCACTTTGAATATTTCATGCCAGTTCCTTCTGTCCTGAAAAGTTTCTGTTGGAAAATCAATCGATGGTCTTATGGGTGCTTTCTTTAGGTAACTACTTGCCTTTCTCTTGTGTGGGTTGTGTGCTCTCCTGGTGTAGTTGAGCCTTTACTGCTGCTGGCATGTCAGTGTGTGGGGTTGCCCTAGTTGTGAGGACTGGCCTTGACTTCAACAGACAAGCTGTTGTGTGGGGGCTGATCTCCAGATCGAATTTCACTTTTGCGAGTCTCAGGTGCCTGCTGAGTCTATTGTTTGAGTATGTCATTTGTGTCACTAATTGGGTGGTTCTCTGGTGTGGTCTGAAGCCATCCACTAGGTATGTTGGTTCTGGGACCTCTTGGAAAGGACTCTGGTGCAGGCCAAGATCAGCCGCTGCCTGTGTCCAGCCTGGACCACCTGGTAAAAGCTAAGAAGTGACTTGCTTTTGGTAGCTGCCTATGCTTGGCCTGTAGGCTTCTGGGAGTGGTTATGTTGTGAACTGAGCCTGGCTACCACTGGTGCCAGGCTTGGGGCTACTGAGTAAGAGGTATGAGGCATGCCAAGGCCAATTGCTTCTAGTTTGGGGTTTGTGGAACTTTGAGAAATTTTAGGGAAGTCTGCAGCTCAGGACCAAGCTGGCACCTGTGTAAGTTAGTCTCAGAAATGTTCTTGCTAAGTACATGAGTTGAGTGAGGCAGGGTCTCAGAGATTCACCAGAGTGGAGAAAGAGTGGTGTTAGCCAGGTTAATGGTGACTGAGCCTCGGTGCCTGCCTGTGCCTGTATGCTGAAAAAGGCCAGGGCTCCACAAGGAAACAATGACAGGCACTGGGGAGAGCTGCCTCTCCCTCCAGCCCTTGCCTTGAAGCCAGATAATTTAGTTCTTCCCTGTATGTTCCTGAAGTTTTTTTGAACTACTGTACCTTCACAGAAGTTGGGGGTGAGTGAGTCCATCAGCAGTCAGTTCATGCACAAGCTCTTTAAGAGAACACTTGGGACTCCAGCTGCTTTCTCTCTCGCCTGGCCCGAGTTCCTGCTGATTTTCATAGCCATCCAGTGGGGGGACTCCTTCCTGGTGCTGGTACTCTGGGCTTGGGATTCCAGCCCAGGGCTAGAACCCTTCACTCCTTAGTGGGGACCTCAGCATCAAAGATATTCCTCTGGATTCTTAATTGCCATATGTGGGTGTAGGACCAGCCCTTTCTTCTACATCTTTGCCTCTCCCACCAGTCTCTACATGACTTCTTCTTCATATCCTTAGTTATAGAAGTTCTGTTCAGCTAGTCTTCAGATGGTTTTCAAGGGTGGTTGTTCTATAATTTGGTTGTAATTTTGATGTAGTCATGACAGAAGGCAAGCTCAGTGTTTTTCTTCTCCACCATATTGACTGGCAGCCAACATGAATGAATCTTGAGGACACTGTGCTAAGTGAAACAAGCCAGTCACGAAAGCATAAACACTGTATGATTCCACGTATGAAGTTCCTAGAATAGTCAAATTTATAGAGACACAGTAGAATGGTGGATACCAGGGATTGGAGTTGGGGGAATGGAGATTTCGCATTCAGTGGGTAGAGTTTCAGTTTGAGACATTAAAAAGTTCTGGAGATGGTTACGGCGACAGTTGTACAACAGTGTGAACATACTTAGTGCCACTGAACTCACACATAAAAATGGTTAAAATGGTAAATTTTATGTTGTGTATATTTTACCACGATGTTTGTATATTTATTTACTTACTGTTAGAATCAATATGCAAATGAGCTTGAAGGAACTGGAAGTTGCATCAAGAGGGTGGTATCTTTGGTTTAACTATTCGGAGCTGGTACAATTTCAGATAATTAGAGTCGAAGATATGACTATGGGAGTGGGTGGCTAAAAGGGAAGAGAACAAAATGTTTTTGGAGGGAAAGAGATCAAGGAGCTAAAGCTACACTGTTAATTAACATCTCAGTGACTGATAAAAGAGATGGTGAGAAATACTGATGGCCCTGATGGACAGAAATGATCATAAGGTAGAGCAATGTCAGCCTTTACAAGCAGGGAGAGCTTATGGTCTGCCACAGGTAACATGCAAACCTTGGAGTACATAGGCTATCCAAAAATGTACAGCCTCCACTGAAAAGGGTGCAAAAAAAAATGTTGGGTCCTGGGGCAGGGCCAAGGCTTTGTTAGGATGAGGGGGTGATGTTGGGTAGGAGGGCAAGAGACAGGCACAGGGGCCCAGAGAGGCTGCTTGGATCATCCTGTTGGGGTATATAAGAAAGTCCCTTCTACCTTGTCACCAGAAGGGTTCCACATTTGTCTTAGGATTGAGTTTCCTTTCTTCAACTCTGTCAATTTTCAATATCACACATTGCACACTGGGACAAGAATTTGTGCCAAAGATCTGTTTCATGACTATTAAATGAACACATTTCACAACAAATGATGAAGAATGCAAACACATAAGAAATCTTGGCAAAGCTACCATCAATTTGAGAAAAAATATAATCTGGCCCCATGTCTTCATCTTCCTGCCCCAAAAGTACTGGCAAAATCACTCTTCACACTAGCAGAGAGATGCATCCTGAGCCAATGTAAACCATCACTGAATGAATCCCTCTGCCCATCAAGATAGTGAGGCCTTGTGTCTTCTGCCAAATGGTGTTTACACAGTCTCTTGTCTACTAGTAAACCCACACTGCACAACAATTCATCATCTTGAATAATTAACTAAGCACATATGAATAATTAAGACTCAGTTGAGACCTATCACTGGGAAATCATACTGCCATTTGGCTTTTTCATACAGTATGAGAGAGAAACCAAGAATTCTTTGACAAAGCTTCTGTGACAGAATAGGAAACACTCATCTAGGTAGCCAGTCCCACAGGGAGCAAGATCAGGCAACTACTTACCTGTTGGCTAAATTACACAATTTAACTCTATTATTTTACTGTTTTCCTTTAGCAGGTGAGCCAGACACAGAAAAAGCATCATTTACACTTCCTCATCCTTTTTAAAATTTCTTTCTTTTGAGTAAGAAGAACAATTATTTTCAGTAAGGGACAGATACAAACTACACACCCTCACCCCACTGGGACTGAATATCAAGTTGAGCCAGATTCTCAGGGAAAGTAAATATTCCCTGGGGGCATTGAAGGTGTTTTGGAAAAAGATATTAATCTGTTCTAGCCATGGTGACATGCTCTCTCAACACATCCTTGCATGTATAAGGCATCTTTCGAGGGCTGAAGTGATGGTGGTGAGCAGGACACACTATGTCTCTGACCTCATTTAATCAGATCCAAGGGGCTTGGAAGGAGTTCCTGGGACTCTGAAACTGCTCAGTTCTTGTCTGGATGCTAATCACATACCAGTGGAGTCTAGCTCTAAAAATAAAGAAGCTCCCGGGCCACAGAATTTTAACTTCCAAATCTGTGCTGGGAGTGCAGACAGACTAAAGGATAAAGGCCACATGGGCTTGAGTATCTTGCTCTATGATTAGGAGTGGATTTAAAGCTCAAACTGTTCTGTGAGTTGACTGCTATCTTGAAGCTAACCAGAAACTGAGATAGTCAATTCTTTCTATAATGGTTAAAGAAAACCTTTAAATACCCTTTCAGGTAATTTACCACCCCTTCTCTCTATCCTTACTTTACTGTAATTGCTTTTTTTTTTTCTTTTCCTGCTTTTCCTTTTTACCTATTTCTTCCTCATTCTGCTTCACATATTTTTCACATATTTTTCTTGATCTCTGTCACATATTTTTGTCATTGTTGTTTGTTTGCTTATTTTTTCCATGTACAGGCCAAAATCTACTCAGAATGGAGACACCTTATATATCTCTGTACTCTCAGTGTCTTGCACGGTGCCGAGGACAGTAACAAATGCTATGGAAACAGACTTGAAAAGCATTTGCTACTGGGTCTTGTTGTCTTTCTGCCCTTGGATTTGTGAGCTGGTGTGAAGAAGCCCAGACTAACCAGGTGGAATGGGAAACAATGTATAGCACAGAGACAATGAACTATCCACTGAGTCTTCCTATATCAGTTCTCCCCCAGTGAGCCCAGCCAAGATCAGCCAGTGCCAACCAGTAGAATGACCCAGTTAAGCCTGATCTACACTGCTGACCCATAGTACTGGAAGCTAAATAATAGCCATTCAGTCACTAAGTTTGGAGCTTGTGTTAGGCAGCAAAAGCTAAGTGATACAAAGGTTAATATTCTTCATAAAAAGAACTTCTATATACCTTTCACACATTAAAAAAAAACTCCTACAAATCAATAAGGACTTGATGCCACAAATATATCCTTATTCATGAGGAAATTTATATGTTTAGGTATATCCTCTGCTTATTTTACAGTGGTAAAATATTTGAAACAATCTTATTTTCTATGAAGAGAGGCCTATCTATATTCACATGCATTGTTGTAGGGCACATAGACCTGTATAACTCCTCTGGAAGGCAATTTGGCAATATCTACCAAATTATAAATTAACTTACCCTTCAACCTAGCAACCTCACTTTGGGGTAATTGTCTTACAGATATTCCTACAACCTACATGGGTGTTGTAAAAAGATTATTCTCTGCAGGATTGTTTGTAATAAGAAAAGATTAGAAGCAATCCACATGTCTATTAACAGAGGACTACTGGTCAGAGAACATTCCACAGCGAAACATTGTGCAGATACCAATCAAGAATGAGGAATTTCCTTCAGAAAAAAGAGCCTCAGAATATGTTAAGTAAAAAAGCAAGGTGTGCATAGTATGCTAACTTTTGTGTTAAAAAAATGGAGAATAAGGAAAAAATATATAAACATGTATATGTGTATGTGCATAAAAACTTGATCTACAGCTAAAAAAAAAAAGAAAAGTGATACTTGGTTGTGGGTGGGAGCTTGGGAAAATGGCATATGGTTGACAGGAGCATCAAGAAGGAAAAATTTTACTGTATACCTTTTATTCCAATCTAATTCAAGTCTTCGCCCTCATCACTCTATTAAAATTGCTCTTGTCAAGGTCAACAGTGACTTCTACTATGCTAAAATGCAGTATTCTTTTCTCCACCTTCATCACACTTAATTGCCGGGGGTACCGGACACACTTGATACCTTTCTGCTCTTTGAAACTCCTTGGTTTAGCTTTCCAGACTTCAAATTCTCTGTATTTCTCTCTTACCTCACTGGCTCTTCTCACTCTCTTTTGCTGGTTCCTTCTCTTCTCTCTTCAGCCTAGAGAGCCCTGGGGCTCAATCCTGGGAACTCTTTTTTGTCAATACCTGTTCTTGTGGTGATCGAATCCAGTCCTATGGCTTTCAATAGTTCCTCTTTTATTTTGATAATTCCAAAATCCCTACCTTTAGATTGGCTCTCTCTCCTGAACTCCAAACCCAAATTACAGTAATAGTCATCTAAAATTTAACATGCCCAAAACAGATTTTCTGCTCTCCTTTCCAAAGTCTGCTCTGCCTTCAGAATTTCACTTCAGAGAGACCAAATGATCTGGTGCTCAGGCCCAAAATCTTGTAGTCACCCTTGAGTCCTCTTCTCTCACACCCCACAGAAATCTGACCACTGTTTACTACTTCCAGTGTTACCACTGCAATCTACCACCATCTCCTGCCTGGATCCCTACAATACCCTTTAACTAGTCTCCCTGCTTCCACTCTGGCCCCTCAAATCTATTGTCCACCCACAGCCAGAACAACCCGTATAGACATCATATCCTGGTACTCCTCTGTTTAAAAACTCCAGTGGTTCCCATCTCAGAGTAAAACCAATGCCTTATAGTGGCTTGCAAGGTCCACATGGCCAGCTCCCTCACCTTTATTCAAATTTCATCTTCTCAGGTGCACTCTCATAACCACCTTCAACCATTCTCAAACTCTTCACCAATGCTTATTTTTCTCTGTGTAATCCCATTTACCTTCTAATATTCTATATAATTCCATTATTCTATTACTGGCTCCTTCCATTAGAAATAAGCTTCATTGTTTGCCACTATATCCCTTGCATCTATGACAGTGGTATGTAGTAGGTGCTCAATAAGTATTTCTTGAATAGTGAGTACAGATTGATATTTTGAAATATGTGAATGGTTTATCTATTTACAAAATAAAATCGGAGAAACAGAAAAAAGAGGATTTAAGGAAATAAAAGAAAAAGAAAAAAGTTGCTTAGCTAAATAAATTCATTTAGGTAAAAAAAAAAATGAGACAGTTCTGCGAATATTCTCCAAACTAAATCATTAAGTGAGAAAGCCAGGTGCATATATTTAGAAAAGTTATATTCATATATGCTTCTGAAGTGTACTAAAGAAATTAGTTCTAAGGATTGTCCTTAGGTCAGGGAACTGGGTAGCTAGAGGACAAGCGTGGGCAGGCACTTGCTTTTCAAAGAGCATCCTTCTGTATTTAAAAAAAAATGTTTTAACATATGCAAACAATACCTACTCAAAAATAGAATAACAGATTGTCATTGTGTTATACTCCAAATTTAACTCTTAATTGATTAGAACTGAAACATGCAAAGTCTTTTTAAATGGGAAGAATGGATCCCAAGACTTAACTGTAAGACATGTCTGAATGTATTTAAGTCCCTGAAGAAATAATGTGTCTAGATAAAGGTCAGTCAGCCACAGTACATTGCAAACTTGTTCGGTGTCCATCAAGCACCATCCTGTGGAGAAGCTTACTAACCCAACCAACTTTGAGTGCTTAGTACAGTAGCAAGCCATAATTGTTCCATCTAAAAGGACGTAGTTAGAAAAGAGAAATGTGCCACATCCCCCTACAAACACACTCTTCTTGGAAAAGCATTTCCCTGTTGAGCAGGAATGCTACAAGACCAAGAAGAGGGTACTCCTCACCCCAGCCAGCCCTGCCTTTGGGCATGTTAGTGTTTGGCTTTCCATTGGTGTGGTCAACATTCCTATCTCTTCATTCAACTTGAGTTTCCAGTAAACTCATTGCCTGTCTATAACAAATCTTCGCCTGTCTACAGAGAAATGATTTAAAAAACACAGAATAGTCACTTTCCTGCCCCAGATATATGAATATATTTTTTTGGAAATATCACTTTTTTAAACTGTTACTTTGTTGATTTTTTGTGCTATCATAATGCTTTCCATAAAACTTAGATGTCTTGGTACCAATGTATTTCCAGGTATTTAATAAATTCTCTTTTCAATTTTCATATTCCTGGAGCCAGCTTTAGATTATTTGACTTCTCGCACTTGAAATTCTTCACTGGGAATGAATGCGCTGGCCAGCCACAACTTCTAAGTATTCTGATTTCTGAGTCAGTTGTTTTAATTGCAAATAAATAAGTGTCCAGGCATTATGGTGTTTGGACATCTGCCTCAAGGTCGTTTAGTGTGAACAAACCCACAGGAGAAAGATTTGCTCTCAGAACTTACTAATGGTAGCCCAAGAGTGTCCCCTACCTTCTGGCAAACTCACAACCCTCTGCCAGCTCCCAAAACCTCTATTCTCACCCCAAGCCCCAAGACAGACAGAAGCAAATGATAGATATTCTAACACTTTGCCCAGAAACTTAATGAAGTTAAGTATGTCTAAGATTTGATACATTGCACATTAGCCAAGCCCTTTACTCATTCACTTTTTGATTAGAAGCAAACCTTATCAGGTTTGAGTAGATCATCTATTTCGAAAATGTTTCAAGACACATTATTATTGACCAGGAATGCTAAATTATATAAATTCTTCTTTTAGTTATTGTCTAAAAAGTATATGCTCATATTTGTTCGGTATTTGCATAAAGAAATAAAAGGATATACTAAAAAACTAATCAATGTTAAAAATAGAATGGGGACAGGAAAGGGAATGATACTTTCTGTGGAAAACCTTTTAAATCATTTTGAGTTTTGGACTACAGGAACATATTACACATTCAGATTAGGAAAAAGTAACATCTATCTTTATGTAGAGCCTTATTCATGTTGGAATTTTTTTGCATGAGGCATAAAGAAATGCCACACTTTTGGTGTCCTCTGTGCCCTCTGCAGGGAATAAAATCAGATCCTTCCATAGACCAAGGATTCATAGGGATAATATGTGTCATAATTCCATTTTCTAGTTTCCATATTTGAAGCTTAGACATTTTGAGACCTTGCCCCTCCCAGGATAAGCCAATTCCTAGAGATAGTAAACAACTTGCCTTTGAGCATGCTTCTCAAATGCAACCAATTCAGAGCTCTCACCCTTACAACCTGTTCTGTGGAGCACTCAATCTGAATCATTGTCCACCTGCCCTACTCACTTCAGGGCCAGGTACCAAGCTAGTTACAGCCCCTGTGCCCCAGAGCCCACTGAAATAATTCAATCTAGCCAATCTTAAACCTGCTTACACTGCTTCTCCTGTTCCTCCTTGTAGAAGCCACAGTGAAGGCTCTTGTGCACAGCTCTCTCACCTCCTTTTGTCTCCTGACAGCCCTGTAGCTTCCCAGTATAGTGGTGCTGCGGTGTAGTGTGACCCACTTTTCTTGGGATCTGTGAGTAATAAACTATCTTTTCAATGGCAATCTTTCTGATTTGTTGGTCTTGCCATATTCATGTGATATTAAAATCTACATTTTAAATCTGTATGAACCTAGAGTAGAATATTGGTCTGTGGGAGGTATATTAGCATAGCTGACATGAGACAGAAATTTCACTTGCAATAAAAATGCTTGTAATTTGAGAGAATTCCCTCTTAAATGAAGACCAAGAATGCTTTTAATCCTCAGGGGAGGAAACAGTAAAGATTAGGACATATCTATCACTCGGGGCAGTTTGGTTGCCAACACCCCTGCATATATTCCTATTAATGAATGTTATATCCATGAGAGCTGTTTTTATTAACAAGCCCCCAGTCTGCTCAATTAGCAGGAATCTTACACTTGTCTACTGTCCCACAAGGACAAGTAATGCCTAGCATGTCAATTCTGCCAGCATCATCACAAGGCAGACCTAGATCACATCCACATTGTGCATCCTACACATCAAGCAAAGGTCATCTGTGAAATCCAGCATTTATAAAAAAGAGGGCATGATTTCTCTGCCTATAAATAGAATTCGCTGAAAGTTCATTTCAAATAGTAAACTTAGGCTATTTAAATGATTTGATTTGCCAAAGTTTGTTTATTTTAATTTCTACTGCTTAGCCTATCTAATGCAGTAAATTTCTCGACACTAGTCTTCATAATTGTTAGTGAAAATGGGGAGTGCTCAGGCTGCCACTGCCATGGGTCTTCTGGTTATCAGGACAGCATGAGGGACATGTCATAGAGCAAATAACAAGATAAGCAAATTGTTCTAAAGCTGTCTCTGGAGAAATGTCTGGGCAAGATGCAGCGTCATGCATGAACCTGCACTCTTCTGGTATTGATTCTCTGAACTGACAGTTTGAAGCCTAAAAATTTCCAATCTTATACTTGGTTAAATTTGTTACTGTTGTTTTTTGCAACACTACAAAATTGAGATATTTCACATAAAAAATTTAGATTTCCAGCTTCTATTGAAAAACTCGGAGAAATGGCTGCACTGGATCCACACTATATCGGTCCAGCAGTAACTGCTCCCTTTACACATAGAATGCGTCCTCACCACTCCATATGGCCCTGCCCACAGTGATGCTGAGTGCTGGTAACCATTTACCATTGTATTTAAATATTTATCTGTGTTTCTGGTACTTTCCAATGTGGAAACATGAAGAACAGGCCTAGAAGATCATGTTTTCCAGAACAAAATGAAAGCCAGATAATGTACTGTTGTGTTTTATAAGAAAACAAATTTCCAAACATTTGACCCCTATTTTAAAGAACCCATTGTGTACTAATCGGAAACAGTGAAACTTCTCAAGTGAAAGCTGAGAGAAGGCTTGGGGTGCCAACCAAGGGCCCTGATGGGAAATATAATCCAAATAAGCAGATGAGCTCAGAGGCTGCCGTCAAACAGACCAGACAGCTGGGGAGCAGCTCCCCATGGCATGTGGATAATGAAGAAATCTCAGAAATCAGTTACTGAAACTTGAATAATAATTAACTAAACATGGTGACTGAGTTTAACCTTAACTGCTAAGCAAGTAGCCCTATCCTTGTGCAGAACTGAATCTTACCCCTCAAGAGAAGAGGTCAACCCACTTCCGCAAATAATAGAGAATTTGAAAGCAAGATGCATGAAACTGAACACAGCTGGAAGGCAGAAGGGAAAGGGAAAATACATGGAAATCCCATATGCAGCTGGGTCACAGAAGAGGTTTCCAGTACTGCCAAAAAGAAAAACGGAGACGGGGAAAACCCTAAACAAAGACAAAATCTGTTCTCTTTTTATTTGGACAGATTACTCCCTCTGGTGAGAAAAAAAAACACATTCCTAAATAACAAAGAGAGGACAGTGCTCAAGAGCAGTGTTTGGTTTCTACCCCGGTCCTGTCAGGGATTAAAAAGAGTCACACCTTTTATACACGAACACGTTAAATCCATAAAAGTAGAATATTTTATTTAATTAAAATAGATTAAAAAACAGACTGTAAAAGAATTAGAATTCTCAATAATTTACTATTATTTACATTAGCAAATGTTGGTCATTAGTAGACACTGAGATAAGCAGGAAGAACCCAGCCCCTCCCCAAGAACAAAGGGAAATGGGGCGACTCCTCTCATTCCCACCCTTTCATGTTAATATGGCAATTACAATGAGAGCTGGGTAAACAGCAGGAGAGGTGAACCTCAGGGGCCCAGGGTGGTTAAAGCACCATCACCCTGAAGAGATGCTGACAGGCCAGGCAGGAACTCTTTTCTTCTTGGGGAGAATCATTAACCCAGTCCCAACTCATACAGGCACCTGACTGTCAATGGTTTCCCCTGTGCCTGTTTCTATTCACAATTAACCTTCTGTAAACAGCACCTTTGCTGACACAAAGCCACAGTTTCCTGATAGAAGATGAAAAACAAATGAAAGCCACACATCCTGGTTCCCAGGGAAATCCTGATTACTTAACATACCATTCCTATGTCGTCCAGAACTTGGCAACTCAATAAAATCTCACATGGATTGTTCTGTGGGCTTGTCATGTGAGGGGTGGTGGGGGTGAGGAGGACCAGGTGGGCCTCAGCCACTGTACCAAGAGGAAGATTTCCTTCCTTTCCAGGAAGCAGTAATAGCAGAGGAAGAACTCAGGAAGGCCCTGGATGCCCTGCCCTTGTATATCGATATCCTGCAGGCACTTGTGGCTCCCCAACACACAGGTGGGGAGCGAGCCCTCGGAATGCAGAAACAGGCTGGCAGTACGGAATGGAGAGAGAAGACCCCTTAGCAGCAGCAGCAGGCTGCACGGGATAATCAAAACCTGACTTCTGGTTGTTGGAAACCCTGGGGTCAGCCTTAACCCAGGAAAACCCAGACGCTCCACTCACAGTACACCAGGCCTCACTGGTGCAGGCTGCTGGATGTGGCCTGGCAGCAGAGCCATGCCTGGTCACTGTGGGCATGGCCTAACCCCGGCTTGAAGCTTGTGCAGTGGACACCAGCAGAACCAAAAGTCAAGGGCTGAGGAATGAGGGGATCCAAAGGAGACTCAGTCCAAAATATCTGTCTCGAAGGGGACCAGGTGGTAATAAGACAGGTTGGTGACATAAGCTGCTGGGTCCTCGCCATCCTCCAGCTCTGAGGAAAACTCATCACCATTCTCAAATCTGAAATGAGAAGGACAGAAGTAAGGGGTTAGGCTGGCTCACTGCCCCCAACCCCGATGAAATGTCAAACGTATGGAGGGCTTTCCACGATGCTCTTCTCAGTACACAGGCCATCGGACCAGTGGGCATAGCCTTTTCAATGCACATTGAGGAAATGTGGACAAAACCATGGTTATAAATTAGTTAGGTTAAATAGAGCCTATTTTAAAGACTGTTACAGCTCTGGTTTTTACTGTCTTAGAGACTGCTATCTATATTTATTAGCCGACAGTTATTGAGGCATTCATTCATTCATTCATTCATTCACAGAGTGATGATTTTTCTCTATTTAGGGACTATTCTCTGTCAAGCTCTGGGGACACGGCAGTAAACAGAGTAGGTGGCCTGTCTTTGGGAACAGGAGCCTACCACGTGCAGGGCCCTGGAGACAACAGCAATGATAAGTGATAAAAGTCGCTGTGGTCACAGGCTTATAATCTAATTGTATCCTTGGGTCACATGCACACATGAAGAAGGAGACTGGGAAGCAGGAGGATCCTGCAGAGGTGCTGGGTGAGGGTGGTGACATCGGTGGAGGGAGGGCTCCCTTTAGAGCAGGAATCCCCAACACCTGGCCCATAGACTAGTACCAGTCTGTGGCCTATTAGGAATCCGGCCACGCAGCAGGTGAACAGCGGGTGAGCAAGCAAAACTTCATCTGTATTTACAGCTGCTCCTCAGCTCCACCTCATATCATCAGGCATTAGATTCTCATAGAAGCACCGGTCCCTGGTGCCAAAAAGGTTGGGGCTTGCTGTTCTAGAAAGAAGCCTTCATTTGAGAAGAGAGGAGGTACATGTATCCCAAATGTGAGATGACATAAATACCTTCTTCATACAGATTCCCCCATGAACTGAAACCATTTTCTCTCCCTGTCTAATCCAGACATAGCTTCCTAAAGCAGAAAAACAATAAGACTCTAATCTTTAAAAAATGGGTAACACAGAAAAGCACAGGAAGCACATTCTCTCCAAGAAGGGATACCAAGATGCTGCTTATGCTTTTTTGGAAACATTATCCTCAACTAAGAACTAGTCCAAGCACAGTAGGACCTGGCAGAGGAGGCCAGGGCAGCAGCTCTTTCCTGACCCTCACAGGAAAGTGGGAAGGATGAACCCCAGTGTACACCCTGTCTCTGCATTGGTTCCTAGCACTTGAAGGTGTCACTAACTAGTAGACCCTTATAGAAGCTCAACTATACCTGGAAAGCTCTGGAAGACTGGGAAGAACGCAAACTGACCAGACTACACAATAATGAGTGTCTGACTTGGCTACATTGGCTGGGGAGCTGAATGGGGATCGAGGAGATGTGGGCCTACCTTTGCATCAAGAGCATACAGTGCATTCAAGCCACTGCTGCTGTTACAGAAAAAATAAAAATAAAGAGCACATAATGCAGAATCATGCTAGCTTCGAACATGGGGCTCCACAGGCAGCCACAGAGCTGGGTTTTCCTTTAACTCCATGTTGAGGGATGTACAGGCTGCTCTCAAAAAGAAAGAGATGAAGTTTAGCAGAAAAGTGAGTGTGGCCTGTGAGGGAGTGTGTCTCACATAGGCAAGGCCACCTCTCAAGCTTTAATATAAGATGGTATATCTCTTCCTTCGAATCAACATTGCAATGAAACCTAAAGGGAACCCTTAGGTAGAGGGAAATGCTCAAGCCAGGAGAGATACAGGGTCACCATAGTGAAGGCCAAGATGCAGCCCTGCTCAGCTTCCTACCCTCCCTGCACTTCCTGCCCTAATGTCAGGTAACCCTGAGGGAAGGAGAACTGGGATGAGTGTGTCACCTCAGCCCTGGGCAGGCCTGGCAAACGCCTGGCAAACTGAGGGCCACCTCAGTCTGGAGGAGAATTTCCTAGGAGTCTGGTGACCACTCTAGAAGAGGCTTGGCTGTCCCGCTGACTCAAATCTCCATCAGGCACACACACCCATTCTCTGAGTGCAGTAGAGTCTCTGGTCCTAGGTACTGATACCTGCTCTCCCCAGGGGACAGGTGGGGGCTACCTACTAGGCTCTATGGCACAAGTCCTAATGAGCAAGCTGGACAGCATTGAATTCACAGCCCTGGGGCCAAACAATCCACCAGAAGCACCACTGATGACAGGTGTAGCCAGGAAGTAAAGCCTCCAGTTACTCAAATGCCATCTCTTCATGACCTCCCATTCCCAGACATGCCTCTGCCTGACAGCCCTGTGCAATGTGAAAACAGACCCTCCCAAGAGACAGACAGCAGCAGACCATCAACTTAGCTGTGTAGCCCTAGATTAGGTAACCCACAAGCCCCAGGCAGAAATTCCCTCTAAGGGCTCCCCTGAGCCACTTGGGGGCAGACATTTCCTTGTTGAGCTTTCTTAGGATAATGGGTTTCCCTTGCTCTCTCTCCCTACTGGCCAGGTGTCCCGGAGCAGGTGGCCATACACTGAAGCTATGTCAACTCCATCCACTTGAAGCTATGAGATAGCTGGGAAAGTCATGTTACCACTCTTGCTTTCTCTGTGCCTCTCCTTAGCAAAACTCTTCACAGCTGAACTTACTTCTAAAATCTGGCTTCATGCCAGGATGCAGAAGGCCTCTGGAGATAGAAAAGGGTGCTCCAGGAACACTGTGGAGCCAGAGTTAGGATCCTGAAACAATTAGTGATAAAGGAGGGTCTCCACCAAGACAAGTCCTAGCCAGACTCTCCTCCCATGAAGCTCTCCTGTCCTGCCATCCATTTGATACACATCAGCCCAGCACCCTGTGGTGCCGGTCCTGCATTAGCATGGAGCATCCATGAACTAATGTCTGATTAGCAAACGTAGGGCAGCCAAACACACCACTTCTTATCATTTTCCTTCTTAGGTAATGAACTAAAGTGCTATCAGTATATGTATACAGCGGGTACAGTGCGTGTGATATTAGAAAGGCATGTGTCACAGAACTGAGAGCCATCAAAGGAGGCTTGGGCTACCTGCCAAAACCCAGGCATATCCTGGGGCCACACTTTGTCCTGCGGTGTCACACACCTGGCCCAGGTGTGTGTGTGGGTCTGTCCTAGCCCATTTTTATTTTTGGCTGCATGGATGGGCCGGGACCTGGGACACCAAGAGGCCCCTCCACCCATGGGTCGTGCTTCTTGTGTGCCCGCAGAGAGGCTGTGTGTGCAGAGCTATCTTTGGGAACTCCTGAGTGAGGCATTTCAAGCTCCTTCTCTAAGGTTTTCATAATACCTGACCCTGTGAGATCATAAGGGTCCCAAAGGTTAAGAGAAGCTGGGACAAGTTAAATAACTTCTGGACACTCACAAAATCAGTAAGAGCTCTGGGCTGGACCTTGACAGTCAACAGAAGCCAAGTTGTGATGTCCTGTCAAACTGCTGCCCCATAATTCCCAAGGAGATGGCCAGAAGCATACCAAGGAGAGAGGTGGCTGTGCTTTCCTGGAATACTTGTCATGGTCAAAGTTGTTACCAGAGGAAGGGAGAAGAAAGAAGAAGTGGTGTCTTTGGCTGCCCCACCTTTGCTAATCAGACACAGCCTCACTCCCTTCAGACCAGGCCCACTGGGCCAGGCCCCAGCCACCTAGGAATCTGGAGAACCTCCAGCCCTGAGATGTGAGGCCAATATGCAGGTGACACTTCTCCCCATCCCAGGAGGCCAGGCCCTATGAGCGAGGCTTGTGGCCCCGGTACCCCCTCAGGACCCAGCATGGACCAAACCTGAACTGAAGCCTGGCAACTAACTTCTCGATGGTCCCTCACAGCCAGCCACTTTGGCAAAGGAACTCTGTTCCCACAAGGTTTGTGAATCAAGGTCTCACTGTCCTCTAGAAAAGGCAAACTCTTTAAATAAATGTTCAAATATAGGCAGCATGGCTTGGCATTTCTGGCCACTTCTACTTCCTGCCTATGGAGCTCTGTATGGCAGCGAACCCCAGCCTCTGGCACTAGCCAACAGCTCAAGAGATCTTGTCTGTAAAACTATATTCAAATCAGTGTACTTACAAATGTTCTGTAGAATCCACACCCAGGTGTTGCTCTTTTCCGTTTGGGATACTGTGGTCAATAACAATAGTTTCTGTATTTGCTAAACAAAATCCATTGGACCTCATGATTTCTGAAAATAAAGCAATAAGGTAAACATTCAGGAAGGGTCAGGTTTTGAAGTCTGGGGCTTATACCAATCTCCATACTTCTCCCTCCACCTACTGCTGTCTCCCTGACCCATTAAGAGAACACTCTGTGCCCCAGCGGCCCATTCTGGAGCTCTGCCACACAGATTCAGGGACTGACGCCAACCTCCACAGGAGCCACACCTGCTGACCCTATGCAAGCTGAGAGCCATCTCTCACCCCCAGAAAGAAGCTGGCTGTCTGAGTACCCTTCCCATATGTCCTTCCTCCTGGGTTTAAAGCTAGGGCAGAAAGAACATTGAGCTTGCTCTTTCAGGTCTATCACACACTGCTGGGGGTCTTCATTAGGTTTCCCAATCTGTGTCTGAGGTGGGATAACATCATCTACCACCCTGGGGTGCCATGAGGATCAAATGAGGTAGGTCAGTGTGCATTTTAAACCAAATGGGTGACTTCATTTTTTTACTTTATATAATTCTGTATATAAATTGATTTTTCTTGCCAACAAGTAAAAATTTGACAATCTGAAAAGGCCAACAAAGAAAACGTCTTCTCATTGGCTATATGGTGTTAGCTTTTTGAGGACACAAGTCTGGTATTTGTCATGTGCTAGAAGAGGTAGGAATGGGGATGCCTGAGGGTGTGGCAACTGAAATAGCACAGGCTGGAGCTTGGACAATGCACCTCGGCCCAACAATGAGCTACACAGTCTTGGGACACAGTCATCTTCCCATTTATGGCCTAATACAAGGAAACGTATAGCTCAAAATAGCCCTTCCTCTTTCCTGGCATGGCATAGACAATAGGAGCATTCCTACTGCCCAATCTCATTGCGTATCTGATGCTATTGATTGATTGTTTTATTTTTTTTCTTATATCTCACCATAATTTATTTTATTCCCATATATGAATTTGTTTTTTTTTTAAGTGAAATTGTAACTCCATGTTTATTTTTAATCTTTATAGGTACTTGGTTCTCAGTTCTTTGAATTTCTCTCCATATGAAGAGTACCGGGAAAATATAAAAACATGAAGAAAGAAAAATAGAAGATTTCCTCCTCACTCCTCCCACAGGATTTAAATGACTATTCATCAATCAGATCTGTCAGGTAACTGCTAAAATTTCCACTTGACTTTCTGGAGAAATGACAGCTCGTTTCACTGGTTTTCTGCAACACCAGGTCAGTCAGACTCCAAGTGACATAAGCACAGCACCCTGCCCTCCCGGAGCTCACCTGCCTTCCCTGTTCGAGAACCAGCATGGACAGCCTGCAAGTTGTCAGAAGAAGCACTGAAAGCTAATGAAAAATCAGTGCTTGGAACCTCTAGGGTCAACTACATTTCTAGGTGCAACAAGAGCAAAAAGATGTTTACCAAATTCTGAGTGACTCTGAAGATGAATAAATCTTAACAAGAAAGATTAAGTTTCTTTCATCTTTCAGTTTTAGACATATGGCAGCAGTAATAAAAGTAATAATAATAATAATAATAATAATAAAAAAGAAACCATTTTCTTTATTGCTTTCATTAACTCTGACTCAAATCTATCTCAGGAAGCATATAAAACCTCAAAATGACCTCAGTAACAGTCATCAGACAGTTCTCAGCCCCTTTCTCTCAACCCTTTGCCAAGAGAATTTGCTGGGGGGAACCCTACAAGTGACAACAAATGTTAGTGCCTCAAAACATTTCTGAACTGGTAATGAAGAGATACCTTGTATATGAGCTTCCTATTCTTTCTTAAATGTGAAATTCAGAGCTCTACAAAGTGGAATCTTTATCAGTCTCTGAAAACAGATCTGTAACAAATAATTCCTTGGTTGCCTATGCTAAGCCTTTGTGCACAGAAATGTGCTTTAATTTTTTGCAAGGCCATCTGGGCCCTTGAGGAAACTTTAGTACTTCTACTTATGCCTGGGGAGCAGGTTACTTCTTGCTCGGTTTCTTCGTCAGTAAGATAGGAACAACAGCATCCATCCCAAAAGGCACAGGTATAGATTAAATGAGAGGGTATTTGTAAAGAATTTATCAAGTGTCTGGAGCTCCATAAATGGTCGTTATTACCATTGTTAATGTCTTCATATCTATTGTATTATGCAAATAAAAAGGAAATATTATGGTTACAGATAAATTACAGCATCTAAAGCCTATTTTCAAATATATTTAAAATATGAATTTTTAAGAAATCAATTTAGTACCTACAGCAAAAATCACTGGCCAATTTAATTATTTTATCATATATGTGACTAATTCCATGAAAGAGTTAGTTCATTTTCAAGCCACAATTTATTGTATTCATAATTTTTCACGTGAAGTAGAATATGCTTTGGCATTTCTTCTTTTTCAAAATGTTTTCTTTTGAGCTAATTTGAGAATTACAGAAAAGTTATAAAAACAACACAAGTACTCACATAGCCCTCACTAGCTTCTAATGCTAACATTTTAGGTAACTATGGTATAATGATCAAATTTACTAAACATTTTACTAAACATTAAGAAATTAACTAAACATCTTCCTCACTTGAGTTTCACCAGCTTTCCTACTAATGTCCTTTTTTTGTTTTCTGTTTCAGATCCAATCTAGGATCCTTTGTTGCATCAAGTTGCTGTCTTAGTTTCCTATGATCTCTGACAGTTACTGCCTGTCTATTTTCACCTCTCATTACCACAACACTTTTGAAGAGGACTGATGAGTTATTTTATTGACTGTCCTTCAGTTAGCCTGATGTTTTGTGATCTTTGACTGAGGTGGTCATGCTGAGTGATGTGGCGTTCTCCTCCACACATGATCTCCGAGGGCGTGTAACGTCAACAGGCCTTACTCCTGGGATATCAGCCTGGAACACTTGGGTAAAGAGGTTTCTGCCAGTTTCTCCAAAGTAAGGTTACTATCTTTCTCTTGGTAGTTAAGAAATATCTTTGGGGAGATGCACTGAGACTCTGCAAATCCTATTTCTCTTCAAACTTTTGCCCACTAATCTTAGCATCTACTAAGAATAGCATCTATTCTTTTCTGTAAAAATTACTTCTGTGGTATTTGTCTAGTGGTGATTTTCCCTTTTATTTTTTTACCACAGCCATGTTTTCATATGTCCCATATGCCATCAGTTCTTCAGTTCATTAACTGATATACTCCTTTTTTTTTTCTTCAGCATTTAGTTTTGGCCCTTACAGCATTCCTAGTGTAGCTTTCCTCCCTTTCAAGTGCTTGCTCCCATTATATTTTCAACGTACTCCAGCAACAGAACAAAACTTAAGGCAATGCCTTTTTATTAACTGGCTAACTGGGCTATCCCTGTACAGTGAAAATTAAGGTTGAAATTATACAGATAGCTGGTTAATAAAAAATGATTATACTTCACTTCCAGATCCCCAAAACTTGAATAATCTGATCTCTGTGGCTGATATTTGATTAGTTCAACCCTCAGATCAAGGCTGAGGGTTATGTTTCCTTTAAGGCTGCACAGACACAGCCACACTGTAAAAAGGTAAATTTAAGTTTTATTATATTTTATAAGCATTTAGATTAACATGGGATGAAGAATGTTTAAGGTTGTATTGACCCAAACCATCACCCCTGAGACCATAGTGCTCCCTGACAGTCCTTGCTGTGGGCTCAAGACATCACTTACTTGTCACTAATAGTGCCTGGTGCCACCTGGTGGTGCCACCCTGACTACTACACAGTCTCAACATTTGAGAGAAGAGGCTGAGCATTCAGTCTGGATGCAAATCATGAGTGTGAAGAGAAGCCTATGACAGCCAGGGAGGCCAGTGTCCCCCTAAATACCACAACAGTGGCATGAGAAGGCATTAAGAATCTGTGGGGAGAGGTGGGGTTGGGGTGAGTCATGGTAGGTCCAGGTGTTTTCACAAGTGAATGGAATTTAGCAGGATAGGAGTAGACAGGCAGGCTTTGTATGAAAAGAGTGGAGATGGACAGCTATAACACACGGAAAGCCCAGGTAAGAGGAGGCTAAGGGTCTGCAATGGAGGGTTCTATGGTGACAAAATCAGAAGGCTAAAGTGAGCCAGACTCTGACATGCCTAGAAGGATGAGGGGAGAGAAGCTTTATTGTGAGCTTAATTAAGGTTTTGCGAAAATTAAGGACCCAGGAAGTCAGAGTTCTGGGATGGCTGATATCAGTTCTGAGGTGTATCCTGGGGAAAGTGCTCCAGGTGTGCCAGTGCTCTCCAGGTCCTGAGGCTCAGAGCCTAGGGATCCTCAGACCCAGAAACATCTTAAATACAGGACCAAGACTGAACGACGTGGTTTGCCCACGTGTGTACTAGTTCTTCAAGGAGACGTCAGTGTTAATGAATAACAGTTTCATTAAAAAATACTTTTGAATTTACCATAGTTCGTTGTCTGACTATACTTATTTCCTAGCTCAGTGAATAATGAGAGTGCATCTTACATCCCATGGGACCATCCCCTCATGCTTGCATGCCTGCATACTAACTTATGTTGGAAAGTATTCGCTCAGACACGGTGAGGTCCAGCTAGTCCAGGAGCAAAGAAGGAAAGGTTGGAAAGTTTCAAAGGGAGGATCCCCAGACTTGGTGGCCAGTAGATTGGGCAGGGAGAAAAGAAAACCTCCTGGAGTCAGAGAATCTTAGCTTTGCAAGGGTGGGAGAGGAGCTCCCCCAGCCTGCCACCTCCTGCACGGACACCTCAGACAGGCTCCCTGACTTGAGCCTTTTGGGGACAGACCTGCAGTAGATGTTTACAGACTCCAATGTTAGGCAGCCCTATTTGTTGCAAAGTATTCTGTGATGAGCCAAAATTGGCAGTAGTCACTTCCACCCACTACTATGTTCCAGGGGTAGAGCATGCTGCTCAGATGACCTAATTCTTGGCTTGCTTAAGAACATCAACGTTCGTGCCTTCCTAGACCGGGATGCTGTGCTGCTAGTTGTGGATACAAGGCCTCACTGAGCCTCATGTTCAGTCCTCACAAAAAGATATGGAGAACCTATTTCAAAACTCAGCATGGGGCTTTTCAGTTACTTCTGTTAAACTTTATATCTACTCTCAGCCCTTTAGGATACACATAGTCATGCATTTCTCCAAGTCACTGATAAAACAGGACACTAAGACAGAGGGCTAGGAACATATCAGTTGTTGCACTCTAAATGTTACTCAGAAACTGCCCAGAGCTCAAGTCTGTCCTTCTCACACTCTGGGACCCAACCTGAAGCAATAGTCCAGCTCCTGCTACCAATACAGGCCCTGAAAGGATGGTGCTGCTCTTTGCTCTCCCATTTGCTCAAAACAAGAAAGCAAAACAGAGACACAAGTTTTGAGACTCTTCCACTGTGTACTAAAGAACAGATGCTTGCCCTGTTCCAGGTGACAGCATGCAAAATCCAACACGACTGACAATTAGTGTCCCAGAGGGCTCTCTGAGCCGATGAGACTAGTGTCCACAGATATCCAACAGGATAAATAATGGTCATTTTCACTATCCTACAAAGGAAATTCTGGATACTAGGTGCCAGCTAAGGTGGGCTCCTGAACTCCCCTGTACTTCTTTCTAAAATGTACAGGAAGCTACTGTGGGTAGATATCAAAAGTAGCAGAGAGACAAATCCATTATGCTCACACACAGTCATATCTAGAAGCACCTTTTCCATTCCAGGTCCCCAGAACTTGCCCACCCTATCCACCACACCTAGCACACATTTGGAACTCTCATCCCTGCTATGGCACAGAACTTAACAAGGACACTGACATCCTTCCAATTTGTCCTTCTCTGTCTCCCCACCGCCATGACCAATTTCTTCTTAGCTCTAGGCTCAGGTCCCCTCTCACTTCCTGATTCTTTCTCCAACAGCTTCCTTCTGAGTCCTTCTCCTTCCCTCCTCTTCTTACCTCCTCTTCCATTCAGAAATGGAGTGCTGGATACAGCCTCCCTCCTTCTCTCCTTCCTACAGATCAAGATGTTCTGTAGGCTCTCACCCTTAGCTGAGCTGCATCTCCTCTTACATCTGCCTTCCCTCATTTTCCACCCAGCAGACTCCTGTAAGACCTCACTCAAATACTACCTTTTAGGTCAAAACAAGTTGACTGACTGTTGCCTGTGGAAGCCCAGTACCAGAGACCACCTGGGACAGAGCTCTTTTCCCTCCAGAATGCTCCTTAGCAGCTTTCACTAAAACAGTACTGCAAAATAAGTGTTCTAATGACACATCTTAGAAAGCTACCAAAAGGGGGGAAGTCACGCTCCCCTTTCCTTTCTACCTGACTCACAGGTGAGCTGGCCAGCAGCTCTGCTCAGCTGATGATTTCCTCTGACTACTGCTGACTTTGCCTCTAGTTAAATTTGTAGTTTTTTTATCAATGCTAGTGATATCTAAACTGTGTATCTCTTTTGGTCTTGGATGCCCTCAAACCAAGAACCAAATTCAATGCCACACTATGAGGACTATCTTATTTTAGCAAGCTAGACTGTTGATTCCAGTAGTTTGTTTCAAATTGCCTCGTTAATGTTTTCATTATATTATTTCTTAAGTTCCAATTTATATGCTAAATAACTCACTGTGAAGTAGAGAGAGTGTATGTAAACTGTTAGAAAACAGCTTACATAAAGATATGGTTAACAGCCTCTCACCCACTATTATCAGCATTCTGTTGGATGGTATTTCTGAATCCCAAGGGTGGAAGGTGTGCCCAACTATGCAGGCAATGCACAGGGAGGGTTTCTAGAAAACCACCGCTGTCAAAGCAGCACTCTCCCTCCTGGCCTTCCCTGTAGCTCTTACCTGATATTTTCATTGGACTTTGAAAGCTGGGTTGAATTTTATGTACATTGTCATTTTTTAACACCTGATCCAGAGGAGATCTTTCAAAGAAGGTGAGCACGACTTCTGACCTAGAATACTGGAAAGAAATATGTTCATTACTAAAAATTAATCCTCTGCAAGGTGGCTCCATCTGATGCTAATGCCCCTGAGTTGTTCAGAGAGCCCGCAGTACTGAGTACACCGAGAAGGCGATCACTTGTTTTGTTTATTTATGGCCCCAGGTGGCTAAAATGCAAGGCCCCAGGGATAGGTAGGATGTGCTTAATGGAAATAGCTAGTTTTTCTGAGTGCTTGGTTCCTGCCAGCTTTTTGTACACATCTCCCTTCACTTCTCAATAAACTGTGAGCATGTCCACTCTCCCCACACACAGAAGAGGAAACAGAGGTTTACAGCAACTAGGCTGTCTGCCCGACTCAAGACCAAGTTCTTAATCACTTCTGCACATGAAGCTTGCAAACTTCACTTAACGGCCACCTGCCAATGTTAATGCTGACACTCCCTTTGGCTCCCACAGGCCCTCTTCTCAAATGCCCTCAGTAAGACCACTGGGCTTCTATAGAGGCAAGAAAGTGAAGACCACCATGGTGGAGGGACAGTGTCCTTTCCTACTTAACACCTCCTTGGCCCCTCACTTCCACCTCTCCCCCAGAGAGAAAAACAAAGCTGCTGGAGCCCACAGAAGTCTCCCTTCCCCCAGTTATATCCATCTGCCTCCCCAAGCCTGATACTTCCAAGCACAGGGAGTAAGCAGATCGTTTATCTAGAAGCTGGCAGGATGTGCCGAAGCCTCCCACCCAGCCTGGCCCTTATGGCACTTACTTTACATGGCATGCTTATGATGGTCTTCAACAGCTTCTCTACCTCATTGAGCCTGGTCTCTATATCATGAGCATCTTTGACAGCGACCAGTCCTAGAATTGAGACAAAAATGCCTAAAGTCAGAAAAACAGACCAGGAAATGTGCTTCTAAATTAAATGCAGGCAGTAGGCATCCTATGACGAGGATGCCATCCCCCAGTGTCATTGTCCACCAAAGATGTCTGGGAATATATGCTCAGCCTTACTCATGTACATACCTCTCTACCGTGAAACCCCTGCTCTATGTCTTATGTTAACTTTCAAAGACCAATGATTCACATGTGTACTGGAGTGGACATTGCCCATTCAAAAGAATTCTGGCAGGTTGGGGACAGTGGAATGAGTGAGGCAGACAGGCACATGTCACAGACAGACTATCTAAGACTCCTCTGAGCAGGATAGTTTGATTCAGCTCCCTAAATGCCCTGGACTCAGCCTCAGACAGCGCTCAGCCAGAGACCAATCAGCCTCTGCCAGTGTGGTAGCTGTAGCCAGGGGAGTTTGCCCAAGACACACCCACTCCCAACAACACAAAGGAAATACTCACTTTGCTGGCCACCATGACCTGATCACAGGACCCATATAAATGTAGCCCATTTTTAGACAAGTCATTTAAAAGCTGGGTTTGGAAGGGAAAAAATCAGAACTCTACCCAGAGAAAAACAAAGTGGGCATGACTTATAGCACTCTTCAGGAATCTGACTGTTTATCCTTGTTAGTTACCAGAAGTCCCAAGTGGCTGTTAAAAAGTATAGTATGTTGTTTTTAAAATACTATAACTTGCAGTATGGAGATTTAGGGTATGTTTGTCTCCCCACATGTACTGCAGAACACACATCTTCCCATTATAGTTTCTATACACTTGCTTCCTAGGGATGGGTAGAATTGGATTCCCTAGGAAACTGGCCTCTTCCCTGTACTTCTTATGACCTAGCATGACTGACCCTGTGAGCTATGACCAAACCACAGGAGCTGAAATCACAGAATTATCAGTTACTGAATGTAGGTTCTCCAGAAATTCTGGTTTCATTTGTTTTACAGGAGAAAAGGTAGTTCATTCTTTAAGGCAACTCATTGACTGAGAGTCTGTCTAAGTGATAAAATTAATTTCCTAAACTACATGATTGAAATGAAGAGGTCCAGAACATATGGTGCTTGGACACCAGACATAGGACAAGGGCATTTCTGAAAGCCTGGGTTACAGCAGGGAGATCCTCCAAATGTCAGCTGGAGTCAAGGCCAGGGGTCATTCTCCTGACTTCCTAAGGCATAGGCCACTTTGGGTGCTGGTGTCCTTACTTGTTCCTCCCTACACTCCTGAGCCACACTGGCCCAGATGGCCAGCTGCCAGCTATCCAGGAAACAGGAGCCCCAGAGGCGGCAGGGTAGGTGGTGGCTTGCCCAGTGGGAAACCCTGGGCCTCTATCACACAGCTCATGCACATACTTGAGTACACTGCCCAAGCTGTCACCACAAAAAGGGACCAGGCCACCTCTTCTTCCTCTTCCCAAGGTTGCCGCCCCCACCACACCACCCTGCATGGTGGGGAAAGTAGGGAGGAGAAGGAAGAAAATATGATAGTGCCAGATTCTCAGGATGCCTCTTCAGACTGAATTCCTGGCACAGAATTTCAAACACACACACATATACACACGTGCTGCACCAAAATGCTTTGATCTTCTGCTTGCTACAGTGAATCCCACAGAAGAAAAGAGGGCCAGTGCAAAATCCTTTGAGAAGCTGTTTTTAAAGAGGACAATTATGTAAATCATCCCCACAAAATGCTTCATTATTCCAAGAGAAGCGAAGCTATTATTATATTTCAACTTTTATTACAGCTAGAATACTAGTTTTAAATCAATCAAGTTTATGACACAGTAGTAGTATTTTATGTTCTGTGGTACATTTGTAGGAAGGTTAGCCTCTTGTACAGTGAGTATGCAGAGCAAATTTACACCCATTTTATAGATTGTAAAGTATATTTTAATAATCTTAAATCAGTATAGAGGTTTATAATTCTTGTATCTTGCTTTAGTAACATGTTTTGTTACATCTAAGATGTAAGTAACGTTCAACCCATGGCTGGGTTAACTTTCAGGGGTAAGATTCAGGAAAATACAATCTGCTCTACACTGATCTTTTAGGTGGCCAGATTTAGCAACTAAATCACAGGATGCCTAGTTAAAGCTGAACTTCAGATAAACAATGAATAATGCAATCGGATGAATAGACTTCTAAAAAATTATTCATTATTTATGTGGTGTTCTGTATTTTATCTGACAACCCTAACTTCTTGGTAATTCATTTTCTAGAATGAACTAGAGAAAGGCAAGAAGTATGTGGTCAGGCCTCTGGAAACAATATCAGTGTTTTAATTCAGTGCACAGTTTTAATTCAGTGTTATAATTCAGTACCCCAATCCGACCCCTGCCCACTTTACTATCCATGTGCCCTGTGACTCCCCCAAACCCTCACACCAACCTCCAAGGAACAGTTTCATTCTACCCAAATACAACCCCTGACTCCCATGTAGCACTGCTACTGGAGGAACCACTCCTGCTGACCTTACTCCAGACTCCTGTCCCACCTATCCCTTAAGGCAGTGGACATTCCTCCTGCTCTGTGAAGCCTTCCCCACCCTAGAGGTGTGCCTTTAGGCTCCCAGGAAACTCTCTCTTGACCTCTGCAGCATTTACTACACTGTACTGTAACTGCTCCTTCACCTACAAGTCTCCCCAAGCTCGCCCTAGAAACTTGAGGGGAGGAGGTACTTTTGGTTCATCTCACTTTTATCAGCAACCAGCACAGGGCCTGACACATGCATGGGATTCAATGTCTGCTGGCTGCTTATTGACTCAATCAAGTTGCCTAAGAGAGCACAGAAGTCAAATCTTACTTATCTCCTGTGACTGTGCTCCATCTTGTTCATGGGGTGGTAATTTAGTTAACACTTCCCCACATCACACTCAGCCAGACACCAGCCAGAACCAATTGGCCAGCTAGTGCCAGGTCATGGGCATAACAGGAGAGCTGCCTGAGGAGGGCACTAAGGTGGCACTAAGCGTACCAAGCCATGGGCTATCCTGGTTTGATTTTATTTGTGGAAGTGTGCAGAACCATATTGCTTCTTTTTTTCCCTGTCTTTCCGTTTCTGAATGGAAGTCAAATGGTACTCCTTGGGAACGGAATCATGCTTCAAAACAAAGGGAGGCTGAGGAAATTTAAATGGGAAAAAAAAGATGCTGGAATCCCTCTTTGCTAGAAATGACAGATGATTATTGTTTAAGCTCTGGGCTTTTAGCTGGGGCCACTTTTTTTTTTTTTTTAATCATTTAATCCCCCATCATGGCTTCCTGGGTAACAGTGACGTTGGCAGTCTGGATCAGCTGTCTTAAGGTGCTGTCCCCCTTTCTCTGAGGAAAATTATCTATGTGAATGACAATGAACACTAGCCTATCCACCAGGAGAGG
Source organism: Cynopterus sphinx (assembly GCA_030015415.1). Classification (NCBI taxonomy): domain Eukaryota; kingdom Metazoa; phylum Chordata; class Mammalia; order Chiroptera; family Pteropodidae; genus Cynopterus; species Cynopterus sphinx. The sequence continues at coordinate 48,045,060 of CM057387.1, forward strand.
CCTCGGCCGATTAAAGGTGGATTTATGAAGTGATGGATTCAGTTGAACTTACCAAAACCCACCTAAAAGCAGCAGACCTAGGCTAACTGATGCTACGTCCCACCACCAGAGCTGGGAGCACAGCAGTGAGGAGCAGAGACTGGCAGGGCTGGCCCATAGTGTCTGCCTTGCTCCAGCAGAGCCCCAGGTGAGGACGTGAAGTGGTCACCACTGTCCAAAAGGCTTTTGACAGCCTGGTCCTTTTAAAACTCCAATGTTCACATCTCTGTCCTCTCCTGGGCCCAGTAAATCACCCTACTTTAATTGTTTTAAGTATTTCCCATCAAATGATGGGTACATTAAAAGTGTTAGAAAAATATTTTTAAAAGGCAAACAATCCCAAAATTACTCTTTAGGGCCACAGTTTAGAAATAAAATAAATCTTCATTTTTAAATTTCAAATTGTTTCATGCTTCCTTCAGGTTTCTCAATTTCACAATTGGTGGAAACACCCAGCACTGAAAGGTAAAGTGTGAGAAGAGCCCATATTTGGGACATTAATGACTGGGATAGCATTTTTCAAATATCAATTGTTTACAGTAAGTAATTTTAAACTTTCTTTTATAGAATATGCTTAAATATAATAATTTAGTATTATCCAAAATTTTGAATATGTTCCAAATATTATTTATGGAATGATGATTTTAAGGAAATCTTGTTTAACTCAGTTTTACCATCTGAGATTGTAATAATAAATACTGCAGGTGGGAAAACAGTTGTGAATTTGCACAGTTGAGCAGAGAAAAACTCAAACCTCTTGGTTACGAGACTGTCGTTCCAGAAATGGCCAGCAGGGAGTGATAACACTCTATGGAAAACAAGATTTAGCCCAGTGAAGACACAAGGAAGAAACAATCCTCTCTACCAGCCACATTCAGGAAGAAGTTGTCTCAGCAGACTTCACAGCTCCTGGAAATTTTTCCAATTTCTTATAAAAGCATAATCACTAATTTAACCTCAATTTTTAAGATTTCATTATACACAATTTATGATATGAAATTTTTATCCAGATTTAGCTCGAATCAGTTAAAAATTTGAAACTGAAAGATAACATAATTATACATAAATTTCAGTGTGTCAATTTTATATACATTTGAGGGCTAAAATCAGCCTAAAGCAGCCAGGGTGGCCTTTCCTTCTAAACTTGTTTAGCCTTGAAAATTGAGAATGCAGATGTGTTTCTGTCAGTTTCAGGGTTAGTTTCTTTATGCAAACACAAACACCTGATTTATTCTTAGAAACAAAACTGAAACATGCTGGTATCAGCACAAAGATCCATCAGTGAGAACAAACAAACAAACCAGTTTCCTCATCTCAGAAACGTGGGTCCAAAGTCACTTTTTCAGGTTTGCACAAGACACCTCTGGGAATTGTCCCAAGCTTCCTCCAAGAATAGATGCTGGAGATCTGAAACTAACCTGAGTGCCTTCTACTGCTATAATTTTGGAAATAAAGACGAGCAGCTTCTTGGGTTAATTGGAAGGAAGACTATTCTTTCCAAAGTACATGAAGGACTGCATGTCCATTACCCAAATAACACAAGAGGAGACTGCACAATAGAGCCCCAGGGTAATTTTCTGTAAAGTGGACTTTCAAATTGTGTCAAATAAAAGTTACATTTACAGAATTCCTTTTCTATTTCACAAATGTGTCCATCAACTTCACTGTACAGAGAGAAGCAGACCACATGGGTGAGGGGAGGAATGCAGTATCACCTGCATAAGATATATATATATATATATATATATATATATATATATATATATATATATATATATATATATATAAATTTATTTATTTATTTTTTCTTTGAAGCAGATGTCTCCAATCCATAGGCCTCAGACCCATAAAGGTCTTGGGCCTGCAGGGCAGCACAGCAGGTGAGTGGCAGGAAAGGCAGTGAAGCTTCATCTGTATTTGCAACCACTCCCCAGCACTAGCATCACCTCCTCAGCTCCGCCTCAGATCATCAGGAATTAGATTCTCATAGGAGCACCAGTCACTGGTGCCAAAATGGTTGGGGACTACTGTTTTAATGGTTGAGTGTAATACAAATTTTGGAAACAAAATACTTTAAATATCTTTTTAGGCATATTTCCTAAGTACCTATTTTCTGAATAGGTAGCCAACATTCACGAAACGGAGAGTAAGACATGATGAGCCAGAGAACATAAGGGAGTTGGTTAATCTTTGCATATTTAAACATCCCAATGGAAGTCCCAATTCTCTGGATACCTGAGGCCACTCTACTCTTCATTTCCTGTGTTGCCATCTGCAAAGTATCATACAGCATTTATGAAGGATAAGAAGCCTGTCTGCCCCTCGCTCCCACATGCTACACACAAAGTGGTGTCCGGGGGTTTACCCTTCACGCAATCTCTACCCTGGCTCAGTGATGCTCACACCGACAGTAAGAGTTTAGAACACTGATGGACATTAAGTTCTCCTTCCCATCTTTCCAAGAATGAAAAGCAGGGCAGAGATAGTAGGAAGAGAAGGAAGAGGCAGAGATGAAACACTTTCTAGGGCCTGAAAAGGGGTTGAGAGATGTTCTTTTTTCCCCTCTTGCTTCTTTCTACGCATGTGAGATGCTCCCTTGAGTGAATGTTATTTTATCACTTGAGAAAATAAGTGTTTGACTTAAAAGTACTGATTCTCACTGTGTTCTTAATCCTTCCTTCTCTAGGCCTTTTCATTATTCTCCCACTAAAAGTAGAATTCCCGTACCAAACTTTACACTTACATGTATAAGAAGCCATTCACTTAGCCAGTCTGTCTTAAAATAGCAAAGAATTTAGGGAACACCTCCCCATTCTAGGCCCTCAAAAGAGGTAGCACTTATCACCCACTCATGCCAAAGACTGCCTGTGCTTCTGCTCCATGCCAGGCACCCTACGAGGCATGGGAGATACTGGGGTCAACAAGCTGGGATACTGGGGTCAACAAGCTGGGAAGAAGCCCTGCTTCCCCAGTGCTTTTATGTTAGCCAGGAGGATGGATATGAGGTGAACACTGGCCAGAGTGAGCGGGGTTTCACCAGGGAAGATAGGAAGTCTCACAGCTGGGGTCCCACCTTCTCAGAGTAGGAGGCCTGAAAGGTGAGCAAGAGCGGGAGCAGAACAGGGCATGGGATCAGGAAATGTAGAGGCACCAAGGAGCCTGGAAGGTAATACAGGGATGTGGAGGGCTGAGACAAGCGGCATCTTACAAACCACATGAAAGGGTTTGCAAAGGGCAGCCATGACCTCCTGTGCAGGCTCTGGCCACAAGAACGAGGCCCAGATGGCAACTGGTAATATGTACAACAGCCCTGGGTATTCCACAATAATCTGTCCCTTGTGAAACTGCCCCCTGGAGCATAGTCCCTGGGCCTGAGCCACACCAAGCACCAAATCTTAGTCTGTGGCCCAGCAAAGCCTCAGGCTTGGTCTGCAGGGACCCCACTGAGATGATGGAGGGGACCCTTTTGCGGGCTCTTTCTTTAGCCCGGACAGGGGCTATCACCATCCCTGCCTCCCCAGGACAGGAGGACAGAGGGCCACAGCAGGAGAGGGTGCTGTAAGGAGCAGTGGGCAGGGCACTGGTGCCTGCATTCGCCATCAGGATGATTTTCGCTAAGGACACAGATAGCAAAGGGCAGAAGCTCCAGGGTCACATGTTCCTAAGTCTAAAGCCAACTGCTATGTGTCCAGCATGGTGCTGTGTGCTCTGTGGATGTCACAACAACTCCACCATGCCAGTATCATTGCTGATTTATCAATCATGAACCCAGGGCTTGAGGGAATAGCATGTTGCCTGAAGTCTCTAGGCAAGTGGCAGGTGATAGAGCAAGAATCTGAAACCCCGTCTCTCTGGTTCCAAAGCCAGTACTTCCAGCCACTTTGCCTGAACCCCTCCCACCATGACCTTGTGTCTGTAGGTAGGACATCTAATCTTGCAGGGGCCTCGATTTTCTCCCTAGGCAAACGGGGCAGGTTTCTGGTGGGATTAAAGATATAGTATGTAAAAGTTTTAATTACATGTTCATTCCTTCCCTCCACCCTCTGTCCAATTGATGCACAGTGTGTTTTCCCCACTGATTCTAAGTTACATATCAACAAAGCATGATTAAGGTGTCTTGTTCTTAAAACAAACGTGAAGTAAAACTTGCCAGTGTAAGTTAGGAAAAGAGCTCTGTGGTTATGTCCACTGTCATGACTCAGTTTAGGGTGTGAGGTAAGAAGGAGGATGGATTTGAGTTGTCTGTTTGGAGAGTAACATCCCAGCATGTGAGTGTGTGCTCCACATGACACCGGCATTTCAGGGAAGCCACTGCTAGACCAGGAAAGAAAGGAGAGCAGACCTTTGCCTCTGCTTCTTCCCTGCCCTCCCACCAAGGACAAGATCAGATCAAAGAGTCCTGGGGAGCATTATGCAACTCCCAGTTGAGCTTTATACACAAGTGTCAAAATGATCAAATGCCTAACCTTCTATTAGCTTTGTGTGGCACAATCACCTTAAACTGGCACTTGAACCTTTCCTTACCTTGACTATTCACAATGCAGAAATAACTTTCATCTTTTGGAAAAGTGTTTACAAAAACAGAGAGAGCAGAGAAACATGAGCCCTAGACTTCTTTCAAAAAGGAAAGGGAACTCATTTTCCTGGGGGCCAGATTGAGGGTGGCCCAGGATGCTACCAGTGGGTGCATGGTGATGTCTGATCTAGAAGCAGAACCCCTTTGAAATTTGGTGGAAAGTACCATGACCTAGATGATCACTACTAAACCACCTGTGTATACTTCTGACCGGCTCCTTCTCTAGCTGAGAGATTAGCTCAGGTCTCCTGGGGCTCAGGGCACAACCTGAAATCCGATGGGATGAGATCACAGGACCACAAACCAAGCTCAGCCATGTGACCACTTACAGAGAAAGGAAAAGATATTAGGAGCATGGGGACAAGGAAGCCATAATGAAGTCTGAACAGCAAGAGGGTACAGATTTGAGAAAGAGAGATAAAACAGAAGGGGGAGAGAGAAAGCAGGCTACATGGATAGTCCTGCACCTGACTGGCATGGCAGAGCATGCTGCCCATGCTGCCCTGGGGGCCTGGGAAAAGCACTCAGTCCAGGATCCCTATATGTGGAAGAGATTCAAAATAGGTCTGTCAATCAGAAAGGATGCCCAAATCTCCCAGAGAAATAAAAACTGCCCCTGTTAGGAGGGGCAGGATACCCTAAAGTGAAGCTATACATGAGGGTGGGGGCTGTATCAAAAGTGAGGGGCAGGCCCACACAAGCACCCAACAGGCTGGGCAGGGATTGGGCTTTGTGTCCCTGATCTGCTGCCCAGGACCCATGTGGCCTCCACTCTTTCTTCAGCCACTTTCACTAAGAAAGTAAACTTGGTGGCTCTGCAGTTCACCTGTGTCAGGACCCCTGCTGGTTTAGAGGTAGCACAGAGCTTCTCCCCACTTCTGCCCCTGTGAGAATAAGTGGCCAAACTCAGGGCCTGGCAGCAAAGTACATGCCTTGCTAGAGCTGTCAGAGCTGTGGGACTCTAGAGGGTGCATCTGTGTCCACGCCTTCCCTGTATTAGCCTGGATGCCTTAACTTCCATTCCTCAAATCTCAAATCTAAGAATAGACAGTCTACAAGAGCTCAGGGAGATTAATGCTCTCAGTGATACAGGTGAGCACAGATGTGTGCACTAGCACCACTCAGGCTCTTAATGGCAGGCCTTATTTGGAGGAAATACTAAAATACTGCATTCAAAGCTGGACCCCTACACCAGCATCTATTGCAGACTCGCCATCTCAGTGAATGACAATTATACTTTTTAAATTAAAGCTCGGCCCTGATACTCCTTTACACCCTACATCTGGTCTCTCAGTCAATCCTTCCAGACATATTAGTGCTCGACCACTTCTCACACCTACTCTGCTATGTCTGGCACAATGCCCCAGCAGTTCTCTCCAGTCTCCCAGCCTTCCCTAGTCTTTCTCAGCACAGCAGCTGGAGTGCATGTCAGATTAAGTCATTCCTTCACTCAAAACTCTCCATTTCTGAATAGAAGCCCAAATCTGAGCATGACCTGCCCACTCCCTGCTCCCTGATCTCCTATTATGCTCTGCCTCTTTCTCTCCACTTAGCCACAATGGCCTCCTCACTACTCAAAGCCACCAGGCACACGCAGGTCTCAGGGCTTTTGCACGTGTTCTTGCCCATGCCTGGAATGCTTTTTCCTCCCACGTATTGACCTGAATTGCTCCATCCATTCCTTTGGGTCTCTACTCAAAGCTCACTTCCTTTGAGACCTTCTCGATCACCCTACCTGAAAATTAATCCCTCCCTTCCCAAGTCATAGCCCTTTCCTTGCTTACTTTTCCTTCTAACGATTTATCACTAACATTTTTTTTTTTTTACCTAACTTGTTTTTTACTGGATTTCTCCCATAATATATGAATCATGAGGGTGGGGAACTTTTTGTCTATTTTGTTCACTGCTGTGTCCCTAGCACCTAGGATGATGCCTGGCACATGGTAGGCAATCAGCAGATACTTGCTGAATGAATAAATGAATGAACGAACGAATATAAAATCAAATGGTAATTCTACAGTAATCAGGAATCAAAGATCACCTGACCACTTTGAAATAGAATCTGTTGCAACAGGTCAGCTCACACTTCAAAAGGCCTAAAATAAGCGCTATAAAAAAAAAAGGATCAAAATAATCTAAGAGTCCCAAACAATGGGGGAATTCTGCATGTTTATGTTTTAAAATGTAAACCTCGCCAGATGTGAGAGGTGTAACAGGCAGAAGACCTAGGTCTCGGGTCAGGAAACACTGAACCACATTAAGTACTACACAGAGGGGATTTCAGTTACAGACTCAGCATCACTGGTGTCGGAGCATGGAAAAAGCGAAAAGGGACACCTTGGTCACCCAGAGCTAATAACCAACAGGAAGCATCCATCTTTGTCCCTTCAAGCTAGGGCACAAGAAAGAAAGGGGTGGCTACATCAGACTCAGATGAAGAAGAGGGTAAGTCAAGAGACCAAGATTCCAAGGAGAAAGGATGGAGAACAGAAGCAGGACAAGTCCTGAGATCAGCCTCACCTAAACAGAAGGCCAGGAAGGTAAGCTAGTGAGTGAGCAGTATGCCTAAACTCCATGCAGTAGCTTAAGTATCTCTACACATGTGTCACCATGCAGCATACAAGGCCCACTGACAGTCGTCCAAGCCTAACATCACTGTGTACGTGAAGAAGGGAGGGAGAAAAATAGCCTTCTCTCCCCTCTGCAAAATAAAGATCTCCCCCATTACAAACTTGAGGGATTAATAGAAAGGGATCTTCAACTGTGTGCAGATTCAAAGTAAGTACAGTCAAGGCTCTTACACCCTCTGAGAGTGTTTAATTGTACATTTACAATAGCTCCCAGCATGCTGCCAACAAGAGCTCTGAAACCCAGATTTCCTCACAAAGCCTTTTTAATGAAACTAGAGAACATAAAACTTATCCAGACAACAAATATTTCAATAGATTTAAACCAAGGAAATCTGATGGGAAATTATACTGAGAAACAAAACAAAACAAAAACCTGGTATTTCCAATACAACACACACATCTCATTGCCTTTTGTATTTAGTTTGCATATCCAATCTTTTTATGCAAATAATAAACCTGCATGGAAATAAGGTGGACTCTTCTTTTGCATTTTACTAGCAAATGATCTTCCTTTCCCGAGAAACGAAAAGGACTTTCCTTGGACTGTAAAACAAAACCCAGGTAGTGGGGGTAGGGACGGACGAGCTTGCCTCCATGCAGAGAATCAAGGTCTAGATGGAGAATTAAGGTCATACCTCCTCTGGTCCCAGGCCTCCATTTCCCCTCCAGGAAGCCTGCCATTGCAGTCCAGCCAAAGGTGCCAACAGTTTTCATCGTGGGCCATTTATAAAGTCCCTTACACCCAGCTACTGGTCCTTAACTTCACCATCCCTGCTGCCCCTACCACTAGCACCATGTCTAATACCTAGTTGGAATTTTTCTCCTTTTTAGATAATTGAAAGCAGCTATCACATCCCTTCTAAGTCTTTTCTCCCCAGGGATCACCTCCTTCCTAAACCTTTCTTTACTTGAAGTGGTCCACACTTCAGAGGTACTCTCTGTGTGTCTACACCTCAGAAACCCAGAACTGACCTAGCCCGAATCAAATGAGCACAGAAGCAACAGAGCCAGGGGCATGTGCAAGGTGAGTCAAGTGCCTCACAATCACCTCCGTTCTGCTCCAAGCAATACTTTCCACTTCCAAGTCTCAAGGTGGCTAAAGCCATACCCTTCCTCCCCACCCACCATCTACAAGTCTCACCAGAAGCAACTGATGCTGAGGGGAACAACAAGCATTAACAGAGGGCTTACTGGTGCTAGACACTCTACTCTGCATTTTAATCCTCACATACTTGAAAAGTAGGCAATAGGTACTATGTTACAGGGGAGGAGCCAAATAGGGTACCTGGGGTTAAAAGCTGAGCTGAACCACCTAACCAGAGTGAGATCTGGAGGGCAGAGGGGAAGGCAGGTGCTCTGGCAGCTCTGAGAGCCTCCAATTTGTTTGTAGCCCCTAAAGGCTCCAATTTGTTTATGGCCCGCCTTGTTTCAGAAAGGATGTAAGTCACTGAATAAACTGCTGTTCCTTCAATTAAGCTTTCCTAACTTGAGCATTCATTTGCTAAATTAAAAAAAAATAAAATAACATATACATTCAGACAGCAAATCCAAAGAACACTGCTGCCATGCTTGAAATAATACTGAACTTATCTCCAGAATGGCTACAGATGTGAGAATCTGGGAAGCAAACAGAGGCCTGAAAGGCATACTGTCTCAGGGCTTTCAAATTTGCTGGCTCTGGGAGCCTTTCCAAATGATGTGTCTGCCAGAGGATGTGTCATGGGAACTGAGCTATGACCCATATAATTCACAGTCTACAGTGGGGGGCTATCACCAGGGGTAGGTAGAGGTTAAGACCTCAGGCAGACCTGCAGCTAAGGAGACTTGTTCTAGCTCACCATGAACTTCAGTAAGTGCCTCCAAAGGAGCCACCCAGTCTCTGCTTAGAGAACTGCAGAAAGGAAGGCTTCTCGGTGATGCGTCACCAAGCTGCAGGTGGTCACACAGTGGGAACAAGGGAAGGGGGGCTTCACAGAAGCCCTACAGACTTCCCTGGCCCCTTCTCTCCCCTCTGCAATTCTTCTCATCTGAACTTTAGCCTCTCCTGCCCTTTCTTCTCTCTTCCCACCTCCTCTCTGCTTGGCCCCTAAAGGGCAATTCCTGGGGTGGGCGTCAGGCAGGCAGGAGAAAATAGGAAGTCACGCAGTTCTCTGAAAACTCGCACAAGTTAGGACGAGTCACAAGGCCAGGAAGGAGGCCACCGCAGTTAATCAAACCCGAATGTGGATCCACCCCTGGGGTGGAAACCGAAGTTTTCCCCTGCAGCTGCTCATGGGGCGGCCCCTCCCAAGGAGTGACAGAAGGCTGCGTGGCACCTCGCACTCAGGCTCCCCTGTCACTAGAGGAGAGACGCAGCCCTGCCCGGGGGCGGACTCTGAGGGGATACGGTCAGACAGGACGTGAACCCCAACGAGACGCTGTCGTCAACTCTTCATAAACGTTTCTCTAGCCCCCCAGTACTCCCGCCCGGGCAGCCGACCCTCCCGAGGGTGGGGCGGGAGAGCGACGGCCGCCACCCCGGGGCACGGGCGGAGGCGAGCGTGCCGGGAGCCAGCACGACGCTGCGCGGGGACTGGCGGGCGACCCGCCCCCGGGGACGCTCAGGGTACCCCTCCCGCCGAGCTCGGCTGGGAAGGCCTCCGGGCCGCACAGGCCGACTCCCCGACCGCAGGGCGCCCTTCGCTTGGGGGCGGCGGGTCGAAGTGTCTGTCCCTCGTCCACAGCCGGTGACGGAGGGAGCGGCCGCAACGTCGGTGTCAGTGACGCCCCTCTGCCCTTGACTGCACTTCAGAACGGCCCCGCACCCGCGGTCACGCCGACACGCGCCCGAGGCGCCGGCCCCCGCCCCGCGGCCCCCGCACCTTGGCGCAGCGGCGCGCGCGCCAGCGCGGGCCGGTCCTCGGGGAAGGCGTCGCGGAGGCGCTGCCACAGGCGGCGCAGGTCGGCCAGGCTGCGGTGCAGGTAGAGCACGCTGCGGTCCGACCACTCGGTGCGGATCTCGAAGAAGTCCTCCTCGTCGCCGCGCCGGCTGACGACGAGCCTGCGGATGCCGTTCACCCAGCAGCCGCGCACGAACATGTTCACGAGCGACGTGCCCTCAAACACGGCCGAGGCCATGCCGCGGGCCGCGCATGCCCCCGCCGGGCCGCCGGGGTCCGCCCGGGCGCGGGGCCGTCGGCGGTCCGTCCCGGCGCCGCGAACTCCCGGAACGGCGTCCGTCGGTCCGCCGGGCGCGGCGGCGGCGGCCTTATGAGGCCCTTCCCCCCGCGGGCGGCGCGGGCGGCGACGTCGAGGCCGCGGCGGGCCCGCCCTCCCCCGCCTCCGGGGCCGAGGACGCGCCGCAGGACGCGCGCCGAGGGGCGGCCCGGCCCGCGGTCCGCGCCCCGCCCCGGCCCGCGCGCCCGGACCCCGCGCGGCTGGGGCCTCGGGGACCCCGGGCTCGGCCCCGCCTCCGCGCCCCCGCGGTCCCCCGGCCCCGCCGCTCCCTCCCCCCACGCGGTCCGGGAGCAGCCGGCCGGTGACGCGACGAGACCCCGGGAGAGGAGGGCGTGGCGGGCCCATGCTCAGGGGTTCCCGGGGGAACTTGTTTCTCTTTCCGCCTCTCGGGCCTTGGTCAGTCTCCGGGCCCGGGGTCTCTGCGACGCGGATGGGACAGCACGGCCCCTCCGCTGCCCCGCGCCCCCGGCCTGCGAAGGGCGGCAGCGGGGCGCACCGCGCACCCGGCACCCGTGCGCCGGCCTCGGGGACTGTGTGCCTCGTCCTCGTTCCCGCGTCTCCAGACACCCAGACACCCGCCCCGCGTCCCCGCGCGCATTCCGGGCGTGCCACAGCCCGGCCAAGGGCCTGACGCTGGCTGCAGGCAGATCTGGCCGCGGCCGGAACGACGCACGAGGGGGCAGGCCCCCGCCGGGCAAGGCGCGTCCCTTAGGACCTCTGCCAGCAGCCAAGGGGTCGCCCTCCAAAAGGGGAGGAGACCCCTCTGCTAGTGGTGCGACCAACCAGGGGTGGGGAAGGGTGTTCCCGAGGGAGAAGGAGGGATCTCGGAAGTCAGCCTGGGGACACTAACCACATTGAGAGAAAACTGGAATTCACAGCAACTGGCATGAACAATTTCCGGTTCCTTAGGCTGTTCCTAACTGGAAAACAATTAGAAGCCAAAGTTTAAGAATTGGAAGTTAGTTCCAGAAGTGTCACATAGCCCTGGGCAGGAGTGGGAGAGCCAGGGCCAGGCCCTACAGCGCTTTCCACAGTTTCAGAGTCTTCAAAAGCCCAACTGGGACTGAGGGCAGGTTGCTGGTCACTTGATTCAATCCAGACCGAGATGCTCAACCCCACCCCCACTCGCCCATACACATCGCCACTGCCAGGTTTTATTCAGACTTGAGGGTATTATATCTTCAAAGTTCACCATCTAGGTCCATCTTTAGCTTCCTGTGTTGATTAGCTCCCCATTTGCCCTGTGAAAAGCTGCCAAGCCCTGGTCCCTGGTGGACAATCAGTAAATATTGTGATTGATAGACTGAGGGAGGTGGCCCTGTGCTGGAAGGGATCAGAGGGCAGAGGCTGAGGATGCTGAGCGGAGCTTAGTTCCGTCTTCCACAACAAAGCCACACTGAGTCACCCTCCACTCATCCTCCCTGGATACACCCCCCTCTTCATTCACTGCCTCTGGCCTAGGAAGCATCTCCAGGACTTTACAGGACAGAATTAAAGTGCTTTTATGCATCCTGTTTCGGGGGCATCCTTTACTGTGTAAAATCTTTCCTAGGAAAAATTAGGTCTTCATTCCCCAGTTACCTAACAGGCTTAACTTTGTGAAACTGCCGCTCAGTGTGTGCCAGACGTTCCTGGTCAGTAAGTAGAAGAAAGTATTTTCATATCACTGATATTTGTTTAAAGAGACCTGGATTTAATTTAAAAAAAATTTTAAAGTAACAAATGCTCTTAAGTCACTGATAATTACAGAAATTTAGATTAAAACACAATGAACTGCCATTTTCAAATCCATTGCATTGGCACAGATTTTTTAAAAATTTGTTAAGAAAAATTATCCAAAACCTAGATATAAGGCTGAGAGAATAGTCCTCCTTTCAATATCATATTGAAGAATCATTTAAAGGCCCAAGGATTACTTAATTTCCTAAGGGAATGTACCATTGTTTGATGTTGCTATTTACTGTTAATGAAAGGCTGTCTTTATAAGCTGTAAATTTGTGCTTGGTAGAGATGCAAATAAAGTAATTTTTGTCCCAAAGAAAAGATAACTTCAAAAGTTATAATTGCACTGTGTACATTACCATTTTTGTATCTAGCCTAGCATTTTTTTTTCATATTTTGTTGACTATATTAACCTAATCCGCAAATGGTCTTTGAAATAGCTTTTTGATCTTACAAATTTTCTCATTAATTAATGAGCTGAATAAATTCTTGACACATGCATTCCATATTTGTAGAAATACACTTGAGAGTCATATTTAACTTTTGAAAATATGTGGACGAGTCTGACAAGAACAAGAATTTTTGCAAGATTATGGGGAGACATGTACCCTCATACACTGATTTTGGTGTTTCAATTGGAAAGGCTCTTTGGAAGGCAGTTTAGCAGTAGTTGTAAAAACGGATAATATGCGTAAGTTGTGACCCAAAAATTCCATTTCTGAGGTTCAATGTTAGAGAGACATGTTCACACAGGCACTAAGACATTTGTTGTTGCAGAGTTTGCCAAAGTGAGAAATGGGGAATGATTTAACTGTTCATCAAAAGGGTTTTGAATAAGTTAGTAACACAAATATGATAGAATACTATACAGCCTCAAAAATGAATCTGTTGTAAAAGTTCGATAGATCTCAGGAACAAAATGCCAATGGAAAAAATGTCAGTGGAAATGGCTGATAGATATACCATAATTTTATATATGTATATATGTGTATATATGCATGTGTATGTATGTATGTATGTGTATATGTATGTATATACATGTATATATGTATGTGTATGTATATGTGTGTGTGTGTGTGTATACATATGACAAACCAATACATTTGTAAAGATATCTGCCAAAATCATACAGGTGTCTTTGGGATGATGAACAAGTCAAGATAGGGAGGTGTCAAGAGAGACTTTTGCTTTCTTATATACATTTCAGAAGTAAATAAATGCACATATTACTTGTGTAATTTTAAAAATGTTTCCTTGTGGAGATGATGAAAATCTCTGAAATAGGTACTATTTCCTGGTTCTGTCCAGCCACTAACTCTGGTCGTATAATCTCAAACTGCTCACCTGAACTTTCTTTGCCAGGATTTGCCTTTATATGAATTAGAAATTTAAAACTAAAAATTTAAAAGCCCATACTGTTGTGAGGACAAATAAACTGGTAGATGGCAGAAAATCTGCTGTAAACACCTTCGGGGACCTATGTTATATAAATGTTAGAAACAGATACAGAGGCACCAGAGTAGTTTCAAGTTGTAAATCAAGCTGATTAGCTAGTTCAATGGCTCAGGCTACATAATAGAATGTGAAAATGGAGAACAAATAGGAGCTCTCTGGGTCACTGTTCATCTTCCAAGGTTGGTATAGAATTACACAGGTGTATCAAAGGAGACCTGGTTGTAGGTAAGAGCTTTGGAAATCAGATACTTCAATCTGATTAATAAAGAGTAAATAAGGGAAATAAAAGACTTCATGAAATTCAAGGCCTTAACTTTCAAAGGGATGTTTACTTTTCTGTTTGTTTTTCTTCTCTGGGTGTTTTGTTTTGGCTTAGGCTTTTTTTTTTTTTTTAAGTTTTACCTTTTTTCTTTAGCTCTCATAGTTAAGAGAAAGACAGTAGAAAAGTTGGTAGTCAGTTCTCCAGGTCACCCTCTGTGTTCTACTCATTCTGGACTTGATAACATAGTGGGAAGCTGGAGGCTGCAAAAGTCTGAAAAATAAGATTGAACACAACCTAAAACCTGAAGTGAGATTGGAATAGGGGAGGCGATCCTGGCCCCAGGGTGACTGGAACCCCACAAGTCCCACAATTTGTAATTACCCCCAATATACAAAGTTAGAGCTAAGAAGTCTTTTTTCACCACTACCTGTGCTTAGGATGAGTTTGATGAACTATTCATAGGAGCACTATGATTGACTTCTCAGTACTGCCTCGCCAGTTCTAGCCACAGTAAGGTAATCAGTGAGCATCCACATACTATAGCTCTTCTCTATTTCTCTTCAAAAGAGTAGCAGTGAAGGGGTCTCATAGCTGTGAACATTTTAAGACACATTAACTGATCTGATCCTCACAATAGCCCTCTGGGGTGGGGAGGTGGAAGATAATTTCCCTGTGGCAGATGAAGAAACTGACAGCTCCAAAAAGGTCTGAAGTTGTCCCAAACTCATGGCTAGCCCCAAACCAAGGGCCTCCCTGCTGATCCCATAAGCCTCATCTGGCCTTTGTCCCAGCTGCACTTGGTTCTCTTTCACCATCTCAAAGTGCCAGTGCCTTCCCACTTAGAGCCTGGTCCCAGGCCTGTTAGGCATTCTCTCTCCCTCTACTAGCTTCCTTCACTCCCGAGTCCTACTCTTCCTTTAGGCCAGTGTTTCTTAAACCTTAAAGTTCCTATGAATCCCCTGGGAGCTTATTAAAGAGGAGATCTTGATTTGGTATATCTGGGTGGAGCCTGAGAGTGCTTTTCTGTTCCCAGACCTTATTGTCTGCAGACTGCTCTGAGCAGCAAGGCTGATTTTAGCATACACCAGTCTGGAAAGTCTCAGGAGACACTGTTGTACAATTTCATAGTGCCTGCATTGGCTCATAATTGTAACTAAGCATTAATTATGTTTTCCTGGCTGGAATATAATCTCTGCGAGGACAGGGATAATAAAAATCTCATTCATGTTTGTATAGCCAATGTTTAAGAGTGACTGGCATATCTGTTCAATTAATATGTGAGTGAAGGAAATGAATAAATGACTGAGCCAGAGTGCCAACACTGTTCTTTCCACTAAAATAATGCCATCTCTCAATTTCTCACAATTGAACATTTGGGAAGATTTTATAATCTATTATCAAATCTAGATTTTCCTGGAGTCCCAAATCCCAGCCAATGAACCCTCTTAAAAGGGGACAGACCAAAATGTTCATAGTAATGGTCTCTCGGGAATGGGACTTATATTTTTCTTTTCTTTTCTGAAGTTTTTATGTTTTCTAAATTTAATGCAATAAGCCAGCATTGTTGCAGAAATTCTAAAGTAGTAGTAAAAGTTCATCTCAGAGGGGAAAACAATGGCATAGATGATAGTGGCTCTGTTCATCCAACTGGCAACCAAAATCAAAGTTGTGATGGAAACAAAGAGCAAGCAGCAAGGAAAAATCACTTGAGATCTTGATGAACAAACCATACAACTAGAGAGAAATCCAAGAAAGCACCCTGCAATGGCAGAAGATAGGAGTGGGCGAGAATGCAGGCCTGCCCAGTCTCTAGCGGCTGAGTGAGATGGAGGCTGCGGCAGAGGCTGACTCCTCTTTAAGGGGCTGTGTCCACAAGTGGATTTTTGCGGTGACAGACCTGCTTGCTCTGAGCACCAGTGCTAATTTGACTGAGCGCAGGGCACCAGGACTTATAGGGAGACATTATTGAAATGAGGGCCAAGGCAAGATTCGCTCTCTACAGAAGTGCCAGCAGTATCCATTGTTCCCTGTTGAGGCTTCCCCCACCCCAGTGTGCAGACACAGCACTGCCATAGCCATGATATCATCAAATTGGAGAACAGAGGTCGCTCTGCCCAGAGGGATTCCCTGAAACCCTGCCTCCCCCAACTTGCAACCCACCCAAGTCACATCCAGGTATATATATCCTCAGAGAGTCAGGTGCTCCTTGCTGAGACTCACACTGGAGGAGACAGTTGGCCTAGGTTTCTGGTGTGGCCTTTTGAGGCAACTATAAGCATAGCATCTGTGGATTGCTTGCTGAATCTTAAAAGGTGGCCCTGGAGGGGTAGAGGCTTGAGATAAGTTTGACCTGCAGCTGAACCCTTCTCAGGACTGTGCCATTGGACACCTACTACACAAATTCACACTAATAAAACCAAGAGACTAAGAAGCTATGCTTAATACATAGAAACAGACACGGAAAGGCAACTAAAATGGGAAGAGAAAGAAGAAACCATATGACAGAACAGAACAGCAATCCAGATATAATGGAGTCAAGTAATCTGACAGATGCAGAGTTCAAAACACTGGTTATAAAGAGGCTCAATGAACTTTTGAGAAGTGTAGATAAATTCAATGAGAACTTAAAGAGATAAAAAACATAAAAATAAAAATAGAAATTATAAAAGGGAAGCAGTCTGAAATGAAGAACACATTATTTGAGATGAGAAGCATATTAAATGGAGTAAACAAAAGAATAACAAAGTGAATAAATAAAAGGATCAAATGCCCTACCTAGAGGGCAGGAAAACCAAGGACACTCGATCAGAATGGCAAGAGAGAAGATGCCAAGACTCTAAAAATAATATAAAGAGTATATGGGACACTATTAAGAGTCAAATATCCATCTGATCAGCACGCCTTAAGGAAAACAAGATGTTGAACAGCTGTTTGAAGAAATAATGATGAAAAACTTTTCGAACCCAGTGAAGGAAATGGACACAAAACACTAGGAAGCTTAGAGTATCCCAGAAACCAGGGATCCAAAGAGGCCCACACCAAGACACATCATAATTAAAATGCCAAAGGTTAAATACAAAGAGAATATTAAAAAGCAGCAAGAGAAAAGCCGATAGTTACCTACAAGGGAATACCCATAAGACTGGCAGCTGATTGCTCAAAAGAAACTATGCAGGACAGAAGGGCTTGGCACAAAATATTCGATGTGATGAAGACCCAGGATCTACAACCAAGGATACTTTATCCAGTCAAGCTATCATTTAGAGTTGAAGGACAGATAGAGAGCTTTCCAGATAAAAATACAGGAATTTATCACCACCAAACCAGTATTACAGGAAATGTTGGAGGGACTTCTTTAAGAAGAAAAAACATGTATAAAAAACAGAAATAAAGAATGGTAACAAGTACATTTCTATTAATAAGTACCTCAAATGGAAAAACATTAAGTGCTCCAACTAAAAGAGTGGATGAATGGAAAGGAAAACAAGACCCCCACATGTTGCCTATAAGAGACTCACTTCAGATTAAAAGACACACAGAGACTAAAAGAAAAGATATGGAAAAGATATTGCTTTCATAGACCTGGAAGGTATTTAAGTCAGACAGAGAAAGATAAACATTATATGATTTCACTTATATGTAGAATCTAAGAAATCAAAAGAACAAATTAATGAAAAACAGACTCACAAATATAGTGGACAATTTGGTGATGGACAGAAGGGAGGGGGTTGGGGGGCTGGGAGAATGGGGTAAAGGGTTAAAGAAGTACAAATTAGTAACTGATGAATGGTCATAGGGATAGGGAGCACGGTTAGGAAATGTAGTTAGCATTAATATGTTGGCTAGGTGGAGGGTCAGGTGAGGGAGTGAGCAATTGGGGAATCATTTTATAAACTATATAGCTGTCTAACCAATGTACTGTATACTTGAAACTAATTAAAATAAACAATTAAAAAATAATATAATTTTAGCCCCAGGAAAAAAATAAAAAAAAAATAAAAAGTTCATATCGGTAGAATCTTGTACTGTCCACATGGTCACTTCTTTGTCACTGCAGATACTCAACTAGCTATGTAGTCAATCATTTGTGCTCCCGGTGTCTCAGTTTCCTGACTACAAAGTAAGGTTTGGCTCCAGATGACCTCTGAATTCACTTAGGCATGAATTCTGTCTGAATCTGTCTTTTTATCCAAGTGTTTCTTCTCATCATTGTTACTCCCAAGGAATCCTTCCACCATTCCTCTAGACCTCATCTCTGCATGTTTCTGCCAACCTGAATATTGTTTCATGCTGTCCCTTTTCGGAGGATGGAATTTTGTTATTTAAAGCCTAAGTAATAGACTTCACCCTTAGCTGAAGCTGAGGCATTTGCATAAATTTAGGTCAGCATGTTTTGAACATGACACTGAAAAATCAATAAGAACCAAAGACTGTTTAAGATTATCAGTGTTAGTCACAGCACCAAATAATCCCACTGGGAAGGCCTTCTGGGGTTTTATGCTTTTCAGTTGTTGGCATTCAGTAAATATTCTTAAAATGAACGTGAGGGTGTTCAGCAAACGGCCTGTGGACAAACAAAGCATTTATACCTCTTCCTCACACCAGCTCCATTGTTTTCAATAGTGTGAATGCATAAAGATATGAAATGATTTAACATTTCTTTGGTTTGAAGCTAAATATTATTTCCACATTTATTAGCTCATTGAAATATCCACTCAAGCTGTTTTTTATAGGCTTCTATGAGCTGAGTTAGCTAGCTCATATGTGGAAGCTATATAGGAAAAATCAGGAAAGTTTAAAGATCATAACTGAAATAGTTAGAAATCAACATGACAGCTTGAGACATAGTACCTACTCAAAATATTTATATGAGGACTACCTATTATATTAGGATAAACATCAGGCTTCTTCATATGGTTAGATTAAATAAAGGATCATTATTACTACTAGGATTCTACATTTCATTATATTTTGAACACAAATAATATTTCCATGCCTGAACTTCATTATTATCTGTTTTGAGCTAACATAGCTGCTAATATTAACCAGCAATGTTAGCCCAAAACAAGTAATATAATTTAAAATTTTTACTGCATGGATAGATATAGAGACATAAATGTCTTATATGATTCCACAAAAAAGCTAAGATGACTTCCCAAAATATATATGCAATAAAAATGCATAAGTTAAAATCAAAGGCCTAGGGAAATATAGTAGAAAAGGAACAGAGAAAAATTAGCATACAGTTATGTGGGCCATTGAACCTTATTCAGTTACTAAGTGTGGATTGTGAATGACTTACCTCCCATGACTTCCCACCACAGGGTTAAACTCCAAAACCTCAACTTGGCCTCCTAGACATCTATGTAACCTGCTCCATCACTCTATTACCCCAGCTCACATCTCATGCCCTACCACTCTCCCAAGCTCTCAGTCTACTTTTCAGATATGACAGACAGGACCTACCACAGGGCTTTGTGGTTACTTTTGCTTTGTCCTGAAGCTGTCTTGTGTCCTCCTGATAGCTCCCTCCCTCCCTGGTCTCTGCTCAATTCACCACCTTATCAGAGAGGCCCTCTCCACCACCCTTTCTAAGTGAACATACTTCTGCCCATCACTAACTCCTTCCCATGTTCTATTTGTCTTCACAGCACACAACATTATACTATTGAGTGATCTGTCCCCTCACTAGCACATAAACCCTGTGAGAGCAGCAAGTAACTAAGGTTCTAGGCTCTGTCCAGGGCCAAAGTGCAGGTATTTTTGTATGAAAGAACTTTCATTCTACAATCTGAGTGCTCAGTTGGTATTTTTTTTAAGCACATGAATATGTCCTTAATCAACAAAACAGAACTTTGGCTGAATCTGATTAACCTTCACCGCGACCATGTCTGAGGACCACACAGCTCTACCTGGTGATGGGGCAGGAGAATCTGCCACTAAAATTTCCCACAGCCTGGGAGCTCCTCTACTACATAAACAAAATAGCAATCAAGACCTCAGTGTAGTCTGCCGAAAAGCTGTCCCTGGTGATGTGGGTCTGGGAAAGTTTCCAAAAGACATTCACTAATTGTCTGCTGCATGTCTATGCATATAGGCAAATAACCAGCAGAGATTTCTGGTGATCCCACCAGGCTGACTTTGTTATCGAGTAAAACATGACTTTAAATAACTGAGTTTGGGAGTACATTTACCAAAAATGAGAATTTTGGTATTAGAACAGTTTCTTAAGCCATGCTTTCTGATAATAGAGTGACTCCAACTATTGATAAGTCATTCCTAGTACATAAAAATAAAAAACATATAATAAGCATAAAGAGTAATTCTTAGACCATTAGAAAAAACTACAAACAAGATAGTAAATGGTATTTCAGATATTTTCTGCTTTCCTAAGTGTAATAGTATTTTGTAGTGAAATTATCATTGTTTTTAGTGTTTGTATGACAAAGTCCTTAATAAAAAAGTGTCATAATGTTAAAAACTGTCTTTCGATTGGCTCCATGATAAATATAGTGAATATAGCAAAATGTTAATATTTTATTTCTACTTCTTTATAGTAGCTTTATAACATTTTTATTTCTACTCCTTTATGGTACCCAGATAATCTAAACATGATTTCAAATGAATAAGCTATAAATTAACAAGAAGACAGATTAAAAGTACTGCTTTCTGCCTTGAGAAACCATTATTTCTGTTGATATTCTCACATTCTGTATAAGCAACAGTGGCTAAGGATTGTTCTCATGCACACTAAAATTAGTCCAAACTGGTTATTCACTGAATTAAAGGTCAAGGAAAAAGCAAAATCAATTGGTACTGCATTTTGTGGGTAATTTGTAGTTAGGCATGAGGTGATAAAGAATGTGGTGACATCTTTTTTTTTTTTTTTAGGTGAAGTAACCCTTGTTTGACTTCACAGATTGCAAGGACCTTGTCAGCTTACGATCCCTTATTTTATTTTATTTTTTATACCTACAGCATCTGTTCTTCTTAGATGGTTTCCCATCCAAGTACTAACCAGGCCTGATCCTGCTTAGTTTTTGAGATCGGACAGGAGCTGGCTTGTTCAGGGTGGCATGGCTGTAGACAGGTGACAGCCATTTTTAAAGGCCCCTTAGTCCTAAAACACAAGGCTGGTTGCACATCACTGTGATCATAGGACACAAGCCCCAACAAATTAAATCCGGAATATTGCATTTTATACCCCAATTCCCCCAAGTTAGATTCAATTAAGTTTTAATAGAATCAATTCACATGCTAGCTCAAAAGGACGTTAATGATCATTTAACTGTACTAAATGTTGATTGTAATATTATCAACTCTCTGAGGGTAAAGATATTGTCCTGAATGTATTTGTACCACATAACAAAGAGACTGTAGATTGGTACCCAGTAAACATTTTAATTTATGAGTGAATGAAAAAGAGATTGAGGTATTTCACATTCATTCAAGAAATTGCTGGGGGAGATTTGGGTTGATGTTTACTTCATTTGATATCTATATGCCCAACATCTTGTCCATTTAGTGCGCACTAAGTCTAATCTCATTATCAGCCACTTGGCCTGAGGTAAGAATTCTTGGTTAAGAATATCAAGGTTATGCTTCTGAAAAGATGTGTCTTGACAAAATTTCCGTTCATCTGATTAGAATGAGCTCCTGCTCATTTGAACTGGGGGTGTATCTTTCCACTCAGCCTCACCCACATACAGGAGTTTGGATTTGACCCCAACAGTATTGCTGAACAGCAAAGAGCAACTCTGTGTCTGGAGGGAATTATGTAGTTCTGGCTGTTTAAGGGAGGAAATATGATGCATTTCTGGGACTCAGCAGGTATTTGGAGAGATCTTGTCCATAGGCTGTGCACAAGCAGGTGTCCATGAGGGTGCTGGCCCAGAGAGGATGAGAAGAGCAGCTCCTCGCCACCTGCCACTCAGTGATCCGAATACATAGCTTGGCTTCCATGCGGCTGTGTGCGCTGCAGACCAGTTGGTCCTTGCGGTTCCAGTTTCCTTCCCACGCACCTCCAAAAGCACCTCTGCCACATGTTCCTTATCATACACCCCAGGTGACTTAGGTTCTTCCTTTCCCAGTATGGTTTTCTTCTTGGAATCTCAAGAACACAATTTTGAGATGGGAAACCCTTGTTTATTTCTCTTTGCTATCTTGACACAATTCTAGTTCTTCTTAAGGAAAAGAGGAAATGGAGAAAAATTTACCACAAGTTAATTTTTGAAGAGATATTACTACAAGTCAAGAGAGCTTTAAATTAGAGTCCTAGTTGACTCTCTTTTCTAAAGCAAATAATTACACCCTGGTTTCCTTTTGGGTTTTTGTGTATATTTATATTTTCACTCCCCAGTTTTGTTCAATGCAAATTATGGCCAAATAAATGAATGAAAGCCTCTAATTTTACCCATCTCTTCTCCCTAGTTGGTTTGAATATTTATTTCCAAGTAGCAGCCCAAATTACTTAACTTGCTTGTCTGCACACCCCAAATATTTGAGTTAATTGTTAAATTTCTGCTATACATTGTCACATGACTGTGACTACTTCACCAACGGGGCTTAAATTCTGCCCAAACATAAAGGGTATAGTGAACCAAAACCAGAAAAGAAGCTCAAGGCAACAGCACAAATGCCAGGGAGTTCAAGGAGTTGATGTTTATAGAAGTAAGTATGTAGAAGTAAATATATTTGTATTAGTTGTTATGATGAATTGTTCTGATACTTACCCAGACAGGAAAATAATTGAAGTTCCTTTTCCCAAAGGCTCTTTAACTCAAACATTCAAAATAACGTGGCCTTAGTTAGTCCAGAGCAGAAGTCATAAGATTGAGACAATTAATAAATACATTTTTAAAGAGATGGAGAAAGCACTGCTTTCCAAAAACATCCAATTTGCACTGGTGATTGAGGTGGAGCTGAGGACAACTGGAATGTTTACTATTTCATTATTTAAGTGTTTAAAACATTGCTTATGATATTTCTACTAAACCTCTGAGTGAGGGGAGTGTATATGTATGGAAAGTTTATAATTGAGGGACTTTCTACCACCACCTATATGTATATGTGATGCAATATTCTGGAAAACATATATACATATATATTCTAAAAAACCAGTACTAGTTCTGATGACTGACTCTAAACTACAGCTATAGTTTAGAAGCTGGGCAATTGCAGACTATTCTGGCAGTTTTCGCTTTTGTTAATAACCTATTTTAAAGTTCAGTAGACTGTTATCTCCTTTGATTTTGATTATACTTCTAAAATTCCACTCCAAGTTCAGCATCAGCAAATCTCAGTCTGACAGTAAGGGAGATTGTTTCCTTCGTTAACTAGTCTATTGCATTTGAAAAGCAGACAACACAAAAGAAGCTGCTGTGACATGCCCATACAATCCTTTCTCAGACCACATTGTAAGATGGTTTTTCTTAAAAGCAGTCTTTCCCGGATAGCTAGTGTGCCTGACTTGACTGTGTGGGCATGCTTTGGGCAAACAGCCAAAGCTCACATGATATCCACATATTTCACACCCATGGTCACACCCTGGTCTCATGGGTGTTTTAAGCATTGCCTAATCTTCAGAGACCTTAGGTAATTTTATATTCAATGATAGTAGTTCTCAGTGATTAATTTAGGTGCTTTTGGTCACTTTCAGGGAAACAGGTTTTGACACATAGTATTTTTCAAATTGAAAAGAAATGGAAGAGAGTGTTTTCAAATTAATTCCAATGATTTTAAGTCCCATGTTAGAAGAAATGTAATTCCTCCTAGAATGCAACTACAGACTGCTCAACAATTTATTATGACTATTTCATTCCAAAAAGGGTTTGAATGGCTTCCAAACAATGAATAATAATAAAAAAAAATAGCTAAAGATATTGGATAAAAACCAAGCATTTCTGAATAGTTCCATTTCCCTATTTTTTTGGCTATTCATTTTACCTCATGAGCTGTAAGAAATGAGGAAGGGTATTTGGTCAGGGGAAATGACACTGAATCTGGGAATACCCTGTGCAAATCATAGGATTGGGGAAAACAAATCAGTCTGAGCATATTCTTTAGGCCATTTCTCACATCATTTAACTATTACAGACAAATATATAATTTAAAAAAGTAGGTAAAAATATTTGTACATATCTCAAATTACAGTAGTTCCTGTTATCCAAGAGAGATATGATTAAGATTCCCAGTGGATGCTTGAAACTGCAGATAGTACTGAACCCTATACAAACAGTAATTCCTCACCTAACTTTGTCCATAGGTTCTTGGTAACTGCGACTTTAAGCAAAACAACATATGATGAGACCAATCTTACCATAGGCTGATTGATATAAATAAGAGTTAAATTCCTACAGCATATTTCTCACAAAAATAACACCAAACTTCTAACTAAAGATCAAAAATACTTCTAATATAAAACATAGAAATATATGTGAGCTATACATACATTTAAGAAAGATTAATAAAAACAAATAAGATCATTATTTTCTAACCTACTTATTTAAATTCACGGTCATGGGCGGCTAAGCCCATCCTGGCAGTTTAGGGTACAAGGTCCTGTCTCACTCTAGACAGGATCCCTTCCATCTCATGGCTACTCTCACACACATCCATACTCATATAGACTGGGACAATGTAGACACACCAATTCACCTCATGTACACATCTCTTGGATGTGAGAAGAAACTGCAGTCCCCCTCAAAAATGCACACAGACATGGGGAAGAGTACACACTCCACACAAACAGTGTCCTCCACTCGAATTGATTTTTTTTCTCATCAATATTATAATGAAACAATGTTGAACAAAGCAACATCATCTGATGATCTACTACTGTACCATGTTTTTTCTTATACATACATATCTATGCCAAAGTTTAATTTATTAATTAGGCACAGTAAAAGATTATCAACAATAACTAATAATAAAATAGAACTATTATAACAATATACTGTAATAGGAGTTATGTGAATGTTCTTTCTCTCTCTCAATAACTTATTATACTATACTCACCTTAAAGAAAGCACTTAAAGGAAACACTTTACACTTCTCTTTGGCATATCCAAATAGCCAGCATCACTACTCTTGCATTTTGGGGTCATTAGTTAGTAAACTAAGGAGTACTTGAACAAAAGTGCTGCGATACTGCAACAGTTGACCCAATAACCAAGAAGGCTACTAAGTGACTAATGGCTGGGGAGAGTGTGCAGGCATGGAGATGCTGGACAAAGAGATGGTTCACATCCTGGGCAGGACAAAGCAGGATAATGCAAGATCTCATCACACTACTCAGTCTTGGGCAGGTTAGAGCAAGGCAATTTGAAATTTCATCCGGATAAACAGAACAGTGGCAACAATGAGATATGTACAAATTTAAAACCTATGAATTGTTTATTTCTGCAATTTTTTATTTAATATTTTTGGACTGAAGTTGACCTTAGGAAACTGAAACCATGAAAAGAGAAAACCACAGGATAAGGGGGACTACTGTATCTTAAATGAGATACTTCATTGTACAGGAAGCTTACACTGTCTTCTCACTGCCTGCCCACCTTCTTCTTCCTACAAGGTTTATTCCTTAATAGGTGAACTGTTCCTCTGAATTGGCTCCTAAGTAGGGGAGTAGTCAGTGTTTCCAAACAAAAGGCACTTTTAGAAACTCTTATGACAAAGAGAGAAATAACAGACTTCTTTTAATTCAGGGGAGTGGGCAGGAGGAAGGTAAAAGTGGGTGGGGTCTTTCATATCAACTCTTAATCCAGGACTTGGTGGTCTCCCGGGTTCTTCAGTGCAACAACAAAATGGCCAGAAAACACTTTAAAAGTCTCTATGACAACGTGATATGAATGAGCATACTTCCTAAGGAAATGAAACTCTGAAATGATTCTGTGACTTTATTGGTGATCTTGAGAGAAGGATTCCATCCCCGCTCCCCCACAGTGTGTTGCTTTTAAATTCAGGTGCAAAATCTGTAACTATTTTCCCAATTAACCAGTTATGTTTTTTATACATGTAAAATTCTTTTACCCTTTAAAATTAATTTTTCAACATCATTTTCCATCCCTGTAAAAGTTCCTTTTTTCCACTTTTCCACTCTTACACCAGTCATTCATTCAACAGCTTTTTATTGCTAAGATAGTAAATCAAGTAAGAATAGTACCATCCCAATATGAACAGAGAATTCTGGACTTTTGGCTGCTTCTTTATAAAAGATAAAAAATCCCTTTGGGCCTTGAGAAGCAGCCAGGTGTCAGGGTTTTCATTTATCTTTTTAAAATTCAGATTTGTTAGCCTAAGAAATCATGAATTACTGGCTGTTTGGGACTGAGATAAAGTAAAGATGATATTCTAGAAGTTGATCATCTGGTACCTCTGATAAGCTCATATGTCAATTTTTAATTCCACAAAGTTCAATTTTCAGAGTAGAAGAAATTTGTAGGATAATGTAAGCAATATTTGCCACGTCCCTGACTGTAATCAATGTGAGCTCTTTATAGAGCCATTTCATGTCTACAAGATAGCCATGCTAGCTATATCTTTCTTAGAATGCTACGTGAAAAATAAAGTTGTTGCTGTTTTCCTACATACTTAGACTTTGTACCATTTATTTCTGCACCAATTTTCTCACCCATTTTAAGGGACACTTTCTTCATGGTAATGAACTCACATATTGAATTTACATCTTGAGAGACCCCTGTTTTGAATTTTTCTAGTAAATTAAAAAAAAACACATTAAATTTGTCATAGTGAATATCTCATGTTCTCTTTATACAATTCATGTATGTATTTCTTGTCCTGGGTTTAGTTAGCCTATATGGACTAATGGGAAAAAGTCATCAAAGGGAGAAGCAACAGATATGTAACTTTATGAACAGAAATGTCGCAAACTTCCAATTTCATTCTTCTGATGGAAAGAATTATCACCATGTGGCATATATCTGCTGAAATATGCTAATGATTTCCAGCAGTTAAGAGCATTGTGTCTGAAAGGAAGGTAGAGATGTGAAAACAGTCCACTCTAACAATAGGTTGAGAGTAACCGTGCCTAACCACAAGGGACAGAGTAGAAAATAATCATTTCATTTGTTTCCTTCCTTTTCACTGCAGTTCAGATGATATCTTAGGCAGCCAGGCAGGGCTTCATTTGCATATGCCTTCCCAGAACTACTCATCCATATTCTGAAGAGCCAGTAGGGGCCCAGGGAGGAGGCATCCTCTTAGGGGAGCACTTCTGAACCCATCATATCTTTTATTTAAGGAAAAGGAAGTCTCAAGATTACTTTCTTTCTATTTTTTACCACTTCTCTGAATAATGTAGATGCATCATATCAGCAAAACATGTTTTTGTCTGCACTGGGAGTCCATCTCCAGCTTTCTGAAATATATATATTTTTTCTGTGTGATGTCTGAGAGTTGAGCCTCTAATCTAATTATCAGCCTTTATGCTTTCAGGGAATTATTCTATGGTCTTTAGAACTGTACCTCCAATTTGTAAACCTGGCTAACATTTTCATCCCTGAAAGATGTTAAGTAAAAGAATGCTTTGTGGTGAGAATTAAATCCAAGATCTCAGCATGTGTACTCCCAACCCCCAGCCTGGCTTCTTTGCTTGTTCAATAGAGGTTGGTGTTATAAAACACTCCTTCTCCAGAACATCGTCTTCACCTAGAGCACCTTGCAGAACTATGTTCAAAACAGAGCATTGTTTAGCCCCTTTCACCAAAATGCTCTGACTTGATCACCCCAAAGAATAATAATTTCCAGGCTTGGAGAGAGTGCTTATTAAAGTGACAGCTGAGTGAAAAGGCATGGGGTCCCAGATAGGTGGGATTTATTAATAAATTGTTTATCTGGAAAATAATAGGACGACAGCCAAGTTATAGTTTCAAAAAATATAATGATAATTTCACTGAAACAGGTCAAAGACAAAGTCAAAATCTTTCTTCAAAGTCATTCCCAGCCTTTCTTTGGGTTCTCTAAGTATGTTTAGCTGCTTTGGGACCAAGTGCTTTGCCTATACGGTGTCTTTTAATTCTTACCACAATCCTAGGAGACTGATGTTTTAAAAAATCATTTTTCTACAGATGAGAGTCTGAAGCAAGTACTTTCCCTAGGTCACATGGTAGGTGACAGATCTGAGACAAGTGATTGGGTCACTGGCTTGTAATACCCCACAGCTTTAATGCTTGCCTAATTCTTGATCCATCCCTTCAGTGTCTTCCTGTCTTTGCTCTGGCTTTCTAAAATCTTCCAGGTTAGATCATGCTCAGATCTGGCCTCCGGCCTACTGTGTTCTTTTGCCAGCTGCCAAACTTGCTTTCCTGGCTTCTTTTTGCCTCAGGGAATTGCTTTCTGACAAAGATGGGTGTCAGGCTCATCATCAGAATTATCTGGAGTGCTTGTTAAAAATAAAGGTGACCCAGCACCTCCTGGACATTCTAATTCAGGGATCTGTGAGGAACCAGAGGTCTCTTTAACAGTCTCTTTGTGATTCTGATAATCAAGTTAGGGGAAAGATGCCATTTCCCCAAAGTTTTTGACACACGCACCTCTTTCATAATCTGAAAAACATTTTTCAAAATTAAAAAATAATTGTATTATGTTTATATGAGGTTGACCAAAAGTTAGTTTTAGTATTTAATTTTGGATCAACATAATTTCAAAAGATATGATAAAGTATTTCTAATGTGAGATAAATGATGATCTTAATTTATAAGAGGCATTTTTACTTCTCACTTAATGAGTGGTTTCTACTATTTAACACACTTTAATTTTATATTAAAAAAATCACAAATTGGTGACAAACCAATCTTAAAATGAACTGTTATATTGTGTTTGGTTTGGTCAACGACAAATTAAAATGAAGCTTGAAACTTAGCCATGTTTAGGGCATCAAAAATAAACCATGGACTTAATAGTTTTATAATCTTCATTTTTTGTTTTAAAATGGTAGAGAGAGGGTGTTTCTTTTGTTAAGTATTATTTTCAATAAGTGGAAAAGAAATTAGACAAACTATTCCCTATATTTTCTCTTTGAGACCATGATTTTGAGATACTGAAGGCTAAGAAGTCTTTTAAGAACTTCAGTTCAATGAATGTAACTAGTAAAATTTGTGAGGCTTATTTGATGAATAATTATGTTATTTTCTTCATAAGCTTGTATTTAAATGTCAGTACTCCAAATGCCTTGTTTATTTAACCAATGGTCTATTATGGGCATGAATTAAACAATGTAAAACTAAGATGAAGAATAATGTAAAATCTGGTTGGCTGTTGGAAGCACCAGCATGACTAGCTGTACTTAACAAATTGACAAAATCTGACACTCCTTCACATATCACCACGTGGGCTCACTCCCTGAATACTTAGAGATACTAACTGTTAGGTTGTTAAGGGGAAGATCTCAGAATAGTTATTTTATTTATTATTTGAAAACGGAAATAGAAACAAGTGCCATAGCACATTCAATGACATGAACCATCTTGGAACACTTTGACTAATACTGGTTGGGAACTGACAAGTGAAGCTCTGACTCTTGAGGTTAGCAAGGATCCTCAATCCTGTCTGCATATCAGAAACATCTGGGCGGCTTCTCAAAACTGATGCCCAGGCTCACCCCAGACCATTAAACCAGAACCTTTGCTGAAAGTTTTGATTGCCAGGACTGTGCTCCCCAGGCGATTCAAGATTATATTAGTTTCAGGTGTACAGCATAGTGGTTAGACATTTATGTAATTTATGAAGTCATCTTTCTGATAAGTCTAATGTCCACCTGGCACCATGTATAGTTATTATAGTATTATTGATTATATTTCCTATGCTGTATTTTATACCCCAGCGACTATATTGTAACTACAAATTTGTAGTTCTTAATTCCTTCACCTTTTTTACCTAGTCCTCCTTCTGGCAATCAGTTTGTTCTATGTATCTATGAGTCTGTTTCTGTTTTGTTTATTTATTTTGTTTTTTAGATTCTACTGGATTGCAGCCATGGTTCTCAGCCAAGTTTGGACATTAGAATCACTTGGGGGACTGGAAACCCAGGTGATTCTAATGTGCAGTCTGGATTGAGAACCATAGCTACAAACTAAAGGGATAAATTGGACACTGTGGCAAGTTTAATATGGGATGATATTTGGGAGCAATGAGGTCTGAGACCTAAAATCCTATCACAGGAGCTTGGCCATCTATCCCTAGGCCTGTCCCTGTCTTTGTGCCTTCAAGAAGTCCATACTAGCATGAACTTGCTTAAGGAAATCATGCATGCCCTCCAAAGTAATTTGCCTGAAAGATTTTCTTTTTGAAACTTACCTGCAAGTTGCTTTTGGGAGCTATTTGCAAGTACAGGCCTTTGGAAGCTCAGACCATTTCACTGAGCATTACTCTTCTGTGCCTCCCCATCCCCCCAATACAGAACTGCTTCCCAGATCTTGTTTCAGTGTAGATTGTAGGGGATCAAAGTCCTGCTCACACTTGTTTCTGAGAATTGGCTCTGTACTGACCACTGAGAATACACAGGTAAAGATTAAATACCCCCTGTCTCTGAGGAATCTCCATACAGTCAGGGACACATAAGTAAATCAGAGATTATGTCTTAATGTGCTAAGAGCTGTGGTAGAAATACCAAAGGTGAAAATCTTACAGAATTTCACCTCTGACTCCACTCCCAAATTTAGAATGGCAAAAAGCTGACACTTGAACAATTTTTCTTTCTTCATGTATAGATATAAATATATATTATTTTTTTCATGTGTCTATATGTATGTATGGCTTTTGTTATTTTCTTCAGAACGGATATATAACCACAAAATATTGGACTGAAAACTTATTTCAAATAGTCCTTAAGTGTGTCATCTTCAGAGCAGGGGGCTGGTAGGAGAAAAGGCTAGATAAGTAGGTTTGAGCTAACTGTGGGAGGCTTTGTCATAATGAGCATTGTTTAGAAGTATTATTCTTAATATTATGAAGAGCTGATAAGAGTTTGTAAGCATATGTGTGAGGAGGGCGGGTGTGTGTACTGGGTATGTGGTGTGTACTGAGTAAGTGTGCTGGGTGTGTGTGTGTGTGTGTGTGTGTGTGTGTGTTGGGTGTGTGTGTATGCATGCACATGCATGTGTATGTTAGGTGCATATGTGACAAGAGCAAATTTGTCCTGATGGATACCTGATAGTGACGTGTAGGAGACATCATTGGGGGACAGTTTTTAGTGTGTATAGGAAGCATTGTGGGGGACAGTCTCTGGCTGGGGGTAAGGAGAGCAGGTAAGAGGCTTTTGACTCAGTTTCAGTCGAAACAGTAGGAAAAGGGCTGGTATAGAGAATATAGAAAATAGACTGAGGTTAGCATTTGGCACTCACTAGGTGTGGGGAGCTGGGAGAGGATAACCCAGGAGTGGCTGTGAGCTTTGCTCCAGCATTGTGTTGGGACCTGTGATAGAGGCAGGACCTGTGATAGAGGTGGGAGGAGACTGGGGGAGAGGCTCATTTGTTCCTCAGCTGAGTTTGAGGTGCTGAAGGTTTTTGCTTATGGGGACTTGAAACTCAGTCCACTAGTTAAAATATTGTCTGAGAGGAACAGAAGGAAGAAATGTTTGGGTGGAGGCAGGAGGTGGCACGGTTTCCTTATGTATGCTTCCAACACACACGTGCATGTGCATGCGCGCATACACACATACATACCCAGCATACATATCCCAAAGCAGCATGCCCCGAGCTCTCAAGCCTATCATCCTGACCAGCTCTGAGTCCTAGGCAAAAGCACACTGTCCTTTGAATCCGGACAAAGCATATAATGAGAACTCTGACAGCCCATGAAATTCTGAGGAGAAAATGAAGAGCTGACAAAGTGCTCTGGAGGACAGTATAGAGTTGCTTGTGAAATAGCTCCCCCACTGTGGGTCCCTGTTGGTGGAGTTTTCTCTGGGGTCTGGCCCAACCACCTGGGAACCTGAGCCAAGCCTATGGAATCACACTTTCACCAGGGTCTCTCATCCTCCGGGATGCTGCTAGGCATGGAGGTGGCTGCTGGTTGAAGTCTCTTTCTTTCCAGGGGCCTCCAGAGTGGTGGACAGGAAGGCAGCAAATACCCTGGGCCTGTCCTCTCAATGGCATTCTGCTTCTCCCCATGCACTGGTTTATTCAACAGCACAATTCAGGAGAGAGTTTTGTTTTTTAGCTCTTTTCTCTTCCAAATAAATAATTAATAAGTGATGATTGCCATCAAAGGAGGAAGAAACCGTTTTCAGACCTCCACTCTTGAAAGCTAGTTAAGAAAGCTGCTTTTTCTGTTTGTTTCCTTTTCCCACAACTGATATATAATTTTCATGCAGCAGCTTGAAGTTCCTTCCAAGAAAACAAAATTCAATGAAATCAGCAAATATGTGTAACTACATGCATAGCTAAATGCTGATAGACTGCACGCATGCCAACACATAAGCTCATCTCACCTGAGGCCTCCTGCTTGGGATGAAAATACAGCCCTGTCTTTACCAGCAGAGCAGGATGTGTTTACATTAACCCGTTTCATGCTGCAGTGAGGTAATTTTTACTTTCATTCTCTTATTCATAACTCAAATCTGTGTCTACTTTTGAAATCACATTTGCATTAATTTATTATTTTTGTGCAACATCAAGGCATGAACATCTCATAGCTTGAGTGTATGAGTATGTGTGTTTAGGTGGCTTATTGCTCATTCATCCAAGGATACTTTATCTCTCAAATTTTCCACAGCTATGACAGCAGTCCTATCTTGCTAAATGAGCTGAGATTTGGGTGATCAATATAAGGCTGAGAAACGCATCCTTCTAGGGACTGTGGCATTGATCACTAGATAGGACGTTATTCCTCTCACCCAGCAATGGTTCCCAGCCCCCAGTTGCCTCTGCTGTGTAAAAATTAGCATGAAAAGCAATACCTCAGTATCTGACAAATTGCATTGACTCGTGTTTTAATTAATCCTGTAAAGTACATTTACTGTTCTGTTTCAAATCCTGCATGTCCGAACCAGCCTGAAGTTACTCAAAGTGTCTGCATTTGAAGGTAATCTTCAGTGATCTCCATTTTAGAATGCTAAATATGCATCACTTTTCTGCTGCTGGGGAAAAAAATACCCCTACTTTGGTATTACGTGAAAAAATGCAACACGTGATATAGCGGCCACTCTGCTAGGTTAGCTCAGATGAGACAATAGTCGGACCTTTGGCCAGGCCGGCAGGCTCCCTCCAATGCTTGGTTGCTCTGATTTCAGGCAGCACTTGTCAGAGCCATTTTAGGTGGGCATTAGGCAGAAGGCTTCCCAAAGCCACGTGTGATTCATCCCCCATTGTCAGAGAGCCAGGAGCATTTTTGTGTCCAGGAGGCTGCTGTCCACTTTTGGCTTCTTGCCAGGGCTATCTTACCCTTCTTGTAGAAATGCTTGAGCATCTGAAATTTGTCTGCGAGGGGTCCAGGCCTGAATCATGGTAAAAGGGCCCTGAAAGGCACTGGCCAGCACATTCTGAACCTGTGATTTCTTGGCCGTAATTACTTTCTGCTCTTTTTGTTCTTACCTGAAATGATCAACACAAATGGAACTTTTACCACAGAATATGTAACAACATGCAAAGTATGGGCACCAAAGGAATAATAGGTCGGGCATTTGATGAGGTCATTGAGGCTCTCTTCCATGCCAGGGGTTAGCCTTTAGATATTGGTTTATAGAGAGATCTAGGAGTATTGGGAGAGAAAAAAAGGAAGCCAAGGCATAGGGGGAAGGGCCCATGATTAACTGACAACCAGTGTGAAAGCATTGCTGTGTTTTAACAATCTCTACGGTCTTATTGGAACATGGTGAGAAATTTCAGCCCTGACTGTTAATCAGTCCTCACAATCCCTTCACTCCCTAACTCACTTCCATTTGAAAAATGTTTGCTGAGTAAGTGAAATGATCCAGAAGCTCTGAATAGCAATAGGAGATGCAAAAATGAACAAACATACCCTACCTCCTTACATGAGTAAGCCGGAAGGGGACTTCTCACTCATATAGCAGACCCTGAGTGCCTATCATAGGCTAAGGTCACTAGGTTGTGGACGCACCCTGGAAGTAATGGCAGTGTGGTGAGAAAAGAGACAACATAGTTTTGTGCAGCTGAAGCTCAGGGGTAGGTGACAGGATAAGAATTTTCCTTGAGTAGATCATTTAAACGGATCTTGGAGCATGGGTGAGATCAGCAGGTAAGAAATGGAAGGAAGAGACTTTCAGAGAGGGTGAGTTTTCCCAGAGTGGGTAAAGTAAAGGGCACATTATAGGATATTCTTGGTGTGTGAGATGTGTAAGAAAGAGTGGGAACAAGACTAAGTAGTTGGGCTGGGAACAACTCAGGAGGGGTTTGCACAGCATATTAGAAACTGTATTTCTGATTTTTTTATTGTGATAAAATACACATGTAAAATTTATTATCTTAACCATTTTTAAATGTACAGTATTAAATATATTTATATTGTTGTGCAACCATCATAGTCATCTCCAGAACTCTTTTCACCTTGTAATACTAAAACTAAAATGCTAACTCTCCCTTACCCACCTTCCTTAGCCATTGACAAGCACCATTCTTTTCTGCCTTTATGAATCTGACTGTTCTAGGTACCTCAAATTAGTAGAATCATACAGCATTTGCCCTTTTGTGACTGGTTTAATTACTTAGCACAATGTCCTCAAGGCTCATCCATGTTATAGCATGTCTCAGAATTTTTTCCCTTTTTAGGCTGAATCACATTCCATTGTATGTTTATACTACATTTTGTTTATCTATTCATTCATCAAAGAACATATGGGTTGCTTCCATGTTACTATAAACATAAGTGTACAAATATCTGCTCGAGACCTTGCTTTCAACCCTTTTGGATATATATCCAGAATTGGAATTTGTTGGATCATATGGTAATTCCATTATGCATAATTTTTTGAGAAACCATCAAACCGTTTTTCTCAGTAGCTGCACTGTTTTACATTCTTACCAACAGTGCGCAAGGGTGCTATTTTTCCAAATTCTAGTCAAATTTTGTTATTTTCTATTTTTGGTTTGTTTGTTAAATAATGGCCATCCTAATGGGTATAAGTTGGTATCTCTGTGGTTCTGATTTGCATTTCTCTAATGATTAGTGTAGCAGCTTTAACCTCACTCCTCTCCTCCTTTATATTAATTTACAAATGCACTAGAGAGCTGAAGGAATAGCATGAAGAACTCCTAAATTCAACAATTATTGGCATATTGAGTGTAAGTTATAACCAATATGACACCTCACCCTTGAATATTTCAGCATGCATCATTCTAGAGAATTTGAACCTTGGTTTGTTTGAAATGGGGGAATTATCAAATACCTTCTTTGTTGTGGACAGTGGATAAAAGGATTGCAGTGGCAAAATATTTGCAATTGGGAGAGCAGCTAGGAGGCTGCTGAGATTGGTCATACCAGCAGTACTGAGGGCTTCCTAAGGTTGGGTGCCCCAGAAGCAGATCCTGAGACAAGGATTCATAAGCAAGAGGTCTATTAAGTAAGTGATTTCAAGGGAACCTGTGAAGAGTGGGGGAAGGAGGCAGACCTCCCAGTGCTACGATCTTAGGCGAAAGTTCTGTAAACAAAACAAAACAAAACAAAACAAAACAAAACAAAACAAAAGCGTCAGCCCCATTCTTCAGGATGATTTGACATGGAGACGTTGTCCAGTCTCAGCTCCAGAGAATGGAGCTGGGCTTTCACACTCGGACACCACTGTCAGTGTTGAAGGCCATAGAGTGGGACACAGAGTCCCAACATTCTCTGCTAGTAGGGCACCAAATAGGCTGGGGGCTGTGGAAGGAAACAGAGCAGG
This sequence comes from Cynopterus sphinx, assembly GCA_030015415.1. Taxonomy (NCBI): domain Eukaryota; kingdom Metazoa; phylum Chordata; class Mammalia; order Chiroptera; family Pteropodidae; genus Cynopterus; species Cynopterus sphinx. The sequence goes on from CM057387.1 coordinate 48,080,813, forward strand.
GGACGGCATGGTAAGACGTGGGGAGATTGGGCACCTACGGGTGATGGTGAGGGTAAGGGAAGAGGTAAAGCAACATTTAGGCTTCCTGCCAGGGTGATGGGAAACCAGGAGTACCAATCTCTGACAGGGACCAAAGGGAGAAGAAGCAGGTTGGGAGAAAAAAATCATGATTACAATTTGGCATATGTGGATTTTGAGCTTTCTGAGGATATTTGGGGAGGGCTGGACTCAGGGAATTGAATGCTGGTCTGTAACTTAGAAGGGACTTAAAGGCCTAAGTACAATGTAGAAGATCAGATATAGAAGCCCATCAGATATGACTTCTGTGGGTTCTTGGTCCTCCTGGCATGTGGGGGCTGGGTCCTTGGAGAACTGACAGTAGCTCCAGGAAGGCATGAGGCAGGTCATATGCATTTGGAGGGATTTATCATAAGTAAGTAGTTAAATGATATAGTTATAATAGCTATCAAGTTCTTACACTGTGCTAACAGAGCTCAGTGTGCGTTATCTTCTTTATGAGATACATATTCCATTATTATTCTAACTTTACAGTTGAGAAATTGAGGCTTAGTGAGATCTGGCATTGCAATCAATGTCATAAAGCCAATAAGTGGATAAAACTTATGCTTTAATTTCCCAGTTTTATTCATGATCCCCCCAAAAATGTTTCTTTGAGGAAGCATTCCTAAATTGGGAATATCTCATGAGCATTTCTCTGATTGTTGTACCCCCTGCTCTTTAATCCAGTAAACATTCTCCTGCCTGTAAATGGTTCATATTTCCAGCTTGTACTGAGTGGTAAGCCATTCTATCTTTCTATAGCAAAGCACACAATCTATTAAAAAAATCAATCTTTAAGGGCATTTCCTCAGCACTTTTCACAATGTGAGGCAATCTGGGCCACAGAATTTTGTAAAGACAAAAAAGGACATTTTACACATCTAAGTGGCTCCACATCAGTACAAATATATCCTGGGAAGCTTGCAACAGGGGTCTTGTGTTATAAACAATTTCCTGGGCTTCCTTATCCTCCAGGAGACAGTAGCTTGACATGGCTGTGAGCTCTTAGAAACAAGTTGTAGAGAAAAAAGGCAGAGTAATTTTTGTATGGATCAACAAATGTGTCAAAATTGGACTGCAGTGGCCTGTAAGAGAAATACTTTCTGAAACACATTCTGAAGGCTTCACAGATGCTATATGTGCTTTGTCCTGACCTAACAAAGGCATGCTTTAATCTAATATTCTGTCGAAGGGCAGAGTTATGGAGTAGCATGAGTAACTACATGTCTGCTTTGTCCATAGCAGCCCCAGTTTATGCCTGTTGTTTTCTATTGGACAATACAGCCTTGTGTCTGTGAAGAAGGACTGCATCTTCATGTTTGATCTTTTTATAAATACGGTTAGGCTTTCTCATCATGGGATTCTTCTGGACTTCCACCCTTAAATTAATGACATCTAAGTATTTTCATGGTTTCTGTAGCTAAATTATGGTGACTGGGTTCTCACTGTGTGTATGGCTGGGCCCACCTCCCAGGGATCAGGATACTCAGCAGCCAGGCCTGTGACATCCATGTGGGAACTGGCCTGAGACAACATGTATCAGCAAGTGGTAGCTTGCCTTTTTGGTAGGGTTCCTCACAGGTGTCATCCCCAGGGTTGGGGTGAAGGCTGTCTCCTTGCCAACGTGTAAATAAATGGGCATTTATCCTGCAATACCTGAGCCAGGGCTGCCGAATGTTTTATTCTTTTCATGGGCAGTGTTCTTTTTTATTGAGTCACAATTGAGGATGCTCAGATGATCATGTTTATAGATTCACATTAAAATCAACTGGGGCCTTTTTAATATTCACAATCTTGGGTTCTATCCTGTACCAAATAAATTCAAATATCTAGCATTGGTACTTAAAAAAAAGAAAAGAAAAGAAAAACTCCCCAGATGATACCAGTGAGCAGCCATACTTGAGAATCAGCTTCTATCGCAGAGCTCCTCACACTTGAATGTAATGCAAATCACCAGGGCAGCTTACTAAAATATAGATTCCAAATCAGTAAGTCTAGAAATAGGCCTGAGATACTGCATTTCTGACAAGCTTTCAAGTGATTTAGACGCTGTTGGTGCAGAGACCACACTTGGTGTAGAGATTGCACTTTGAGTAGCAAGGGTCTGTAATGAAGCTTGGCCAACCATGGCTCACATGTCAGATGCCTGTTTTTAGAAATAGAGTTTGACTGAGGCACAACCACACCAAGGTGGGTAGTTATAACAGACTGTATAACTTGAAAGCCTAAACTATTTACTATCTAGCTCTTTACAGAAAAGAGATGCCTACTCCTGGTTTATAATGTTCTAATGCCAGCATATCTGCTATAAACTTGACGATGCAGGTCAGTGAGCCAACCTCATTGTAACATGATGGTTAATCAGAGGGTCTCACGGGAGGGTCCGGGTGGAATTTGAAGTCCCAGTAATTATTAGCTCTCTGACCTCCTTTTGAAGCTTTCAGATTTGGGTATCATATTGGTAGTAAAATTTAAGTGTGTGTGTGTGTGTGTGTGTGTGTGTGTGTGTGTGTGTGTGTATGCATGCCTGTGTGCACACACATAGGATGCACACACAAAAATAAAAAATAATTTATATACTCCTCTGAAATTTATATACTGCTTCTTTGGCTAGTATCTTAAGCTGTGAAAAAATTCTAATAAATTACTGTCATTTAAAACTTTTTTTCCATTTAAAATTATACAAATAATGTCTGTTTGTTGAGAAAAACATATATACATAAGTACTCACAACTGAACATTCAGAAACAACCACTATAATGTTTTAGTGTATAACTTTCCAGACCATTTCTATACAGACATATACCACATGACACAGGGTAAACTGTGTCTAGCCTCAGTTTTCTTATCTCTAAAGTGAGGAGTAAAACAATACCTGTGAGATATAGAAAATATATATTGATCTCTGCCCCTTGTACCTGACACAAGGCTCATGAAACCCTCATAGTTTCCTGGGTGGTAAGAGCACTAGGAGCAACTTTTGTTCTAACATTTGGTCTGTGACCCTATTTCTGAAGCAGGGCTCCTGAAACTCTTCTAATTTGCTCGGTGATAAGCGTGTCTTTTGTCCAGGTGAGGAAACTCTAGGTGGCCTCCTGGATGAGGACTGGTCACCAGATAGACCAAGCCATGATTAGAAGCTTGTAATTTTCAACCCCTTCCCCACAACCAATCACTATGATTTTGAGAAAGGAAAAGGGCTGAAAATAGAGTTCGTAACTGATCATGCCTATGTGATGAGGCTTCCATCAGACTCAAAAGTATAGGGTTCGGAGAGTTTCAGGTATATGAACATGTGGAGGTGCTGGGAAAGTAGTTCACTTGGACAGGTCATGAAAGCTAAAGACCCTTCCCACATACCTTGTTCTACACATCTCTGCCATCTGGATGTTCATCTGTAGCTTTTATCATATCTTCTAATAAACTGGTAAACATAAGTAAATATTTCTCTGAGTTCTGTGAGCCTCTCTAGCAAATTAATTAAATTCAAAGAGGAGGTCATGGGAACCTCTAAGGTTTAGCCAGTTGGTCATAAGTATAGGTAACAACTTGGATATATGATTGGCTTCCTGAGTCGGAGGATGTCGTAGGAACCTGCAACCTTCAGCAGGTAAATTAGAAGCACAGGTGATAACCTGCGCTTACAACTGGCATCTGAAGCAAGGTGAGTGGCAGGCCCATAGTACGGAATCCTTAACCTGTGGTATCTGATTCTACCTCAAGGAAGATAGTGTCAGAACTAAGACAAATTGTAGGACATGCAGCTAGTGCCACAGAGAATTGCTTGGTGTGGGGAAACTTCCCTCTTGTCCATATTTGGTGACCAGAAGTGTCAGAAGTGTGATGCTCTCTGTGTGATGGTACAGGTGTTTTCTGACTTATGATTTTTAACTTTACTTGGTATAAAAGCAATTTGAATTCAATAGAAACCTGAATTTTGATCTTTTCCTGTGTTGGCAATATGCAATATGATACTTTCTCATGATACTGGGCAGCAGCAGTGAGATGATTTAGCCCAACTATAAGCTGATGTCAATGTTTTGACTGCAGTTAAGGTAGGCTAGGCTAAGCTGTGGTGTTTGGTAGGGTAGGTATATTAAATGCATTTTGACTTAACGATATTTTCAGTTCATGGTGCCTTAATCAGGATGTAATACCATTGTAAATTAAGGAGCACCTGTAGTGTCAAAGTACAGTAGACACACAGGAGAAACACAGGAAAGAAAGGCATAGTAGGGAAGATTGGGGTTTCTTTCTACATAGGAAGTAAAAAAACTAAGGTTTTTCTTGTCACCTGCCTCATGGGTTTGTTGGTGGGATAAAATGAGATATGTCTATGAAGTGTTAAGCTCCTGTTAATGGCTCAACATAGGTTTCTCTGCTTCCTGAAAATTTCCATTACTCTGCCTTGCTTTTACAAAGACCTGCATTAGTATGGTAACAGCTTTTCTTGTAAAAGCAAAAATCCTTTTCCAGTTTCTTTTGGTCATTGAAAATAGGTACTAATATAGGTCTTTATAAAAGCAAAGTGACATAACACAAGCTTTCAGAAAGCTGAGGATACCCTTTGCTTTATGTTATTTTAGTTTATGAAAAGTTTCATAGGGATGCTCTCCTTTCAGATAGTGGTGCAACCTGTGAATGTTAAGGTTGGAAATGGGGTTCTAATGCTTTATAAACTACCCCAGGGAGTTTTGAGACCGGGTATAAAATTGGTGCACTCCATTTCTATCATTCTGATATAGAGCATTGAAGACCATACCTGCTTCCTAGGGATGCTGGGAAACGCAGTGTGGCTGTGAAGACCCACCCAGCATGAAGCCAGGACTGCAGGCAGGGAGAGTAGATTTTGGTGGAAGGCTAATCAACAAACAATATTTTACCCACTTTTCTATGAAATTGTTTATCTTTTGTTTTTTAGTTTTTTATGGGTTCTTTATAAATTAATGCTAGTAACTTTAAGACTCAGGTATATTGCAAAATTTTTTTTTGGCATTCTGTTTCACATTTAACTTTGTTGATGGGGTTTTCCATCTTAAAAACACTACTTTTACTAATATGTTTGTGTACATATAGTGTAGGAAATTTGGAAAATGACTAAAATAATGAATTGGAAAGTAAAAATTTCTCAGAATTCCACTACTGCAGAGAACAACTCTATTAACACCTTGATGTAACTGATATGTGTGTGCGTGTATTCGCATACAATTTGGTGTCAATTCTATATTCTATGTAACTTTATATCCTGCTTTTTAATTTAAAATTCTACTGTGAGAATTTTCCACTGAATTTTATTTTTAAATCATAATTTTAAATGAGTGCTTAATATGCATTGTATTGATGTTCAATATTTTATTTAATTATTTTTCTAATTTTAAGCATTAAGATCATTACATATATTTTCACTATTACAAACAAAGTTGGTAAGAATCTTTCTTCATAAATCTTTGTCATTCCTTCATACATGCAGTAACTATACCTTGAGCACTCACTCTGTGCCGGGCACTGTGCTAGGGATAGGAAGACATCAGTGAAGAAGCAGATGTCATCATTTCCATCATCCTGGGCTCACAGTTTCCTCCTGCTTGTTTTCTTAGCATGAGTTCCTACAAGTGAAATTACTTGTGTCAAAGACAAGGAGAGAAGTTGAGATGGAGGGCGTAGCTGAGCTTCATGAAGGGAAGAGCACGGGAGAGGGATCTGCTGACTCCTGCTTCTGAGTTGCTGAGATAACCATTTCCCCAGGGCTGCACCTACTCTAGACCTGTTTTCACTCTGTTGTCCAGTGGCCTGCTCATGTGGCAGGCTGTTGTTCCTTCCTTTAAGGTTTGGTTCAACTTCTCTTAAGGCATAAGTGTTAATAATGAAGCCATATACTTGTGCTTCTTGGGAAATAGTGGACTTTAGAGTCCAGCATGATAGACTCCGAGATCTTTCACAAAGTGGTAGGTGCAATGAAAATCCAAACAACTGTAGTAGTCAGTTCTGTCCCTGACATTTGTGGGGCCTCAGGCAAAAACACGAATGGAAACCCACATGCCATAGGTCTAAATACTAAAAAGTTACTCATAAAACTGTTAAATATCCTCTTGATTTTGAAGATATACTTCCATAACAACCTGAAGACCAGGTTCAAATTTAGGTTTTCTGATTAACTTGGAGGTTAATAACATTCACACCTAGTGGTGTAGTATAAGCCTGCCCTTGGCCCTTTCCCTTTCACCTCAACACTCAAGAGGCCTCCAAGCTCCATTCCCACTCTAACAGCTTCCCCTCTTTGCCTCATAGGGCTTGGGGGGTGTGATCTGCTCTAGGAGGACAAACACTAGGGAATAAATTCATGCAGGCTCCCAAAAGTGGAACAGACAGTTTAGGCAGGAAATTCATGCTCCCAATTACCTAGAACACTGTCTAGAAAAAGAGACATGGGCTCCAGGTTGGTATATCCTCACCCCAATGGATGGAGACTACACTTGGGCCCTGTGAAGCCTGGTACCAGGATGTGGACCCCTCTTGTCTGATGGTGTGCAGCTAACAGCTGTGTGTAGCTAACAGTTGCTATCTACTGAGTGGTACTGCAAACCAGGTTCTGTGTTTCTGTACTTCCATGCATTGCTACTTCCAAATCACAGGTGTTCAAGGTGCATGCTCAACCCACAGGTAGTTATGGCCCAGCCAAGATTCCACTCAGCAGTTTCCAGATTCCACACTATAGTGCTTTACTGCTTCTCATAAAGGGGTGGGAAGCTCTGGATTAGATTATTTTGAGACCCATTTCCTTCCCAATGATGCAATTCAGCTGCGTGAGTAGGGCAGCTCCCACTCAGTCTGGCTATTCTGTAATGAGGAAGGGGCCCAGAGATCACTAATGTACTAAGTTTAATATCCCTTGACTCCATTATTTCACAACTGCACACTCATTTGAGTTACTCCCTAGAGATCAATTCTATTATAAAGTATTTCGAATCTGGATTTGTTTTATCTTTATGAACTCAGATTATAGTTTTTTTGAGTTTCCTAAGAATTGTTTTGCTGAGCAAGTGGGAATGTTGAAATATTTCTTTCCAGATGGACCTTTCTATCATCATCATGGAAATGATGTAGTTTTCTCCTGCTCCTAGCAAATCACAGTATGGAGTAAATGCATTCCCTTGGAAGTGCTCCTAATTATAGGTTTCTTCCAAAATTAATGTATTTTATCAAAACAACAGGCTACAAAGCTTTTTTTCTGAGTTTCGACATCTTGAGTGTATGAATGTTTTGGCTAGGGCTGCGGCCTAGTGTTTAGTGTTTAATCGCTTTCCTGCACAGCTGGGTATAGGAGTAGGAATTAGATTATTAAACAGTATTTTACTCCCTATGAAGGCTAGCTTGGGAGGTTTCATCAAAAACCTTGGGAAAAGGTGACCACCCCTGTCTTCCTTGGTTCCTCAGCAGTGGTTCCTTAGTAGTCCCTTGACTGTGCCTTCAGGTTGCAAAGGCACATAGAATAAATATTTTTTCTAAATTAAATCTATAAAATATTTAATATATCTCTTATTACCCTACCCCTTTCAAAGGCTTGAGAGTAACTGATGTAGAATTTTGGTCAGTCAGATAACTCCCTGCCATAGTTCGGAAAAGTACAGCAGAGGGGAATTCTGTATAAATGCCCAAGTAAAAATGATTTCAATGTGCAAAAGTTTTTTTTTTTTTTTCATGGACCATGGCAGGATGATCCTGTGTTTTGCTGTCCTGTTATCCAGCAGTGAAAGAGTTATTTGTTTGTTTGTTTGTTTGTTTATTGCTTGTTAACATCTTCAGCCCTTGCAACTACCTACACTCGATATCTATTCAGAGAGTTTGGCAAGGTGGGAGGGGCTGTGTATGTATCTCCTACATGGTATTTTGTGTCTGTGTTCACTGAGTTACACACTCAGTTATTTTCTAAGCCTCTGTCTCAATTTTTATTCTCTCTAGAATATCATTCAGTGACAATTTGGAGGTCTATACTAGCATGCCTTTACGAGAATGATCCCTAGTCATGAGTTCTAATCTTCACTGTGCTGCTTGCTAACTTATAGATCAAGCTCTATGTGTTTCATTAATAGTCAGTTGAAGACAGAAGTACCTGCCTTGCCTGCCTGAAAAGTTGGGTATGCATCTAAATGATGATTATTTCAACATTCATGAGTGGTTTAATGAAGAAAATAGGAAGGTATGCAAGATAAGGTCCCTGCTCTCAGTGGAAAATCAACAGGTAAATTGCTATGGTATGGCATGTAGGTGAAAGAAAGTTGAAATTTTAAAAGTACTTTTTATGAAAAGTTATTATTATTTAACATTTGTGGAATGACTGTAGCTTGGGAGGTAGTACCAATCTGGGAATCTCAGGAGCCGAATTAGTCTACCTTATCAGTCCCAATAAAAAACATTTGCACTAGGTACCAAGAATAAACTCATGGTTCAGCTAATGACAGCTTCTGAAATTGTAGATGAGGTGCCTACATAGAAATGGCTTCTAAGAACTGACCTAGCAAAAACCAAATTCATTTAGTTATGGTTTTCCTCAACTATGTTCCATACTCTTTCTGTAGATGTTAATAAGTGTGATGAAAAAAAGAAAAAGATTGTGGGCTCAAATAAGTGTGGATTATGTTATATACTACATGCCTCCTGACAATCCATAACGTGTGTTAGCAGATTTAAGACTCCAAAAACTGAAAGTCTTGTGTTAAGTAAAGCTGTTTAATTTTGTTTAATTCTCTTTAAGTTTGTGCATGCAAAGTATTTTAAGGTCCCACTTTATAATACTTAGTTGACAAGTACTCTTCAAGACACCAGTTTGGGAAACACTGAATGGTAAAGGTTATGACAAACATCATGAGTGATTATGAGAGGAACCAGATGAAAGACTATAGATGTGTTGAGACAAATATATTTCTAGTAACAGAAAACAAAAACAACCCCAAACAAGTAATTTACAGACTGTGGATCAGGAAATCAAAACACAAATGTATGTACTTTTTGTATTATTATTTTGGTTTATATGGGAATGCAAATGCACTAATCCATCTAGCATTCCATTTATTTCACCTGAAGATTTCTTATTTAAACCTAATATTTTGTTTTAGATTTGGATTCGAATCTTAACTTTGTTACTTTACAAATTTGAGTGAGTTATGCAACATCCCTAAGCCTAAATGTTGTGTTGGTAAGAAAAAATAATTGCAAAGCCATTTTGCATTGTACTTGAAGCACAGTAGGTCCTTTGCAAATGGTTGCTTTTGTCTGCCCTACAAATAGTTATGAAACATGATTGTGGCAGCTTTATATGAAGTAGGATTTTGAAATGAAGTTATTACTAACTGCCAAAGGCCGTTGTAGAATAGAGGGAAATTTTATTTTATGCTTATCCATCTTGTACAATTAAAAAAAATCTAAAATACGTTTTTTGACTTCTGGTATTACTTCCTTTTTAATACCAGGACTGGAGACTGTGGGTATGAAGATGAAGTGGTATTTGTTGTCATTATGGCTGTAGCTAGCCCTGGAGCTGGAAATAGTCCCTCTTCTGGTTGTGGCTGGCCAAGGTTGATGTCATCCAAGATGCTCACTTCCTTTTATACAGTTTTTCTTTTTACGTGTACGCTAAAACGACGTGAGAGGGAGTTTCTGCAAAAACCCAGAGGAAGCAGAACCAATTTTTGTTCCTGTGGTGTCTTAAGGCTTGGGAATCTCCACCTAACATTATTTCCATTTTGAGGAATTTGTGACCATCCATCCATATATATGAAATATTTAACATCAGCATTTACAGGACATTTGCTGTGTTCCAGGCAATAAAGTCCCTACCTTCGTGGACCTTAGTATTCAGAAGGGAATGACTTTAGCATCTAAGTCACTCAGTGGAAGGCCTATACCTAGCAATTTAGAGGACCCACACAGAGATACTTTCCTCAGTCATTGGCAGTCTTGCATAAGGTATGACTAAATTGTAGCTGTCATTTGGAAGTTTGAAGATCCACTTTCAAAAGACTAAATGAATAAATATTGACTACCAGATAACCATTGGTGAACACAGCCTTCTGTCTGCACCCACCTTGCAAAGTCCTGGATTTGAGATCTTCTAACACTGAAGGAACCACTTGCTTCCAAACACAGGTGAAATTGTTGGCTCAGAGCACACCTTCTTCCTAAAATTTCCATGATTAGGATGTGGGATATACAGAACTGGAAACAGGCAAAAGAAGATAGCCATGTGGAGATGACAAAGGATGGTCAGCATATTTGTCAGGCACTATGTAGGTAGTTCATAAAGATAACTCATTTAATCCCTCCAATAATTCTATAAAATAGTTTGTATTTCTCAAATAAAGAGATTGAGGCTCAGTGAGGTTAAGCAATTGAGAAAGATTTTAATCCAGGTAGATCTGCCTTCTAGCCTGTTGTCTTTCAGGTGTGCTGTGTAGAATTCTGTTTGGAAGCTTGGACAAAGTGGTAACATGTGATGAATTAGGCAATTAAATAATGATATCCCAACCTTCAACTTCTATCTTCAGACCTTTGGGCTAATACATTAAGTATCCCTTTACCAGCTGAGTGGTGTTGGATGAACCATTATCAATCATTATTAGACATCAGTTTTCTCAGCCCAAATATGAGAATAAAAATGATGCTAAAGTAAAAATAATAATAGAAAACGAAGAGTAGAAACTTAGATTTTAGAGTGGGGCAGACTGTATTGGAATTCAGGGACTACCACTTATTAGTTGTGTGATTTTTAGGTTAGCTAAATTTTTAAGGCTTCCTCATCTGACAAATAGGAAAAACAATAGTACCTCTCTCAAAATATTGTGTCAAGGATTAAGTTAATAAATGAATATATACAGGTAAACATTTGGCACGGTGATTAGAAGGTTAGAACTCAATAAAAGCTAGCTACTGTGACTGTTGTCACTCTTGAAACTTAAAACAATAACATGTGTGGAAGGTGTTTTGTAAACTATAAAGTTTACTCTGTTGTATTACTTATCATTAGTGGTGATAGCAGTTGTGATTGGAGTGATGTTTATTATTAACACTTTTCTTTGTAGTTATGCACTAAGAAGGCCAAATAAGTCAGCCACTTCTTACTTTAGAGTACAGAGATTTGAACCAAATATCCCTAGATATCAGGAGCAAAATTTACACCATATGAGATAAGAGCAAATTCACTCAGAGTGGCTACCACAGGTGAAATAAACATATACGGAAGAAAACTTTAGATTATATCCATCCACAGTTGATCTCCCCCAGCTAGTACTGGTACCAACCAGAACTTATTCCTGGACCAAAATTCACTCCAATCATTTCAGCTAGAAAAGTGTGGTGAAGAAATAGACTGGATATCAGGAAGGGAGCAACCAGAGTGATGGTGTATGCCTGAGATACCACAGAAGCTCACCACTGTAAATATCAAGTCTGAGCCAACAATTTCACCTGTGTTTGGAAGCAAAATGGCACCTTACATATCAGAAAATCTTATACTCAGGACTTTGCACAGTAAGTGAAGACAAAAAGGCTAAGTGTCTACCACTTGAATGACGTTGGTGTGCCCGGCTCTCCAAAAGCAGATTGAAATGCTTTGCAAGAAAATGATGACAGTTGCTAAAATAGTCTAATCCCTTTCCAGAGCGGGTATGGCAAATTGTGGCCCATGTGCTGACACTTCCTTCTCCCATTCCCACAGCAGACATCTCTAACTGCTGGTATCACTCTTTCCTGTTAAACTCAGACAGAATTTCAGAATCTTTCTCAACAAAGTACACAGGGCATATGCTGTTGGGAGATTGGAGTTTTCATGCAGGATGAGGTTCAATAGTAATCCCACCTAATAGATCAGCCTAGTAGCCATCTAACATATCTATGAATGGTGGTAATGACAGACCTTGTTGGTTGTCTACCTAACAGCTATTCTCCTACTCTCCTCTTTCTTGGCAGAGTCTGCATTGCATTATAGAGGCTGAAAACATCAGGTACTCAGTTTCCCAGCCTCCTTTGCCATGAGGACATAGGAATATGTCTTAATTCTGGCCAATGAGATATGAACGAATGCCTCTTGTATAACTTCTCATGAATGTTTTTTCTCTCTGATAGAGATATGCAGAGAGAAACACAACTCTTTGTACTTGAAATTTGTTTGTGAGAAGATGTAATGTCTAGGGCTATGGCTATCATATTTTAAGTACCAGGAACCAAGCTTAAAAATGAACAGTGTTCTGTGGATGGTGGAGCAGAAAAATGAAAAGCACCTGGGGCTTTAATAGCTTTCTTTGTGGCTGGATTTACCAAACTAGGAACAACTTAGTTCTAGAGTTCTTACCATATAAGAAAATAAAGCCTTGTTTAAGCCACTTTTAGTTTGATATACTAATCTTACTAATCTGAACTTTTTTCTTACTTTCTTCACATCTCCTACCTTAAGTGGCAGAGCTCACCTCTCAGTATAAAAGCTTAATATGCCAATTGCTCACTTTCCCAGATTGTTGCACAGTTCAGAATGGGCATCTCACCTAGGCTCCACCAATCATAAGCGCCCATGGCAAACCTTGAATCAGAAGTCAGTGGTGTGAAGAAATAGAAATGGTGCAGATTCCATGCTAGAGAGAAAAAGAAAAAAGCTGCGTTCAGTGTCTACAAGGGGCAGCTGCAGTGGCACTTGTGGCAGCAGCCTCTGAGACCCAGTGATGTCCTATGTCAGAAGTGTCTCTGCTGCAGCAGCAGTGTCATTATTTGGAGTGGGTAGGGGAAAGGAGTTCCTGGCTGCACAGCTTCTGAGTCTGGCTAAGAATACTGGCTGCTACAATAACGCACATACAGTGGTAACTATGGATAATACTATCTAAAAGAAGTCCATTGTTAGCAAACCACCCACTCATCATATCTTGTAATCATATAAACAGATATATCTCTAAGTCCTACTTTTCCTTTTACATATTTGGTTTTCAATGGCGAGGAAGGTATAAAATTTAATTAAATTGTTAAAACAATCCTCCCAAAACACACATGCATTAATATTTTCTACATTTTTATTTTCTACGTCCACTCATCAGAGGACACACGAGCTTCATGCCAGTCCCAAGGGGCACATACACACTCAGCATGGAACTATATTTAGGCAAAAGGAAGTTGTATGACTCATGGCAACCCTTCTTCATAAGAACAAACAATTAAAGCAAGATTTTTTGCTTCCACTTAGAGTAACAAGGCAAGGAATTTCTTTCAAGAAAGAATAACCCTAAAGATATGCAAAACATTTCTGATCGAAGACAAAATTTGATGATATGATATTCTTCCTGCCAGCTAGCAGATCTTTTCAACATTTGCCTATGTTTGAAATGCTCTTGTTTAAACAAAAAATAAAACACCTCTGTTTCAGCTCTGATCAAACTTACCACCAAGAGGAATGTGTTTGAAAACACTTATAATAAGAGCTTCTGGAGTCTATATTTCTGTAATGAGTGTACATAGAACAATAAATTGTAGATTATGTTGTTAGAAGGGGAATGGATTTTTTAACTTTTAGTAAATCTAAGAAAAGTTCCAAATCTTTTATCTTAAGCTACTGAAATTGAAAATAATATTTGGCAGCTCAGAAGTAGAATGACATCATATGTATGCATGCTTAGTCTAGGGAACTCATTTATTCTTTCAACAAACTTTTATTGAATGTTTCCTAGGTGCCAGACATTCTGTAAGGACCTGAGGATATAAAGAAGAGAAACACACAGGCCACTGACCTCTGGATGAGGCAGTTAAAGGATGCTTTGCAAGGGTTGACTAAACCCAGCCCACAGCCTGGGGACTCATTGGAACATAGCCACATTCATTCATTAGCACATTGTCTATGGCTGCTTCTACCATGACAACGCAGGGTAGTTGAGACAGAGACTGTATGTCCACAAAGCCTAAAATATTTTCTGTTTGGCCCTTTATTTAAAAAGTTTGCCAATCCCTGGTTTAGGAAGAGAGAACACAGGCCCAGACTAAGCTGCTGACAATGGAAATAAAGATGAGGAGGCAGAGCCTATTGAAATTGAGAAGATAGGATCTGTAAGGCAGGATATAGGGCAGACAGAGCAGGGAGTAGGTTTAAGAATAACACCCAAGTTATTGATGGAACCTGAAGGGAAGGACCTCTGCTTCCAAGCCTCCTCTTTCCCCCTCTCCATAGGTCTTGAGCATATGCCATGTCTAGCATTTCCTGGTGCCCAACTGAAAAAACCGTATGTTTTTAAAAACACCCCTATATTATTGTAAATGACTTTTTGTTCCAGAGAGCTTGAGAAAATATGTCTGAAATAAGCATCTCTTTTTTGAGTTAATAGTTTATTGGAATATTGTTAACTACTTTATCTAATATTGCCATGGGAATCAAAAGGAGGACAGTCATATATAAAATATAGCAATATTGAGTTTGAAAAGTTAAAATCTTAATAGTGTATTTTTGTAGTCATTATAATGACTATACTAATCCAGAATAAAACACTAACAGATAATCTAATCTTTAGTAGATAAAAAATTTGACAAAGTAGCACCTAGGTGACAGCAAATCTTTGCTTTATTTCTTGATCTTAATTAAATAATTAATGATAGGTTCAAAACAAATAAATAAATCTATGGTGGAAAGATGACCTTGAGGTTCATCATCCCCTGTAACCCCCAAGTTTCAGTGAGAATGTGCAAAGATCCTAAATCTTACAAATTTCATGAATCATGCCACTTTAAGTCCATCAGTGCAAAAAAACCTTATTAATGATCATTCAACTCAACAAACATTATTGGGGTTTGATGGATGTAAGGGATGGCCATGCCCTGTTCTGGGGTGACATAAAGATCAGAGTGACCAGGTGTTCTCAATTGAGTGTGGAAAAACAAAGGTTCAGTGTGTGTCTGAATAAGTCAAATGTGATCTCTTCTTAGAGGTAAAATCATCCTGTCATTGGCAGCTAGTGTTCTATCTTCCCATCACACCTTCCCAATTCTTCTACCAATAGCATGACTCTGATCTTGCCCTGTGATTTGAGTGAGAGAGGTCCAAGAGTCCTTCTTGGTCTTGCTAAGCTGTTGCCAGGAAGGCAAACCCTTCCTCTCTGGATGTGAAGTTGTAGACTAGAGCTGAAGCGTGGCTGCCACATGCTCTTCCCATGAACAGAGTTTGAGACACTGAGGTTAATGACCCTCAGAGAGAAGCCAGGAAAAATGACTTCAATCAAATCTCTGCTATCTGGTACCCATGCCATTTCCACAGTTTGACTTTGAGACCAGCAAACTGACTAATTTTTTCATAAATTAGTCTGTTGAGTTTCTGGCCCTTGGAGAAAAAAAAAATTTTGCCTGATAAAAATGTAACCAAGAAAGCAAAGGAGAGGAAGTGGTTGATTCTAACTGGGGCACTAGGGAAGGCTTGACAGATGAGAGCTTCCAACTGAGGTCTGAAAAGGAGTAGGCAAAGGTGAGGAAATGACATACCAAGCGGTGGTTAGGGCATGTGCAAAGTGTACGGCAGGCTATGGCAGAGACACATCCAGGGTTGATGTGATTAAATATATGGGTCACGGGTCCAGAAGACGAAAAAAAGAGAAACAACTCAAAGGCAGGAATGAGAGTGGGAACAGTAAGGAGAGGTAGGGGGCTAGGCAGGAGACAGAATGTTTATAATAGGCTTTAAATGCTGATGAGTAGTTTCTAAAATCCTGGGTCAGGAGTACTAGCGTTTCAGCCTAGCCTTGAGTAGAAATTACTCTCAAGCACATGGCAATCTATAGGGCAGCACTGGAGACATGAATGCCAGGTTTGGCTGGTTCTCCTCTCTCGTTACAGACCTCTTGTTTCTTGGTCTTTCTATAATTAGGGATTGCTTTACCTGTGCCTGATTACCAGTGTCAGTGATGATTAATTTGGGAGAAATAAGCTATTTAACATGCATTTTACCTTGAAATACAGTATTATGATTGTGTTTTAATTTGTCTATGGCTGCAACTATATATATATATATATATATATATATATATATATATATATATATATATATATATATATATATATATAAAATCATGGGTCTAGCCCTTGGAATATGGACACTAAACTTGAAAAGTGCAATTTTGTGTACTATTCACAAATGAATGTAGTCCATTGCTAAATGTGAAGATGTCTCGGGTTTCTCACAGTAGGTGATCACCTTTGTTTAAGCAGGAGATCTTAATACAAAGTAGTGCATAATTTTGAAGGCAGTTTCTAAAAGTCTCAGAGTCCTACAAATTGCTATAATAAAAAACAAAAACAGGGAGCAAACATAGGACTTCTCTGTACTGTTTTTGCAACTTTACGAGAGCCTATAATCATTTCAAAATAAATGTTTTTAAAATGGGACAGGGTCTGTGGTTAAATACCTTTGAATAATGCTTGGCACCGTATCCTTTTATAGCAGTTTGACAAAGCACATAACTTTCTAAAGGTTCTGAGAAATCCTGCAGCAAAATAACAAGATTCATTGGGGAGGAGGGACAACTTCGGACTCACTTTTATATGTAATAGCTGCACATGACATGGGTTGAATGGTATGTTTTCTTAAGGGGGTCCAGACCAAAAACAAAGTTTGGAGAGGTCATAGGTAAAGATTACAATTCACACAAAGCTCTTAGTCACGTCTTCCAAGAAGTATATTTTGAGCCAGCCTGTCTTGCCAAGCAGAGCCCACCTTACCCATTATAAATATGCTACCCATGATTCCTGAAAACATTGTGGCCTGCTATAACCTGTGAGTGCACAGGGATGGAGTAAGCCTGAAATATGTGTAGGACAGTGAGGAAGCCAGATGACCAGAGTAGAGAAGGCAACATTCTGGAAAAGTAATGGGAACACAAATCAGATAGACAAATGAGGTACCTATAGATAATGGGGTATTATGGAGGAATAAGATAGCTCTTGGCTTGAGGAAGCCTAATATCCAATTGATTGGAAGTGTTGAGATGGATTAAACCAGGACACAATTAACTATATTTAAAAGAAGAATGTGAATGCTTTATTGGGGGCATAAAACACCACAAGGGTTCAAAACAGAGAAATAATCATTGTTTGGGAGCAGAATTATCATGAAAACTCCTTGGAGGAAGTGTATTAAGGAGGATTTTGAAGAATAAGTAGAATTTCAAAAGTAATGTCCATTATTGTATCAGGTAAGAGTATTTAATGCCAGTTGCAAGAAATAAAAAATCCAACTGATACCAGAGCAAGTTTTAAAGACGTTTTATTATCTCATACAAAGTACAGAGACCAATAGCCAAATCTCAAAATCATGCTAAGATAAAAAAAAAAAAAAAAGCTGCACACAAGACTACATTTTATGTAATTCTCCTTATATGACTTTTTAGAAACAGTAAAACTATACCAACAGAAAACAGGGCAGTAGTTGCCAGGGGATGGAATAAGGGTAAAGGATTAACTGCAAAGGAGCAGAAGGCAACTTTTGGGAGTGAAAGAAACATTCTATATCTTGATTGTAGAGGTGGTTACACTACTGTCTACATTTGTTAAAACTCATAGAACTGCACGCTTAAAATGGGTTAAATTGCACACCTGAAACTGGATTTCATTAACCAATGTGACCAAATAAATAAATAAATAAATAATAAAATAAAGATATAGTTCTGCTCAAAAAATAGTGAAATGGGTTAAATTTTTGTGTATACCTTAATAAACTTGATTCATTTTATTTTTGATGACAAATATATGTATTCATTAGAATCGCTCATAGTATTGAGACATATCTTTCAGTATGTGTTACAAAAGACTTGAGATTATGCTGTCAATGTTTTATAATCTTTTTCTAAAACTTATATTTTAACGCTTTAAGAGTATTTCATCATGTGGATGCACCAAAAGTTACTTAACAGTCCCCATTTGGGGACAATTTGAGCTTCTACTCTTTCCTGTTCATAAATAAGTTTTACAGCATCAGTTCCCTGATATAGACCTATGAACATTCTTGGCTCTTGATGTACTTAGTGGCATATTCTTTTGATTCTCCTCAAGGATGACAAATCATCATTCTTGGAAGGTAAATTTTATTTTTAAGAAATCGAAACTCATGTGGAGCTATGTCTCAGAAATGAGAAGACAAGCAAGCTATAGAATGCTATATGAGTAATATGACCATATTTCTTGAAAGTTCCATAAACTGCTTCTAAAAGCAATTTCAGAAGGAGAAGCCTCCAGAATCACTCTGAACTATCAACGAGTTAAGTGGACAGCCTCATAAGACAACTCCTTTGAAGAACAGTTCTCATGTAGAGAGAGAAATTCAACACGTTTGCTCCTTTGCTAATGTATCAGTATAATAGTGTCTTACATCTTGGATATATGTGTCCTTGTTTATTTGTATAAGGCTGATTTTTTATATGTATATGAGTTTTTTGTTATTTATATAACTAGTATAACACCTATCCTTGGTGTGGTGAACAAGGGGTTGCAGAATCTTCTGAACTCACTGTCACACTCTCATTTACGACTCAGTTCTGAGGCATGAAACTCACACTTCCAAAGCTGCTCCAAACTTGGCTGGCTATGAATCATTGGCCTTATTAATTTTGTGCTGTCACTTCCTAAAATGAGTAACCTGAGAGTTTTATGCTTTTGAGTGTCAGCCTTCAGGTGGGTTGTTTCAGCACACGGCTGCTTTCTCCTAGATTCATGCATTAGTTTGTAATGACATTAGTCATGTTAGTTTAGGGGCCCACCCTCCTCCAGTACAACCTCATCTTAATTACATCTGCAATGACCCTCTTTCCAGATAAATTCACACTCACAGATACCCAGATTAAGACTTCAACCTATCTTTTTGGAGGACACAATTCAACACATAGTGACTGCTTTCTTTGTCCAGATTAAGCCATCTTTTTATAGTCTCTGTTTATAGCCAAAAGCTTTATTATAAACACACATCAAGTATCAACCTCCTAACTGAGTATGTAAATCATTAGTTCTCATCTGGGGAAGAAGTTTTTTTCCCACAGGGGGCAGTTAGCACTATCTAGAGACATTTTTGTTTGTCATGACTAAGGAGTGGTGCCACTCTCATCTAGTGGGTAGAAGTTAGGGATGCTGCTAAATATCCTACAATGCACCGGATAGTCCACACAGCAAAGATGTATGTGGTTCAAAACATCACTATTGCCAAAGTTGAAATATCCTGATTTAAATTAAACATTCCATATTGATTAGTACTTAAACATATCTTTTAGGGGGACACAACTGATCCCATAACAGATCTCCCACATAATTTCCTTTGGCCTAGTGCCGAGTTAGACATCTGAATCATTATCATGATGATGAATGATTGCTCACATGCAAGTCAGTTTGATTTTAGGAAGTGAGTGAGAACTAGACATACAGGGAAATGAGAAATATCTATTTTAAATTATGAATATTAATCACCAATCTCTACTAATACCTATAGAAAACAAAACAAAACTTAACAGTGCTGGAAGCAAAGGCAAAGAAAAGGTAAAATACTAGATTGTTTAATTTTGTAAATGTCACTTTATTTGGAAATAAGGCCTAGTTCCATGAAATTGGGAATGGCATCTGTCTGTTCACCACACTATTGCCAGCATTCAGAGTGGTGACAGATATATAGTAGGTGCTCAATAAATACTTTTGGATGATATAAATCACTATTTATTGCCAGGAGGAGTTTTGAGGAAAATCTTTACCCTTTATTATTCAAAACACTTTGAAATGACTCCAACTCCATTTCTGTAATGTTGTGGAACTAATGTTTCTGAGTATGAATTACTATATTTGCAGAAGAAAATAGAAATGTGTGTGTGTGAGTGCATGAGTATGTGAAAGAGTATAAAAAAGGATTAGTCAGAATACATATGAATATTTAGAAATAGTTAAACAATGCTCACCTTTGTAAACCACCTGAGATAATAGTGATGAGAATGTTAGCTAAAAATATGAAGCCTAAGATGATGGCTAAGATAGTGCCCAGAGAAAAATTATCCAGAAAGTAGAAATGACATCCTGAGAAGACAGGACCTGTGGTATAGACAAGGTGGTTCAGGAGGCCCCACAAATACATGAGTTGGCTTTTCCCTGACAGATGGACTGACCGAAGACCCAGTGGTCACGCTCCCAGTGATCACCTTCTGTTTTCCAACCAACATGCTACTGTAGAGTCCACCCTACATGTTGTTTTCTAGGTTTTGGTTCTGCGAGGTGAATTCCTCTGCTGACAGAGCTGCTGCTCCCTACATTGCCTGTGCAGAGCACCCTTGGCCCTCATCCAGGAAGCCAGCTCATACCTTCTCTCTTTTCCTGCCTGTCTCCTTTATGCTCTTTAACTCAAAATAAGAAGGTAGGGTGTCAATTAAGAGGCTCAGAGAACCTGGAAGGCTTTGCCTTTGTGTTCAGTAATTCTCAGATGGCCTTGGGTAAATCTGTCTGCAACAAAGTCCAATCCCACATAGATAAAGGACTTTCGCACTGGTGTGTTGGACAAAACCTTTAACCTCAGGGCTGTGTTAAACAGGGCTAGGACTGCCCTGGGCAATGTGCACAGGGGACAGTCCTTGACTTTTGAGTTCCCTGTCAGGTGCTCCCTCTTGCTCCCAAGTGCATTCCATGCTTACACCTGGTAAACACTGGCTCTCATGTTACCCAGTCCCTTCTATAATAGAGCATCTTGTTCTACAGCGTTCCACCCAAAGGCTGTCTTCCCCTGGGAGTTAGGCAAATTTGCCCTGGAGGTGTGG
This sequence comes from Cynopterus sphinx, assembly GCA_030015415.1. NCBI lineage: Eukaryota > Metazoa > Chordata > Mammalia > Chiroptera > Pteropodidae > Cynopterus > Cynopterus sphinx. The sequence continues at coordinate 48,101,653 of CM057387.1, forward strand.
CTGACAAATAGCCAATGGCAGGGCAGCCACTTCAATTTCATGTCTTCTCTGCTGCAGCCTCCTCTCCAGTTGCTGACCTGAGAACTTAAAATCTGAAGTTCCAGGCCTCAGCCCTCATTCTCCAAGGGAACGCCCACCATAAAGTGGCTTCTAAGTCCCTCCTGAGACTCAGTGGGGCTCCAGAGACAGAGAAGCTAAGGAAATTATAGTTATAAATAAAAATAATGACAAGAAATAGAACCCTAATTATGTGCCAGTCACTGTTCTAAGTGCTTTACATGTATAAATCTATGTAGTCCTTTCCATAACTCTGAGAGACAGGTATTTTTTAATTTTACAGAGGAAACTGAGACAGACATCTACTAATACCCTATATGGCAAAACTAATAAGATAGATTAAATAGATTTCTGTGGATTTATTTAAATAGTTAACCCTCCTCTAATGATACTGTTTCTACAGAGAAGTGCTTTTTCAATTCCAAACAATTGCTTTCTAACAAACTTTTAAACATTATCAACCTCGGGACCTCACATCACTATTTTAAGAGTGGTATTTCAGGGCCTGTAGACCCTTGGAGAAAAGAGCCTCTCTCCTGCTCTTTAAATCCCACCCCACAGGCACCACTTCCTCTCTCACAGCTTCCCTTCTCTCTCCCCCACCAAAGGCATTTTTAAAATAAAAATAAAATAAAATAAATAATACTTGAACGTCTTTCTTATTCAGATACTTTTTTTTGTTTTTTGGGGTTTTTTTTTGTTTCTGTTTTTGTTTGTTTGTTTGTGTGAGAGCACATCTTTCTTAACAGAAGAAATTATCAGAAGATAAATCCCTAAAGTTTGCCAAAATTTTGATGAAATTACAATCTCAAATTGTTTACAAAAATAATAAAGTCCAGAAACAGCAGCACTTTCTAGGGAGTGACTAGTAAAAGAAAGGCTTTCCTTAGGAGCAGAATGCCAGGTGGGTGAGGAGAGCAGAGGTAGAAGACGATTGATTGAAATGTGTCAGATAGCCAGAAGAGCTTGGAGCAGGGACTCTTGAGTCTAGGACTTCCAAAAATGCTGAGGTAGTTTCACAGGAATGAGTGAAGTGTCACATCACAGTAGGCTCAGCCAGTTTTTATTGACGTCGTCTTTCTGTGATAGAAAGTGTGATCGGTTATTTTCAAAGGAATAAATAAAGCACTTCAGTCACTTTGCACCCTGGGACCTAGCTTTCTTTATGGTAAAAGGGGAGTTGGGCCACTCCTGGGGCTTTTTCAGTCCTAGATTCTGTGTCAGTGAGCAGAAAGGTCAGGATTGACCACATGCCTGATGCGTTTAAGTGTTTGAAAAGGCATTGCTTGCCTGTTCTGGCTGCAAAGTCAGGACACAATTCCTAAACCCAAGTCATTTAGTACAGTCACGAGAAAGGAAGGGACTGCTGTAGAATTGGAAGTCGTGGAGAAGGCCTTTCCAGACAGCTCTGGCAGAAACAGCTGCATGATGTTACCCCATGCCTGCCAGAAGCGATTTGTGAGTGTCTCAGTGTGTGTGTGTGTATGTGCATGTGTTTGTGTGTGTCTGTGTGCACGAATGCACGTGCTTGCTCAGTTACTCACTATAGTGCTTGTTTGGTTTTACCAGATATTCAGCCCGTGAATTGATCACCCGAGTAGTCTGCACATAATTTCCCATGTTTGGGTCCTGGGGGCTCCAGAAGTGCCAAGCTAGAGTGTGAGCACTGGTGAGTAAGCAGGGAAGACTGTGTGAGATGGGCATGCCTCTGGGAAGATGCTGACAGTAATGATCAGATTCTCTACTTGCAGGGCAAGCCATGCTCAGTGTATAGAAAAGTGTCTCAGTCTGCTCACTGGAAAACTCGGATGTGGGGGAGAGCTGGTGAATGTCTGTAGCATCACAGGAGAGCTTCTCCAGTCTTCCCAACCTGCACAGTGTGGCCGAGGAACTATCCCTGTGTCATCAACACCAGTATCATCCAGCCATTTCCTGAACATTGTTGTATAACTGTTCCCAAAAGAACTCCAGTGCACTGCACCAGGCCATGCAGACAAAGCCATATCATCCTCCCATGAAGCCTAGCAGCCTATCCTCATGGGGCCATAGAGAAGGAGGGAGGACCCCCTTTTCTAACTGAAACACCTACTTGTGTCCCTCAGCATCCCTACACCACAGCTGCTTTGACCCCCTCCCCCCGATGCAGGTTTTGAGCCTAAGGTCTTGACCTAAGGCTGGTGGTGGTTTCAGCAGTCATGGATTAGAAGCTCAGGGACTAAGTCAACAACATGATAAATCCTACCCCATCCCCTACCACTCTCCCCACCCCACCCCCTTAAAAAAATGTTTGCCAGACCTGTTTCATAAAAACACTGTTCCCCCAACAAAGCTAAGCTTTTAAGACTTTTTCTTGCTGATCACAACATCCTATTTTGGCCAGTAGAATACGAATAGTAAGTAGGGCATTCTTTCACTTTATTTTCCAGCCTCACCAGCCTTAAACCCTGGAACTCCCAAAGCTGCTCTTCCACACACTGAAGCAGATGGTACAGGGCCCACCATGGAGACTTCAAGTATCTGCAGAAAAAAAGCACATCAATGTAGTTTAAAAAATACATCTGGGGAATATACATTTTTAGTGAAAATTTTCACAGAAGACTATTAGTTTGATACTAAATAGAAAGGCAGTGGTTCATTTTGAATATAACTGCCAACTTTTGGGCCTCAGGCTATCAATAAAAATCCTTATTTGTATTTCTGGATTGCTTTTGCATTTTTTTTTCTCCTCCAGTGACTACCTCTCTTTAAATACATCTGAGGGGTGATTATGAAAACACGAGCTTTGCTTATGTTTTCATGGAGTGGGCTTTAGGGTTCTTCCTCTCCCTTAACCAGGAAGGTGTAGGTAGAAACCAAGAAATGATTTCAGAAAAGGAATTTCAGAAGATCCTAAACAGAGATGAGGAGCACAAAGGGAACAGGAGGTGTGCCTTATCTCTGACTGTTGCCACTCCCTGTGGAGTTGAGGAGTGACTAAGATGCCTCCTACATCCAGGAGTATACATATATGATTTAAGTAAGAGTATTAGTGTTGAGCTCAGGGCATGAAAGAATTTCTCCACCCTCACCACTTCTTAATCTGTGTCTTTACTTTCATAATAAAAATTTCCCCCAGCTTTATTGAAGTTTAATAGACAATTAGTTGCTCACATTTACATTGTACAATTCAATAAGTTTTTTCAATTATAGTTGGCATACAAAAATATATTAGTTTCAGTTGTACAGCATAGTGATTAGAGATATATATAACTCAGAAAGTGGTCACCCCACTAAATCTAGTACTCCTCATCTCCCTTACATATTTTTTATAACATTATTGACTATTTTCCTTATGCTACACTTTATATATCCATGACTATTTTGTTTTTATCCACTTGTACTTCTTAATTCCTTTGCCCTTTTTCACCATCCCGCCTTTCCCACCCTGGCCATCTAGTAGCCTTCAAAATATTCTCTGTATCTATGAGTTTATTTCCACTTTTGTTGTTGTTGTTGTTCATTTTGTTCTTTAGATTTCACATGTGACTTATTGAAAAGTGAAATCATGCAATGTTTGTCTTTCTCTATTGGCCCATTTCATTCAGCACGATATCATCTAGGTCCATCAAGACAATATCTTTTTCTATTCCCTTCTTTTTAGTCTGTGTGTCTTTTAATCTGAAATGAGTTTTTTATAGGCAGCATATGTAGGGGTCTTGTTTTCTTATTCATTCAACTTCCCTATCTTTTGGTTGGAGCACTTAATTCTTTTCCATTTGAGGTACTTGTTGATAGGAATGAAGTTACTATTATTCTTTATTCATGTTTTTGATGCATATTTTTTCTTCTTTAAGAAGTCCCTCCAACATTTCCTGTAATATTGGCTTGGTGGTGATAAATTCCTTTAACTTATTTTTGTCTGGAAAGCTCTTTACCTGTCCTTCAACTCTAAATAATAGCTTTGCTGGATAAAATATTCTTGGTTATAGATCCTGGGTTTTCATCACATCAGATATTTTTTGCCAAGCCCTTCTGTCCTGCAAAGTTTCTGTTGAGAAATTGGCTGCCCATCTTTTAAGAGCTCCCTTGTAGGTAACTAACTACTTTTCTCTTGTTGCTTTTAAGAATCTCTCTTTGTCTTCAAGCTTTGAAATTTTAATTGTGATGTGTCTTAGTGTGGGCTTCTTTGAGTTCATCTTGTTTGAGACTCTCTGAGCTTCCTGGGGTTGTATGCCTATTTCCTTCTCCATGTTAGGGAAGTTTTCCATCATTATTTCTTCAAATATATATTTAACTTTTTGTTCTCCCTCTTCAGGTACCCCTATGACATGGATATTGTTACCCTTAATTTTGTCCCATGGGCTCCTTAAATTATTAATATATTCTTGGTTACTTTATTCTTGTCAATCTAATTGGGTGTCATTGGCTTCCTCATCCTCTATATCAATGGTTTGATCTTTTTGATCCACTCTGTTGATTCCTTCTAATATACTCTTCATCTCAGATAAAGTATTCATTTCTGACTGGTTCTCTTTTATAATTTCCATTTCCATTTTTACATCTTCCATCTCTTTGTTAAAATTCTCACTGAGTTCATCTACACATCCCTTAATTTCATTGAGCATCTTTATAATCAGAATTTTAAACTCTGTATCAGTTAGATTGCTTGACTCCATTATATCCAGATCTCTGTTCTCTTCTCTCATATGGTTTCTGCTTCTTTGTCTTTCTATTTTGGCTGCTTTTCTGTATCTGTTTTTCTATGTATTAAACAAAGCTCTAAGTCTCCCAGTCTTATTAGCATGGCTTAGTGTAGTAGGTATCCAGCAGCACAGTCCTGAGAAGTATTCAGCTGCAGGCCAAATCTAGCCCTAGCCTGTACCTCTCTGGGTCTGTCTATTAAAATTCAGCAAGCATAATTGCTTATAGTTGCCTCAAGAAGCCACACCAGAAACTGAAGTCAGCTACCACGAATGTGAGTCTTCCTGCTACTCAACAAGTGTCACAGGACTCGCCAAGGACATAACTGGATGTGGCTTCAGTGAGGATGTGAGTTGAAGGAGGCAGAGTTTCAGAGAGTCCTCTGGGAAGAGTGACCTATTGTCCAGTTTAACGTCTCAGCTCTAGCAGTGCTGAGTCCACACACTGGAAAGAGGAAGGCTCAACAGAGGAACAATGGATTTCACCAGCACTTCTGCCAAGGAGAAAGCCTCGCCTCCTGCCCTCGCTCTGATAACTCAGAGTCCCCTTGTAAGTCCTCGGTGGCCCCCCTGAGCAGCCAACTGGGTGCTGGTGCTCACAGCAAGCAGGTCCGTCACTGCAAAAGTCTGGTTACGTATATGGCCCCCTTATGAGGCATCTGTAGCTGCCATAGCCTTGGTCCCACTTAGCCACTCAGGATGGGCAGCCTCATGTCTTCATACCCTCCTACCTCTAACCTTTGCACGGTGATTTCTTATTTCTCTCCCAAGTTTAGGGCTTCTGTTTATCTAGAGCCCTGAGTGACTGACTCTGCTTGCCGTTTGCTCCATGTTTTCATCACAACTTTGATGTGGTCGCAAAAGGAGACAAATGAAGCTTCTATTGTCTACACCATTCTGCCCAGTCTCCTCATATTAGACTTTTAATGTGCATCATGGAGGAGTAGTCTAGAATTTAAAGTGGTTACAAAGAAGCTGCCCCTGTGGTGACCAGAAGCTCTCTGATGTGATAAGGGCAGGTGAATTAGAGGACAAGCCCAGATTAAGGACCAGGTTCCTTTCCAGATGTGTGAGCTTAGTCGTTACTGAGCCTCCAGGAGCTTCCATTTCCCCACCTGTAAATTGGAGAAAATGATGTTGTATTAGTCTGTTTGGGCTGCCATAACAAAATGCCACAGAATGGGTGGCTTAAAAAACAAAAAATTAATTTCTCACTATTCTGGAGCCTGGAAATGTGATATAAGGGTGCCAGCATGATTGTATTCCAGTGAGAGTTCTCTTTTCTGGGCTTGCAGATGGCTACCTCTCACTATGTCCTTAGCCTCTCATTGGCATGCAGGTGTGGTGAGAGAGAGAAAGAGAGAAAGCACCCTTCTTACAGTGGCACTAATTCAATCATGAGGGTCTCACCTCCATGCCCTCATCTAACCCTAATTACCTCTCAAAGTTTCCAACTCCAAATAATATCATGTTGGGGCTTGAAATTTGAACATGTGAACTTTGAAAGGACACAAACAATCAGTCCATAATAGATGTCAACCTTAAGGACTATTGTGAGGGTTAAAGAGTCCCTCATCTGTAATGGACACTCAGATGTTAGCTCCCTTCTCAGATCTATCAGGAAGTGAACATAGCATCCTAAAACTTAGATTCATTAAATATAAAACAAGTATTCATTAATAGAGGACTAAATAAGCAAGTTGCTAAACAAACATAACAGATACCATGTGACTATAAAAAGAAATAATAGAAATAAAGAATCCCATTGTGTGCTGCTGTGTAGGGATGCAGAATGGTGCACACAGTGTGTGACTTCTGTGTATGAAAGGGAGGAAAGCAGGACATGTATTTGTATTTTCTTATACTTAGATGGAAGGATAAATCAATTCTTTCTCATCTTGTATCATTTGGCAACTTCCAGAAACCAGATTTAGAGGAACGAGAAGGCACAAATTATTTCCTATCGAACAGACCCAAGCACAGGGTTTTATGATTATCTCTACCTTTGTGTGGAGAGGATGAGGCAATGCTCTTTGTCTTTTCCCCTTCTCCACAAGTCACCCATCCTCTGCTGGTCTTGGATCCCACAAGATATGATACTTCTTCCCCTGGCTCATTTCCTCTGGGGACACCGCAGAAGAGAGAGCTCCTGAAATTATAGCCCTGGAATGAAGAAATGCTGGGTAAAGCCTGACTGTGGGAGATACATCCTTTGTTGGTGCCTCAAAGACAGTGCTCTCAAAAGGTGTTTTCAACTTCCATCCAGTTGGGCACTCTACCTACCTGGGTTTTAGGCTGACATAAACTTTCTGTTGTAAAATTCCTGAGAAATGATCGAGATCAGAGTACTCTGGATAACTTGTTAAAAGGTGGGTTCTAATTTAGTAGGTCCGAGATGGGGACTGAAGTTCTGCATTTCTGACAAGCTCTGGGGTGATGCTCATGCTGCTGGTTGGTTCTTTTCCAGTTATGAATGAAGGAAAGGAAACTCTAAGAGATAAATAGTCTCCACCACAGATCTCATACTCCATCTTTGGCCTCTCTGTTGAGGGGTTCCTTTTCCTATTGAGTCAGCATGCCTTGAACTTGAGTAGTAGTGGACCCTTTTAAAAGGGAAAAAAAGCCACACACATGGTCCCCAAGAATATCACTTATTTTGTAGTCTTTATAAACTATAGACTTTTAGTCTATGCTAAAGTCTTATTCCATAAAAATGTATTTCAACTTCTAATTATTATTCCAAGGGAGAAGTTCTTTATTAAAATTTGGTAAAATTTGTTTATCATTGAAATAAATGCACAAAATTAAAAATTCTCAGGAGAACGATGTAGATATCTATACCAATAGACATAAAAACTCTCCAAGATATCTTTTTAAGGAATAAAGTAAATGCAAAAAAATATAGAATGATTTTATTTATGCTTTTAAAAATTCAGAAAATATAAACAAAGCATTTAAAAAATGAGTAGAGTACCTGAATAGGCATTTCTCCAAAGAGGACACACAGATGTCCCATTGACATATGTAAAGATCCTAAACATCACTAATCATCAGAGAAATTCAATCCACAGTGACATATCACTTCACATCTGTAAAAATGACCATCATAAATAAATCAACAAACAACAAGCATTGGTGAGGATGTGGAGTAAAGGGAACCCTTGTGAACTGTTGGTGGGAACGCAAATGGTACAGCCACCATTTGGAGATTCCTCAAAAAATTAAAAATAGAACCATTTTATGACCTAGCAACTGCACTTCCAGGTATTTATTCGAAAAAGACCAAAACACTAATTCAAAAGATATATGCACCCCTATTTCCACTGTATGTCCACTGCAGTGCTGTTTGCAATAGCCAAGATATGGAAGTAACTCAAGTGCCCAACAATAGGCAGTGGGATAAAGAGGAGGAGGTACAGATATACAAGTGAATATTACTCAGCCATAAAGAATAAAATATTACCATTTGGAAAGACATGGATGCACCCAAAGGGTATTATGCTAAGTGAAGTAAATCAGACAGGGAAAGACAAATGCCATATAATCTCACTTGTATGTGTATATAAAGAACAAAACAAACAAACAAATGAAAACAGACTAATAGATATTGAGAACAAACTGATGATTGCTAGATGGCAGTAGGGTTGGGAGGCTGGGTTAAAAAGGTGATGAGATTAAGGAGTACAAATTGGTAGTTACAAAATAGTCATGGGAATATGAAGTACAGCATAGGAAATATGGTTAATAATATTGTATATCTATGTACAGTGTACTAACGTGTACTAAATTTATCAGGGTAATTGCTTCTTTCAGTTATATAAATGTCTAACCTCTATGCTGCATACCTGGGGCTAATATAAAATAATATTAAATGTCAACTCTAACTGAAAAAACAAAAGTTAAAAATACCTTATAGACACAACTGTAATATATCTATGGAAATGTATAGAAAGATGTGTGTGTGTGTGTGTGTGTGTGTGTGTATAAAATAAAGAAAAAATTTAGAACAATGCATATAAATTGACAACAGCTCTTACCTTTTGAGAGAAGAATGAGATTAAAAAATGATTAAAGGGGACTTAGGCTTTATCTATAATATTTTAATTTTTTAAATGAGAATATATTCACAAATCACTTATGTAATCAAAAATAAATAAAAATATTTAAAACAGAAAATTTCTTTCATAGAATTTATATTTCTTCAGAATAAACTTGTGGATCCCAAGAAACACTCCACTTTTTCCCATCCCACTTTCCTAGTGGCTCAGTTCTCTCTCCTCCCTTCCCATTACCCACTCCACAGTATGGTATATAGAAGAAAGAATAGGGCTTTTGCGCCAGATAAATCTAGGCTTAAGTCAACAAAAATCACTCTACCACTTATAGGCTGGGTGACCTTGGACAAGTTACTCAACCTCTCTGAGCTTAAACCTTTCACTAATCAAATAAAGATAATAGCTCAAAAATAATTTTCTCTGTGATTATCCACTTTCTCCCATCCACCCTACTCTAGGTCAGGTTCATCTGCTACAAATTTTTATGAAACTAGTTTTTTCCCCTTAGGGCACTATCTCAGATTATAATTTTATGTGCTTGCGTGTAATCATTTGACCAAAGTCCTCTTCCCCCACTTGACTATAAGCTTCTTGCAGCAGATTCTACATAGCTCTTCACTCATCATTGCATCCTCATAGCTAGCCCAGCACCAGCACTAGTAGAGTCTCAATAGGTATGTAGGTAATACATAAATAAACAAATAACCCACGTTAGTCCTCTCCAGGACCAGCATCATGGGTAACTGTGGTTGATTAAAGGTAGCTGCATATTCTTTACCATATTTCTCTTCCCCTTGAATCTTGATGAGCCCCATTATATGCAATGACTAATAGAATAAAACAGAAGTGACGCTGTGATTTCTGAGGTCGAACCTCAGAAACACTTGAAACACTTCTTCCTGGAACCCAGCACACCTGCTGTGAGGTGCCAGCACATGTGGACAGGCCACATGGAGGAGAACCGAGGCACCTAGGAATACAGCTGCGGCTAAGCCCCAGCCAACAGCCAGTGTCAACCTTGGCCACAAGAATGGGCCACTGTGGGCCCCCAGCACCAGAGGATCCTCCAGATGTCTGCAGTCACAGCTGGCACCACCGGTCACAGGAGATCCACACAGCTAAACCCATCTGACCCACAAAATAGTGAGAGACAATGAATGGGGTTCTTCTAAGCCATTAACTTTGTTATGCAGCAACTGATAACTAAAACAGATGCAAAGACCTTGGCTCATAGTGGAAGATTCATCAATTAATATTAGTCTCCTTTCTTTTCCTCCTATATGTTTCAATTTGAAATCCCTGGCCCCGATCTCATTCCCTGCCCCTCTTCTCCCTGTACTTCTCCAAGCTGGAGTTCTCATTTAAGTCCTTTCCATCACTATAACCCAGCTGAAATCCCACACTGACACCATGAAGCCTTCTCACATGTCACCTTGCTGATGGCTTGCTTTCTCTGGAGAAGCTATCCTGACCCCTGATCAAGTCTCAAGACCCCAAGAAGCACTGCCTGCAAAACCCCTTACATGTTAATGTGATTGCTTCACTACAAAGTAGACATACATACTTGAAGGAAGGAATCAGAGCACCAAACATCTTACTTTGCTTGGAGTTGGTGCCTTTTACTTGTCAGCCTTTACTTTGTCTTTTACTTTGCCTTTTTTACTTGTCAGCCTTTACCAGGAAAGGATCATTTGATGACCTGCGGATGGTAGAATTGAGCTAAGTTTGCATTGTTTTTCTATTAGAAACCTGGGGTCAATGAATCACTGCCTAATTTGCTTCCTGGACTTTAATCCCTCCTACTTCCTACATTGATTCCATGCTAAGTAGGGAAAAGGAATCTTGGGCTTACATTTCAGACATGCACAAAAATCTAGATAAATCCAAAAATCTATTAAATTTAGAGTAAGCAAAGTGGCTTGTATTACCATGCATTTCCTTACACTGCTGTGAAAGAGCAAGAATTGTTTATCTTCACTCCTGCTCTGCGGTGAGGGCGCGAGGCACTGATTAAGGTCAAAGTCAGCTGCCACAAATGTCCTTGAATATTAACATATGCTTTTCTTAGGTCATTCTGATATTCTTTTTTGAATTTAGTGTAAACCTGAAGTCACTGAATATGAACATTCATGTTGAACAGTGGCTGTGGGTTGCTGAAGTCTCAAGGAATTCATGGCTCTGCCTCATCTCGTTGGTGCTTGTGACAAGTGCTCCTTCTTCCAGACTATCAAGCACTGGGCTGGAGCTTCAGGAAGGTTCTGATACATGCACAGGATTCTCAGTCACCTAAAACACATACCTTTCTATGTATAATAAGAATTGGTCCTTAGCCATGTGTCAAATATGCTGAATATTGTGACTATGGAGAAAAAAAGCCATAGTTTCTGTTGCTAAGGAGCTTCTGTCTGATGGAAAACCATACATGCTCAAAACAGTATGAAATAAGGATAGTATACACCTAAGACTGCTAGGACTATGATGTCCAAGTAGTGGGCACAGGACCATGAGGTGGTATCAGAATTTTGCCTATTTTAATTATAACTGAGACCAAGCCAGCCTGCTGTCCTCTTCAGAACTGGTGTCTCACTCCTAGATTCTGAGAAGGCCATGGTGGGGCTATCATGGGGAGAAGCAGGCCCAGGGCCCAGGGCCAGAGTGATAGAAGGGACCAATCCTGAGTCTCCATGTCTGCTTAATTGAAATACAGGACCTAACAGTAGTTTGTGAAAATGCAGAGCATTCAGGCTAACACATGTGCATTCAGGAATGTGGAGGTAGGGGTCCCGAGGAAGGGCCAGGGCCAGGGGTGCCTCAAGAACTCACTCAGCCTCTCCGGGACCAGCAGCATGAGTGGGGCAGACACGTGCCCTCTGGCGCCCTAACTGACCACCCAGAAGTGCTCTTTCCTGTTGTCCCACACTTGAGTCTGTTGAGGACCTTGATATGGCCCTGCCCACTAGGGGCAGCACCTCATATTATGCCTTCATAGAAACTACAGTAGTGCTGAAAAAACTGAGGCAAATCGCTGACTTTCTACTCATTCTTTCAATTTTCTTTTTCATGATTTATGACTCATTTATTTTTTTACTATTATTTTATAAATACATTTTTGTGGTAAATTTTTTGTAGGGAGGAAATGAACAGAAGGACAGAGAGAAAGGGAGGAAGAAGGGAGATAGATGATAGATGATTGATATATGATATGATTGATATGATATGATATGATATGATATGATATGATATAACAGGTAGTAATAAATAAATGAATGGATGATAGGTGCAAACTGCTATGTCAAGAAGAGGGTAAGGGATCAAAGAAAGCAAAAGAGAGAGAGAGAGAGAGAGACTCAACACAATTTTATGACCTTGTGTTCACTGCCAGCTCTGCCCTCAGGAAATTTCCTAAGTGTTCAGCTGTGGAAGGCAGCTGAAGCCACCCACTGCTGCATGCCAGTGTACAGCCTTTCTATTTCCAGTGTGCAGGAACCTGAGGCTATGCTTGAAATGAAAGCAAACAAGGAATTAAACCAAGTGCTTATTAGGCCATCAGTTCATGCGTGAATTGGTCCAAATCCTGGCTTTAGGACAGGCTCACAGCAGGCCCACAGGTGGAAACCCAAAACTGGCTGATGGATTACTAAAGCCAAAAGACCAAAACTAAAAGTCAATTTTCAAAAATCACAGAATCTCAGAGCTGGATGATGCTGAGTGCCAGGAATTTGGCATGATTTCTCCCAGGTCACAGAATACAATGCATAGCGCTATTTTATATTTCACTATTTTGGTCACACACATATACTTACACAAATAACCAGATGATTTCATAATGATGTCCTGAATTATTAAGTACGTTGTACATGAGTGAGCCCTGGTTTTGAATGATGAACTAATGTTTTAGTCTCTGTTTAATAAATACCTATTGAGTGAATGAGTTTTTTCATAAACAATAATATATACACCTCTGCATTCCGAAATCCTAAACAAATTAGACTTTAGATTATATGAGGTCACTATAGAGTTGGTTTTAATTTTAATATTTCAAAATCTTGGTTTTATATTTCAAAACCTTCTGTGTTGGTGTCCTGTCCTCTCCTATCTCCCCACTCCTTCCTCTCATGAGGAACCTTGTGTTCCCTCTCCATAAGTCTCTGTAGCTCTTAACATTTATTACCAAGCACCTGCTTAACATTATTTACCCTCACAAACCCCATAATTTGAAATATTTTGTGTGCCAAATTATGTTTATTAAAAAATATTTTTTCCCAAGATGTGGTAAAATGGCCCCCATTTTTTTCTCCATCCCTTGAATTGATGACTTGATTTGATCAGTAGAATACAGTGGAAGTGATCTTGTACAATTTCCAGACAAGACTGCAAAAGGCTTTATAGCTTCTACTTGTGCTCTCTTGGAAAACTGATGTTGCTATAAGAACCTCAGGCTGTTCTGCTAGAGAACCAATGAACAGCCCTAGCTAACTAGCAGACATGGATGTGAGGGCATCCTAGACCAGTCCTAGTAGACCCTCCCGATGGTCGTAGCCACAGATATGACTCCTGACCTGACTAGTAGAAGAACCACCCAGCTGATCCCAGACCAAATGGCAGAATCTTGAGCAAATAAATGATTGCAAGTTGCTTTTTGCTACTAAATAAATATTGCATGGAGTGTTATGCAGCAATGATAGATAATAGAGAAATTGTTACCAGGAGTGAGGTACAGTGCAATAAAAATCTGCAAGAATGTGGCATCAAATTTGAGATTAGGCAGACCGAGTCTGGAAAAACAAGGAGGAGGCTGTCTGCAAAAGCTTGGAGGAATGGCAGTCAGACTATTAGCAGAGGCTGGAGAACCAAAAGTTTTTACCTAAGGCTAAATAAACGGCAAGGCATGTTACATAGTGGTGGGACATGGGGGGAAATATCACTTGTGGCAACTTAGGAAATAGAAAGTGTTAATGAACTTGTAGCTCTGGGTGAGAGCATATCTGCATAGAATGTGGAGGGTCAGTTGAATGTTTTTAGTTACATATGATAAGATACTGCCAAAGAGAGGTGAGTTAACAAGAAGTTGTTGGTTTTGCAAGCAGGACTTAGAGGAAACATAGAGGGCTCAGGAAAGTAAACTTCAACTAAACAAAAACACATTGTCCCAGGGAAGTCTGATATGACAAGTAGAAGAAGATGTCTCAAAATGAACGTACAGATATACCCAGGAAACAGGGGACAGACCCTATCAGATTCATGGGATGCCCACAGTGTCTTTAAGAGAGTTATCCTGGCAAAAGCACCACCAGCTCAGACTGACAGCGACCAAGATAGATCAAACTGAAGTGCTCTTTGGGCTCCCAAATTTCTATGGGCAGGAAGTCCATTGAGAGAGGGACTAAACTGCAACTGCAGAGAATAATAAAGAGCCAAGAGAACAGTGGACCTGAGAGCCACTCTGGGGTCCAGAACTAGGTCCTCATCAGGAACATCCCTGACTCACCTCTTGCCTACCTGCTATGCGTAGCTGGACTTGAGAATTGCTGTGTCCCTGACTGCTTATACCTCTTGTTCCTCTCTTTTTCAATGCAGGTTCCTTGTTTCCCCATTATATGTTGGGTTGTGGGGGTTAGGCAATTTGTCTTTTTAATACACAAGTTTCCAGATCAAGAGAAACTGCGAGGAGTTGTTGCCTCCAAGGGACCTCACTAATATCCGGACCTGCCCTAGGGCATGAGACCATAAGATCTGGGCCTAGTGCCATGTGGGGCCAGACTTTAGGGGGTCTTGGACTGGGTGAGAGTATTGCATGTGGGAATGATGTAAATTATTGTGCTCAAAGGGTGGATTAGAGTGAATTAAAAATAGCCACAAATTCTTTGCAGTTCTTCCCATCAGGAGATGAAGCTTATTTCCCCTCTCCTAGAATATGGCCTGGCCTTGTGACGTGTGTGTGTGTGTGTGTGTGTGTGTGTGTGTGTGTGTGTGCGCGCGCGCGCGCGCACGTGCACGTGTGGCCATCTTTATTATAATTCATAAATATATTAGAAATGGATATCTTTAGTAAAATACATCCAGGTTCTCACTAGCTCCTGCTTTCTATTCTTTCATGCCCTACTTGTCTCAGTAGTTATGTAGCTAGAAAACCCAGTTAACTTGAGAATAGTAGTATCTTAATTTCTCTGTGACAAGTTTTCACCTCACAGGCATCCTGAAAAGGTCTCTGGGCCTCCTAGGTCCAAGAACCATACTGTCTTAAAAGATCTGCTCATATTCAGTGCCTTCTGCAATTCCTTATATATTTCAAAGGTCAATGGAATATTTTGTTACTCTACTGGGGCTATGCCTGAGAATTTGCATTTCTATTCTCCTGTTCCCCTTTGATTTGCTTTAAAGGGCAGATGCTTATCTTCCAAAAATACCATATCATTCACTTTACCAACTCTTTCTACCAAATAAAGGACCCCAAAGCATTGTCGACTGCCAAAATGTTAGGCGAGGCTCCTCTTCTCTCCCCAAATGAAGTTATTTGGAATCTTGAGTGAATGCAAATAATGCGAACGCACAGCAGTAGTTTCCCCCTCCCCCCAAATGGTTTAATTAATAGAATGTACTAGAAATGACATTGTGCGACTTCTGCTATAAGAGATCTTGCAGCTTCCACTCTAGTTCTCATAGAATGTGGCGGTGGCTGCTGCTGCTGCGGCCATGTAAGAAACCCAGGCTCACCTGGCCACATGCAGGTGAATCAAGGCTCTCTGACCTGCACTGCAGCTAACTACTAGGCACGTGAATGAGGCCTTCTAATACCACACAGGTCTATTTTACCCACCAGATGGCCACAGCTGCAATGGTGACTCCAGGCAAGACCTTTAGAAGAAACTGATCTAAGCCCAACTTGCTAAACTATGGGATTCAAATTTGAGCAAATAGTTGTTATTTATTTGAGCAATAACTAGTTGTTATTTGAGCAAACAGTTTTTATTTAAGCAACTAAGTTAATATGCTTTGTTTCATGAGAAAAGGTCATTAAGATGAAAGAAAGTAATCCCTGTTATCACAGTTGTAATCTATTTTCAGAAAATGCAAAGAACTGTGATATTGTTGTCAGGTATATGATTTCATTTAGGCCCTTTCCCATACTTGTGGATGCAGGAGACTCAGGAGAGCCATGGAGAGAGTTATCCCTTTATTCTGTAACTCTCTTTCTCAAGACATTGCTGATGAGGGATTAGGCATGACCTTCTCCAGGTCTGGAAGTGTGGGCATCTGACATGATTCTCAAACTCTGGAGCATGTGGAAGTAGCCAGGTAAAGTCTTGCCATTGGACCTCATTAAAATGCAGATTCCCACCAAGAATCTGGGCTGGACCTGAGAGTCTTCCTTTCTAACAGGCCCCAGTTGAAGCCAGTGCTGCAGGTTCATAACCAACACTTGGAGCAGCGTGGGTCAGAACCAGGGGGATTCTGCCTCTGCTGCGTGTTGGAATCACCTGCGTTGCTTCACAAAATGCTGATGCCTTGGCCCAGTCCTCAGGTATTCTGACTTAATCAGGCTATGCTGTAGCCTGGGATTGGATTTCCATGTGTTCCCTGGTGACAATGTGCAGCTCAGGTTGAGGATCAACGGCGCTGGCACTTTGCAAAGGGTGCTGTGCTCTTGCCACTTCTGTGAAGACTGACCCCCCGCCCCCAACAAAGGAGCTACATTTACTCCTTTTGGTGTAGCTGGAACCAGCCAGAAGGCTGCACGGGACATCCGGCTGTAATGATCAAAGTACATGCTCTAAGTGAAGGGCTTCAGCTCAAAGCACACATGTGCTAGGCATAGCTGAATGACCTTAGGGTGCTGAGCCTCTCTCAGCTTCACTCTTCACATGTAAAGAGAATCTCCAGGCCACCTCTGTAGGGTGAAAGGCCGATTAGGTGCAACATATGTCAAGTAACCAGCTTGGTGAAGAGTAGCATGAGACCTGAACCACAAGGGAGTGGGGTGAGGGGACAGGGAAGTTGAGAAGGGCTGATAGCCAGAATCAACATTTGCCAGTATGAAATACCCAGACGGGAAGAGATCCCTTCTCATAGATGCCAATCCTTTCATTACCTGAGATCACTTTAATGTATTACATAGTTCTGCCCTGCCCAGAAGCCAGAAACTGAATGGCTTCATTTTAAAGACTCCAACTGTGAAAAACAAAATATTTCAGAATTTAAGGTCTTCTTTGGAACAGACTTGTTCTGTGTTTTGAGATGAAAGAACCTAATTAAAAAAACAAAACAAAATAAAACAACCTTCATTATATAATCTACGTAGCATGAGGAATAAACTCCACATCAATGGTAAGCTTGGAGATGGTGGATTTATTTATTCATGTTAAAAAAGGCAACTTTGTAAACAATTCTTGTGAGATTTGGCTTTGCTTTACTGCTCATGAAATACAAATGTCTGTCTCTCCACCGACAAATCCAGCACTGGGGATCTTATAGATGCTAGTTGGGGGCTGATTTGTTTTTGAGTGGGGGTATTATTATGGTGGTGTTTACTTGTCAGTGAAGGCCATATCTAAAAGAGAAGAGCAAGGAAAAGAGGGTTGAAGGGGACAATGCGACAAAGGATTTTAAACTGGAAAATGAGATTCCTATACCTAGGCCCCTCCCCTTCCTTGCTATACTGTCTTTTCCTGCTCTCCCTCCATTCTTTTCTTGCCTCATTTTTTTTTTAATTACAAAAGTATTAAATACTGCATACACCTAAGTAAAAAGTGAATTCCTGAACAGTGATTCTTATCTTTTACTATGTATAAAGACTACCTAGGGAACAAGTTAAAAAGCACATTTCCCAGCACCCGTCCTCAGAGGGTCTGATTTGCCAGATCTGGAGCGGATCTGTGAATTTTCACTTTTAGCAAGCTCCTGGGCCCACCCTCATAATTTTGAGGCTAGTGGCCACTGAATTTTGCTTCAAGCTAACTAGGCTGACAGCTATCAGAACCTTAGCCTTTCACACTTATCTATGTACTCACAAGCTTATAGAAATGTATGTGTGCTGTGTGACATGGAAACAGGCACAAAACACACAGACACACAGACCCAGTTCAATACCACATATATAGTTCTCCCTGCCTGCCCACGGAGCCATGAGCCAAGACCCTCATCTGTTAAAAAAAAAAAAAACAGTAATTTATTAGACAAATTAAGAGGTTTATAACATGTTCATAAATTGCTTTCTGCAGTACCAGACTTTGTGCTCTCTCTATCTCACAAAACCTGCCCACACAGAGTCAAATAAGGCCACATCTCATTGCCAGTGACATGCTAGAAGTTCTGGCTGGTCTTCATCTGCAGTTGAAAATAGACAGGACTTTCTGCTGCCTTACAAATATCCTTTAACCTATTCCCCATGGTAATTCAAATTTTGTGGTAAGCAAATACTCTGATGTGTGTTCTTTGTGCCTTACCAGTCAGAATACTATGATTGGTTCCCTGACTGAACCAACTCTATGGCCCTAGGGACCAAGTAGAATTGTTGAGAGAGCAAAGATCTTGAAATTAAACAGTCCTCAGTTAAGCTTTCTCTTTGGCCAGCTCCATGTATATGTCTGGGAAAGCCAATTAACTTCTGAACCTTAATTTTCTTATCTGTTAAATGGACTTAATGCTTTACCCATAATAATCTTTCAGCAAATTCATTCATTCAACAAATATCTATTGAGCTTCTGTTTAGTGCATCCTGGTGCATTGCTCAGCCACACCCTACTTGCCTCTGCCATAAATGGTATTAGACATGGCCCTGGGAGCTGACAGTGCAACAGTAGTAAACAACACTGACAAACACGCCTCTGTTGTTGGGGCTCACATTCTGGTGGTAGTTACTATCATTATCATTATTATTTCATGTCTATCACCGTAATGATATAAACTGATTTTAACTTTGTGATGGAAGTAAGCAATGCGGCTGAGTTGGATTAATAGGGAAGATACCCAGGCAACTTCTCAAGACACGGGGCTTATAGATATGCCTAAGTCTTACTGGAATTGATCACAAAGGGAAGATTAATTCAGGGGTCCATGTCTGACTCTTTAGATAAATGGCTAACATAAATTGGTCCTATACCCACCAAAGTGGTTCATTCCTTCTAGTGGAAAGTAAGATAACACTCCTCGAATATGCTCATCTTCTGTAGTTGAGTGAATATTGAAGATATAGTCATTGTTCTCTTTAGCTGAAGTTAACTACACAGTCAACCGAGTTTCTGAAACCAAATAATGCACTGTATTGGGACATTTCCTGGGACTGAGTAATTTGTTTTATTGCATAAATCTTAGACTGTTTAGTATGTATCCGAGAATCATGTTTGGAAAAATACAAAAGAAAACCTGAGGTACTAAGGACTCCAGAAAAATAAAAAATGTGTTTTGGGCAATGAAAGCCAGGAAAAATAATTTTTAAATTTTAAATAAGACTGTGTTATTTTGATTTTTTCTGTCTGTGAATGACTAACTGTAATCCAATCACATGGAATGAAAAAACTGAAAGGAAAGGCAAGTCCAAATACAGTAAGTTTATATGCTACAATATAGTCAATGTATCTAATAAATCCCTAGATGGAAAGAAAGATATAGACAATTCTTACCAAAAGAAAATCTGTTTTTCTCAAAATAAATGTGGAATAAATATTAACAGGACATTGGCTTGAAGTGGTGCTAAATTCATAACTGCCCAGAAACCCTCACGTCTAGGTCAGTCTTGCTAAACTGAGGTTCTGGGTGTCCTACCTGGAATAAGGGTTTCAACAATTGGGACTAAGGCACTTGCTCACTTATCGATTTTTAAAAAGTAATTCATTACTCACTTATTTATAAATTAAAATCAAATTTATTGAGTCCCAAATATATGGTATGTACCAGGAATGCATGAATGAGTTCGCCTTACCTGGTTCTCATAGAGCTCACATGCAAGGGATGTGAGACCTGTATAACAGTGTGGTCCTGCAGGTCCAAGCTAAAATCCAACCCAGCTACATGGCCCAGCAAAGGCTGCAGGAAAACTGAGAACAGAGGCAGCCCTGCTGATGCATTATTTAGCCAGACTTTCCTTGTCATTGCCATCAGTCAAATGTTATGTTCTGCCAAAGGGAGGACCTGGCAGGGTGGCCCACTGTGTGGTGGAAGGAGGGTGGAAGGCTCTTGCTGCCTGGTTCTGTGAAGGGGGCACTGAGGGGAGAGGGAACTTTTCTCCCCTGGGAGCTCTTGCTTTAGACCAGGGTTCAGTAAACTTTTTCTGTAAAGGACCAGATGGTAAATATTTTTACCTTTGTGGGCCCTGAAGTCTCTGTTGTAAGTGCTCAACTCGGCCTACAGAGGGAAAGCAGTTTCAGACATAGGTTACTGAATGGCATGCCTGTGTTCTAGTGGACTGGCATTTACAAAAGCCGAAAGAGGGCCAGATTAGCCCAAAGGCTGGAGTTTTCACACCCCTGCTATGCATCCCAGTAAGTGTTACCAAACAGCTTCACTGTCCACTTTAACAGATCTGTTTATGTGCTGATATGAATGCTGTTGGACGTCATTAGCTTGTGAAGAAAGAAAAGCAAGATTTCCTCTGTCTCCCAGATTTGTGTGCCTAGCCATATCTCAGAGTCCCCTTATGTCTGGGCTTCAATTCGTTGTCAGCTTTTACTAGTTGTCTAACTTTGGGCAAGATATGAACCCCTGTAAACCTTGTTCTCCCTCTGTGAAAGGAGACAAATGCCATCCCCTCCTAGTCAGAGGGTGAAGCCTCACATCAGCCACTCTCCTCCTCCCTTCCTTCACCAGCACCCCCACACCCCTGCTTTCTCTCCTCACTAAGAAATAAGTCTAGGAGTCTCTAGTTCCCAAGCCATGAAGTCAAATTCCCAATTGCCCTGGAGTAGCCCTTTATTCAGCAAGAACTTTATAAACATCAAGAGAATATTTTTCCAAAGCCCGTTTAAAAAAATTTCAGGCACAATGAAAGCACATTGTGCTTCTCAATGTTTGTTTTTAAGAAGTGTTTTTCCACTGGTGTTTTAAATGAAGGGTTTTGTTACTTCTTCTATTTCTCCTAGCAATTCTTGGCGACAGTCTACATACCGACATTTCACCCTTTACTCACTCTTGTGGATAAAACTTTTAAGTTCATTGCACTCAGGAGCTGGCCAAGCAATCAAATAGCTTCTGTCTCTGGTGTCTTAAAATCCTCAAGGCAGTACAAACTGCATTTTTCCAGGACCAAGACAGAATGCCAGAGTGATGATGTCATGGCCTCAGCAGCCAGCTCCTTTGTTTCCTGTTTCTTCCCTCCTGACAGGTTCATGAATCATATCAGCTTTATCATTTGACTCCAAGCTCATTTCCCTGTTCCACAAATGTTTGGACTTATAGGAGATGGGAGCCAAGTATAATGAAAACATGAAGTCCCAAGTTGCTTTTTCCTTACGAAACTGGAACACATGTTCTCCCATCTTAAAAGAAAACACACCATCTGGCTTAATTTGGAGTTTTCTGGCTAAGTATTCTGCTCCTTGGGTCAGACAGTGGTGAGTTCATCTGAAGAACTGAATGCTAATTGTGCCAGAGCGGGTGAGGTCCCAGCCAAGGTGGCAGGAGGGCCCTTGTGCGTGTCCACTCTGGACACTCACAGAACATGTGCACTATACAGAGAGCTTTCATGAAGTAACTCCAGCTGAGGGTTTAAGGCGTTTACAAACACGGATGCAATCTGTGATCATGTTTAGTAATTCTCCCTGGCAACATTTCTCCCCTGTGCCTTTTCCTTTGCATCTCAGTATCCCCTGACCTTGAATAAAAGTGTTGCTAGGAAAGAGAAAGTCTAACAAAGAATTTAGATACAATGATTTGTAAATATGAGGAAGGTCTAAGTTGAATCAGAGTCAGGAGTTATCCAGATATTTGGCTACCTGGAAGGTAGGCTTACTAGCTCATAAACACATAATCCTAAATTTATTGAGCACTTGATATGTGACAGGACCAGCCCTAAAGGTTTTATTTGCATAGCTCATTTCAGCTTCACAAACCTACGAGGTAAATACAATTGTTGTTGCCATTTTACAGATGAGGAAACTGAGGTACTAGAAAGTATCTTGCTGAGGTCCCATAGCTAGCAAATGTCAGAGTCTGGGTTAATGGTGAGGATTCTGAACACTTGTGGGTGTGTGTGTGCTATGTAATATGAGCACAATATTATAAATAAGAATATTAGTTTTTAAAATGTATGTGCATATTTCAGAAATTTCGTGTATATTTTAATACAATAATATTTGGTACAATGAGATTTGACATTTGTTCTCTAGAGCCACAGTGATGTGGTATAGAAATATACAGCTTAGTACATATACAATATAAATATGCATGTATGCAAATAATATTTCTATTTAACACTCCAGGAGCCTCTGTGTCCCAGGCTTAGGTCTGTGTCTCTGGCTGGTTCCAGAATGGACCTCTGCAACTGTGAGTGTTGCATGTGAAAAGCAAACAAGATCTTTTATTCCTAGTTATAATCTCTCATGCTGGTCATCTTGGGCCGTAATGTTACTTTGACCAGGTAATTTTATTTTCTAAAATGTTGGTTAGGCCAGGCTTGTCTATATTTAATTAGCTGTCCTGCATCTTCTTTTGGAAAATAGTTATTCTGAAAAAAGTTGTGATAGTTTAATTCTGATTCTCCCAGCACATGTCTTAAAGGAGGAGGAATTTATTGGCCAGGAGGCTTGTAGAGGTCAGACACTAGCTTATTTTATTCAAGGGACTATGAGACCCCCTCACTGGCCAATTAGCCACATGAACCCTGTCTTTCATTTCCCCATTTTATCCACCTCACTAACAACTGTTCGATATCCTCTAGAAGTAAGCAAGCTGAATTTAATTTTGACATAAATGAAAAGATACAGATCCCAAGTGTATCTTTTGTGTTTACCTTTTATGTATAAATACCCGTAACATTAAATTTACCATTTAACTGTTTTTAAATTTACAGTTCTGCAACCATCACCACCACCCATCTTCAGAATTTTTTCATCTTGTAAAACTGAAACTCTGTACCCATTAAACTCTAAATCCCCATTCTCCTTCCCCCAGCCCTGGTAACCACCACTCTATTGTCTGTCTCTATGAATTTGACTACTCTAGGTACCTCATATAAGTGGAATCATCCAATATTTGTCTTTCTGTGACTGGCTTACTTTACTCAAGATAACGTCCTTAAGGTGCATTCATATTTTGGCATATGTCATAATTTCCTTCATTTTAAAGGCTGAATAATGTTCCATTTCACAGATATACCACATTTTGTTTATTCATTTATTTGTTGATACACACTTGGATTGCTTCCACATTTTACCTATTGTGAAAATGCTTCTATGAACATGGGTATACACATATCTTTTTAAGACTATTTTCAGTTCTTTTGAGTATATGTCTAGAAGTGGAATTACTAGATAATATGGTAATGCTGTGTTGGAGTTTTTAAGAAACTATCATACGCCTGTATTTATTTTTGAAAGGTCTACATAAGATAGACAAGCAACATTCTAAATTCCTATGGTTAAAATTAAAAAAAAAAAAGGTCATAATAAAGAGGTTTAATAATAAATCAGAAGTAACTCACTTATGGGTCTGAAGTTTTGCCTTTTCTTTCTCATTTATCCACTTCTTTGAGAAGTTTTACATACTTCCTTCTCTTCAAAGATCCAATCAAATTATTGTCTATTATTAGTAGCCCATAGTCAATATTATAATATAAGTAATAGAAGTAGAAAGATTTACTAGATTTACTCTTTAAAGAAGATCCTAAGCAACTAAGATTATTGCTTCACTCTTTATCCTCCTGGCATTTGTTTACTAAAACTTCTTTATAGCCTTTCACTTTTCCAATCATTTACTCATGCAACAATATGAAGCCCTTTGTCATCTGTGTGAGAACCATCAATCAGTGTTCCCTGTCTTGTTCTGCAGTTATCTGTGTCTGTGTCTTGCTCTAACCCCCAGAAATTAGATGAGTCTGAGGACTGGAGAAGCCATGGAGCCTGTGGTGTCCTATCTAAAGAGTAGCCACTTGTTGCCCTATGGGAACGCAGGCACAATTTTCTAAACCTTTCTAATTACCATGACAAGCAAGAGATATAGTTTTTAATGTGAAATCTCCCAGCTTTTAAATGCTAGCCACTTATTCAGAAAAAAAATTTTTTTTAAACTGCCCAGACCAAATAAAATCACATTCGCAGGTCACATGGAGCCTATAAGTCATTAACTTTGACCTCTGCTCCAGCTGAAACTCTTTCCTGGATCACAAAGGCCACATCTCGTGAACATCTTGTTTTCCCTTGGGGGGTCTATCAAGAGGGGATAAATGAATCAAGAAGTAGAAATAGAAATGGATTTCTATGAAGCCAATAAAGTTCTAGCTCCTTGGCCCCCTACTTGCCTGGGTCCCTTCTCTGTGGCCATCTATTGCTATAGTGTTTTCCAGAGTAAGAAAATTCAACCGCAATTGATTAGGACTGCTCTCTTTTTCCATTCTGACTTCCCCTCAGTCACACTTTCCTTCATCTCAGGTGGTACTGAACTGGCAAAGAATATTCTTGAGAAATGCAAAGGGGAAGTTGCGTTGAAGATACATTTAGGTTGAGTTGAGAGGAATTTATTTTTGTGGTTATCACACATAATGACTTTGGGCCACAGTAAGACTGCCCCAACTCTGACCAGTGACTGGCATAGGGTGACCAGGTTGTTGAACCCACCCCAGGGCCTAAGACCCAGGTTCTATACCATATTTGGGATACTGTCATTTTTTACTAAGACCTGGGGCCTGCTTGGTCTACCTGCTTGCTAATGATAAACTCCACTCCTGGATGTATATTCATAGGCCCAAGTATAGCCATGAGGTGGCTGTTTTCAGAGTATGGGTGCAACACAGGCATGCATATATATGAGGCACCCCAAGGTACTGAATGGAGCCTGGGGTGGGTAAAAAAGGGGAGGGCTTGAACTTCTTTGGGGATTCTAAATCCAAACTTGGCCTTCCCAGTCATTACAAAGACATATTATTGAAGGAAGAGAAACATATTTATTTAATAGTTTATTAGCTTGATTTATAATAGTTACCTTACAAAAATCTTTAAATATTTAGACATGTAATGTATAGACCTCAGTGTGTACTCAAGCCTGGGACCTCACATTATTAGGAGCGTACCTGGGTTGCAGTTACTTTTGTCCATAGTTGTTTTGGCCACCACTGCTGTGTAACTTGGTGACATAACTTAGTAGTGATATAAAACTTAGTAACATAAAACCACCATCTCATTATGCTCATAGATTCAGAATTGCAGAAGTTCAGACAGGGCAGAAATTCATACAAGGCATACCTTGTTTCTGCTCCACAATGTTTGGGGCCTCAGCTGAGAAGACTCCATGATATGGTGACTCTATAGCTGGGGGCCAGAATCATGTCTGGTGGCTGGTACTGGCTGTCAGCTGGACTTTGGACTGTAAAACCTAAACAAGATGGTTCAGACCTCCAAAGGTAAGACTCCCAGAGAATAAAGCAGTAGTTGTGCTGTTTTTTCTGATCTAGTTTTCTATTGGTTACAACCAAGATACAAGTACACCAAGATTCAGGGGGAAGAGACATAGATCCCATCTCTTAATGAGAAGAGTGTCAAAGAATTTGGAGGCCATGGTTTGAAGACATCACACAGATTAAAATATTGTTGGCCACCCTGGTGTTGAAATGGCTTCTGGGAATATGGTATATAAAGGCAATTCAAAGAATATTCCAAGGAAACTTGAAATTTTCTGAAATTTGATAGCTCATACATGAAAAAAAGTTAATAGAGGCTTTCCTTATATATGACAAAATGCCTAAAATTATATTATCAGTCATAAATTTTTGAAGCTGAAACCTTTCTAAAATATCAATAATAAATTATTTTTGATCAACCATGTTATAGGAAAGACTGAATTATATCTTTCTATTCTCTTTGTAGAAAATATCATGAAATTTTTATCACATAAAGAAGCAATAAAGAATATGCTTCCACAAAAAGCAGGCATTTTTGACTGTTACATAATCATATGAACATCTTTAAGAACATTCAGGATACAAAGTAGCAATTAATCTCAAAGAAGAAAAGACCAGCGTAAGCAAGAGCAGCCAAAGAAAACTTCACCGAAGATGATGTAGAAATGGGATTTCAGCAGGTAGGAGAACGAAAGCTGAGGGATGAACTGAGTCAGCTGGTCAACCCATTTTGTCAGTTACATTTAATCAGTTCTGACTGGCTCATTCTCCATGCTAATTGGTCAGTACTTACCAGAGCAGCTGGTAAGTATTTTGCATACTATTTCTGTCAGTTAGAGGAAACAATATTAGCCAAGAAACAGAAAAAGGAATAATCTTGGCTCATTTATCAAAAGGTAAGAAAGTTAGACTGCTTGAGTCTAGCTGAGGCAGTTATGGGGGGTACAGATGTTTATAGCAAAACTAATTATGAAGAATATTGAATATCAAGCAAAGGAATTTGTACATAATCCGGCAAGCAGTAGGGAGTAATGAATCTTTCTGTAAAATCTTTCTCATCAAATGGAGATTTTTATTTTAGTCAGATTACTGTAGTAGTTGAATGAGTAAAAACTAGGAAGACCCTTTTAGGAAGTGGTTGTCATAGTCTAGGCATGAACTTATCTAATGCTAACTAGGGTAATAGAAATTTAGGCTTGTTTGTGTACCACTCCCTTATTAGCTTATACTGAATCATGTATTAAAAACCTCTAGCGCTCTCTTAAAATCCTCTGGTCCCATCTCCTTTCAGCCATGGTTGCAGTAAGCAGTTCTATTCATCCAGTTGCATACTGGAGCACCCTTTGAGTGCCTTTTCTCACTTCCTGTCCTTGGCTTCTCCGATTCAGTGGCTGGCTTGGATGTCCAATAAACCCACTGGGCACTCACTAAGAAATGCTGTGTTAACATCATATGAAGCAATCATAGACCAATAGGGATGTATACTCTAGGTAAACACTTCCCTTTTTCTCCCCACCCCATAGTGATAAATTTTGTAAAGCTCCCAAAAGTAACCGTGGGGTTAGTCACCTATAAGAATGGCTGCCTTGATTGTATTGGCTTTCTTCCTTAGCCTCCCACATCATCCTCACACTCTCTTCTGCACCTTGTGACAAAATTCCCAAAGAAATCACCCATGCAGAAGCCTTTGTACCACGTTTTTCTTTGGGGAAACCCAGGCTAAGCTAGGACAGGATTTTCACTTCTAGTTATTTTTAAAGCCACCATAGGAGAACCTCACATAATGTTCTTCCACCATTAGGATTATCAATATGACCAATAGCTAATATCTCCCTTTGAACTTATAAAACTTTAAAAAATGAATTTGTAGAACTGATACAGTCCTATATGCTAAGCAGTTGTTTTAAGCCTTTAGGGAAGTAACTTATAGTGTTGGGAAAAGTAGAGAATTTAGAATAAGATGTAGATTTGAACTTTGTAACCTACTAGGTCAGTGATCAAGGCAAATCATATAACTCTTCTAATCTTTAGCATGCCCATCTATAAAATAGAGAAGTTAGCAACTCCCAAACCCAAAGGGTTTGTCTAAGTATCAACAGGACAATGTATGTGTGCTGGGTATTTGCTAAATTTATTTCTTTTAATATTTTTATATTTGTTTTAGGTATACAGAATAATGGTTAGACACTTCTATAATTTCTGAAGTGATCACTCCAATAAATTTAGTACCCATCTGACACAATAGATAATTACATTAATATTGACTGCATTCCCTATGCTGTACTTCACATCCCCATGACTATGTTGTAACTACCAATTTGTATTTCTTAATTCTTTCTTATTTTTCACCCAGCTTCCCAAGCCCCCTTCCATCTGGCAATCATCAGTTTGTTCTTTGTATTAAAGTCAGTTTTCATTTGTTTGTTTATTTTGTTATTTATATCCACATATAAGTGTGATCATATGGCATTTGTCTTTGTATGACTTATATTATCATAGTATCTTCTGGGTGCATCCATGTCATTCCAAATGGTAATATTTTATTCTTTATGCTGAATAATATTCCATTGTATAATCTGTACCTCCTCTTCTTTATCTCATTGCCTATTGTTGGGCACTTGGGTTGCTTCCGTATCTTGGTTGTAAACAGCACTGCAGTGGACATAGGGGTACATAATCTTTTGAATTGGTGTTTTGATTTTCTTTGAATAAATACCTGGAAGTGCAGTTGCTAGGTCATAAGGTGGTTCTATTTTTAATTTTTTGAGAAATCTCCAAACTATTTTCCATGGTGGCTGTACCATTTGTGTTCCCACCAACAGTTCACAAGGGTTCCCTTTACTCCACATCCTCACCAACACTTGTTGTTTGTTGATTTATTGATGATGGTCATTCTTACAGGTGTGAGGTGATATCTCATTGAGGTTTTAATTTTTAATTTCTCTGATGATTACTGATGTTTAGGATCTTTACATATGTCAATGGGACATCTGTATGTCTTCTTTGGAGAAATGCTTATTCAGGTCCCTTGCCCATTTTTTAATTGAATTGTTTGTTTTTTGGTGTTGAGTTGTATGAGTTCTTTATAAGTTTTGGATATTAACACTTTATCAGATGTATCATTGGCAAATAGCTTCTCCCATTTAATAGGTTGTCTTTTCATTTTGTTGATAGTTTCCTTTGTTGTGTAATAACTTTTTGGTTTAATGTAGTCCCATATGTTTATTTATTTATTTTTTTATTTATTTCCCTTGCTCAAAAAGTATATCAGAAAAATAGTACTAAGAGTAATGTCAAAAGAGTTTACTGCCCATGTTTTCTTCTAGTTTAATGATCTTGGGTCTTACATTTAAGTCTTTAATCCATTTTGAGTTTATTCTTGTATATGATGTTAAAAGGTGGTCCAGTTCCTTTCCTTTTTTCTTTTCTTTTCTTTTCTTTCCTTTCTCTCTCTCTCTCTCTCTCTCTCTCTCTCTCTCTCTCTCTCTCTCTCTCTCTCTCTCTCTCTCTCTCTCTCTCTCTCTATCTCTATCTCTCTCTCCCCCCTTCCTTCCTTCCTTCCTTTCTTCCTTCCTTCCTTCCTTCCTTCCTTCCTTCCTTCCTTCCTTCCTTCCTTCTCTCTCTCTCTCTCTCTCTCTCTCCCTCTTTGCATATATATGGCCAGTTTTTCCAACATTATTTATTGAAGAGACTGACATTAGCCCATTATATAGTCTTGCCTCCTTTGCCATAAGTTGATTGGCCATACAGGTGTCAGTTTATTTCTGGGCTCTCTATTCTATTCTATTGACCTATGTTTCTGTTTTTATGTTAGTACCAAGGTGTTTTGATTACTATAGCTTTGCTATTTTTATATCAGGTGGTATGATACCTCCAACTTTGTTCTTTTTCATGATTACCCTTGCGATTTGGGATCTTTTATGATTCCATATAAATTTTTAGATTATTTGTTCTAGTTCTGTGAGAAATACCATTGGTATTTTAATCAGGATTGCATTGAATCTGTAGATTGCTTTGGGTAGTATGGACATTATAACAGTGTTTATTCTTCCTATCTCTGAGTATGGTATATGCTTTCATTTATTTGTTATCTTCTCCCTTTTCTTTCTTCAATTTCTTATAAGTTTTTTGAGTATATGTCTCTTACCTCCTTGGTTAAATTTTTTCCTACATATTTGTTTGATGCTGTTGTAAGTGGGGTGGTTTTCTTAATATCACCTTATGATAGTTTATTATTGGTGTATAAAAATGCAACTGACTTTTGAATATTCAGTTGTATCCTGCTACTTTACTGAATTCATTTATTAGTTCTAATAGTTTTTTGGTGAAATCTTTAGGGTTTTCTCTATATAGTATCTGCAAATAATGATAGTTTTACTTCTTCCTTTCCAATTTGGATACCTTTTATTTCTCTTTCTTGTCTCACTGCTATAGTTAGAACTTCCAATACTATGTTGAATAGAAGTGGTGAAAGTGGACATCCTTGTTTTATTTCTGATCTTAAGGAAAATGCTTTCAGCTTTTACCCATTGAGTAAGATGTTAGCTGTAGGTTTGTCATATATGGCCTTTATTATATTGAGATATGTTTCCTCTATTCCCACTTTTCTGGGGAAGCTTAGTGAAAGGCCTAGGGCACCCCAAGTTCTGAAGCTGCTTGCTGGCTGCTTATAAGGCAAAGCAGCTGAAAAAGCCTGAGGTCACATGCAAGTTGGGTGAGGTGGGGTCCCAGGAAGTCATCAGGGAAGCATGAGTGGTGTTCACCAGGTTAGTGCAGTTCAGATTTGTTGCCAGTGCTGAGCATGTGAACACTCACAAAAGTCTCAGATAACACTGAAGTTAGCTGATGCCCACCTTGGGCCTGCAGACCCCCCAGCTTGGCTGGGGGTGGTTGTTCACCACCAAAAGAGTCTCTGGAGACAGGCAGAGGCTTGTTGATTGCTGCTAAAAGAGCCTCCTACCAAGGGGGAGGGGTGGGGCCAGCCCATTTCAGGTCTCCCCCCCCACCCTATAAGTCTCTATATGACCTCTTTATGTCCTTAGTTATAATGTTCAGCTAGTCTTCAGGTAGTTCTCCAGGTTGATGATTCTATAATTTAGTTGTAACTTTAAAGCAGTAATGGGAGGAGACAAGCACAGCATCTACCTACTCTGCTATCTTGACCAGAACCTAACAGCACTATTATTATACACATTTTATAGATGAGATGAGAAAATGACACAAAGGAGTTAAGTAACTTGCCTAACGTCACAAGGTAATGCTTCTTCTTCTTAAAAAAAAATCCTTTTAACATTTTTTTGCAATACTGTCTTGGTGGCAATGAACTCTTGGCTTTTTCTTGTCTGCGAAGCTCTTTACCCCTCCTTTAATTCTAAATGATAGCTTTGCTGGGTAGAATAATCTTGGTTGTGGTGCTTGCTTTTTATCACTTTGAATATTTCATGCCAATCTCTTTTGGCTTGCAAAATTTCTCTTTAGAAATCGGCAGATAGTTTTATGAAATCTTCCTGTAGGTAACTAAGTGCCTTTCTCTGACTGCTTTTAAGATTCTCTCTTTGTCTTTAATTAACGTTTGACATTTTAATTATGATGTGTCTTGATATGGGCCTGTTTGGATTCATCTTGTTTGGAATTCTTTGCACTTTTGGGGGCTTATATGTCCGTTTCATTTGTCAGGTTAGGAAAATTTTCTGTCATTGTTTCTTCAAATAGTTTCTCAATTCTTTGCTCTCTCTCTTCTCCTTCTGGTAATTCTGTTATGCAAGTGTCTATAGGCTTGATGTTGTCCCAGGGGACCCTGAAACTATCCTTGTCTTTTTTGGATTCTTTTTTCTTGTTGATCTTATGACAAGATGGGTGTTTTATCTTCTAAATTACTGATTCAGTCCTCTGCTTCAACTAATCTACTGTTGATCCCTCTAATTTAATTTTCGTTTCAGTCATTACATTCTTCACTTCTGACCATTCTTTTTTTTTTTTTGTTTTCTCTCTCCATTTTTGTGTTTCCTATCTCTTTGTTGAATCTATCACTAAGATCATTGAGTATTTTTATAACCAATGTTTTGAACTCTGTATCTGATAGACTGTCTCCATTTTGTTGTTTTTCTGGAGGTTTGCTCTATTCTTTCATTTGAGACATGTTTCTTTGTCTCCACATTTTGGCTGCCTCCCTGTGTTTGTTTTCATGTATTAGGTACAGCTGCTATGTCTTAGTCATGTAGCTTTGTTTAGTAGGTTTCTTGTGGGGCCTGGTGGCATATTCTCCCTGACACCTGAGCCAGGTGTTTCAGGAATGTCCCTTTTGTG
The DNA here is from genome assembly GCA_030015415.1 of Cynopterus sphinx. NCBI lineage: Eukaryota > Metazoa > Chordata > Mammalia > Chiroptera > Pteropodidae > Cynopterus > Cynopterus sphinx. The sequence goes on from CM057387.1 coordinate 48,133,293, forward strand.
GGCTCTGTATGTCCTTCTGCTATAGTTGAGCCTTGGTTACAGTTGGCACATCAGTTAGAGAGACTGACCGTTAGGATGATTGTCTCTGAGGACTGGCCTTGATGACTGTGGAGGAGCTGTTGTGCAGGGGCTGACCCTATTGAACAGGAGTCACTTTAGCAAGGGTCTGGTGCCTGCCCAATCTGCCTTTTGGGTGTGTGGTTTATGAAGGTGGTTGGGTGATGCTCTGTTGTGTTTTAAAGCTGCCATTGGGTGTGTTGGTTCTGGATCCTTTTGGGAGGGGCTGTGTTTCAGGACAAGGTCAGCTGCTACCTGTGCCCTCCCCAGGATCAATTGGTATGAACCACATAGTGATCTGCAAATGGTTGCCACTTGTACTAGCCTTGGAGGTGTCTGCTTGAGGCTAAGCTGTGAAGGCTGGCTCCCACTAGTAATAAGCTTGGGGCTACTTAGCAAGAAGTACAGGGCATGTTGAGGCCAGATGCTGCTTGTTTGGGGCTTTAGAATCTTTGAACAATTTTAGGAAAATCCACAGCATAAGCCAAGACAGGCTGTTTTTATGGCAAAGCCACTGGAAATAGCTTGGTGGGCCCACAAGTTGGGAAGGGTGGGTCTCAGGGTATCACTGGGGCATGATGAACAGTGTTACCCAGGTTGATAAAGACTGAGATATGGTGGCCACCTCTGTCTGAACACTGGGTTGGAGGAGGGCTCAACAAAGGAATAATGAATTCCTCCAGCACTTCTGTCTGGGAGAAAGGTGCCCCCTCCAGCCCTCACCCTGAAGCCAGACAATTCAGTTCCTCTTCACATGTCCCCAGCACTCTTTGAGCTGTGCCCCAGTGCTAGAAGTCAGAGCAAGTGAGTTTTTCAGTGAGTAAGTGCATGTGCAGGCCCTTTAAGAGAAACACCTGGGACTTAAGCAGTCCTCCATCTCAATCAGCCACAATCTCTTCTGGTTTTCACAGCCAGAAGTTGTGCAGACTTCTCTTCCCAGCACTGGACCCCTAGGCGGGGGACCTTTGTGTGGGGCTGGGACCTCCCACTCCTTAGAGGGTACCTCTGCAACTGAGATAACCCTCCAGATTTTTAACCCCCATACAGGGATGTGAGACCAGCTTGTTCCTTATCTCTGCCCCTCTATCAGTCTCAACATGGCTTCTTCTCTATGTCCTTAGTTATATGACTTCTGTTCAGGTAGACTTTAAGTGATTCTTAATGATGGTTGTTCTGCAGTTTAGTTGTAATTTTGATATGGTCATGAGAGGAGGCAAGCACAGTATTTGCCTACTCTGCCATCTTGACCAGAACTTGGCATTTGCTAATGAGCATGTTTAGCTTTCATCTCTCTTCCTCTTTTTAGGCAATCTCAGTTTTTGTTTGGATGGATATTCACCTTTTCCTGAGGCATCTCATGCTTCACAATGTCCCCTCGGCCCTATACCCTAGGGTAGGTTCTACGGTGGGCTCTGACTGGAAAATGTATAGAGACAATTTATCATTTCCTGAACACTATGATTGGAACAAGCAAGTAAAATTTTTTATGATTTCTGAGAATGAAACTCCTTCATTCTTCTGAGAAAGTAATCAAAAGAACAATTTCTCTTTGTTCTGGATACAAATGAGACAGTATCTAACTTCTGGAAATGGCTAGACCTCCTCTTTTGACCTTAATGAATGTTAGGCTTAAACAGAAAAAAGAGATGGTGAGATTACTGAATTTCTGAATCACGCCTCATTTAATGCCCATGTGACTTCTGGTCTTTTCAAATAAGTGAGTCATTAAATCTTCTATTTTAGCCATTTTAAGTCTGGCTTTCTTTTACCTGGAACAGAAAATTTTCCAACTGATATAGTATATAGCAACTTTGTGATATATAGATCTCTTTAAAAAAATATTAGTTTTTATTATTTGTATTACTACTAGTTAGCAAGAATACTTATGGTCCATGGAATAGGTTGATAAAATTCCTAACTTTTCATTTTAATTTAGTACTTACTTTTGGAAAAAAAAATAAATCACTGCCTACAGTGTGTTCAGAAATAGATCCTAGCTAGATTAAATATATACATTTAAAAAAATTAAAGAAAACCTAGAGAACCGAATGCATTTTAAAATACATATTAAACTCACAAGTCATAAAAGTAAAGACCATGAGGTTTGGCTATATAAAAATACAAAAACTGCTTATGTGATAGCAAAAAAAAAAAAAAAAAAACATAAACAAAGTTAAAATTCAAAGAACAAACTAGGGGGTAATATTTATATGATAAAGAAAGGTTGATATTCTTAATATATAAAGAATTCTTATAAATTAATAAGTAAAGAATAAATCTAAATAGAAAAATAGATAAAAGATTTGATCTTGAAATGTAAGGAACATCAGATGCTAAAGTTAAGATCAAAGAAAGTAAAGGGCAATCAGTTTTAAATAGATTACTAGTAATTGTAATAAGTAATATATATTAAATGCCAAGCACTACAAGCATTTTCTCACAGAGATGTAGGTATAAGAATAATCATTATAGAGTTTTAAAAAAATGAAACAACTTAAATTTTAAATAATAGAAAATTGGTAAAATGTGTTATATATTTCTATAATGAAATACATTGGGGCTATTAAAAAGTATCTGATAGGCCTTTAAGTGTTAGCATGAGAAGTAGAATGATATATTGCTTGAGGTTATTAGACAGTGTACAGGATGATCCCATTTATATTAAAACACATATTTACATATATATTTAAAGTCTAGAAGTAAATGTCTACTATTAATAATGGTTATCTCTTAAGTGTAGGATCTGAATAAAAAATTTTATGTAAAGTTTTTACAAAATTCATGTAGTATAAAATACTTAAAAATAATTAAATAAGCACAAATCAGAGAAAAATTCAAGTTGGATAATCTATGGCCACTTTGACAGTGAATTGCATTTCTGTTGTTCTTGGCTTCTGAATGCAAATGAAGTATCTGGCTGATGATAGTGACTGTCATGTTTAGGAAGGGTGAAAAGAAGGAGAAAGGGGGTAGCTTTGAGATCTAAACACTCCACCACCTCAAAGTCGTTCAACAACTCCTACATAAAGTGTTAAGAATTGCTTGAAAAGTATCAGAAGTAGCCAGAACAAGCAAAGTTCTGGCTGTGAAGGCCAGAGGCTGCCCCAGCTCCTCTGTCACCAGACAGGAGTTTCTTATACCTGTTCTAATTTCTTCCCAGCCATTTGGATTTGTCTTCAACTAACTTGATAAGACATCAGCCCTGCTACAACCAGTCAAAGTCTGATATGATCCTATGAGCTAATGTTTTTGGCTGAGATGACATCTCCCCACCCCTTCTCTCAGGAACTGCAGTTTGGAGTTCTAGCTAACAAGGAGCAAGGAGGAATTATGCAAATAAGTTTTAGGCTCCCATGATCCACAATTTGTGATCAACTTAGATGAGTTATGAGAAAGTTCCCTTGAGTGAATCCTAGACCTGTATGACTCAAAAGATGAGACAATTCAGTTTGTAATTTTTTAGATAAGAAAACTGAAGCTTAGAGAAGTTATGTGACTTTCCCTGAGGCCATAACAAATTGTAGAGCCCTCAGGAGAACCCAGTCCTCCTCATGTGGCATGATTTCCACTTTGTCGTTCTACACTTTGGCTGCCACATTTCCAGCTGCAGCATTTCTGGAGTTTCAGAAATTTATAAAGGATGATCTTTTACACCTACACTCTAAATAGAGAATTGAAAATAAAGATGTAGCACTGAACACTTTTACTGTAATGACTAGAATTTCTAATATTGGCCGTGTCTCAATGTCATATAATCAATGACTTTTGTGCATTCATTCATTCATTCATTCACTCATTCATCAAAAATTTATTGAGTCTATATAATATACCAGGCCCTAGAGCAGGAGAAATGAAAATACACAGTGGTAGATAACCTAGCAGTAATTTTAAGTCATACGTCCTTATCCAGTCAATCTGGTCCTGCCCATTAGATTCCTAGTCCTTGGTATTGGCAATCCTTGTACAGAGGATTAGTACACCACTGCAAAACACAAAGTTTTCTGAAGACCCTCTGAAAACATTCACTTGTAATCAGCTCTTGGATATAGTCCCTGTGGACAGAGCAGTCTGATAGGAATCTTCGAAAACCAGGAAGTGTAGAAGCTTTCATCTCTTATATTTCATCTACCGCTGAAATCTTTGCATTCTTTATATCACTCACAGTAAGTCTTGCTAGGTAGGACAAGCTGCATTATCAGTTAGACACCAAAACCCAGTCCTAACCCTTGGGACAACTATTCTGCTGGCTCAGCAAAGATCTCAGCTAATTAATTTTGACAACAAAGAAAGCATGGCTATACATTATAGACTAGCAAACCATCACATCTTATGAACAGTGTGTCCGAGACTGGGCTTTATTGTTAGAATGGCAACCTGTGCAAATCTTGACAAGATGCATGGGAAAGCCTCAAGGTAGGCTACCTCTGGTATCCTGACCATTGACATCATTGACTGCCAGTTGTATTGCAACTGTCTCAGTATGTGCCAAAGAGTCTGTGTCTACTGAGACTGTAAATTGAGGCCAGCGACAGAGGGAAGCATCTGTGTGGTACTCTCTCATTTATTTTCTGCAGTCCCTGAAATCAACTTCACATCAAAAGGGTAAACATCCTGTCTCCACCATAGAGTCACTTCATATAGAGACGTTATAAAATGATTTTAAAAATCTGATTCGTTTACTGGGCAGACCTCTGACTTTTTCTATTTCTCTGACTTTTCTATGGGACTTTTTTTTCTATGGGCATGAACTCCTTGCTACCCATCTCTCACCCCAGTTTTCTATCATGTCCCTCATGTCTCTGACTATACTTCTAAAAGCTATGTTTCAGGTGACACTTTGCAATCTCAAACAAAAATATGAACATCTGTTTAGAGAGAGTCAAAGCTTCCTCTCCTATCTGTCCTTCACTTACCAAGTACCCATGAGACCCTGTTTACCTCCACCCAGCCTATAGCCATTTAAGTACACGCTAAAATTTCTCATACTTCTATTTTTAATAAACTGTAAAGGACATAAAATATACTATTACATATGAAATTTGCCACGGTTTTCTCATATAATACCTTTTACCAACTTAAGGAAGTTCCTTTCTAGGTCAAGTTTGCTAATTTTTTTTTTTCACATGCAGCCATCGAGATATTATTAATGTGGTAAACTACACAGATAGAGATTTCATGTCAAATTATCTTTGAATAAAGCCTACTTTAACAGTTCACATGTGTATATTGAAAGACTGCTGGATTTGCAAATATTTTATTTTATTTGGGATTTTTGCCATTATATTTATAATTAAGATTGGTATATAATTTCTTGCATTTTTCTTATCTGGCATAAATACTAATAACAATACCTCCTTCTTCACCTAAGTTGGCCCGACATTTTAGTCTATAATAGGAAAAAATTAACTCTTCATTCACCATAAGAAGAAGCTAATAGGTAAAATAAAAGTTATTAGTCACAAAATAGCAATATAAGAATTATTGAAAAATAAGAAAGTAAATAACAAGAAGGAACATTTAAAAGAATTTAAAGTGTTTGCCTTTAGAAAATAAAAGTAATTAAACTGGGAACTGCTTGCTTTTGTTTTGTTTTGTTTTGTTGTTTGTTAAAATAATCTTTTTAGTATTATTTTTTTAAATCCATGCTTATGTTTGTATAAAAACTAGATAAAAACAGATCTCATAGAACTCAGAGACATTTATGGTACAGAATCTATTTTGAAATCTGTGACATCTCCTGTTATTTTTGTCCCAGTGAACACATATGGAAATCATGGGTTGCATTTTTCATCTAATATATTTTGCACTTTCCTCTCTCTGAACACATGAAGGTTCTTCTCTCAACCCTGAAGCATGTAAAAATATTAATTTCTCTCAAGCAAATGTTTGAAAAGATTTTTAACCACCCTCCATTAGAAAGCATGCAATAAAATCATCATCACATTGATTTCAAAATGTCCTATTAAGTACTTCTGATCTAGTTACAGAATTCTGTGGAGCTCATGCACTGGTGTGTGTGTGTGTGTGTGTGTGTGATCTGATTGAGTGAGAGGTCTTGTCGCTTTGCTTGGACAAATAGTTCAGAATACAGTGTTGGTTGTTGGAGAGATCCTTTAGTGATGATGTCATCAGGAGACACAGTCTAGACCCAATCTGGGCTGACTGGGTAGGTCTGGCCCTTTAAAGACACTGGCCCACCAGCAGCTGCTCATGTCAAGGCTGACACTAAAGAGGAGAGTATATCTACCACTTGTAGTACTATCAATTTTAATTAGAATTCTAACTGGTAGAGGGTAAGATGAAACCCAATGATGACAAAAGGTGTTCTGTTTTGATTTGTTTTTGTTTGCAATAAAATTTGATTTTTTTTCTGTTAAAATAGTTAAAGCAGTATCTTTTAAATTTTGTGGGATTTTAAAAAGTGCTGCTGTTTGTTTGCATATTTGTTTTACCTTGTAACAGTCTGGGGGAGGTTACATTTTCTTTAAATTAAAATTGTCCTATTTAATCAGTATTTTAGATTGGAGCAGACTGCTGCTCCCTCCCCTCTTTTGTTGTTATTGTTATTATTATAAAGTCAAAAGAGTTTAAAGCAGCAGTTTATCTTGGTAGAGCACTTTTCATTGAGAATTGAGGCAAGTGTTATTGGAAAATTTTTTTTAATTGGGCTTTCAAACTCTTAGAATAAATCTACTTTCTTCTGCTATTTGTTCTTCAACTTTTTGAAGAGTTTCAGACTAATGGTTTCAATTCTGGAGGCTGGCGGGCTATGGTATTTCAAGGCTGTGATTGAGTTAATGGGATGAATGCTAGATAATAAAAGGAAGGGTGATAAAGTTTAGGGACTAAATTGACATTCATGTCCTGATTAGATTGGAGAAAGGACATTATAGTAGATATGGCCCTACTACAGTTGATTGGGTTAATGTGTAGTTGGTTGTAATTGAAAAAGCAACCTGATTTATGTAATATCTAATAAAGGTAATCATATGGAAAGCCTGGAGAGAAGAGGGTACTGGTAACTTTGTGTATCTGTGGATGTTAGAGGCAGTGGAGGGTATAGAGGCTTTCTGTAGGAGATGACATTTGAGCTGAACTTGAGGGCTGGCACAGTGGAGAGCAGGACTCTCTAAGAAAATTATACCCAAAGGCAACAGTTTTGAAAGAATACATTCTATTCAGGAACAATAAAAATTTCAGTGTGGTGCTCCATAGTGTGTGAAGTGTTAGTAAATGAGCATGTGGGTTTCCTTTGTAGAACAAAGGATTCCAATTAGATTATAAAAGGGAGAGTTGGAGACTTTTCCAGTAGGAGGGCAACATTATCAGGTTTATTTCTTATAAGGATTACCAAAGATATTGTATAGAAGATAGACAAGAATAAGATATACTGATAATAGACCACCTATGAGGAGGCTTTAGGTGAAGAAAAAAAAAATACCACACAATTCCTGAATTAAGATGAGTAATGAGAAATGGGAGATGAAGGGCAGTAGTCCAGAAAAAAACTAGATCCTTTTTTGGCCAATTTGGTGAGTGGTAACACCATGATATTTCTTTTTGACATGTAGGTTCCATAAAAGACTGACATCTATTTCACAGCCAGTTTCAAGAAAGGTTAAGAGACTCTGTAGAGGAAGGAACATTTAATAATCCAAACTTATAAGAAACACAGAATACTCTACACCCTTCTTGGGGAGTCACAGTGGAAACAGGCATATTAAAGACTCACAGTAAAGAATCTATTAAATTTTCTTTAACTCAGAGCTTCTAAATTCGTTTTCTGAATTTAGAACCTTCTTTTCACAGAATACATATTTGGTAGAAACTGCTATATAGAAGAGCTCTAACTAGATTGAATGCAGTTTTTATGCTATGAAGTTTGGAAGAGGGATGTAGAATTTTATTATCCAAGAATATATGTGTTGGAATCAGAAGAAAGAACTCTATTCAGTTGTGTGCTGAAAAATATTTACCAGCTTACTTGGGGCTTGGGAAGAGGCAGGAGAGACTTGGAGGTGTGAGGAGATACAGGAAGAGGTATAAAATAGTTGTTTGAAGAGCAGGACAACAGACTCGCTGCTGGGGCAGTATAATAGAATCTGCAGGCAGTTTTAAGTATCTTTTGGAGGTTTGAGGTCATGAATTTAAAGTGAGACTAGACAGAAACAGTTCTGCCATTTTCTCCAGCGACCTTCAGCAGCATGGGGTTAGGAACTAAGAAGACAGGAGCTGAGTTTAACCAGGATTTGGGGTTTTCTGGGAAAAGAAAGGAGCATGAGATTATGAATATGTACAATTTCTGGTGTGTCAGGAGAGAGTAAGCATATGAAGGTGTAATGATAATGGAGAGGAGATGGGGTCTTTGAATGCAAGATCTCAAGCTATCAGAAGACAGCTGGAGTTTGGGGCACTAGGTAAGTAAGTGGAAAGAAAATGAAGTGTAGTTAAGATTTTGGAGGTGCGGCATTTAGTGATAAGAACTATGGTGTGGCAAGGGAAGAGATTATCAGAAGTGAGGTCAAGGTATTGGGTAGGTCAAGCTGACAACATCCAGGATTGTGTGGATGAGGAAGGAGGAAGAAGGCAGCTGAGCTAAATGCTTATCCTCAAGGTTTCAAGAGAACAGGGAATTTCAAAGATGACAGCAACAACAGGGCCAGTGGCGCTGGAATTGCATGAGCTTTAAGGAGGTTTTATAGAGAATAGAAGAAATGTTTTTGAAAGAGCAAAGACACCCACACTGCTTTTAGATTTTAGACTTTGAGATGATGTGAAACATCAGAGGAAAACCATTTCTACTTCAGGGAGCTGCAGGGAGAAATAAATGACCTCCACAGGGAACAGCCAGGTTCCACTGTTAGGCAAGAAGGCAAAGGAAAGGTTTGGAGGGGTGGCTGAGAATTTAGGAGAGTATGATAATGAGGAGGTGCTGCATTCCAGAGGACTGTGAAAAAGTTTAGGAGGGTAGGGGATGGTTGGACACACATGGGATGAAGGTCCAGATGATGATAGAGCTGCAGTGCATGAAGTGGACTATTGGCTTAAATTGAGTTCAATAAAATTATGGTTGGGGGTGCCTCACTCTGCTTTGGCTGAAACACCAAAAAAGCAGTTTTGTACCTAGATCTCCTCTGCCCTCTCCAGTTCTCATGATGCCTTGTTTCCCACAGCAAGCTGTCCACTCTGTTTCTAGACACTCTAGCATTGGGCACAAGATGGACTCAACAAGTATTCACTGCAGAGATGATTCTTAAGGGAAAGATATGGGCAGCACTAACACGACCCTGTCTCCTCAGTAACATATTAGTGGAGACTCAGCTAACATTACTATCCTCTAGGGAAGTACTGGAAGATGCTTCTGTCTGACCTTTCTCCCTTCACTTGCTATGTCCCTTGGAGGGGCCATGTATCTGATTGAGGAGATAGGGCCAGCCTTGGTGGTTGCAGGGTAGAGGGGGTGCATTTTTCTCACAGACTCTGTTTTCCTGTGGTCAACACACCAGAGTTCAGGCCCAGGTTCACTGCAGGCCTGCTTTCTTGGTGCTCTGACTCTTGCATGCCTGTGCTTGACAAGGTAGGGGTACCTGGACAGGTAAGCGTTTGCTCTGTTGACCAACCCTCTCCATGTGTAGCTCCCAAAACTTAGCCTTGCCCTGTCCAGTATGAGAGCCAGGAGTCATCTGTAGCTAATCACATTTAAGTTAATTCAAATAAAATTAAATCAGTACCTTGATGCCACTAACCACATTTCAAGCGCTCAATAGCCTCCCATGGCTACAACCAAGCTAGCATAGCTACAGCACATCCCCATCCCTGCAGAAAGCTTTTTAGAATGCACTGATCTATACCATTAATCGAGATGTTATTTTGGTCCCCACCTATCTCCTGTGTTTTTCGTCATTGATGCAGAATCTCCAACTTAGCTGCAAGACTCGCCGGTGTGGCTCTGTGCGCGCAGAGCCACGGGCATGGCTCAGTCCAAGGGCACCATGCGCGAGGCCGGCCGGGCCATGCACCTGCGGAAGAAGCGGGAAAAGCAGAAGGAGCAGATGGCGGTGCTGAAGCGGCGCATCGCCGAGGAGACCCTCACGAAGTCGACGGTGGGCAAGAAATTCTCGGCCCATTGCGACGCTGTGGAGGCCGAGCTGCAGTCAAGCACGGTGGGTCTGGTGACCCTGAACGACATGAAGGCCAAGCAGGAGGCCCTGGTGAGGGAGCGCGAGAGGCAGCTGGCCAGGAGGGAGCAGCTGGAGGCGCGGCGCGGCAGGGAGCGCAGGCGGCAGCGGCAGCGGCAGCGCCAGACCTGCAGCTGGTCCTTCGCGCTGGACGAGAGAGACGAGGCCCCCGAGGGCGCGGCAGCAGCCGAGGAGCAGTCCCGGCCGTCGCAGGCGGCGAGCAAGAGGAGGAGGCCCCTGGGGAAGAATCCGGACGTGGGCGCGACCGCGAGGAGGAGGACAACCGGCTGCGGGCGGAGCTGCGGCGGGAATGGGAGGCGAAGCGGGAGGAGATGGAGGGCACGGTCAGCTGCTGGGACGGCTCCTCGGGAGGTCACGGTCAGCTGCTGGGACGGCTCCTCGGGAGGTCACGGTCAGCTGCTGGGACGGCTCCTCGGGAGGTCACGGTCAGCTGCTGGGACGGCTCCTCGGGAGGTCACGGTGCAGCCGTTCCTCAGGAAGGCCCTGCAGGGCCTGCGCGGGGACCTCCGCGAGCTGCGGGCGGCCAGCGTGCAGCAGCTCGTGTTCATCAAGGAGGACCTGCTCCTGCCCCACTACCACGCCTTCCACGACCTCATCGTCACCAAGGCCCGAGGCAAGAGCCGGCCGCTCTTCAGCTTCCACGTGCACGACGACGTGCGGCTGCCGAGCGACGCCACCACGCAGAAGGACGAGTCACACGCCGGCAGCTGAGAAGCTGGTGCGAGAGGAACGAGCACATCTTCCCTGCCAGCCGCTGGGAGCCCGACGACCCGGAGAAGAAATGGCACAAGTATACAATCCGATGATGCCCCCCGCCCTGCCCGAGCTCCGCTGCCCCTCCCCTGCCTCACGCAGCCCTTCTGTCCCTCTGGTGTCCCCCTGGCCGCCCCAGGACAGTGACAGCCAGCATGGGAAACTGTGTCCTGTAACTGGCAACTAAATTTGGTGACTTAATTTCCTCCCTGAAATTTAATAAAAACCAAAGTTTCTCATTCACATTTGGTCATGGTATTGCTAACATTATTATTATTATTATTATTATTATTATTATTATTATTAGTGTCACTGCATGCATGGCTCTATTGAACTATATTGAAACTATGACTGGGTATGTTATGGGCCAAAAAATGAGAATAGGAGGTGCATTTCCTACTTGAGTCACAGTGTTAGAACTGGTGATCATGAGCATGGACTTTGGAGCCAGATGGCCTGGGTTTGATTTCCAATTCAGCTTCTTATTTGCTGTGTGATTTTGGGCAAACTAAATGAAACTTTGCGCCTCAGTTTTCTCACTTGTAAATAGGGATAACAATAGCTTACCTCATAAAATGGTGTGAGGATTAAATGAGTTAATGTTTGTAAAGCACTTAGAACTCAAGAAATTGTTGTTGTTGTTGTTGTTGTCGTCGTCGTCGTCGTTGTCTTGGTTAACGTATTTAAAGTTCTGCTATGACCCATTGCAGAACTATCTGAGGGCAGAGGTTGACTTGCCCATCACTTTTCCCAAGATCAGAGGAGTGGGGATTGAAGGGTGTTTAATCCCAGTGGTTAGGAGAACAGAAAGCTGATGAGGGTAATTTATCAGGTCAGGATACAGCTTTTGCTTTTGCCTCAAGCTCCAATATAGCTCTGCACAGTGATATTACAGATTCTATTCTTATTTAAAATTTAGATTTTTTTATTCACCATAGATTTCCTGGTGTTAATTTTGATTTTTAAAATATTGTATTAAAATGTTTATCTTGATTACTGAATTTCTGAGTGATTCTACTACCCTACCCTCCCTTACCTTACCACTCAAGGCAGATGCCTTCCTCACCTTAACCAACTCCCAGCTTAGAACAGAGTTCCTGTTTCAATCCATATATGAGTACTAGCCCTGTAGTGCAGTGGGTACCTGCCCCTTAGAATAATCTGAGAAACTTTTAAACCTCCCAAATCCCAGGTCACACCAAGAACCAGGATCTCAGCAGATAGGATGAAGCCATCTGTGTGTTTTGAAGCTCCCTGGATATTCAATGTGCACTCAGGTTTGAGAACAAATGTACTAAAGTGGCCTTCTCTCAACTTCTTACTAACTCCTTCCCTGAGACTCCATGCAAGGTCAGGACCCAAGTTAGGGTCCAAGACATGTTCAGGGGCCTTATCTCTTGGCTCTGATTTACTTCAATGGTGTCCAACAGCATCGATTTATTAGAAGAGCAGAATCTCAAGTCCCACCACAGACTTTCTGAGTCAGAATATGTGTTCCAACAAGATTTCCATGTGATTCATAGCCACACTAACTAAGATTTAAGAAACTTCTGGCTGGTTACATATCTGTTCCATAGTCTGCCTTTCTAATATATTAGTTCAAGGCCTAGACTTACATGGTGCCAATAGAAGAACCCCCTGTCTTTGGTTGCAGGTCTAAGCCATATTCTCTAACTCGTCTTTAATTTAAGAATTGACATGCTAACCCCAATCTAACTTCTGCATCTATTTCTTAATTGGTTTGGTGTTACTTAGCCTTAGGTTCAACCACACATGACAAAAGTTCAAAGTGACAATGTCTTAAGCAAACCTATTTCTCTCACTCGTTTAAGTCTAGAGATAAATTTGCATAAAATCAAAGGCCCAGGCTACTTGCAACTTGTTCTTTCATCAAAATGGCCTCCACTGCCAGTTACCTCATAATTTAAGGCAATAACTCCAGCGCCAACTATCATATCTACATCCCTCCCCCCCAAAAAAAACCCCAAAACAAAAACAAATAAACAAACAAAAAAACAGAAGGAAGGTGATGAGAGAAAGTCCAAAAGAAATGAAATGTCCCTGTCCTCAGGATTCCTGTAAACCAACAAATAATACTTTGGTTTACATCTTTTTTTCCAGAACTTGGTTACTTGGCTACATCCTGCTGCAATGAAAGCTTGAAGACAGAGTCTTAAGTTAAACTTTGTCCTTGCTAAATTTCTACTTTCTGGCTCTGTTCATTTTATGGTAAAGGGGTGTTGAAATTTCCAACTATGATAATAAGGCAAGCATGATAACCACTACACTATGTAAAATGCAATTCCAATTATGATAGTAGATTCATCTATTCATCATTGAAGTTCTCTTGGTTTTTGCCTTACCTATTTGTTGCTCCGTTGTTTGGTGCATACATGTTAAGGACTGTTATGTCTTCTTGAAGAATTGACCCTTTTATCATTAGATAATGCCATTCTTTCTTTATCTCTGACAACTTTCCTTCCTCTAAAATCAGCTCTGTCTGAAATTAATGTTGCTAGTCCTGCTTTCTACTGATTAGTATGGTATATTTTTCTCCAACCATTTACTTTTAACCTATATGTGCATGTGCCTTTATATTTAAAGGGGGTTTCTTGTAGACAACAAATAGGTGGGTTGTGCTTTTTGATCCACTCTGACAATCTGTTATATCTGTTAAGAATAATAAAAATAAAAAATTCAACTTTACCTTTACTTATTTTTTTCTTTGATGCTCTTCCTTCATGTAGATTTGAATTTCTGTTCTATATAATTTTCCTTCCGAAGAATTTCTCTTCACATTTCTTTCAAGCAGGTCTACTGACAACAAATTACCCCAATTTTTGTTTATTTAAGAAAATGTTTATTCTTCACTATAAAGAATGGTTTTGTAAGGCATAGAATTCTGGGTTGGTGGGGTTTTGTCTCTCAATGCTTTAAACATTTCACTCTCTCTTGATTGCAAGGTTTCTGAGGAGAAGTCAGCTATAATTCATGTCTTTGTTTCTCTATAGGTATGGTGCTTTTTCCCTCTGGCTTGTTTCAGAATTTTTTTTTTAATCTTTTTAATCTTTGATATTCTGTATTTCAAAAATGGCATGCCCAGAAATAAAATTTTTGTTGTTTTGTTTGTTTCTTTTTAGCATTTATCCGGCTTCCTGGATCTGTGGTTTGGTGTCTTGCATTAATTTGGGGGAATTCTTAGTCATTACTGTTTCAAATATTTCTTCCATTCCTTTCTCTCTTTCTTACCCTTCTGGTATTCCCATTATTCATGTTACACCTTTTATAGTTGTTTCACTGTCCTTGGCTATTTTTGTCTTTGTTCCCTTTGCTTTTCTGTTTTGGAGGTTTCTATTGAGAATAAAGATCAAGATTAGAGATTTACTCCTCAGCCATGTTCAATCTACTAGTAAGTCTATCAAAGGTATTCTTCATTTCTGTTAGAATTTCTTTTTGGGTTCTTTATTAGGATTTCTATTTCTCTACTTGTATTGACCATCACTTCTCACATGCTGTCTACTTTATCCTTTAGAGTCCTTAGCATATTTAAATTCACAGTTTGATAATTTTAACATCCTTGCCATGTCCAGTTCTGATATGTTCTCTTTCTCTTCAAATTGTAGTTTTTTTTCTTTTAGTAGTCCTTGTAATTTTTTCTTAATAGTCAGATGTGATACACCAGGTAGATGTCTTTTAGTGAAACTGCTTCCCTAACTGTGAACTTCAGAAGTTTCTCAGTTTTTTACCCTTTCCCATTTGGGTGGAATAGGATGACTAGAGTGGACTGGAGTTGGGTATGCTTCAACTCCATGTGGAAGGCTACAGCTGGCTGGAGTTGATTACATGCATACCTCTGAAATATTGTGGGTTCAGGTCCAGACCACTGCAATAAAGCAAATTGTACTCTTTTTGCTGCTGGATGGTCTTGCCATCAATTTTTAAAACATAACATCCGTGAAGTGCAATAAAAGGAGGTATGCCTATATTTTCCTTCTTCCGCGTCAGTTAGGCTCTGACAATACCCCAGAACAAGGTACACTGGTGTAGTTTGGTGTAGTTCAAAATGGTTTCTTTTCCTTCCCCATTCTGGAAGCAAGGAGGGATTTTTCTCTGATATTAACTATGAGAAATTGGTTGAGCTCCCGGAGGTAAAATTCACAAAATTATGCTCCCACCATGGCTGGGTTTCCTGGAGATTTTATCTCTCAGAGTTGTTCATGCTGAGCCTCCAGCAATATGTATACAGTTTAGGTTTCCATGTCCCAGCACTGGTTCCTTCTAAGATTTTTCTTCATGGGTTTCTGCTGTGGTAAATTAAGATGCTCTGTATCCAACTGTCTGTCTCTCCAATTTGAGGGGAGGAAGTTTGCTTACTTCTTTAACCATTATAAGAAGAGTTGTTGATTTTTCAGTTTGTTTGACTTTTTACTTGTTGTTAGGATGAAGCAACAACTTCTAAGCTCCTTATATGCCTGAATAGAAAACAGAAGTCCCTTGCCCTCAGTATTTAGAAGCATTGAGCATTGTAATAATTTCAGCTTCTTGAAAACAGATCATCTGTAACCTTCCAATCTACTCTTATATGGGTTGGCTTCTCTCTGTGGTGAAACCACAGAGACCTTCTGTAATTTTCCTTTACCATTATTCTGGTAATTCTCTCCATCTCCCTTGCATGTGAGTCCATGTTTCCTGAATTTGGGGTTTTCTTCTTTCTTGATTTTCTTCCTCTTTTTGATGGAGTACATTCTCCCATTGCTCATGATTAAGAATATATGCAAAGTATTTGTTTTTAGAGTTTGAATATCTAAAATTGTAATTTTATCTTTTTATGTGATTGAAAGTTTGGTAGCTGGAAATCACTTTATGTCAAAATGTTATAGGCATCGCTTCATAGTCTTATAGTTTGCTTTCTTGACTATTACACTGAATGTATTTAGCAGAAACTCAAGCATAGGAGTAGTCACATCAAACCCAGGAACACCATACTAGATCCTCCATAGAACAGTGGCTGAAACCAGCTTCTCTCCTTCTTCTCGTCCCTCACTTCCTCTTCATGCTCAAGCTTCTCTGTTCTGCCCCATTAAAGAGGGCTTCTTCTCAAAGGGAGAGACCCCTCCATTGTTGAGTCTTCTCCCCATGAGATTTTTACCCAAATATATGTTCCCCCCAACCCCCTGATTTTCGAGAACAATTTGTTTTTGTCATATATTTTGTACTGCACTATGCTTTTCCTTCTAACCTTTATGTGTTCCTTTGTAAACTCTTAAGTCCAGGAGTCAAGGCTTTATTATTTCTGTCTTCCCAAAGTGCTTGGACTACAGAAACTGCTTGGTTAATTAACTTTGACAAAAATGAAATTTAATATATCCTAACCATAATAATGACACATGCGCAGACCTCAGTTGGGCCCATTTTTCTGGGTGGAATTCATGACTGAAGTAGATATATGAGCCATCATTTTAGAGACTCCGATCTAAATGAATTCAGGGTAAAATCATTACTACCTTAGATTATACTAAGTCCCCATGGAACAAAAGACACAGCCCATCTCCCTTCCACCTTGCTTCTGACCCCAATCTAACACTATGGGGTCACACTCGTCACAGTGCCACTTCTGAGATAAAGTCTGTGTTCTGACTGAAGCAGTGCATTTCAGCATCCGCTTTTATTAGTCTATGTATTATTGGCCAACTGCTCATTTTTCAGCTTGCAAAACCTTGTAGCAGACTACCCATAATGACAGCAAGCCCTTACTATATGCCAGGAACTCTACTAAGCTCTTCAGATATTTTAACTAATTGGATCCTTATGAAGATCCTGGTAGACAGATTCTCTTACTCCCACTTTACAGATCAGAAACACAGAGTCTTAATTTCCTCAGTTATACAGCTAGTAAGAACAGAGTTGGGATTTAAACCACTGTACTCCACTGACTTCATTTTTGTACAAAGCCCTGAAATTAAGTTGGTGATTCAACCATTTTGATGACTGTACGTAACTCTCTGACATGAAATGCTATTTTTTCTGCCAGGCAAAAAAAAAAAAAAAAAGAAAGAAAGAAAAAGAAAGAAATGTATTCCCTCAATTTCATTTTTGGGGGACCACTGTGTCATTCCTACTCTTACTCTGAGTGGCTCACATACAGTTATACCATCCCTTGGACTTAGCAATCTGCTTTGTCATCTTCCTGGCCATTGTGGTTAGTTCATGAACAAGAATGACCTGGGCTAGGGAAAGCAGATGAAAAATGGGAATTTTCTAGGAAAAACTGGCAAATAGAAACTCTCCTCTTGGGTCCCAACTTACAGGATGATGTATCCAAAGCTTTCAGAGGTCATCCTGACGTGAAACTGATGCAGAGGAAAGCCTGAGAAACAAGCAGGGAGACACTAGTCCATGGGGACATTGCTTGAGGGTTCTGGAAGTCCCTGTACTGAGTCTTAGACTTTGCTCTTGGTGTTCTAGTGGGAAACCAGAGAGTCACTAGAGATGTGCTTCCCCGCAAGTTCTAGTTGACGCAGAGCCTGAGTCAAAGTTTCCTCAGGTGGCTACTGCAGTGCCCTTCCTTAGGAAACACTGACATGCAGCCAGGTTCAGTTAATATGCACCTCCAAACCTCAGACTGGTTGTACAAAGTTGTTCCTTCTGGAGCAGGGGCGTGTAGAAACTACCTCCATTTTATTTTAAAGTTCTGGCTTCTGTGAAATAGAATTTCTGCTCCAATTACAACAAAGTTCAGCATTTCCAAAAATAGTTACTAGGCTCATGGTCTCCCTTGTCACACACACACACACACATGCTCAAGATTCTTGTTCAGGCTCAAAATCCCTAGTTCCTACTGGTGCTCAGAATGTGACAGATTCAATTTTCAGACCTTGTGAAAGCCCAAGAATCCCTGCTCAAGGGAATCTGAGGAGCACCAAGCCAGAAAAGGGAAGAACACCAACCTATAGCATAGGTCCTTCTTTCAAGTCTCCAAACTCCCACCACAAGATGTTGCTTTGCTTAGTATAGCACATTTATTTACCCACTCATTAATCAAGTAGCTACTGAGTACTTCCCATGTGCCAGGCACTTTGTTGAAATGACATTGAGCAAGATGCAGATCTTGCCCTTTAATGAGCAAAGTAGAGAGGCAGTGTGTGGGGGAGCATCCTGGAGAGGCAAAATGCACAGCTTAGGCAGCCAGGGAGGCTTCACAAAGGACTTTAAATTGAAGGGAAAATATGAACAATGTGTGGGAGTCAGGCCAGTGAAGAGAAAGTTGTGAAGAAGTGAGACATGGGGGCTGTAGATGTTGCAACCTGATTTAGGGGTAATTCACAGGAGGTGAGGCTGGGGAGTTAGCTAAGCAAAAAACAAACTCTAAAGAGCCTGGGTACCCTAGTCTGCTTGGGCTGTCACAATCACCACAGATTGGGTGGTTTAAGCAATAGACATTTATTTCTCATAGTTCTGGAGTCTGGGAAGCCCGAGATCAATGTGCTGGCTAATTTGATTCCTGTTGAAAACCTCTTCCTGGCTTTAGGTGGCTATCATCTCTCTTATATCCTCACATGATCTCTTCTTTGACTGTGTGGAGTGGGAAAGAGAAGGGAGAGAGGAAGGGAGAGAGAGAATGAGAGAGAAATCTAGAAAGCTAGCATATTATGGTGTCTCTTTTCACAGGAGCACTAATCTCATCATGAAGGCTCCACCCTCATGACTTCATCTAACCTTAATTATCTCCCATAGATCCAATCTCCAAATACCAACATGGGGTGGTTGGGGCTTTAGCATGTGAATTTTGGGGTGAAAACAGTTCAGTCCATAGCACTGGCTAGTGGCTGAAGGAATTTAAGCCACAGAACCAAGGGAACGATTCTAAGCAGGTGGTGGTAAATTATTCCCTGGGTCTAGCACCGTACAGCATCAGGCAGGCCAGAGAGGTGGTGAGACATATAAATAGGAAGAAGCACACTTTGGGTGCACTTGATTAGATATTTCTACCTTCTGGAACTACCTTCAATTTAACTTTTAAAGAGCTCTACTTTCCTAATAAAATGGGAAAACTTGGAACAGTAATGCTTGGTACCATTACCAGTTAATAATGTATCTGGTATGAGCTGGCTGAGTGAATCTTGGTGGCTCGGGCATGGAATGGCACCCTGAGGGAAGGGTTAAGCAGCCTTGTCCAAGCTGTTCCTTGCGACTTGTTCCACATGGCTTGTTTGAGGAGGCCCTAAGGTACCAGAAAGTTCTAAATGCCAATACTGTCACAGATATATATACTGTGGGAAAGTCCTAGGATATCAGAGTGAAATAGACCCTGGAAAGCCAGCTCCCAGTTTCCAAATGCTGCTCCATGTGGTTTTTGAAGGTCTGTAGAGAAATGAAATATTAAGTTTTAAACTTAGTTTAAAAAAATATTTACACTGAGATTGTACTTTTTCTAATTTTTTTTTGGGGGGGAGGTATGTCAAATGTTCTTTATAATGGAAATATAGTCATTATAAATGCTAAGCTCTTTTTCTTCAATAGCTTTATTTGGCCATCATAAAAAACAATTACACCATGGAAGACCCTATTGTCCCTGGATCTCAATTTCTGGGAACCCCAGAGCTAATACAACTCTAGTTTTACAGAGTAAGAATGAAGCCCACAGTAGGGAAGTGATATACCCACCATTGCAGAGCTAGTTAGTGTCAAAACCAGTATTGGAACGTAAGACCTCTGATGCCTAGATTCCCTCCTACCCTCTTAAGGGCATTGGTGTGATATAAAGATGACTGGACTTACCACCATTATTATTGGGTGAGCTCTCTAATAATCCATGAAAACACATCAAGAGAATAAAGGTTTCTCTGATATTGACATCAGACACTAAGAGGAGTCCATCAGTTTAGGCCTGAAGTCATAACTTTTAAAGAGCCTTGCTTTCTCTCTTCTATCTCCTGCGTTCACTTCATTGGATTACTGTGTTCCTTCCTTTTGCCAACTAGAAAGCTATTGGTTTATTTTCAGTTGATTTTGGGGTGGACAAAACAATTGTCATGTCAGAGGGCAAAAATGCTCTTACGTAGACTCAAGGTGCAGACTGTCCATTTTTTAAAATCAGACAGGAGAAAGCCTTTGTACAGATGAGCTCTTGGGGATCATCACAAATCTCACACCTTCAAAAACCCTAATTAATTGAGTCATTTAGGAATATATTGATAGACAAACAAAACAGAACTTCAACTAGCCTAACACAAGCAGGTGCCACTATATTAAACTGTAAGCCATTACAGGGCGTTTCAGGGTCAGGGTCTCATTTGTGTTTTTCATGATTCTTCAGTATGAGAAACAGGATTTCTGCATTCCTACCTGGAGGACTGCAGTAAGGAAAGGCATTTCATATGGACCCATATAGTTTTGCCAAGTGAATGTTATAACAGATGATATTAGGAGAGTGAGGGAAGATGAAGAAAAATGAATCCTGTGCTGGAAATTCATACTTTTTAAAAAGTAACATATATATTTATTTACTTTTATTCATATGTATTCATATTCATACATTTATGTTTTATACATGTGTGTATATATGTATATGTGTACAAGTACATGGTGTGTGTGTATATTCATTCAGACTTCCAGCAGAAACTTGAAGTGCTCTTTCACAGGCTTCAGGGATCACAAGGTACTGTATGTATTTAGTTAGGCCAGTGCTTTGGGTTAATTTTTACATATGGTGTGAGGTAAGGGCCCAACTTTATTCTTTCGTATGTAGCTATCTAGTTGTCCTGGTACCATTTGTTGAAAGACTATTCTTTTCGCATTGGATAGTCTTGGCATCAAAGTGACAAAAATCATTTGATCATAAATACATGGGTTTATTTCTGGACTCTCTATTTTATTCTATTGATTTATATGTCTGTCATTATACCAGAACTATACAGTCTTCATTATGGTTGCTTCATACCAAGTGATGAAATAGAGAAGTATGTGCCTTCCAACTTTTTTTCTTTTTCAAAGCAATACATTCTCTTACTTTTTAGTTTATCTGGGAATGTCTTTTTTTCAGCTTCATTTTTAAAAGACAGTTTTTCTAAACATAAGATTTTTGATTTACTGTTTTTATTCTTCATCATATTAGATATGGCCTCTATTATTATTGATGAGAAATCAATTTATTGATGATTAAGTCAATTAATCTTATTAGGGTTCTCTTGCACACGATGTGTTATTTTACTCTTGTTACTTTCAATATTGTCTTCATTTTTGGCTTTCAACATTTTAACTATGATGTGGCTGGATGTGGCTCTGTATTTAATCTTACTTAGAATTAATTGATCTGCTTAGATGCATAGAGTAACTCCTTTCAACAAATTTGGAAAGTTTTAGCCATTTTTTTAAAAATTTTTTTTCTGTCCTTTGCTTGCTTTCCTTTCTTTTTGGTACACTCATTATGTATATATTAATGTGTCTAATGATGTCCTACATTTCTCTGAGACTCAATTTCTTTTTCATTTTCTTTTCTCTTTGTTCTTCCCTTGGTGTAATTTGTATTTATTTAACTTCCAGTTTGCTTATTTTTTCTTCTGCCATCCCTAATCTGTTATTGAGTCCCTCTATAAGTTTTAAAAATTTTTAGTTATAATAATTTTCAACTATAGAATTTCCATTTGGTTCTGTTTTGTAATTTCTATCTTATTAATTTTTTTACTTGATGAGACATTGTCATCATACCTTTTTTTAGTTCTTTAGACATAGTGTTTTTATGTTCTTTGAACATATTTGTAGTAGCTGCATTAAAGTTTTTGTCTGAAACATTCAATATCTGGGCCCCTTAAAAGCAGTTTTTGTTGCCTGCTTTTTCTCCTGTGTATTGATGCATTGACAACAATTTTCTGTTTGGGTTGTTATTTTTTTTTACATGTCTCAGAATTTTTGTTGAAAGCTAGACATTTTAGACCACATATTGTAGCAACTCTGGATACTAATTCCCCGACTTTTTGGGATTATTATTGTTGTTGTTTATTTGTTTAGTGACTTGGCTTAACTAGTTCAATGAAGTCTATTTTCCTTGCATTGTGCAGCCTCTGGTATCTCTGCTCAAGCTTTCTTTTCCCTCAATTTTAACACTGGTTTTCTAAAGGTCACTCCCATGTCAGCATAGCTTATCAATCAGCCTCCAATTGGTCATAAGTTGTGTTTAAATCTCCTCAACCATTAAGGCCTTTTATCTATTACCATTGGATCTGTGAGTGACTTGGAGATTACTCTCACTGTTGAGGAAGTTTATAAATTTCTTCCCACATTCCTCCAGGAACTAGTAGCTCAGAAATTCTTTCTCCATTCACTCTTTGGAGGTCTCAGCTTTGGAAGTGCACACAGAGTTTCTGACCACCGTGGGTGTCTGTGAATTTAGTGGGGGCTCTCTTTGACTGTCTTTTTCCTTGATCTCATTAAGCTTTTGCCTAGGCTGCCTCTGTTGGTATCAAACCCAGTTGTTAGCCTCCACTAATTTCTAGTTGATTGCTTCACTTTTTAAAATAATGACTTGAGGCATAAATTGCTCCACAGTCTGATCCAATGAAAGTAAAATCCTTAATTAATCCTATTGCTGGTCTTGAGGCTCATTCCAACCTTTCCATGAGGAGAATATCTGTGCTTTTGAGCAGGAGTCAGAGAGGCAAGGGGATGGGGAACTCACTCTTCACCAGCTGTACCACCTGGATCCTCAACAGAGCAGGAGCAGTTATGTTAGTGTGGGAAAGGCAGCAGGGAGGTGCCACTGCCTAACTTTACCACTGACCAATATAGATTTTCCACAGCCCACAGCAAGGGGTTGGGAATTGGGAACTGAATTGGGAGATGAAATTTGCCAATGTTGAATCCAAAAGGAATAGTTCTTTCACCTCAAGGAGCTGAGGGATATGGGAACTACCAAACCCCACTGGAGTAGCTTTTCTGCAACACAGAACTGTTGGGGAATCAGTGCAGCTCTGTACCCAAATCACACAGCCTCCCACCATTCTTTTGCATTTCTGTAGGTTTTGCTGAATATGTGCTTCTCAATTTGTTGTAAACACATTGATCAGTTTCCCAAGAATTTGGATGTTTGTCTTCCATAATTTTGACTAGTTGAATAGGCATCTGGGTGGAGTGAGGGGGTGGTGGGTTCCCCAAGCTGCTCACACGGCTGTTCTGCTCCAAGATATGCTTTTAAGTGGGGGAAAAATCCCAAGATGAAAAACAATATGTATTGTATGCCACTGTTTGTGTAGGAGAGGACAGAGAGACAATAATACATGTATTTTTCTCATATATGTTGCACTTAGAATATCTCTGAAAGAATAATGAATATTCTAGAAACTACCATTTGGCTCTAGGGAATAGATGAGGATGACTAGGATATAAAAGTGGGAAAAAGATTTTTCATAGAATAGCCACTTATACCTTTTGAATTTTGAACCATGTAAATATATTTTTTATTAAAATATAAAATATCAAATTTAGACTATATATTTTTTTTAAAACTGCAGGAGTATCTTAAGTAACAAAAACCTGATATTCGGGAAGGATATTAGAGACTTTAAGTTATATCATCAGAGTCTGATTACAGTAGGCCTTCTATATCCATGAATTCTGCATCATGGATTTGACCAAGCAAGAATGGAAAATATTTGGGATAAAAATGTTACATTGTTGCTGATGTTTACTATGTAGTTAGGTCTACCATAGTTGTGTTAGTACTAAACATGTACAGACTTTTTTCTTGCAACAATACAGTATAACAACAATTTACATAGTACTTACATTGTATTAGGTATTATAAGTAATCTAGAGAGGCTTTATATTATACAAGAGGATGCGTATGGGTTCTATGAAGGTACTACACCATTTTATATAAGGGACTTGAGTTATCAAATTTTGGTACCCACAGGAGTACTGGAATCAATCCCCCACAGATACCAAAGGACACCTATATTTTAAATTGGCAGACTGAGAGTAATTAATAAAACAAAATGGAACCAGACCATTTATGCTTAATGAACAGACCTTCCCAACTGTCAAGTTAGGACTTACCTCTCCACAGTTTGTCCTCCTTGAAAGAGAAGACACTCTGCTACATGAGAAAGAGAAAAAAATACCCAAATCAGTGAGGCTGTAAACTTTAAAAAAGAATACCCAAATCAGTGAGGCTGTAAACTTTATATAGGTTCCAGTCAATTGTTATGATTTAGACATTGATAGATGATTAGATTTTAAAAGATTGCAATTCAAAATAAATGTTTTGTAAAGATGACAGGGTCAGAATTTTAATCCCTCTCTTTTTAGAAAGCTCTCTGACTTCTGTGCAAATATGCCCACATGCTTCCAAGCAAACTTCAAACTCAACACTGAGGAATATGAGTACAGTCACCTATGCCAAGCTCCTCCCACCAAAAAAATATCCTAACACATGATTTCTCTAGAATAATGAGGGTTGACATGCTTTACTCTAAATATTATTATTTTTAGAGTATTATTTTTAGATAATATAGTAAGGTGTACTATAATTAATCAACAACCCAAACTCATTATACCTCCTCCATGAGACATGAAGAAACTCTCTGCAAAGGAGAGTCACCTCCTGGATACAGATGAAGAAGTAAACATGTAGAGTAGTAAAAGAACAGGGTTCAGTGAGTCTCAATTGTCCAGATATAAAGCAGAAGGAGAATAGGTGATGGCAGAGGAAAGACTATATCCTTTTCAGTCAGGTCTTTCTTGCAGAACTATTGATAGTATGGTTTTTAGGAAACACCTGGTTTCAGGGACCTACTCTAGGACCCTATTAGTTCCATACCTGCCCTCAAGTTTGTACTTGAGACCCTGTCCTGAACCCTCTGACTTGTTCTGAGAAGGCCAACTTCACAGAGTCTGGATGACCTCACCACCCAACACCAACACCCAGCAGATTGTCCACTCACTACAGAGATCTCTGTCCAGAGGTATGAACATAGTCAGAAAAGGGGTTTCTATTCCAACACTGGAAAAGAAATTCTGTCTAGAAGATACAAATATGTTCCAGAAAGGATGGCAAAGGGCTTTGTTCTTAGAAATGTCTACTCAGCCTTGTGAGTCTAAAAAACAAATGTTCTATGTTATTCTAGAAAAGTTCATGGCTTTTTATGCTTTCTTTATTCTTCCCTGGGTGAAATGCTACAGCATCATCTTACTTCTTCTAATGGGCTGTGTCTAACATCCACAGTTACAAATGGGGCATGTTTATTTGTGGGTTTATGGAGCTTGAATAACTTCAAGACTGCTGGGGACCAGCTGCCCTATGCAGGACAGAGAAAAGCAGGGGCATTGCTGGAGTGTAGGAGTGTAAATTAGGTCAATTCACAGAGCAAGAAAAATTAGTGAAGTCATGGGTATCTAATGAAAAAAATCTAAAAATCTTAACGTTACTGTCCTGGAATGTTGTTTAACCTGTATTCATTTGTGTTCTCTAGAGATTGTTTTTAAATAATATTTATTGTTCTATCTTTTACATTATAAATGTAGTACAAACTTATTGTAACAATTTTTTAAAATACAGAAAAGGAAATAAATCCCAATCATACTAAGAGAAGACCACTATAATTATTTTGACAATTTTTAGTCATCTTTCCCAAGCATGTATGTGTATATGTATATTTGATATATATTTTAATCATAAACTGTATATGTAATTTTTTAATCTGCTTGTTAAATTTGCTATTATATTGAAGCATTTCCCCATGTTGTCTTCAAAAACATCCCACAAAATACTTTTAATGTCTTCCTTTTTATTGACTTAAAATTATATGTATACTCCATATATGTTTTCAAAATACATTATTATAATCATTTAGAAAATGAAATTTTTTGGTGTACTAGATTTTTAAAATTGGTATCCTCAGTAATGACAGGCCAAAGCAAAGAAAATAAAAGCCTCTTTTTAATTTTTTTATGATTGCTTTCAAATAGTTTTCTCTCAGAATAGCTTCCCTATGCATTTGTATGTGGTAATTTAGATGTGTATTTGTATATCCTGGGAAAAGGCTTAGAATCTTTTTCTACTTTTTAAAAAGTTGAACTTCTACTAATCTAAACACTAATTTTTTTTTAGAAGTGGGAAAGTAGCAAAGTCTCTGCAAATCAAGTAATGATGGGGTTAAATTTCTCTCTTGGACTATTAAAACATCTTTTGTACTCACAGTGCACCTAACCCTGAGGCAAAGTTGTCTTAAATTTGCAAACAGAAAGCTCTGGAACTTTCCTAATAACTATAAAATGGAAGTTCTTCTGGATTCAACTAATTTTATAGAGGAGAGGGGAAAGAAAACAATTTTAATTTGGGGGTGGAAGGGTGGAGTGAGAGAGGAAAGTTTTTCAATTATAAAACTGCTCTCTCCTCTCTATCCAGCTTATGCTTGTGCACATACAACATTTTTCTGATTATTTCTTTAAAGAGGATTAAAACCTACTCCCACTCTGCCACACTTCCCTTTGCTTTTTCCAAGAGCTGATTCAAAGGTGTGATGGCTGAGACTTGTACCCAGTCCACCTGCAAAAGAGAGAGCATCTCCCCACTCAGAAATGGCATCATACCATTCCTTCTTGTTAATGACATAATAAACTGCATAATGTTTCTCCTCCAATCACTTCAGCCATCTTTAAATGCCTCTAAATACCACCTCCAAATGTAAAGGCAGCTTTACCCCCTCTCTCCATCATGAGGCACCCTTCAACAAGAGGAATTAAGGACACAAAGATCCTCTGAGCCATTTTTATGGAATGCATCAGAAGGTTGACATAGAAGAAGAAAATGCCATTCAAAGTGGGCCTTTGAGTGGCTTTGATTGAGAGTATTCAACAAAGCAGCAAGTAGGCTGTTTGGGGTTTTTACCTGGGTGAAATAAGGTGACACTAGATCAACTCCCTCCTTTTTCGTATGGATGCCTAGAAACCTCGGGCTGGGGCTGCCTTTGAAAGCCAGTGCAAAGCAGTATCTTCTCCAGAAAGGATATTTGTATCTGACTAGAGCTGCAATACAGGAAGTTTTCCTCTTTTCTATCACCAGAGGGCCAGGATGTGGGATCAGAACTGGAGCCCAATGGAGAAAAATGGATGGAATGGAAAAGACTGTTTGAGGAACAAAATGGAGCCCAGAACCACCAACATTCTGCCTGCTCAGAATCACAGGAGACTTGGACAGGGACACAGCCTGAGAGTCCTGTCAAAGTTACCAAGAATTCCTTTCTGGAGAATAGTCTGTGTTTTCCTGATGATGCTGACCTCAGGTTCAATGCTGATTGGCCGTCTAGCTCCTGCACACTGTATGTCTCCATGGTAACTGCAGCCCAGGACTCTGTCTACAATCTTCACATTTAAGAAATGCAAATCAGGAAGCAAAGGTGTTGGTTTGGTTTGACACATTTGTTTAGTTTTGCTTTTATAAAGAAGTTATGGTTTTCAAGACAGCACATTTCTAACTGTATCAACCACCTAATGCTACTGATAAAATCTGAGGCTGCAGGGTACGAAGTGATAGAATCAGAGATATACACTTTAATCTTCTAAATCTACTTATGTTTTTGCATAATCACTTCCCTCTCTCAACACCCTCTCTGTGCCAAATATTAGAGAAGTCATTCTGGTCTGTTATTCAATAGACATTCAAATCTTCTCCACCATCAACTTCATACTGAAAGTCTGAATAAAACCAAGACTAATTTCAATTTCAATTGTAAGGAGCTACTGGGACTGGAGGTGGTGAAGGAAATGAGATAAACTTTTAAAGTTTTTTTTAGGACAAACACGTGTTTGTATTTCCTTTATCCTTTCTCATTTTGTATGAGAATCTGTTAAAAGTCAGACCCAGTTCTGCCTTTGAAAGAGGTACCAAAATACAATATGTGAAAAGGAGGAACATCTCATCTAAGAGGCCCATGTTGAAGAACAAGCTTGGGACTGTGTGAGCAAGAGTGTTAGGGAGCTCTGTAGGGTCCTGCCAGGTCCCCACCTTAGGAGATTTAGTTCTCTAAAAGTCCAGATGGTTCTAATGCAAATCAGCGGGACCTAGCCTCTGACATACTGGGCAGAAAATCTTTGCCTTTAGCAGCCTGTTGACTTTGGTGAGGAGGAGAGGATTGGGAGGTGAAGAAGTGAAGGCAGTAATTACAGATATCACTTTTAAGAAATTTAGAAAGAAATTGAACAATAGCTAGTGGTAGATATGAGAGAGATGAAAGATATTACAAATCTTTTTCTTTTAATTTTAAAGAATGGAAAGATTTAAGTGTATTTATATGCTGAAATGAAAAAGACAACGAGGGAGAGGTTGAAGACAACCAAAGCATGGAATATGACTAATGACGTTAGGCCCCAGAGAAGGGAAGACCCAGTGCAACCCCAATGGACAACCAACCAGCTTTGCAGGAGAAAGGGATTTATCCTTGGAGTCAGAAGGCAATCTGAATAACATTTTGAGATAAAAGGAAATAGATTGATCATGTCATCTAAGTTTCTATAGGTATTACTTGGTAGTTTAGTCTTACTTGAAGTGTTGAAATACGGAGATAGGATTTAGAGAGAAAATGTATACCAAGCTGTTAGAACCCAAAGAGTATTCACTTCCAAGAAACACTGATCTCTAGTTAGAATGTAATTTATTTGAGGCCAATGACCCAACAATTCTCAGTGGATAATATCTCACAAAGCATTAGGCAGTGTTAAATAAATTTAATACATTGTTTTTAATGTTTATTTTATATTATGTAAAAGTTATGTGTATCTTTTATGATAAAAATGTACACTCTTATTCCAGAAAATTCAGAAAATACAAATAAGCAGAAAGGGAGGGAAAGTCACTCATAGTTCTATTACAAACAGATGACCACTGTGGAGACTTGGGTGCTGTGTTAAATCATCTCCAAGATGGCTCCCAGTATTCACACCTTTGTGCAGCTCCCTACTATAGGGAATCGAGGCTGACCCTGCATGACCAATAGAATATGGTGAAAATGATAGTGTCTAAATTTGGAGGTTTGGTCATAGAAGATATTGCAACTTCCACCTATACCCAGGGGATTTTTATAGCAGCGCTATTAACAATCTAGACTAGATAATTCTTTATTGTGAGTGGCCATTCCGTGCACTGTAAAATGTTAAGTAGCATCTGTGACCTCTACCCATTAGATATCAAAAGCACCTTCTGATCAATTGTAAAATCAAAAATGTCTCCAGAAATTGCTGAATTTTCCTGGGGTGAGGGGCCAAAACAGCTAGACTCTTGACTTGCTAGCTCCAGGGGAAAACAACCACCAAGCCACGTGACTCACTGTGTGTGACAACGTGCTGTGAAGAGGAGCAAGTGGAGAAGAACTGAGGCCCTCCCAGCCAACATCTGGTACATACTTGTCATCCATTGTGAGGGGACCGCCTAGAGATCAAGCCATCAGATGACTGTGAGCCTGGCCAAAAATTGACAACAAACTTAGAGGGAGACAGAACCACACAGATGGACCACTCTCAAATTCCAAACCCATGGAAACCATGAAAGACAAATAACGATTATGTTTTAAAAGCCGCTATGTTTTAGGGTGACTTGCTTAATTAATTCCTTTGTTTGGTGATTATTCTTGATCTTTGAATACTGAGTACATTTGGAGTAGATATGCAAATCTTTTTTTCTTTCCTTGAAACATTTCCGGAGAGTTCAAGTTAAAAGGTGAAAAACGAAGATCAACATGATTGTTTACTTATTACATAAAATTATCTTGCATAATTAAATCATTCATAACTTTTTCATTAGTGGATATAAAACACTAGCTTGAGGTGTGTGGTGAAATGAGATGCTGGCCTCAAAGTGAGTCTCAGCTATCATATTCTAATTTTTGTAAACAAAGCTCCTGTTTTTAAAGCAATTAGATTATAATTTTTAGGAACCTGCACTTCTTTGGTTGGCCAAGTCCATAGAAGAATTAATAACACATTTTTTAGGGGCTCAGTCTCTCAATCAGTCATAAGTCACTAAGTGAACTTAGCAATAATAGCACCCCAGGGAATTATGCTAGTTTAGACTAATTATGAATGAGTCTAAACTACCTCCCCAGGCTTAAGGAGAACATTAATATCTTTTACCCTTTACAAAACTGAATCTAGGTGTTTTTCCTAAACAGGCTGAATGCACTGTTCCCTTAGTGAGGTATTTATTGAGGTGAGAAATAAAATTTTAAGTCTCTATAGAGCAAAGACTCTGAGGCCTGTGCTCTTGCTCTTGCTGGTTCTGTTGCTCTGATACTAAACTGTAGAGCCAGTTATTTTGCCCTGAGATTCTAACAAGGTAATTTTGGGGTTTCAGTCTTGTTGTTGTGTATCTTAAATACTATTATCATTTGGCAACTAAGGAGAGAGGTACCATTCTCTCCAATTTCAGATGAGGAAACTGAGGCATTCATAGCTTTAGCAACTTGTTCAGATTTCTAAGTAGTTGAAGCAGAATTTGACCCTAGGTCTGCCTTATTCCTAACCACTACGTTAAACCAAATAGATGGAATTCCTCTTCCTATCTGTTAGAGTTCTTAACTGCATACAACATAAAACAACTCTGGAAAAAGACAAGAGACAGCAAGTACTGATGAGGACGTGAAAAAAAAGGAGCCCTTGTACACTGTTGGTAGGGATGTAAATTGATGCAGCTACTGTGGAAAACAGTCTGCAGATTCTTCAGTTAAGACTAGAACTATCATATGATTTAGCAATTTCACCTCTGGGTATTTATCTGAAAAAAATGAAAACATAAACTTGAAAAGTTATATGTACCACCACATTCACTGCAACATGATTTACAATAGCCAAGACATGGAAGCGATATATATAAAATATGTATATATTTATATATATTAACATATATAATAAGTACATAATTATTTATAATATGTATATATTTAAATAATATACAATAATAATATCCATAAATAATATCCATAACTAAAATGCAATATTATTTAGCCATCAAAAAAGAAGGAAATCTTGCCATTTGTGACAATATGGACGGCACTCGAGGGCATTATGCTAATGAAATAAGATGGAGAAAAACAAATACTGTAATACCTCACTTATTTGTAGAATCTAAAAACAAAAAAACAAATTTGTAGTTGTGAGATGTGGAGAGTGGGGGTGGGTGAAATGGGTGAAGATTGTCAAAATGTACAAACTTCCAGTTATAAAATAAAGTATGTAAAGTCCTAGAATGTAATGTACAACATGCTGACTATAGTTAATAATACTGTATAGCATACTTGAAGGTTGCTAAGAGAATAAATCTTAAAAGTCTCATCACAAGAGAAAAAATTTGTGACTGTGTGGTGATGGATGTTAACTTAGAGTTATTGTGGTGATCATTGCATGATGTATACAAATATTGAAATATTATGTTGTACATTTGAAATTAATGTGTTATATACCCATTATAGCTCAGTAAGAATATACATATTAGAAAAAAAGAAACAACTCTGGCAAAGATAAAGTAGAGGAATTTTTTGGATGAAAAGGGGGTTTGGTGGGGAGTGTGGGAGGACAGGAGTGTGACTCACAGGATCAATAGGAGAAAGCTCTAGAGCAAGCAGAAACAAGAAATCTCTAATATCCTAAGACGTAGCAACAGTCTCCCTGCAGAGACAGGTAACCAGGCCTGCACCCTCTGCTTCTAAGAGTGAGTGACCCAGCCCTCTTTCCAAGTCTTCACTCAAGAGTAAGAGTCTTATGCTTGCTTCAATAGCACATGTACTTAAAAAGAGAGAGAGAGAGAGAGAGAGAGAATCCCAAAAAGCACGCCTGATTGGCCAAGCTTAGGGCTCATGCTCACCTCTGCAGATACATTCCAACCCTTCATCTTCTATGCTGGAAGAGAGGCTTACGACTTTATCCTCCTACCTAGTCCTCATAAGTAGGGGAGAATCAGAGTCATGGATGCCAGACAGTAAAACATGTCAATTGTCCATCAAACTCTTAAAACCTAAACGTCTCTACAGTTTTATGAAAAAAATAAAAATAAAACTGTTGAGTTGAGATGTAAACATGATGTATCTACCTGAGATCAATGTGTCTTCCTGGCTAGAATATATACTTTATGAGGGGAGAGACTGTGTCTGTCATGGTACTCGCAGAGTCTGGTATGTGATGAGTAGGTCAATAGATAATTCTTGACCAAATAAATTAATTTTGCCCACTATTTCTCTTATTACTTTCATCATTTGCTGACATCACACTTATAGTTCTAGGCAAAATCAGATATAGTTATCTCTCTTTGTGAATTTAGAATATTATAAACAGCAAGAATAAAAACTCCCCAATGTTCTCCGGCAGTATTAAGACTAGTGCCATTCAAGGCATAAAGCTCAGGAACATTTTTGTCGGTTATACTTTCCTTCAGAAGTTTCACAGATTATTTTTTTAAATTTATTTAATGATAATGTATCAAGATTAAGTAACTTTTAAAAATATTTGATGCATATCCTCACCATTTTGTGTATTATCTTTAATTCTTTCTCTAATATATATTTACCATAATTGTAATAAGAATATTCATATCTTTTATGTATTATTCTCCCAGAAAATATTGTACAGTTCTGTTTCAAAATAGATTACAAAATTATAATTTTAATAGCAGCATAATATTTCACAATCTTGATGTACCATAATTTATTAAGCCATTTCCTTATTATTGGATATCTGGTTTGTATGAATTAGATTTTTAACAAGATATGACTTTAAAAAATATCTAGAACATTGTCAGCAGATGGCATATGAAAGTGATTTCAAAATAGTCCATATATTAATGATTCTTCAGTCAATAAAATGTAACAAGGGTTGCTCACAAATTGGTTGGTGATATATTACATATATAAATAGAATTTAAGATGAACTAGAGGGATATGTGAAATTCAACAGGATGACATAACTTAGATGTAGGTGAGACAGAAAAGGCCAAATAAGCATAGAAATATAAAATGGAACCAGATACATAAAGATATTTGAGTACGTTACTTGAGGACATGTTTAGAATTTTCATGCTCCAAGAGTTTCTTGAATCCATGATTCTACTTAATCTTGAAATATTGGTGTTTGATCATGTTCTCCAGATTTTATGTCCCTCAAACTGCTAAATCCTTTCTCATTTTCTCCCTAAGTTTATATTAACTCCATTTTCCAAGATTAAAGCAACAATTTTTGGAGTAAAAGGCAGGACTGAAAAGGGGTGAATTAAGATATTTTCCCCAGTTAGAGAAAAAAAAAATAGAGAAATCCCATAGGTGAATTTTGACTCATGGGATGTGGAAATTTATGAAGGTAACTTAAAGAGAAATAGAAAATTAAAAAAGGAAAGCACTTTTTTTGTAGGGTGTATTTTTATTAACAGAACAAATGAGATATATAATGCTATTTATGTATCTTAAGTGTTCAGACTATATATTATGTCTTAAGAAGCTGAAGATGTCCTTTTATAAGAACCAGATTTTCATCCCTGACCACACTGTTCCCAGCTGAACAATGGGGCAAATTGTCTCTTTAGAATGTTTTGTTTTAGCATTTGGAGTGACAAAATAAAACATTATTCACATTGATTTGGCTTTGATATGAACAAATATTTCTTCATTATTCTTTCTTCCCTTCATTAGTCCTGCTGTGACTTTGTCCCAGCCTTGAGAGTTTACCCAGACTGTTATATAGAAGATTATATCTGCTAGAAAATAGTCTTCATAGACCACTACTTTATGCTGAAGCAGTGGTAGCTTGTGTGAAAATACAAAACCCAAGTCCTAGTTTTAAGCAAAATAATGCCCTATTTCATCCTAGATTCTTTCTCGGGTACCTTGAAATATGTGTCTACAACAGAAAGTGCATACTTATTTCTCAGGTTTTATATGTTTTATTTAAATGGCAGTTATCTTTAACCCTGATGTTATGTAAGTAATCAAATTCTATCTTGCTGATGGATACACTTAATTATATGGCAATATATACTTAGTTATATATCAGTAATTATTTGAGTAATGAATTATTAGATTAGATTATAAGGCTTTCTAAGAGAAAACATTTCTCTTTATTACCATACTTCATGGAGTTCTAGTCAAGATGGCTAGGTAAATGCTGCCTCCTTCCATGACCATATTAAAATTACTACTCAATTATAGAACAATAAATCTGGAGAACCATCTGAAGACTAGCTGAACAGAAATTCTATAACTGAGGATACAAAGAAGCCACATAGAGACTGATAGGAGAGATAGAGACATGTAATGGGCTGGCCTTGTACCTCACATGTGGTCCTTGAGCAATGTGGCAGCAGGGTAGAGGCTGTCTAGGCTGCAGAGGTACCTCTGAAGAGTAAGAGGTCCCGGCTCCACATTCAACTCCCCAGCTTTAAGCATCTATGCCAGTGATGAAGCCCCCACAACATCTGGCTGTGAAAATCAGTAGAATTTTGTCCCACCAGGTAAGACAGAAGGTTGCTAGAAACCCAAGTGTCTTCTTAAAGGGTTCATACATAGACTCTCTCACTCATAGGCATTCACCCTGGGCTTTGACAGAAGGACAGTGGTTTGAGAGGCACCAGAGACATACAATGAGAGACTAAGTTATGTGGCCTCAAGGCAAGTGCTGGAGACAGCCACCATTATCCCTCTATTGAGCCTTCCCCTGACAACAGCCAAACATGAATATGCATTGGCCAGGCGAATCCTGCTCACTCTACCTTGGTGACTCTCTGAAACCGCGCCTCATCCAATGTACTTAACACCTGAAATTATTTCAGAGGCTAAGGCTTATGGACAGCCAGCAGGCCTAGGGGCACCTGGACCTTTCGCTGAGCTTCTCCAGACCCCGTACTGGTAGCAGCCAGCCTCAGTTCACAGTGTGGCTTCTCTTCCAGGTTCATCACAGGCAATGACCAGCCACAGACCACTTTGTAGCTTCTATCAGGTAGCCCAGGCCAGTCATAAGCAGCACTTATCTTGGCCTGCATGGGACCCCTTCCCAAGTGGCCCAAAACCAACACACCTGGTGGCTGGATTCAGACCACAACAGAACCCATTCTATTAGCCTCACCAGTGGCAAAACCAAAAATTGGTCTTGGCATGCCTAGAGCCCACTGGGACAAATCCCACTCCATGGGGTCAGCTCCCACACAGCAACATATACATTGTGGTCATGGCCAGTTCTCATAACCAGTTAGCCTTAGGCTCAATACCAATAGCAATCAAGGATCAACTATAGTAGGAGGTCAAACACAACCCACAAAAGGGACATTACTGAAACACCTGAATCAGATGATCAGGTACACTGTGCCACTGGCCCCACAGGACACCTATTATATAAGGTCACCCTGCAAAGACTGGGAGACATAGCAGATCTACCTAATAATACATAGAAACAAACACAGAGAGGCGGACAAAATGAAGAGACAAAGAAACATGTCCCAAATGAAACAACAGTAGAAAACTTCAGCAAAGAGCTAATGAAATAAAGACAAGCAATCCACCAGATACAGAGTTCTTAACTGGTTATAAAAATTCTCAAGGCACTTATTGAGAACTTTAATAAAGAGATAGCAAAAAAAAAAAGAATGTAAAAACCATTAAAAAAATAGTAATGAAGAATGAATGCAATAACTGAAATGAAGAATGCACTAGAAGGAATCAATATCAAATTAGATGAAGAAGAGGACAGAATCAGCAAGTGGAAAGACAAAGCAAGAAGACAAAGCAGCAGAAAACGCCCAATTGGCACAGCAAAAGAAATAAAAATGTAAAAGTAAAAAAGGAATAATTTAAGAGTCCTCTGGGAAAACAATAGCAAAGCAATATTTGCATCATAAGGTTAACAAAAGGACAGTAGAGGGAACCAGTGATTTAGAATATATTTGAAGAAATAAGAATGAAAAACTTCCCTAACTTGGCAAAGGAAATAGACACATAAGCCTAGAAAGTGCAAAGAGTCCCAAATAAGATGAACCCAAAGAGGCCCACACCAACCACATCATAATTAATGCTCGTTCAATTACTTACTCATTCACCTTCTATTCTGTATGAGACACTATCAGATGACATGAGGGACTTGACTTCACAGGGAGTCTGTGTCCAGCACCCTGTTCCTGCCTCCTTGTCTAGTTCATACTTGATTAGTTATAAATGATTGAGCACCTCAGAGATTTATGGTCCTTCGCAGTTTGGATCTGGGAAAGAGTTCTTAGAAATAGAGCACCGGTGTAGCCTGTGATCTCTGATAAGAAGACCACGGCTTTTTTGATATATCTCATCCCCCACAATCTGAATAATACCTCAATTGATGATCCAGCATGATCTTTTTATGTTATAGGTACAGAAATGGAGAAATCTAGTGACTTGCCTGTGGTCACACACATCACCTCTTGCTACTGCTCTCATACCCTCTTGCTACTGCTCTCCACCTCCCAGCTCCCAGCCTTAACAACCCAGCTCTTAACCTGTCCTTGGCATGCATCTTTAAGTAGACATAAAGTTAAAATTGCACACCTGGCAACAGAAGAAGTGATCTATCCCTGTGGATCCACAATCATAAAACTTTGTGTAATGTATTAAAGTATATTTATTAAAATTTGTACCTTCATCTTATTTGAGAGGTTAATGTGTTTTGTAAAACACAAGCTCTGCTTTTCCTGAGGCACTCCCTCTGGATCCCCTCAGCTTTACATTTATTTAATCAAAATAAAACGAGGTCATCTACTCTTTGCCTTTCACACTTTGCTTCCCTCTCCACTAGATAGCTACCTTTGGCCCCTTTCCCTGCAAGCAGAGAAGCTGCCATGGCATGTGAGATTCAGTGAGGAACCATACATGGAGAATGCACTGTGACAGATGCCTGATGGAAACATTCCAGTGACTGTGAGTGTTGTATTTGTCTTTTGCTACCTGCAAATTACCACAAACTTAACCACTTACAGCACAAACTTATTGCCTACGGTTCCTGTGGGTCAAAAGTCCAAGCATAAGATAACAAGGTCCCCTGCAGGGTTAGCCCAAGCTGAAATCCAGGCCAAGGGGTGCAATCACACTGAAGCCCAGGGTCGCCTTCCAAGCCCCCTGGTTTTTGTTAGAGTTTAAATCTTAGTGACGACTGTGCTAGTGAAGCCCTACAGCAACTAGTCCCCCCATAAAACCATTTTCTGTCACGTGGCCCACTCCACAATGTGGTAGTTCTAGGCCAATAAGGGAGCTGCTTGTTTTTTTGTTTTTTTGTTTTTTTTTTTCTATTTAAAGCTAAATTCCTGAGGAAAACCAATGAAAATACAAGTTTTTCAGTATTCAGTGCTTTTCGAATCTCTCTTCCCAGGAACGCCTTTTTTTAAAAGGCTCACTTGGTTAGGTCAGGCCCACTTCCTTTTAATCAGCTCAAAGTTATCTGATTAGAGATCTTAATTACATCTTCAAAATTTCTTTATCACATAAACACAGGAGTGAAATACCATCAGTCTCAGAAGTCCTCCCATGCTCAACAGGAGATTGATACAGACCATGCGCACAGATGGAGGGGGGTCACAGCTATCTTAGCATTCTGATTACTTAAGTTTGACTCCCTCCTCGTTTTTTAAAAAATTATTTTTAATTGTGGTAAATATACATAATATAAAATTGATCATTTTAACCACTTTTAAGTGTACCATTAGCTTAGTGGCATTAAGTGCCTTCAGTAGTTGTGTTATCATCACCACCATTCATCGATCTCCAGAACTCTTTTCATCTTGCAAAACTGAAACTCTGAACCTATTAAACACTATTAACCCCCCAATTCCTCTTCCCAATTCTCTTGCCCTGGCAACCACTAACCCACCCCCATCCTCAGCTTTTTGTGCATTTATGTTCTTGAATGCAAATAATGGCAAGAACAGAACTAAAAATATCTAAAGCTTGCAACTTTATTAGAGCTTAGTTTCTTATGCAACTCAAAATTAAATATGCACCTGGTCTTGTTCTTTAGAAGATTTATGTGATCATCCCCACTGGACTGGGATGAACTCCATCTGGTCCCTTTGCTGAGAATAGAAAAGAAGAGTCAGATGGTCGAAATAAGATACTCTGCTTAATCTCATACTTCCCACCACCTCAAACATAGCATGCATTAAAGCAAAACTTTTCACCAAATCAGCAGTATGAGACATTTCCTTTGCTTTGGGAAAGGAACTAAGTCCAGACCAAATGAGGAACTTCTAGACTCCTCTGTCTCTATTTCCCAACTAAGTCTACATTTTTTTTAAATCACATGCTCCTTGTATAGTCAGAAGTGACATGCCAGAAGAATTGGAATGGTTCAATACTATGAGAACTCTAGTCTCAAACTTCACAATAAAAAATAACTCTTCAGTTTTTTGAGAAGTTTCCCTACTCATA
Source organism: Cynopterus sphinx (assembly GCA_030015415.1). Classification (NCBI taxonomy): domain Eukaryota; kingdom Metazoa; phylum Chordata; class Mammalia; order Chiroptera; family Pteropodidae; genus Cynopterus; species Cynopterus sphinx. The sequence continues at coordinate 48,171,706 of CM057387.1, forward strand.
AATGTGTCATTATTTACTAGGGTAATAAATGTCACTTTGATTCTAGGGTTTCTAATGAACCTCTGGGTCATGGGTAAAACTGCTTTTTACACCCTGGGAATCTTACGTATAGTTGTGTCCAAAACATAAGAGAATTTTGTTCCTTTCATTTGGGTATGGATATTGTATTTTGTGCACTACAGATTTCCACAGCTTTGTTCACTAGGCATAATTATTTCCAGACAAGATGTTGGCTCGGATGACTGCCTCATTCCTAATGTGGCTTTTGAGTTTCGCAAGCAGCAAACTCAGCTTTCCTCTCGCTGTGCCTTCTGTGCTCCTGGTAACGTGGCACAGAGAAATCATAACTCCACAAGAAGTCATAATTTTAAGCTATTTCCAGAATAAAATAACTTGTTTGAGTTCCAAACCCACATGTGTAAAAACTATGATTTTCTGTGTGAATGGCAACTCTCTTCTACAAACAGAATAAGAGTGATTGTGTTAATGGCTTCTGCTTTTGACATGTTCCTCTGTCCACATGCAATGATAGAATATTCAGTGGCCCATCTGGTGGTAAGTTCTGTGGGTGAGTATACAATACAGCAAAGTACGAGCAACTTTGGGTCTTGACAAACTGAAGAGCTGCAGCAACATGTTTCTGTGCCCCTAGCTTCTGCAGACCAGAGATGTCCAGTGGACTGCCTGCACCCTAGGTGAGAACCCTCAATGGGAGCATGGTGTCCCTATGAGTGACCACAGTAAAGCAGTGAGTACTGAAGAACTTATATTTCCATTGGTTTTCCTCAAGGATTTGGCTTTAAATAGAAAAACAAAAACAAAAAACAGATTTAAGAGACTTCTTGCTTTTAAAAAAGAATAGGGTTTGTTTATATTGCCATGTCAATATTTTCATGTGTTTTAAGGTGAAAAAAGTCTCTTACAGGTATTTACATCTCCTCCAGGGTGAAAGAAATTCTAAGTTTCATGATGTCACTGCATTAGCCAGAACTTTGTGAGGATGCAGCCATTCAGATGTACAAATGTTCTATTTGTACAATTTCCTCTTGTGTATCCCAAAGGCAAATAAAAAAAAACAAAAATTTTTTTTGTTTTCATTTCAGAAATAATTACACAAGTATTTGGGAAGATATCTTAGTTAATCAGACAATTAAGAATCAGATGATTACAATTATGAATGTTATTTAGTTTTGCTAATAGAACCAAAGATTAATCAAAGACCCCTATAAAAAATTGTTAAATATTACTAGATTAATTGTTAAAAATAATTTGCAGGTTGCATGGCATGTACAAATGACATGGAAGGATACTGCCATTGTGTTAACTAAACATTTAAAATGTTCACCAGTTTTTATTATAAGAATAGTTCTTATGAGACATTTTGGCAAGGATGACATTTTCTTCTATTCAAAAGAATATTCATCCACTAATGATGAGCACATGCTTATAAAGTTTAGGCTCAAGAGATATCGCTGGTTAGTTAGCCTGTGAACTTGAGCCTCTTAGCTAAGCTCTCAGAGCCTCAGTTTTTTCATCAGTAAAACGGCATAACAAAAATTTCATCATGCAGCCAACTGCAAGAACAGAATAAAACAATGTGGGTAAAGAAATCCCTTGCTCAGTACCTACCTATTGCAGGCACTCAACAACAGAGCCTTTTATTAAAGTTATCTCACCTGAAGGCCTACAATAAGAATAAATGTAATATTCTTTTCCTACGTAACTGTTTTCTTAGATTTTATTGGAAATTTATGTTGTAAGGGAAACTTCCAGAGTCACCCTGTTAAAATGTAAGATATATATCACCTGGCTCAAAACCCTCTAATGGCTCCATCACAGTCAGAGGAAGTGCCAAGGCAGGGCATCCCAGCCCCTCCACAGGCCACCTCTATCAACTGTCTGCCCTCACAACCCACTATTCTCCCCAGCCTCCCCACTGAGCTGCTCCTGGGACGAGACAGGCCATTTCCATGGCTGGCCTTGGTGACTGTTGTTCCCTCTTCCTGAAAGCTTTCCTTTTAGGGTGTAGCGCCTCTGTCACCTGAGGCTCCTAGTTAAAACTGCACAAACCTTCGTGACCTGAGTGTTCCACTTCCCGGCTTCCTTTTTCTCTACAGCCCTGGTCACCATTTAATATAACATCTATTTTATTACTCATCTGTTTATTCATATGCCTCCACCAGAGTGTAAACGAAAGCAGAAATTTTGCTGCTGTGTCCCTAACATCTAAGACAGAGCCTGGCACCTGAAAAAAAAAAAAAAAGACTGTGAAGCAAAGGGTGGGCCTGTTTTGTGGCCTTGTACAAGTCACATGACCTTTCTGAATCTTCATTTCCTCCTCTCCAATACAGGCACAGTAATTTGTTGGCTGGCCACTTTAAAGGGTCCCCACGGGATTAATTGAAGTGTACGGGCAGATTTACTGTAAGGCAGTACAGAAACATGATAGATTATTACTAGTTGGTGACATCTGAAAAGATTGGCTATGTGTACACTGTTTTAAGTGATTTCAGACTGGGATTGTTTCCCTGCAGCCTCCATATTACACGAGATTGCTACTCAAGTATGACATACATCTCCAGCCCACAGTTTTCAGCCCTGTGGCACATGAGGAAGGATAGTCCACTGCAAATTTTTTCAAAACTAGTAAGAATTGGAGTAGCCCTGGAGCTTCAAGAGATCTGTCAAAGATGCCAGATTACATCTCTAGAATTGGTCTCATTATTCTATTAAAGGTCTGAGCAACCTTCTTGGAGGTTTGAAAAACTGTATGAAGGCAAGAAACTCAGTGAAGTAAATTACCTCTGATAATGGAACAATTCTTTAAGTGTACCTTGTCTTCAAAGGAATGGTATAAAAGAAATAGTAAAAGGGTTCTCTTCTTTGTTTCTACTGGTTGTTCAGCCAGCATTTCAAAAAAATTTCTCTGTGAAGTTCAGAGACCATGGATCTTTCTCATGGATTTTACTCTTGAGCAGTAGAAGCCCAGGCATGTTCTCATTGGCCAGGCAGCCCTGAAGGGTGACTGTGGTTACACTGGCTGAGACCACAGTGTCAAATTAAGCAAGGTGCTCTAATCAGTCAGCCTTGTCACCACCCCAAAACACCTGTGCTTGAACTAACTTAGGGGGTTAGGTTCTACATGGAGTGAGACTGCTATTGTGGCCTCTAACTGCACACCAGACTGCAGTATCAAATGTGGCTACCCTCACGATGTTCCAGGTTCCCAGGGGAATAAAACATGTGACTGTCTAAAGTGTGATAGAACAGGAGATAGAATAGTGCGTGAAACCCTAATTGTCCCACAGCAATTTAAAAATGACAAATTTTTCATTGATAGGAACTAAGAACGAGAGATGAGCGCCCTCTTGTGGAAAGACCCACAGGTAGTCGTGGTATTATGCCCACTTCTCTTTCTAAAGGAAGCATCTGCCAAATTAACCCAGTGTTCACCATCATCTGACTCAAGTGCATTGTGAGCATCTATTTGATGGCATTCTTTCAAGTTTTTCAAAATAATAATTTAAAAGCTAATAATCTTAATTTCCCCTGCTGGGGTCTACCAAGTGCTCTGTGCCTATTCGCTCTCCAGGGTGGTTGTACTATGACTCCATTGTCTTCTCACAGAAGCCTTTCCCCTCAGTTTGTTGGGAATCCCAATTGGGAGAGAGAGAAGAACAGCTCCTTTGCTCATGTGGCCTTTCCCACACCACACTTAAACGTCACACAGTTTATTTTCATGCAAGAAACATTTATTAGGTGTTAGATACCACGTAGGAACCAGAGATATCCAAATGAACAGGAACATCCTGTAGCCTGTTCCTGTTCAGCGAGGAGTCAGCAAACACATGTCTAAGTGATAAATGCTATGATTGTGTACAAAGAGCAACAAGTGCAGAAATGTTGGATAAGAAAGAAGAGAAGGCCATGGATGCTGTCAACATCCCCAGTATCCACCTTACTGGGTGTCCCTCTTTAGACTCCTCAGAATTCCAGCTGGAGCTGCAGCTGTAGCCACGTTGGCAAAGCCTATTCACTAAGGCTCCTGCCCTTTCTGGCTAGGCTGGCCTGGGTGTGGACACTTGCTCTTTCTCTTTGTTCACCCAAGGCAAGGTTGGAATTTTCCAGTAGAAATGTTTACTAGGCAACCGAAGGGGGGGGGGAGCAAAAAATGAAACACAGGTATATAAAGACCATCTTGCTAAGAGAAAAAGCCTTATCCAACATGACAGGCACTTAAAATGTAGCGCAAACTGGCTTGGCAAGAGCAACTTCTCAGTGCACAAGCCCCTTAGGCTCCTTCATCTCCTTCATTGCAAGGCTGAGCTAAGGCAGACTGGGGCTCATGTTGCCCTTGGCCAGCTTACATCTGCAGTACATTCTAGAATCTGCTTCCTAGATTCTGCTCTGGGATGGGTTCATGGCATCCAGTTCCCCAGCTCCCACTGGAGCCCTCTCCTTTTCAGCCCTGAAAAAGCTCTTTATCCTCCTGCTTCTCCTTCTGCTCCTCCTCCCCCTCCTCCTCCTCCTCCTCCTCCTCCTCCTCCTCCTCCTCCTCCTCCTCCTCCTCCTCCTTCTCTTTCTCTGTTAATGAACACTTGATTTACATCTGGGCTTGGCAAAGATTCATTTTGGTTACTCTGGGATGGACTCTGTTTTCTAATTTACTGTGTCTCAATATCTCCTTGAGATGAGGAAAAGTCAGAATGCCTCTCTTTTATAGAGAGTTATTTGGAACAAGTAAGCATATTCTGGCAAAACTGGAAATTCAGCAATGCTGAATTTGAGAGATTAATCTGGAGACTATATTCACTTAGTGAAAACACAGGACAAAATTTAGAAGTGAAGTGGTACTTGCCATGTCATAAGTAATCAACAAGCCATATAAACAGGAGTTCCCAGCCCTGGTTTTGGACAAGGCCTGAGTATGAATTCTAGCTCTGCTATTTACTAGCTGTGCCTCCCAAGAGCAGGGCCCATGCTGTACCTTGGTGTTCTTGTCTGTGAAATGGCACAAATTGTACAGCGTGAGCTATAAGTTAAGAGCTCAGTTCAAGTGCCTGGCATATAATAGGCCCTCAATAAGTGGCAATATGTTATAATTGCTGCTGTTAACAGTATCTGCTACTTCCAGGCACTTGGCAGGTTCTCATTTGCACCTCGGAATGATCCTATGAAAATAAATAAATAAATAAATAAATAAATAAATAAATAAATAAATAAACTTAAGCTCTGCATTTAGTATAAAGAAATCTGGTTTTGGGGGGAAAGAAAACTTTCTTGAGGGCACATTTTTAAGTAGCTAGACCTCAAACCCTAGTCTGTTAATTGCCAAGTCTTTTCTAAATGACTGTTTTTATTTTCTTGGTGGGGGGGGGTTGTTTTGTTTTGTTAGAAACAAAAACATAATAAGTATTGAAATTATAAGTGTCCAACTCAATGAATCACAACAAAGTAAACATACTATGCAACCAGCAGCAGGTCAAGAAATAGAACGTTACCGGTACCCTGAGACCCCTTAGTCTCCCTTAAAGAACCATCCTCTAAAGGAGAAGCAGTCCTCATATCTGGCTTACTTTTATAGGTTTCTTTTCCTGGCTCTTCAATGTTCTCTTAGCTCTCTGGGGTCTTGAACAGATAATATTTTTGTCTTGATTTTCTAGGAGGATTTGTCCAAATTACCTAAGCTGCCTTAAGTCCAAAGCCCAGGCCACTGCACTATCTACCACTAGTTTAAAGGAGGTTCCCAACCAAATCACCCCTGCAGACACCTTGACCTCAGACTTGTAGCCTCCAGAACTGTAAGGGAGTAAATTCTGTTGTTTAAGCCTCTAGTCTGTGGGACTTTTCTATGGCAGCCCTAACAAATGAATACAGAGGGTAACAGATACAACGCATCTTGTTATGACAAGTATGACTACATGGGGAAATCAGGCAACAGAAATTATCCTGCTTAGAGAACAAAGTTTCTCAGAACTCTGGTTTCTGCACCAGCCAAGTGAAAAATCATCTGGGCTTCTTGTGAAAATGAGATTTCTAGGTCCCATGGAAGAATTACTAAGCCAGAATAGCAGGGGTGAGGCCCCATCAAAAGGGTTATGGCCTGATGCATAGCATTCAATGCTTGACTGTGCTGGGCTAAAGCTTCTACCTGCAATTCTACATCTATGGATCCCACCCCTGGAATGAATAAAGCCAGGGGGTAGAACCACATACTGCCCATTTCTGCTGGTGCTAGCGGTGATATACAGAATCCCAATTACAGGGTATTAGGGTAAGGTAGATAATATGTGTTCAGCTAAATATAGACATTCCCAGGTACAATGACCAGCCCAGTCAGTGGGCAAGTAGGGCCGGCCATAGTGCCTGCAGACTCAAAGATATCCTTTAGATAACCAGATGGTAGGCTTTGTACTGACCTTGGGAATGTTAGCAAGGGTGGTGTTATCACACATTTCAGGGGGTAGCCACCCCATGATATGGTTGGGTACAAATTTCAGTTGTTCTATACAGTGAGGGGCCTGTTCCTGAAATTCCACATATTCTCCCAATAGCCACCCACTAGAAATGGCATAGCCTATGAGGAGTGGGAAGTTGCAATGGTTGTGGCAGAGGAGTACTTCTGTGGCCCGCTATTGCTGGGCTCATTCAGGTGTGGTGTTCCAGATATGCAGCCACATCCATTCTCAGCCATGGTGGTAGTATTGCACCATGGCAGTCCCTCGGCTGCTTCCATTGGCAATTCAGTACACACCCAGCAGCAGGAAACACTGTGGACAGCAGCAAATTCATGAGCCCCGGACATGACACTGTTCCCTGCTTCTACCCACAATCTATTGACCCCAGGGCTTCATCAGGGCCACCCACAGCTCCTATGTTACCTGTAAAGTCTAGGGCCATGACAAGGTAGCCTGTTTATCTGCTGCCAAAGCTTCTGGGACCAGTAAGAGCAAAGCTCCCTGGAGCCTGGGGCAAGAGCTATTTAGCAGTGGTGCCTTGGCATACTGTGATAGCCTGCAGCAAGCCTGCTACAACCCTGTCAAGAGGAGACAACCCCGTTTGCCTGCCGGGTTTCATTTAAAAGACATGCAGCCTGTGAGAGGTTAGTGTATTAATAGTGCCAGCCCTGGCTCAGGGTATGCAGTTAGTCTTTTAGCAAGCTGTTGAATTGTTTTATCATTCTAACTGCCTGTGGACGATAAAGGCCATGTAACTGCCACCATACATCATTGGCGTGGGCCCAGGCCTGCACTTCCTGTCCTATAAAATGAGTGCCTCTGTCACTGGTGATTAATAAGGGCCAGCCATAAGCAGCCACGAAGTGTTCCAATGTGGTCACAGTATGGCATTAATCAGCAGTTTCTACCAGCCATGCAAACCCTAAACTGATAACTGTGTCCACACCTGTGAACACATAGTGGTATCCTCTGTCTGTAGGTAAAGGTTCTATATAGTCCACTTGCCATTTCTGGAGTGGCTTAGCCCTGGAGAGCACCACCCTGGGAAACTCTTTACTGGTCATCTCTTTAGGTGTGGTTCAGCACACGAGGAGCATAGTGACATGGCAACCTGTGCCTGTGGCCAGGTCAATGATAGCCCCCATTGCTTTGTTACCTGTTCCATAGTATGGGCCCCTACATGTTCCAGTTTTTCATGGAGTCAGGGCCAATGTCTGCTGAAATTGGAGGCATATGTGGAACAGACTCATGCCAGGACATCGGCTGTATCATTGCCCTGGGCCTGTAACAATTGATGGCCAGGGACATTGTATATGGTAGCACCCTATTGAAGGCCCCTCTTCCATAGGTCTTTCCACAGTTCCTAGCCCCATAATGGGTGATGGCCTATCATTCACTCTTGGGTGGCCCAGTAGGGCAGCCACAGTATAAAACCTCAATATACAGCCCAATTGTCAGTGCAGATGAGTATTGGCCCAGTCTCGTTTATAAGGATCAACCACACAATGTGGAGTTCAGCCCATTGACTTGACGGCCCAGCACATCTCATACCAAAAGGTTTTTGTGGACAGCTGCAATGCCACGGCAGTCTACATATGGGGCTGCCTGGAGAACAAGCTATCTGTGTATCAGGAGTCCTCAGGGATAGGAGCCCGACCCTTTACATGGAGACTTGGTACATCTCTTGTTTCAGTGGGCTCCACCAGGATTTCCACTTGGAACTGTATTGGTCCCAAGAGAGAATGTAGTTGACCTAACAGGGAGCTTGCAGGCTTTTGCATTGGCCACATGGGGGAGTAGTATGGGCTATTCTTGAGATGAATGATACTAGCTTTTCTATGTGGCCCTTGCTCCAGATATGTCCCCCACTTGGTAAGTGTAGGAGTCTGTGCAATTTTTAAGTGAGGAGTCTTCATCTAGGACTTTAGCCACCCTTCCACTGGGTATATGGACTGTACAGTTACGGGATTAGGATCAGTGATGACCTCAATAGCCAGAAGAGCCACATATATGGCAGCCAATTGCTTCTCAATCAAAAGGTATTGTGCTTTTGCTCCTTTCCACAATTGTGACCAGAAGACTATCTCGGCACTTTCCCGGAATTTAGCTTTTGCTACAAGCCCCAACCAAATTTTGTTTTATTCACCTGAACTGTGAGCAGAAATGGGAGGGCTGGATCTATTATACATATTTGGGTTTATGCTACAGGTTGTTTTGTAGCCTTAAAGGCCTTTTCTATCTTGGAGGTCCAATTCCGTGGGGTGCTCCATCACATTAGACAGTGCAGGAGTCATGTTAAGGAGGCCAAATTCTCCAAAATCCCAGAAGTCCCAAATAGGTTTTGAGTTGCTTCATAGTTTCAGGTTGGAGGTATGCCTGTATCTTATTGATCATTGCCTCTGGCATTCTTTTCATTTTACCCAACCAGACAACTCCCAAGAATCTGACAGAATACCCAGGTCCTTGGACCTTGTCTTCATTGATGGCCTACCCCCAGTCGGTTAGAGCCTCTCACAGGCTGTAAGAGAATTAGAGGTTAACATTATGTCATCAATACAATGATACAGGTATATTGCAAGTGATCATTTCTATGTGGCCAAATCTTGAGCCACAAGACCATGAAACAGGGTAGGGCTATGCAGATAGCCCTGGGGAAGGACAAGGAATGTTCATTGTCATCCTTCCCAGGTGAAGAACTGTTCTTGGTTTTCTGAGGCTATGGCAATAGAGAAGAAGGCATTTGCCCAATCTGCCACACAATGGTATGGTCCAAGTTCATATGACAAATGGTCCATAATGTCTATGACATTTGGGACAGCAATATGTAGGGGCAGTGTAACCTTATTCAACTTCTGATAGTCAACCATCATGTGCCAGGAGCCATCAGGCTTTTGCATTGGCCACATGGGGGAGTCGTATGGGCTATTCATGGGGTGAATGATACTAGCTTCTTCCAGTTTTAGAATGGTGTGACTTATTTCCTCATGGCTTCCAGGCAAGCAATATTGTTTTCTGTTTAGTACCTGGGTAGCATGGAGCAACACTAAGGGGGAATGAAGTGGACCTCCTTGAATAATAGCCTTCACCATCTGGATGCGAAGGCAGAATTCACCAGCAGTGGTATTCACAATCAGACCTTGTTAGACATCAATCCCCAAAATGTACTTCGGTATATGGAATACATACACTTGGTACGTCTGAGGAAGCAATATGCCAATACCCAGTATCACATGGACCTGCCTCACGTGAATGGTTCAACTTCCATAGCCTTTTATGGTTGCATTGGGTCCAGAAAACTTTGTCTAGATTTCTGTAGAGCAGGGTGCTGTTGGTACCCATGTCCATGAGGGTTAATATCATTTGTACACAGCAGGGTGTCCAATGTATAGTCAGTTCCATATGTGGCCTCAGGTCAGCTGGCTCCTTTGCTAACCAGGTGCCTTGGCCAAACCCCTAATCAGGGAGATAATCAGCCAGCCATACTTCATGGGTTGCAGCTTTCCTTGAAATAGGGGTGAATTGCTGGTCAGGGCACAACATATTCCACAATACTAGCAGCACTTCATTAGGTTGCTGCTCAATCTTTTTTGGAGATACCCCTTCCATAAGGAAATCAAACCGCATTGGTTTGTAGCTCACCTTCATGGCCAGAAGTGCTAGAGGTTCTTTTGAGCCCCTTTTGGGCCACACCTTTGTCCATGCACTGGCCAGTTTGGAGGTGTGGGTGGTGGTACAGACCACACTTGGGTGATATGCTCTTTATATTTCACTTCCACATCCTCCAATCTAGCGGATGTCACCTTGTGGATTTGTCTATCCACATAAGGGGCCAACTATGCCACCATAGTGCCAAAAGTACCAGCCAGGCCAGAATTTAAAATCAAGTCCTTCCTATGAGTTGTGAATATCTCTTCATCAGGACTATTATACTGGGTGCGAAATATCATTTGCTGCATGCCCATTTCCCTAATTATTTAGACTAGGTTTAAATATGTAGTCCATTTGCTCACTGTCTCTAGCAGCTCCCCAGGGTTGGCTCCGGACAGTGGACATGAGCCAATTAATCAGGCAATGATTACCTGCATGCTGTGCTGTATGTGCTGCATTCTGGAGGTGCTGTTGGTGGGATGGTATTACCATTATGGAGGCCAGCTGAACCAACTCTTTCCAAAATAATTCAGTTCCTTTGGCCCCATCATTCTATAGCTGCAGCAGCCACCCCAGAGCCATACCTGCTTTGTCAGTTCCTGGAGCTTGACGGGGGTGTATTGGATCATAGTGGTATGCTTTTTAGCCTAAAGTGTGCCCTTGGCTTGTTCCCCCATGGCCAACAGCTGTTCCACATCAACCTGTTGCTGAATTACCAGCCGCACCTGCCTAGGTATCGCTGGTAGATTCTCAGACTAGAATGAAGGCAGAGGCCCATTAGGGCCCTACAGCCTGCGTTCCCTTGCTGCCAGCTGTTGTTCCAGTGCTTCTTGGCAAGTAGTTGCTGCACCTGTTTGGGTTTGATCCTGAACCTCTAGGTTGGCTTGCTGCAGCATTGCCAGGAACATCAGACCATCTGACAAGTTGCCTGCTGGAGAGTGGATGGGACATTCCACTCTAACATTTGCAGTGCTTTCCAGACATCCTCTGGACATTGCTTCACTGCATCCCAATCTTCCAGTTGTGTCCATGCAGCCAAATATGTGGCCATGGGATACCATGGAAAGGCGGGGAGCCGTATTTGTCCCACTCAGGGACTGCCCAGAGCACTGGTGATCATACTCATCTCATCCTGCTGGCTATGCCAAATGTCAGTGCCTAGCTGATTGAGGAGGGAAGGTTTCCGCAGTGAAATGCCCAATTAAAATAACGCTTGAGGATCCAACATAAGGATGAGACTGCAAGCCTTTTTTGCGGGGACAACATGGGTTTATATAGGCACAGAAACAATAGTGGCATTCTGTCACACATGCGTGGTGCAGCAAGCTCATTCATTCTTACTAAGCTGGGCTCAGGCGCACTACAGCATCTTCTGCAACATGCCGGATCTGGGTGCCTGTCCTTAACCAGGTGCCTGGATTGCATCAGCCAAGCCTGGAGCCTACAATGTGGAAGGCAGGGAAGAGAGCAAGTAGACATTGCTATAGCACCCAATTTACATTGACTAGGAGCACCGAACCCTAAAAAATTGTTAGACATAACAGGGCTCCCTGTAAGATCTAGTTTGAAAAGGGATGTCTATTTAATTAATTTTTTTTGGTAAGTGACCATTTTTAGTTTACTAAAATAAATCCACATTAGTGCCAAGCTTATAAAAATAGCTTGGACATAATTGCAGACTGGTAAATTTTGTACACACATCACTACCCTCATCCCCCACATAGTGCAGATCCCCTCACAAAATACCTGGCCTCAGGATATTTTCTGTTCTGTTGTGTCTAAATTTAAGTGTTTATATTGTCTGTTTCAGGGAAATTTGCATTTTAAGTCTAATTTTTCACTGTGGAATAAAATTACAAGAAGCAACATTTTTTGGTAAAAAGACTCTATGTTAGACCCACAAAGACAACACTATAAGCCCCTTTTCCCAGAATAAAAACCATCTCCAACCAGGAAATTCTTAACAATAAAATACTAAATGACTATAGGCAGGGATTTTCCTCTGTAGCATTGTCATATGTGGTCAATTCTGTGGAACAGGTCCCAAAAAGTTACTAACAATCACCTTTCCCTTTCTCTACTCTATAGGCTGAAAAAAAAAAAAACAACAAAATTTTAAATTTCTCACTCTCTCTTACTGGCTGGGCTTGAATTGTGTAGAGTGAGGCAGGTGGGTGGAACATGTGCTATAATTCTAGTCAATGAGATAAGCTAGAGATGCTGTGCCTTCAAAAATAAAAGGCAATAACTCTCTAGAAGAAAGCACTTTTTCTCTGGTATCCTTTCTAATTCTTCTCATTTGAAATTCAATTATGACAATTGGAAGAACAGCAGCTATCTTGTGACTCTGAGGTGAAAAGTATGAAGAGGAAATCCAAAGAGCTTTGGATGGGGGCGAAAAAAACGCAGAATGAGGTGTCTGAGCATCTGCACAAGTTCTGGTCTCTTTACCTACAGACTCCCTAGTTACAGACTCTTTTTAGTCAGTTTAGGGAGGGATTCTGTTATTTGTAGTCACATACTTTCCTAACAATAAACAGTGGTTAACACTTTCCCTCTTGGTTTATCTCACTTTTTCTCCATGCAATAAAGAAATTGCTCTTGAAGGGGCTGATGACCCTTTATAAGTTTCTATGTAGATTAGCTATACAATGATGCCTACAGCCTGACATGGGTAGAGATATGCCATGAAGATCTAACACTCCTAAACTAGAACATTTCTTGGATATTCTAGAAATCAGAGACAAAGGTATTATAGGTGACATTATAAGTACTCACTATGTGTCAAGCACCGTTTTAAGTGCTGTATAGTTATTAACTCATTTAATCCTCATAACATCCCTAACAGGTGTTATTATTAATCCCAGCTTACAGATAAGGAAACCAAGGCACAGAGACTTTAAGCAACTTGTCTAAAGTCACATAGCTGGTCTGGTAGCACTAGGTTCAGGTTCAGGCTGGCAGCTCCATACCTTTGACTCTTAATCATGATGCTATTTGTTAACCAGAATCAAGTAATATTTTCCAACCCACCAGGCAACTCTCAAAATCAGTGAGTTTCTAAGGTACACCTTTCAAAAACCAGGCTTGAAAATTCTGACCACTGGTAGAACTGGTAATGTTTTACCTCCAGTCTTCAGCCAGCTGGACTTGCTCAGTGATGAGGGCGGTACCCTGCCTCCTTCAACCATAAGCAAGCTTGTCAGAGGCAGGACAAATGATCTCTAATGGGCTCCAGGGCCCGACCTCATCCAGGTTTCTTGCCAAAGTCTTGTCTGCAAGTCTCAAAATGTGTCTTGTACATACTTGCTTACATCATTTATTTTTAAATAAAAAAGACTCAGTATTTCCAAGAAGTGCTTGACTTTTTTCTTGGCATGCTCTGTTCCATAGTCCACATGAAGACCAAGACTCTATGTGTTTGGTTATTTTATCTCTGTGCTCTACTAGAGTTTTATTTATTATTGCAAAACTAGAGGCCTATAATTGGACTTTCACATGTTGTCTCTGGATATTTTATTTGCAAAGAAAGTGATAATATCAATTGCTTATTACTTTATGAAACTTATTAAGCAGTTCTTAACCCTTCTGTTACAATTCTTACCCAACTTAGGGAATAAAAGCAAGTTTTACAAAGTTAATATGAAAATGATAAAAATCTGTTTTTACCTCATTGTAAAATCTTCAGCTAGAAATAAAAAACATCAAATTCTTGTAATCAGCTGTGGCTTTCTCCTTTCCTTTTGAAGACAACTAAATATGCCTGCTTAGTTAAGCCTATTGTTTTGTAAAATCACATCTATTTTCTCTGACTATTGTTGATGTGAAACATGAAAATAGCATGCTGCCTGCTGGGCTGAAAATATACCACACAGAGCCAATCCTATCTTTCATTTATGATCTATTATACCCCATTATTCCTGCAGAGTTTCTGATTGCATTCTTATTAATCGTTCTAATTTGCTCCTCATTGTGCCAACTATTTGCCATTCAGTTCTGACCTCTACTCAGCTGATTTCCAGTGGTTAATAACTTATGCCTAGATTCAGCTCTCTTCAGACTGGTGCAGCATGAGAAAACTCAGATACCCAGTATCTCTTCTGCCACTGAAGGGAACATATCGGTGGGCTCGTGTGCCCACATCTTGAGTGGTCCAGAGGGTTAAGTTTCTTCTCCTATAATCATTACTTATTCCCTCATCATGCAACTATTTATTGAATACCCAGTGGCTGCCAGAGTCACAGACTGGAGAGAATGATGGGTCAAGAAAATCACTGACCATAGCAAGCCTTGACAAGGCCCAAGAGCCTAACCTCCTGTCATCCCCTCAGGTCCCTGTACTGGTTAAGACACTTTAGGGTACAGGCAACAGAAACTCATCATCAATGAATAAGAGAAAACAAATCATCTCCTAAAACAAGAAGTCAGGTGATAGGGCCCATGATACAAATGTTCAAGAGAGTCACCAAGGACTTGGGTCATTTTCATCTTTCTGTTCCTCACTTGTCTTTCTCCTGGGGCTGATTCTTCTCATGTGCTAGCAAGACAGCTGAAGCAGTTTCAAGTTATACATCTAGATATAACTATTTTACCAGAAGAAGAAAGGGGCTATCTCTTCCTTTTGTCTCTTGTTAAGTGTGAAGAAGTCTTTCCTGGAAACCCCCCACCAAACTATCCATGGGTCTTGTTGGACAAAACTGTATCCCATGCTCATGTTTAAATGAATCACTGGCAAAGTACATGAGATTCCTATGATGGGCTCAAACCCATCTTGACCTTGAGATGGTGAAAGTGCTAGTCTTTCCTAAACATGTGGCTGCATGGGAGAAGTGGGTTATTTAAATAAGATTGAGCCTACGTAGGGAGCAGAAAAAAAGAGGTAATGGATGTTGGGTAGGTTACTATGATCACTTTCTCTCAAACTTGAGTAATGGGCAACTCCTAAATAAAAAAATTTTTAAATAGGTGTGGACTTCATTTTTATTTTTATTGTAGTTATATATATTATATTAAATAGCAAAAAAAATTTCTGCATATAATTCTTCAATAGCTATAAAACTAAAACTAATTTATAAATTAATGACAAATTTATAAAACCAATGAAAGTTAATTGTCCAAAGTAATTTAAGGTGTTAGATGAATAACATTGTTTTATTGTAACCAATAGCTAAGTCCAACATCAATAAATTGCTACAGCAAGTGCTACAGAAGTGTTGTATGATAATCCAATTCTTTTCCTATTTTTCTTTCGTTCATACTACTGTGGAGCTTTGTTCATCCTTGAAACTGTGATGCCACTTAGTGTACAATCGGCATGAATGAGGTCTACATCTGTTCCATTTCTGTTGCCAGTGAACATAAATGTAGTATTACTTGCTACACAGTTTTACATTTTAAGAAGCACTGGTTTAGACCACTTTCCACCTATATTCTACCTGGGATCAGAAATTCCAAGAATAAAAATTTTATTGGTGAAGATGGGGAAAGGATGAAAAGAGAAAGGAAAAATTCAGAAAAAAATATATAACTATATATTGCAATTACATAATACATAAAAAATGTAAATACTTTTTTTTTATGGATAGCCCATATCATCTCAGTTTACCCCTATGTGTGACACAGATGATCATTTTCTCTATGTTCTATGATGTGAATAAACTCTAGAAAATCTCTTGCTTATGTACCCTAAGAGAAAAGATGTTCACAGTGGTATTATATATAATAGCAAAAAAGCAGAAACCACTCAATGTTAATTGGTTAAATTGCAGTATATTCATATAATAGAATGTTATACAGCAATGAGAATTAATAAACCACAGCTACATCCCCAAAATATGGGTAAAATTTAGAAATATAATGTTGAATTTTACAAATGAGTCACAGTAATATACCATTTTTACTAACACTCAAAGCAGGCACACTTCCACCTCAGAGTTTGACTCTGTTCATTTCCTATACCTCCCAGACTTTTGTATAACTAACTCCCTTACAGTCTTTAGATCTGTGCTAAAATGATAAAACTGACCCTTCTATGTAAAATTGCAACCCCCAATATACACAATTTCTCTTGACCTATGCTACTTTTTCTCTCTCTTTTTTTTTTACAGCATGTAATAGTACTATCATCTTTTAACACAATCTGCTTTATTTATTTTATGGTTCATTAACAATCTCCCTAGCTAGAAATATAAGTTACCTGAGAGTAAGAGTCTTTGCTTTATTCAGATATTCAAAAGTCACTCAATAAATATTTTTCCAGCTTACTGCCTGCTTATTTCTATCTCACTGCCTCAGAGTAGTGTCTTATTAAGACTATAAATTATTATTATGCAAGACTTATTCAGAAGCAGATGACATTATTAACTTTTAGCTTAATGGCCTACCAAAGTTTGCCTATCCATTTACTCATTCACCTGAACCACAATTGTGTGAATGAAGCAAATATGCAATAAAACTTTTATGCCATAAAGAGGTTCCCAGTGGCATGGTATGTGGCCAGTCCTTCATACATAAGAAAGAGATCAGTAAGGGCACTTCATAACAGACACTTCTGAAGAAGGTAACCACGGATAACATCTATACAACTGTAATATATCTTTTATTGCTATACACATAAAGGACATCATTAATGTTATGTCTTTAAAGCTGCCATTTACTAGAGATGTCCTCATTTGAGCATCATAAAAAAAAAAAACAAAAATAGTGAGTGGTTGAAACACATCGCTTCATTCAAATCCATTTGTTCATTCTGATACTCAGAAACAATAGCAATAACAATTACAACAATTTGCTAATTTGAATATACTAGGAAATCAACTTAATTTTTTGAAAATGGTAAATAAGGAAAAAATATGAGGCATTTATCTGGACTTTTCTTCATAAACTGTACCTTAAATAAATAGTTGATAATGGAAATTTACTCTTTATAGAAGCATTTCAGCTAATGAGATAAAGAAAAAATTATTTAAAAAATATAAAATTACTATTTTTCAACCTCTAGTGACATAATCAAGGCAATGGTCATGAATAACTAGGAATTCTGTGGTCTTCAATTTAGTACACAGCATCATGAGATAATCAGCAGACTTTTAAAAATTAATAAGTATTTGATGATATCGAGTAATTATTGTTAATTATTCTGGGTGTGATATTGATATTTTGGTTATTTTTTAAAGAGTTTTACTACTTTAAAGAGCCACAATGAAATATTTATAGACAAAATAGCATGGTATCTGAGATTTGCTTCAAAGTAATCAGGAGGGAGTGTGTAGATTAAAAAAAGATTGGGCCTGAGTTAATTGTTAAGCTTGGTGATAAAAGAGGATTTACTATATTATACTATTTTTACTATTAGTGTTTATAAAAACTTTATGAAATTTTTCATAATAAAGTTTATCTCCTAATTTTTTAATCTCTAGGATAATTAGTTTATATATTCTACTCAGTAAATATTTTATTTAATACAAACCTGTACAGTGATGCATATAAAATTAGTTAACCTATCTGAGCTCTATAATCATCCTGGGTCAGTAATTCACTAGCTCTTGCGAGAGTAGATGTAGCAAAGTGTTCACAAAATAAGCAAATTTTAATTCAACACTATGTCAAGCATGAAAGATATGTATGAAGTGATCTTTGAACACACATCTTTCCACCTAGTTTGTAGGCAAGAGACAACAGATATGTACATGTGTAAGTGATTTTATTTACCAATATAACATCATCTAGTTATTTTACACAATACCAAGCGGGAGCCATCTCTGTCATCTCTAACTTATTATCATGACCAGGTTACAAGAAGCTCTCCTGATCAAATGAACCATCTTCCTTGTCACACTTCCTTTCTATCTGATTAATTCTGATAGCATACTTCTTTTGGCTCAAATTTCATTGTAGATTGACTAGAACATTATTATTCCAGCTGTGATGTCAGAATACACAAATTATTCCCACAGTGTGCATCAATAATTATTCTACAGCTCTCTCTCCTTAAAGGATCAGTACAAATGAAATAAATTCAGACACCTCCCAGGAAGGACTCAGTGGGGTGGGGTACTTGTTCCAATTATAATTTTGCCAGCATCAGACATGCTGGTGATTGTACCATTGCTGAAAACTGGTGTGCTGAGTGCTAAATAATTAATTCTTTCAAGTCCAGCATCTACTTCATATTGCTTTATGGGCAGAGAATGTAAATAAGAGCTAAAGTAGCAGCCAAGAAGAAAGTCAGGCAGTAGAAATGCACTGCTAAAGAGGTCTCAAAGTAAAAACAAGACATCTGGTCAAGATGGCAGAATAGGAAAATACTGCATTCCCCTCCTCCAACAACCACATTAAAATTATAACTAAATTATAGAACAACCATCCTTAGGAACCACCTGAATACTAACTGAACAGAACTCTTATAACTAAGGTTATAAAGAAGCAGCCATGTTGAAACTGGTAGGAGGAGAGGAGACAAGAAAGGGCTCTTGGCCACACACACACATGAGGCAGTTAAGAATTAGGAGGAATATATTTTCTGTGGAGGTTCCCCCATGAGGAGCGAGGGGTCCAAGCCCTACATCAGGTTCCCCAGCTCAGACCACCAATGCCAAAGAGAGGAGTCCCTCGCAATATCTGGCTGTGAAAATCAGTGAGGATTGTGTCTGATGAGATGGAGAGCTGCTGGAGTTACAGGTGTTACTATTAAAGGGCCTGTGCACAGACTTAATTGCTGAAAGAAATGCTCTGAGCCCCAGCACTGAGTGGCAGCTTGAAAAGCACCACGAACATACAAAAAGGGATTGAACTGTCTGGATTCAGAGTTAAGGCTGGAGATCCATCTCTCTCCATTATTTTCCTTTGCTGAGCCTGCCCCTCAAACTAGTCTGCAGGTGCAGGCAGGCACCAAATCTGAGTCTCCAACAAACTTGTCTCACTCTGATTATTCCCTGAGGACCCACCCAACCTAACTATTATGTTATAGAAAAATTATAAAAATCAGACCATTGAGAAACCAAGCAGCACTCAGAGAGTTGGAAAGCTCTGATTTATTATGTCAGTGGTCCCAGAGGAGCTACTGCTCTGAAAATCTGGTCCCCAAACTCAGGGGTAATCTTACTGTTATAGGGCTTAACAATCAAAGGCAAGGCTGTACAACTGTTCTTAACAAGCAAAGGCAGTGCATCCATTATCCAGAGCCATATGAGTGGAAAATTCCTCTTTGGAACACAGACTAGACTCTCTTTCAGAGCTATACTCAACTGGGCTTCCCTAAAATATCAGAAAGGTCTACAAACAAGCAGCAACTATTTTAGCATGCCCTGAAACCCTTGATAAGCACCCCCCCACCTCAGACCAGCACTATTGGCAGCCAGCCCTGAATCTCTATAAACCTCTTTCAGATGCCTTCAAGCCCAGCACAGGCAGCTACCAAATGCAGATCACCTTGTAACTACTACCAGTTGGCTCAGGCATAGGTAGCAGTTTACCTAGGCCTGCACCAGTTCCTCTCCCTAAAAGCCCCAGAATCAGTACATCTAGTGACCAGTTTAGACTATACCAGAGTACTACCAAATTAGCTTGACAAATGACACATCCAAAGGATGGAAAGAACAGGCACCAGTGCCTCACTATGGTGAAATCCACTCCATAGGGTTAGCTCCCACACAATGGCTCATCTGCAATTATCACAATCAGTCCTCACAACCAATCAGCCTCAGGGTCAGTACTATCCACTAACATGTTAACAGCAATCAAGGCCAAACTACAACAAGAAGCTACACACAATACACATAAATGACAGCCCTGGAGCATCCAGCTACAGGTGACCAGGGAGACCAGAGAGACTGCATCACTGGACCCCACAGGATATCTACTATACAAGGCTACCCTACAAAGATGAGAGACATAGCAGCTTTACCTAATATGCAGAAACAAATACAGGGAGGCAGCTAAAATGAGGACAAAAAAAAATGTTCCAAATAAAATAACAGAATAAATATCCATAAAAAAACTAACTGAAATAGAGGCAAGCAACCTACCAGATAGAGTTCAAAACACTGGTTATAAGGTTGCTCCTTGAACTTGGAAAAAAATAGATAAACTCAGTGAGAACTAAACAAAAAGATACTAACCATTAAAATGGAGATAGAAAACAAAGATGAACCAGTCAAAAATGAAGAATACAATAACTGAAATCAAGAACATGTTAGATAGAATCAATATCAGATTAGATGAAGCAGTGGATCAAATCAGCAATTTGGAAGACAGGCAGTGGAAAACTCAATTGGAACAGCAAATAACAACAGCAACAACAACAGCAACAGCAACAACAATATAGTTTAAGGGGCCTCTGGGACAACATCAAATGTCCCAGCATTCACATCATAGGGGCACCAGCAGGAGAAGAGAGAGAACAGGGAATTGAAAACTTATTTGAAGAAATAATGATGGGAAACTTTTTTAAACTGGTAAAGGAAATACATACATAAGACCAGGATGTGTAGAGTCCCAAACACGTCCACACCAAGACACATCAAAATGCAAATGCCAAAGGTTAAAGACAAAGAGAGAATCTTAAAAAGCAGCAAGGGACAAGCAGTTATTTACCTACAAGGGAGCTCCCATAAGACTGTCAGTTGATTTCTCAACAGAAATTTTGTAGACCAGAAGTGATGGGCTTGAAATATTCAAAGTGAGGAAAAGCAAGGAGCATTGGTTGTAACAAAGATTACTCTGCCCAGAGAAACAATGATTTATAATCAAAAAAGACAGATGAAGAGCCTCCCAGACAAGAGAAAGCTAAAGGAGTTCATTACCACCAAACCAGAAATGTTAACAGGATTTCTTTAAGAGGAGAATGAGGAGAAGGCAAAGGAGAAGAGGAAGAAGAAGAATACAAATACTAAAATTGCAATAACTACATAGCTATCAATGATTACATTAAACATAATTGGATTAATTGCTCCAATCAAAAGACAAAGGTGGCTGAATAGATAGGAAAACAAGACTCACTCATATGTTGCCTACAAGAGATCCATTTCAGATTGAAAGACATGCACAGACTGAAATTAAAATAATAAAAAAGGTGTTTTGTACAAATGGAAATGAAAAAAATGCTGGGGTAGCAATACTTATATCAGACAAAATAGACTTTAAAACAAAGGCTATGACAGAGACAAAGAAAGACATTACATAATGACAAAGGGATTAATCCAACAGAAAGATGTAGCCCTTGTACACATCTATACACCCAAATAGTAGTACCTAAATATGTATAGCAAATATTGACTATTGTGAAGGAAGAGATCAATAGTAATACTGTCACATTGGTGGACTTTAACACCCTCTTGACATCAGTGGATAGATTATCCAGAAATAAAATAAATACGTAAACAGTGGCCTTAAGACACATTAACCAGATGGATTTAATTGATATTTTCAGAGCATTTCAACCCAAAGCAGCAGAATATACATTCTTTTTGAACATACATGAAACATTTTTCAGGATAGGCCACATGTTAGACAATAAAACAAGTCTAAATAAATTTAGGAAGACTGAAATCATACCAAGTCTTTTCTTCAATTACAATGGTATGAAACTAGAAATCGATTTTTTAAAAAGACCCGAAATGCACAAACACATGGAGGCTAAATAACATGCTACTAAACAATGACTGGGTTAACAATGAGATCAAGGAAAAAATCAAAAGATACCTTGAGACAAATAATAATGAACACAATGACCCAAAATCTATGGGACATGGTGAAAGCAGTTCTAAAAATGAAATTTGTAGCAATATAGGCCTACCTCAAGAGACAAGAATAATCTCAAATAGACAATTTAACCATACACCTAAAGAAACTAGAAAAAGAAACAACAAAGTCCAAAGTGAGTAGAAGGAAGGAAATAATAAAGATCAGAGTGAAAATATATGAAATAAAACTTTTTTTAAAAAATGCAAAATATCAATGAAACCAAGAGCTAGTTCTTTGAAAGATAAACAAAATTGATAAACTTTTAATGAGATTTTTAAAAAAGAGAAAGGACCTAAATAAAAAATCAGAAATGAAAAAGAAGTGATAACTGATACCACAGAAATACCACCAAATTAAACAACTAGAAGTGAATAAATTCCTAGAAACAAAAATTCTTTCAACACTAAATCAAGAAGAAACAGAAAATATGAACAGATTTATTACTACTAAAGGAATCAAATTAGTAATCAAAAAACTTCCCACAGACAAAAGTCCTCGACCAGAAGACTTCACAGATGAATTTTATCAAATATTCACAGAAGAATTAACACCTATCTTTTTCAGACTAATCCAAAAAAGTCAAGAGGAGGGAGGGCTTCCAAACCCACTTTACAAGGCCACCATTACCCTAATTCCAAAAACAGACAAAGACATTACAAAAAAAAAAAATCATAAGCTGATATCCCTGATGAAAATAGATGTTGTCTACGGCCATGCCACCCTGAACAAGCCCAATCCCATCTGATTCCAGAAGCTAAGCAGGGTTGGGCCTGGTTACTACTTGGATGGGAGACCACCTAGGAAGACCAGGTGCTATAGGTGTAAAAAATAAATAAATAAAAATAAAAAGATTGTAAGCTGACATGACCCTTGCAATCTGTGAGGTTATGAGGTCAACCAAGGGTTGCTTCACCTAAGAAAGAGAGAGAGAGAGAGAGAGAGAGAGAGAGAGAGAGAGAGAGAGAGAGAGAGAGAGAGAAGGGAGGGAGGGAGGGAGAGAGAGAGAGAGAGAGAGAGAGAAAGAGAGAAAGAAAGAAAGAAAGAAAGAAAGAAAGAAAGAAAGAAAGAAAGAAAGAAAGAAAGAAAGAAAGAAAGAAAGAAAGAAAGAAAGAAAGAAAGAAAGAAAGAAAGAAAGAAAGAAAGAAAGAAGAAAGAAAGAAAGAAAGAAAGAAAGAAAGAAAGAAAGAAAGAAAGAAAGAAAGAAAGAAAGAAAGAAAGAAAGAAAGAAAGAAAGAAAGAAAGAAAGAAAGAAAGAGAGAAAGAAAGAAAGAAAAAGGAAGAAAGGAAGAAAGGAAGAAAGGAAGAAAGGAAGAAAGGAAGAAAGGAAGAAAGGAAGAAAGGAAGAAAGGAAGAAAGGAAGAAAGGAAGAAAGGAAGAAAGGAAGAAAGGAAGAAAGGAAGAAAGGAAGAAAGGAAGGAAGGAAGGAAGGAAGGAAGGAAGGAAGGAAGGAAGGAAGGAAGGAAGGAAGGAAGGAAGGAAGGAAGGAAGGAAGAAAATAGATGCAAAAATTTTCCACAAAATATTGGCAAATCAAATCAAATCAAATATTGGCAATACATTTAAAAGGTCATATACCATGATTACTCTGGGCCCATCCCATCTTCTACATGAGAAGAAACTGCTCCCAGCCTGTAAAGTCAGCCTGGCGATAGAAAGAGACAGTTTCAGAGATGTTATTGAAAATTGTGCTCAGTTTCCATAATTTCAACAATTTAAATAATTTCTTACTGGGTCATAAAATGCCTTATTTTTCTCCCCCATGCCAAACCAATGCTTACAAAACATATTGCTTTTGTCACTTATTTGATATAGCACAATATGGTTCAATTTTGTTCTGGATGTGTCCTGATTCCCAAACTATATTACTAAAGGATGAGGCCATGGGCAGGACTGTGGGAAAGGTGTGATAACAATTCTGAAATTCCATAGGCAGAATTTTACTTAAAATGAAGAATTCTTTTTGACGATACCCTTTGGGATATCATTTTGTTATGGGAAAACAAACAAACAAACAAACAAACAAACAAACAGTTGTTGGGGTAAAGCCAAGAGGGATTGCAGTGAAACTATAAGAATAAAATTATTCTGTTTAATAAATTTCCTCAGGGAAACTCAAAAGTAAAGGCTGGGAGACCCTAGATAAGGAGGACTAAAAGGTAGATAGAGAGGAGCAAAAACACAAAATAGTACATGAAAGCAACCAAAGTGTCCTATGATAGATGATTGGTTAAAGAAGCTGTGGTACATATATACCTCAGCCATAAGAAGAAATGCTAAGAGAAATAAGCCAGACAGAAAAAGCTGAAAATTGCATGATATAACTTATATGTGGGATATAAACCTAAAAGCAACAAATGAGCAGGACAGAGATTCATGGACATGGACTATAAATAGTCTGTTGGTTACCAGAGGGTAGGAGGAGGAAGAGGAGGGAGGAGTTAGACAGGACAAAGGGGTCAAATATGTGGTGACAGAAAGAAATCTAACTACGGGAGGTGGACACACATGTAAATATATATATGCCTTACTGTTAAAATGTACAACTGAAACTTACCAGATTTTGTTAACCAATGTTACCACAAAATAAAAAAAAATAAACAACAACAACAACAATAACAAAGTGGTAGGCAGGGTTTTGCTTGAAAGAAGAGCTAGTAAGAAGTTCCAGATGTCACAGAGAGCGCAGGGCCCTTTAATAACAAGGATTTAAATATCAAGGATATATGTTTATTTTTAGAAAGCTTTGTCGTGTAGTCACATAGCTACATCTACCAGCCCCCACAACTCATTTCCTCAGATCTTGAGGGGAGAAGTACCCCACCCCCACCCCCACCCCCACTTCTGCAGTGGGGACGCCAAGTTCTGGAGGAACAATACAGTGAGACAATCAATAATTTTGGGAAAGGATTCTAGAGCTAGAAGCTAGAAGTGACTGGGAGAAATTTTAAAACATCCCTTACTTCCTTGCAAATGTGGAAAGCATGTTGGCTTTTCCCAGCATTTGTGAACTGGGGATTTGGGAACTTTATTTACATTTCAAAGGGTTTAGTGACCCCAGCAGCTAGAGGACTGGGCCAATCTTGGCCCCTCTCCTATAGACCCAGGACCTAATTCAGCAATAGTACTGCTGAATTAATTTGGTTACTACGAAGAAGCTAATTTTAAGTTGGAAAACAAGAACCTGAAAACAAATCTCTCCCTTCCTTTCCAGCCTAGAGTTGGCTGGTAAACAAGGACTTTTTCATTGGTGCCACAAATAACACATTCAGAAAGATACTATCAATTTAGTCCTATGGAAATATTGGTGTCAGAATTAGCAACACTGTGCTCTTTGTAGATGTGAGCCCTTTAATAGAGAGCGCACTAATAGCCTCCCCAGAGGATTTTATTAATCACACCTTACAAAGGAGCCCCTATTTGCTAAGAGGGTGATACGAAGATGCAGGCCTCAAGAACTATGCCATAGTTTGCTATTCACTTTTACTTTCCATATAATTACTTTTTTTTTTTGGAATGAAAGAGTCTTGTTTTTATTGCTTGTAAGTTATATTTTTTTTGTAGTAAAGAATACTACTTTTTAAAGAAATTAAAATAATTACCTATATATTTTTTTCATTATAAATATACTACAGTCACAAAAGTTTAAAAATCAGAGAGAAAAGAATCACATGATTCTCCAATGCTGGCACAAGCAGCTGTGCACATTGTAATACATTTCTATGAATATTTTGATATAGTTCTTCACAGTTTTTCACTGCTTAATTTTTAAATAAAATTATAAAACCTTTCAAACATATAGAAAATAACATTGCAGACACCTATGTACTCGCCCCTAAAATATAAAAAAATATGCTAGCATTTTACTATACAATTACAGATATCTGTCTCTCATATACAAATAAAACATGACAGAGAGAAGAAGCCCCTGGGATCATATCCACTCACACACACCCACATGCCATTGTGCTGAAGGCAATGTACTTTTGTTCTAGGTCTGATTTTGTATTTTTTACTGCATATTACAGGTATCCATAAACATCTACTGTTGTTTTGAGTGGTTATTTTTGAAATGTACATAAGTGATAACCTAATGTATCTTTTTGTTTATTATTTTTTTCTTTCAACATTGCACTAGAGAAACTCATGCAGACCTAATTTACTCATTTTTATTGCTGTATTCACTGAATAAGTAGTCTATTCATTGCCCTGCTGAAGGAGGGTTAGCTTGTGGCCACTTTGTTTCAGTTACAAACATTTTGCACAGGTTCTTTCTTGTGACTCCTTGTATATAGATGAATTACTGGATCCTACAGCATGCACATATTCACCTACAGAAAAAACTAATAGATTTCTCCACAGGTTTTGTATAATGGACACTTCCATTTTTACAAGTTATATTCCCTTATTCTTTCTAATACTTGCTAATATCAGACATTCATTTTTCCAATTATGATAACATTGTATGTCTTTTTTGTTCATTGTACCTTCGACTTCCTTTTCTTCAGTTTTGTATTTCTTTCCATTGTGTTGTTCGTCTCATGGTTGATTATTTGTATGGGTAGTGAGGATGAGTTTGAAGAGTTCTAGAAGGGATCAAAGCATGTTCTGTCTTTGTGGTGGCAGTTGCCCTGCTGACACACCAGTGTGAGCCCTAGGCTTTTAGTTTAGTGTTTTTGTTTTGTTTTGTTTTCTTTTCTTTTTGCCTGAAGGGTGTGTCCCTGACAATTCCCACCAGCACAAACTGTCTCAGAATGGAGAAAAGCATTGGATAGGCTGGACTCAACAGCAATAACAAAAAGGAAAGATAAAGAGAACCAGCCTTCTGCTGGCCAAAGACTCAGCCAAGGTATTGTTTGGGTGAGTGAGGTCCAAGTTGACTTAGAAGTTGAGAAAATGAAGGAGGTTATAAATGAATTCATTTGGGGATTATGAAAGTAGAAAGTAGGACCGTGAACAGAAAGGGACTGAGAGGCAGGCCAGGAGAAAAGAGAGCCAACCTGAGACACACACCAAAAAGGGTCTTATAAAGTAGCCTCATCCATCAAATCAATAGTCTGAAATCCTGCTCATCCTTGTCACTCATAGGTACCCTTTCTCCTCCTCGTCCACAATGTTGGCCAAAGTGCTCTCTTTGTTTTCTTGTGTGGATCAGTGTAGTAGTCTCTTAGACAGCCTGTCCCTTCCAGTCACCCAGCACACTGTTCTAATGCAGCTCCCTAAAGTACACTTATCAATCACATCACTGCTCAAGGCCTTGCCCAAGTTTAATCTTTCTATATTTACTGCCTTATCAAAGTTAATCTTGGTCGACTTAGGTAACAGTTGACAGCACAGCTTTTCTTTCGTGGGGATCATCAACCTGTTCTATGACAGCACTCCAAACCACCTACACTAGAGCATTCCTTCTCACAGCTGCACCCATTGAACTCATCTTCTTGAGCCTATTTCCTTCCTTCTTTGTATGCCATATTTACACTCACCACCCAACTTAGCTCATATTGTTTTCATAGCCTGGAATACTCTCTCCCCTTCACTTGTTCAGTCTTTCACAAGCAGACTCAAAATTTCTTTTGGCCATGAAGCCATCCCTGGCCATTCTGGGATTCTTCTTTTATTTTCAAAACACTTTCATTGCTTTTATTTTGCTCTTTGGCCAGAGTTACTGGTGGTTTCCAGGTTACCAACCCATAAATATAGAACAGTTAGGCACTCTACTCATAGGTGACTACACTTTATTGAACTTATTGTGTACTAAACAGTGTGTTTGTTTCCACTTGGAACTTTACCACATGTCTTAAAAGTAGGTATTATTACCATATGTCATAGATACACATGTTAAGATCTCTGAAATTTGAAGTATCTTATCAACTGATGGCTCTTACAACTACAGTTGCTTTGATAGAAGTCTAATTGTTCCAGAGTGTTCTGCATTTGCTTCTGTCAGAATTTGGGGGCACTACCAAACAGAAGCTACTTTGAAATGAATTTTGTACTTGCTAGTGTATATATTTAGACTACTAATAAATCGAAATGCTACTTTGTGATTCAAATCGTCATGGGAGTTTTATTTTCCTTTCTTTCCCATGTGCGTTGGTGGAGGTGGATATGTTTTCTCACTGACCTTCATGCGTGGCAATTATTTCTCTTTATTCTTTCACAGGGAATGATTTTTGTGTCTCAGCTTTATGTGGGAGTCTCCTATTAGACTCTCCATCTTGTGCATTTTTATTTCTTAGTGGCCTTTAAAACAATGTTATGTAAAACCATTGCTGGCATCTTCAGCCTATAATACAGTAATCTTATTTGCAAATGAAATGAAAGGAAGGAATTAGATTAGAGCCTGCTGACAGAGGTAAGTGAGGGAAAAGTGCAGAGGCACTTTTAGCTTGTTGACTGATTCATTGGTTGGTTGGTTCAGACCCTTTATATCCTGGAATTAGATTCTTAAATTGATCCACTTTACTCTGAATCCAAATTTCAGTTAAGCTGTCTTTCAATAAGGTATACCTAGCTATGTATGTAAGCTCACTTAACCAAACAAGTAATATTTAATTGATCATAATTTCCATAATTGTATTAGAAATTAAAAGAGAGCAAAGCTAGGATTGTCCTAGGAGCACATCTCAGAGTATAGAGGCGCCTAGGTAGGTCTCACTTTACCTCCGCCTGTAGCTCAGCTTAGCTCAGAAGGCCAAAGTCTCTAAGAGCCCTCGTTCACACTGAAGTTGGTTTTAAAATTTCTTTACAAAGTAATTTTTTTTTTTGCTTGTCATTTTTTGAGTGTTCTTTCAGCAATTCCACACTCAACCATATGGATGAATCTTAGAGACATACTGTTGCATGAGTCCACTTATAGTAAAGCTCAAAGTAAAATTTGAAAATAAGCAAAATGATTTTATAGTAACAGAGGTCAATAGAGGGTTACCCTTGTGGGAGTGTAGTCACCGGAAAAGGCTCAGAAGGAGCTTCTGGGATGCCAGTGATGTTTTATTTTTGAATTTGGGTGCTTGCTACTCTAATGTGTTCACTTTGTGAACATTCTTTGAGCAGAACCCTCAGGGCATGTATACTTCTCTGTATGACTGTTAAATTCAATTAAAAGGTTTACTTAAAAAAAAAAAAGCGAAATTAAAAACAACCTGAAAACTTAACTGAGGTGTTGGGAGATGACTCCCTAAGAGAAAATGACTCATAAAATAAGGAAGAAAGTGAAGAAGACAAAAAAGTGATGAGGTAATTTCAATAATGGAGGCTGTTGGAACTGCTGGGAATCACATTGCGGGGTTGGACACCAATACAGGTTCCCAGCTAGGCTTTCTTATTTTAAAACAGCTGTGGCTATGATGGCTGAGTTCTCAACAGAATTCTAAGATGCTATTTCAGCAAATGTTCAAAGGGAAAATGGAAAACCAGACTGGCCATTTTCAGAGACTACTGGTGGCTTTTCTCTCGGCTTCTGAGCTCTCCTCAGATGTAAGAAGAGATGATGAAAGAGAAGCAACAGTGTTACAAATGCAGTGATTTCTCGTGGGTGCCCAAGGCTGTGAATCAGAAGGGTCCAGGGCAAGACCAGTGGTTCAGGAAAGCTGTGCACAACACAGCTGTACTCTGACAATGTCTTGCCCTGTCCCATCATCAGGCATAAGGCCAGGATAACTAACTGAAGCTTTATGAAACTGACAGCATTGCTGGCAAGAATCTTTACAAAGCAGCCAGGTCACCATCTTTCTGGGTTGGTTTGTGATAGGTACAGGTTTGTGAGCAAATACATACCAATTCCCCTGGTTCCTTGAGGATTTAGTTTAAAGCTCTACGGATTCTTTCTTTCACTTACAAAGAAGCCTATGAGTGAACCCCAAAATGTGATGATTTATGCTGGGACCAGCCCGGGTGAGGGGCAGGTGATCCAGGGACCCAGCTGCTGCTGAAAGCAGAGCTGTGTTTGCAGTCTGGGAAGCATGTATGCATCTTTGTTTTCCAGACAAGGAAAGGAATGGGACTTCCTGCATGAGCACTACTGCCTGAGGCTTAGGGAGAAAACTGAGATTGATTTTTTTCCTTTTTCCAGGGAAAGAACAAATCCATTAAGCAAACGATTTAAGGTTCAGCTCCCACACACTTACAGGATAAATTGCAGGATGATGCTTTATATGCAGTGTTGGGTGTGGTTTCTGAGCCATATGGAACTCCTTATTAAGTGCAATTTATTCTAAGTAGCAACACACAGTCTGTAAATAACAACCTGTTAGCCAGCCACTCACATTTACCTTCTCCATAGGCTTTGGAAAATTACTTCCAGTCACATTAGCATGTTTCTTTTTAATGTCTTAACAAAGCAAGGGAAAGGTGTGATATTGCTCATTCAGCATATGTACATTGAGCAGTAACAGGAAGATGTTACTTTGCTCTCTGCAGTACAGAATGTGGTCTTCTCTGACTCTGCTCAATTTGATCTGTGCTCCCAGGAACAAATCCTGAGTGGAAAGTATGTCTCTGCACCTATAATGCCATCATTTGTTTGATGCCCCATTGATGAGCAGGGGCAGAGCAGCGTTATGAGTTAGGGCAGGGTTATTTGTCAAGTTTCTCATTTGTACTGAGGAAGAGTCCTACTGTCTTCAATAAGGACTGCTGATGTCTTGGAGGTATGGCTTCTTGCTTCTTAACAGCTAAGCAATTGGAGAAAAACCAACTATTCCTTTCATAGCAGCATATGTTCTCTGGAAAATCTGAAGGAAAATTTTTGCCAACAGTTCTGGAAATCTGACTCTCTAATGCTCCATAGTTATACAGATGTATGATAGAGAATGTGTTGAAGTCAGTGCTTCCCAAAAGAAAACAAGTCTGCCCTAAATCGCATCCTCCCACTACCATAGGTGGCCAAAATTTTTGGAAGTCAACATCTCAATCATTTTTGCAAAAAAAGACAGCTGTTTGAAATATTCACGTTTAACCCACACAAATTTAATGTCTTTTTTCCTTCAGAGTCAATTTAATAGGAATGACATGAGCATGAGACATGGAGTCAGAGACCTTGCTCCTTGACTAGCCTCATCATGAACAAGCTGGTGATTTCTCTGAGCCATTGTTTCCATATCTATAAAATAGGAATCCTAAAAATGCCTCCTTCAGAGAGGTCAATGAATATGAAAACATATGGGAGACCACCTTAAAGATTCCAAAACCAAAATGTCATCTCATTACTGAACTATAAAACTCAGCCAAAAAATCTTATGAGAAATTTCTTATGAGAAATTTAAGTAACTGGCCACTGTGATTTTTAGCAGCTTATTAATATGATTTTCATAAATAATAAGTAGCTTTAATAAATTGATACATAAGGATTTAAAACAACTGATAAGCTGTGAAGAGGGCTGGGAAAAGTAAGTGGCAAAATTTTTGTTAATTTGTAGAGAAATAAAGAAGGAAAGGAAGATAAATATGTTTAAGACAAACATAAGACATAACAAAAAGATTGAGCAGAACTCAGACTAGAATAAATTTCTGGAAAATGAATGACAAAAAACAAGTTCACTCCCTAAATTTTTATCTAGGTCTGTGTCTTCACTTGTCATCCCTAACTGCACAACAAATTGAAGGCAAGAAATTTCTCAACACTGGGGCCCAGTGCCTGAATTCATAGCTAGCAGGAGCCAGACTTCAGTGACGGTTGCTGAAAACACTACAGGTCACACTTGAGAAAGGACATAAAATCTTTCTCAGACAACTTCAGTCTCTCCCTTTCTTGGGGTTTCTGCTCTGAAGATTGGCTAAGATGCTTCAGTTTAAGTTTAACCTGTAAAGGGAAAAGGAGAGTTCAGGAAGCCACCCAACAATTCACACAAGGTTTGGTCTAGTGAACAACTCTGCCTGTTACTAGAAAGAAAAAGCCCTCAGAGTTGGCTGACCACAGTTCAACATTTGTCTCATCCCATCTAGTTGACATTCATTCCACAGGAATTAGTGATTGGAAGTCTC
The DNA here is from genome assembly GCA_030015415.1 of Cynopterus sphinx. Taxonomy (NCBI): domain Eukaryota; kingdom Metazoa; phylum Chordata; class Mammalia; order Chiroptera; family Pteropodidae; genus Cynopterus; species Cynopterus sphinx. The sequence continues at coordinate 48,203,532 of CM057387.1, forward strand.
TCTCTTTGCTCTCACTCTTGACTCTTTCTTCCTCTACATTCTTCTGTCTTTTCTACCCTTCAGTTCTCCTGGAGTTCTGAGTCTGACTCCACCAAGGATCCACAGCAAGGTCCTGTTAAATATGGCCCTCAAATTCTCTCCTTATATTAGAGAATCAGGAAGAGTAGCACAGAATGTTTTCCTACTACTGTGATGCCTCTTGTAGCGAAACTCCTTTCATTATTATACTAACAAAGTTTCCGTCTCAAGTCTATCTTATTACACATCTCTCACCAGTAGATGCAAAGAGAAGAAAAAAACAGCAGTCTCACCATATGCTCCTTAAACATATCCTATAATTGTAGCAACAGACTTTATCTCCTTTGGAGCACTGACAAGTCACTTTTTGTAGCAATTCCCCCTTTCTAATACCCATAGAATCCTGAAAAATAGGTGCTGCCAAATTTACCTCTCCTGATGGCCCATTGCCAAGGGGGAAAAAAGCCCTAGTTTATTTAGAGGTCTTTTAAAATAGTGTAGGAGGCAGAAGAGTAGATTAAATGACCTCTGGAAATCTAGTCTGGGCTCAGGAAATTCTGACAAATTTAGAAATGTAGGTTTTAAGAGACTAAGGGGGTTTCACACAATGAGGCTCTTTTTAGTATTTGCTGCTACAGGCTGATGAGATGAATTAATCACTGTTTTGTGCAATCAACTAAGAAAAATGGCCTTTCCTTTAAAAAACAGCTGTTGGCAATGACTATAGCTTTGTTCCTTTTTACATGGAAAGATGCCCTGTAATAAGTTGTCAATTAAATAAATGCTTACTTTGATATGACTTGAAACAGAATTTAGAAGTGATAATATATGAATGAAACAAAATGGGTAAATAAACAGTAATCTCTTTAGTCACATTGAGACACCATGAGGACATTCAAAGAGCAAATTTTTAAGTTAAGTAAAAGTCATAATTCTAATAATGATGACTAATATTTTTTGAGTATTTATAATGTCCTAGACACTGTACAAGATGTAAAAAGCAAAGCAGGACTGTTTGCTATTAAGATGTTCCAGAGCTTCACCAAAATCACAGTCCCATGTCAATGGCCTAAATGCATCAATTAAAAAAAACAGATTGCCAAAGTGGACCAAAACACATCACCCAAAAATATGCTGTCTGCAAGAAACCCACTTTAAATATGAAGACACACATAGATTAAAAGTAAATAAATAGATAAAAATACACCTAACATTAATGAAAACATTAATGAAAAAAAGCATAAGTAAAGAAATATTAATTTGTAGTTAAAGAATAATCATGGGGATGTAGAGTACAGCATAGGGAATATGGTAAATAATATTGTAATAACTATGTAAGGTGCCTGGTGGGTATTAGACTTATTGGAGGGGACACTTCATAAGCTATATAAATATCTAACCACTATGCTGTACACCTGAAACTAATAAAATATTAAATGTCAACTATTTTAAAATTTTTTAAATGGATCAGGAATACCTATATTAATTTCAAACAAAGCAGACTTCAAAGCAAGAACAGTTATCAGGAATAAAGAAGGGCATTATACAATGATAAAGCATTCAGTCTTTAATATGTATATGCCTAACAACAGAGCATGAAACTATGCAAGGCAAAAATTGATAGAACTGAAAGGAGGAATATATGACTCTACTATCACAGTTGGAAATGTTAATACTCCTCTCAGAAATGAACAGATCTAGCAGCCAGAAAATCAGTAAGGGCATTCATTGTTGAACTTCATGACACCATCAGTCAATTAGATATAATTGACATATATAGACTACTTCATCCAACAACAGTGGAATATACTGTTTCTCAAGTGCATATGGAACATTTGCCAAAACAGACCACATCCTTGACCATAATATACACCTTAATACATTTTAAAAAATAGAAATCATACAATGTCTGCTTTCAGACCATAATAAAATTAAACTAAAAATAAATAATAGCAAAATAACTGAAGAGTACCAAAACCATGGAAGTTAAAAAATGCACACTTCTAAATATCACAGGGTCAAAGAAGATATATCAAGAGAAATTTAAAATATTTTTAACTAAGCAAAATGAAAAGACAATTTATCAAAATCTGTGGGATGGACTGAAAACAGTGCTTACGGGGAAACTTATGGCATTGAATAAATATATTTGAAGAGAAGAAATATATAAAATCAAAAGTATAATCTGCCATCGTAGGAAGCTAGGAAAAAATAGGAAAAATCCAAAGTAAGCAGAAAAAGATAAACAAATTAGAGCATAAACCAATGAAATTAAAATCAGGAAATCAACAGAGAAAATCAACAAAACCAAAAGCTATTTCTTTGGAAAGATCAATAAAACTGATAAACCTCTAGCCAGCAAAACAATGAAAAAAATGAAAGACACAAATTACTAATATCAGAAATTAAATAGGTGCATCACTACAGATACCAGGAAATTAAATGCATAATAAAAAATACTATAAACAACACTACATCCACAAATTTGATAACTTAATTGAAATGATGTAATTCCTTAAAAGACATAGTCTACCAAAATTCACACAAGAAGAAATTAACCATCTGAATAGGACTATATTCATTAAAAAACTGAATCAATAATTAATAACCTTCTACAACAGAAAGCACCAAGCTCAGATGGGTTTACCAGTGATTTCTACCAAATATTTCAGGAAGAAGTGATACCATTTCTCTACAATCTCTTTCAGATGAAAGAAGCAGAAGGAATAGCTCCTAACTTATTCTGAGGCCAGCACATCAATAGACTGAAAAAGAAAAATTGCATGATCATATCAACAGATGCAGAAAAATCATTTGACAAAGTCCAACTCTTGTTTACAGCATGAGCTGAAAGAAGATGGCAGAATGTTGCCTTGTTTGCCCTCAGCTGGGAATGTGTGTAGCAGACAATTCCAAATTTTCACTATTTTATGTACATCTCAAAATAAATGTAAAAGCAGCCAGAGTATTACTTTAGGGTTACAAATAAATGTTATCAAGTGAGTAAATTCACAAATAAGGAATCTGCAAATCATGAAGAGCAACTGTAATCTCAGAGAAGTAAATAGAGGCTTGTTGCTAAGTGGAAAAGCTTGCTCTTATCCCAAAAGCTGTGCATTGCCACTGAAGTGTTTTTAACAAGAGAGTAACATGACCTGGGTTGTAGAAGAAGCACTTTCCTAAATGTAAATCATGATTTGAAGAAAGGAAGACCAGAAGTCAGCTAGGAGATGGCTGTGTCCAGGTGAGGGTGAATGAAGTAAGCCAGGGCAGAGATTTGAGAAGGAGCTGATCTGCACACTATTTGAGTACAGGTCCTGCTGTTGGGTTGGGATTGAGTGGTGAGGGAGGAATTGAGTTCAACTCCCAGGTCTCTAGCTTAGGCAAAAGAGTGATATAGGGCAAAGGTGAAAGATGGAGCCTTTGAGTTAAAGACGCTTGAGTTTAAGTCCAAACCCCACCATTTACTAGTTGTGTAGCCTTGGACACGTTCCTTATTTTCTCTAAGCTTCAATGTTTTCATCTCCAGTATAAAGGTTCTATCTATATAATGAGAAAATAACACCTCTCAGAGTTATTAAATAAGTGCTGCTCCTGTACATTAAATAAAGAAAATGGGGGGGGGAGGAGCGGCATTTGGAGGTGAAGGGAGGAGAGGAGTCCTGTTGGACATGGTAAGTTGGACGTGCCTATGGACATCAGGTACAGTATCCAGCAGCATTTGTTCCTAGAAGGCCAGGAGCAGAGAAATTAGGGTAGAGCAACACACATAGATGTGGAAATATTAGCAGGCACATGCCATGAAGAGTGAATAGTTCCAGAATCAGAGTTCCCAAGACACAGCCTGAGGAATGCCAACATTTAAGAGGCTGTGAAGGAGACCAAGAAAGAGCAGCAAGAGAAGGAGGAGGAGCAAGAGAAAAACCAGTAGAGTGTGGGGTAAGGGAGGCAGGGGAGGAGAGTGTCCAGAGTGAGTGGCCTGAGTTAGTGTTCTGAAAGCATCAGCTCAAAGTGTAGAACTTTTGAACTGGAAGGGACCCAAGAATCTTTTAATCTAAACCCCTTATCTATATTGATTGAGATTCAAACAGGTAAAGTGAGTTGCTAAGGCCACACTGTGATTTCATAGCAGGCTACTCTAATTCTTAAGGACTCATAAAATACATTTCTCCAACAAATATTTGAAAATTTAAAATTTTTCTATTCTATCACACCAAACTTTTTCCCAATTTGATAAAATTAGTGAGATTTTATTGATGTATTAGAACAACTATTAACCTTCCCATGTACTAAAATGCCGTGTACTGAATCTGTGCAATAAATCTGAAATCTATATATATTGTACATTTAACAAACTTTGCTCTAAATTATAAGTTTAAAAACAACAGGAGTCATAACTCATCTAAATGTACATGTATATTTTAATATAAAGTATACCTTAATCTTCATTTTAGAAAACAGTAAATAGCTTAGTTATTTAAACTAAAATATAAATATATGTAACTTATTTTGCATAGAAAGACCCAAAGAATAGAAATATTTGAAAATTTGATACTTGATTCTTCTTTTTTTAAAATTTTTTTATTTCTCTATTACAGTTTATGTTCAATATTGTACTAGTTTCAGATGTTCAACATAGTGATTAGACATTTATATAATTTATGAAGTGATCAGTTACTTGTACCCAGCTCACATCATATATAGTTATTACAATATTTTCAACTATATTCTTTATGTTGTACTTTACATCTCTGTGACTATATTGTAACTACCAATCTGTACTTCTTAATTTCTTTCCCTTTTTTTCCCATCCCCCTAAACCCTCTCCCATCTGGCAACCTTCAAAATATTCTCTGTATCTATGAGTTTGTTTCTGTTTTGTTTGTTCATTTATTTTGTTTTTAGATTTCATGTATAAGTAAAATCACATAATATTTGTTTTTGTCTGTCTGACTTATTTCACCTAGCATAATGTCCTCTAGGTTTCTCTTTGTTACAGATGGTAAGATTTCATTCTTTTTTATGGCTGAGTAATATTCTAGTGTGTGTGTGTGTGTGTGTGTGTGTGTGTGTGTGTGTATGTGTACTTCTCTATCTATTCATCTATTGATGGAAACTTAGGTTGCTTTCATATCTTGATTATTGTAAATAATGATGTAATGAACATATAGATGCACATGTTAGTTAGTTTTTTTTCTAGTTAGTTTTTGTGTTTCTTACAATAAGTACCCAGAAATGGAATTACTGGGTCCTTCTTTGTCTCTTGTTATAATCTCATTTTAAAGCCTCTTTTGTCTGGCACAGGTATTGCTATCCCAGCATTTTTTCCTGTTTCATAACATATCTTTTTCATCCCTTTACTTTTAGTCTGTGTGTGTTTTTAGACCTGAAGTGAGTTTCTTGAAAACTGTATATGTAAGAGTTTTGTTTTCTTATTCATTCAGCCACACTAAGTCTTTTTAGTGGAGCATTTAATCCATGTACATTTAAAGTAATTATTGATAGGTATATAGTCATTGCCATTTTATTATTCATATTTTTTATTGTTTTCTTCTTCTGAAAGAAGTCCCATGAACATTTCTTATAATACTGGTTTATTGGTGATGAACTCCTTTATCTTTTTCTCATCTGAGAAGCTCCTTATCTGTTCTTTAATAATAAATGATAACTTTGCTGGATAGAGCAGTCTTGGTTGTAGATTTTTTTTTTATTGCTTTGAATATTTTGTGCCAATCTCTTCTGGCCTGCAAAGTTTCTGTTGAAAAGTTAGCTGACAGTCTTATGGGAGCTCCCTTGTAAATAACTAACTGCTTTTCTCTTACTGCTTTCAAGATTCCCTCTTTGCCTTAATATTCCCCCAGGGCCATTTGGTATGAAATACAAAGTGATCTGCAGATGGTTTCCACTTGTACAGGGCTTGGAGGTGCCTTGGATAGGCTAAGCTGGGAACTCAGGCTGGCTGCCAGTAGTACAGGCTTGGAGCCGCTTAGCAAGAGGTATGGAGCATGCCAATGTTAGATGCTGCTTATTTGACAGATTTTAGGAAATTCTGAAGTATAAGTCAAGTGTGGAAAAGCTTCTAGAGGTGTTTTGGGTGGGCCTGTACATTAGGTGAGGCAGAGTCTCAAAGAATCACCAGGGCAGGATAATAGGTGTTACCAGATTGATGGAAACTCAGATTGGTGCCCACCTATGCTTACAGTCTGGTTGAAGTAAGGACTCAGCAAAGGAACAATGGAATCTGTCGGCACTTATGTCTGGGATAAAGCTGCTGTTCCAGTCCTTACCCTGAAGTCAGACAATTCAGTTTCTCCCTATATGTTCCTAGAAGCCTTCAAGTTTCTGCCCAGCACTGGAGTTCAGAGCATGTGAGTTCCTTAGCAAGTAAATCAATATGTAGGCCCTTTTATAGAAACTCCAGGAACTCTAGCCACCCTTCATCTCACTTAGCTCATTGTGGTTTTGATTTGCATTTCTCTAATAATAGTGAGGTTTAACATCTTTGCATGTGCCTGTTTGTCATCTTCATGTCTTCTCTGAAAAAAAAAAATGTCTATTCAGATCTTCTGCCTACTTTTTTAAAATTTAGTTTTATTATTATTTTCAAGTATATATTAGTATGGTTAGACATTTATATATTTTATGAAAATCCCCTGATTTGTCTTTCTCTCCTCTGGCTCTACACTTAGTCATTATATTAATGCTGACAACATTCCCTACACAATGCTCCTCAGCCCCATGACCATCTATCAACTACTAATTTGTACTTCTTTAATACTTCATCTTTTTCTCCCAACCCTCCACTCACTTCCCCTCTAGCCACCATCAGATTGTCCTCCATATACGTGAGTCTGTTTCTGATTAATTTTTTCTTTTTGTTCCTTAGATTCTGCATATAAGAGAAATCATATTCTGCACATTTTTAAATTAGATTTTTAAAACTAAGTAGTATGAGTTCTTTTTATATTTTGGGTATTAGCCCCTTGTCAGATGTTGGATTTCCAAATATCTTCTCCTGTTCAAAAGGTTGCCTTTTCATTTTGACAATAGTAGTTGATGTAGTTGATGTAGTCCATTTTTGTTTATGTTTGCATTTGTTTCCCTTGTCTTTAGAGTCAGATCCACAAAAAACATTGCTAAGGTTGATATCAAGGAGCTTACAGCCTGTGTTTTCTTCTAGGAGTTTTATATTTCAGATTCACATATAAATCTTTAATCTATTTTGAGTAAACTTCTTGTGTATGATGTAAGACAGTGGTGCAGGTACATTCTTTTTCATGAGGCTGTTTATCCAGTTTCCCAGCACCATTATTGAAGAGACTGCCCTTTCTCCATTGTATATCCTTGGATCCTTTGTTATAAATTGTCTATTTATGTGAGGGTTTATTTCTGGGCTCTCATTTATGTTCCACTGACCAGTTTTTGTGTCAATACCATACTGTCTTGATTACTATAACTTTGTAATATTGTTTGAAATCAGAGAGTGTCCCACTTTGTTCTTTCTCAAGATTGCTTTGGCTTATCTAAATCTTATGTGTTTCCATACAAATTTTAGCATTTTTTTTTCTTGTTCTGTAAAATATGCCATTAGAATTTTATTTTATTTTTTTATTTTTATTTTTTGTTATGTGTGTGCATGCGTGTGTGTGTGTGTGTATTTAAATTAAGTTTATTGGGGTAACATTGTCCAATACAATTATATAATTTGCATGTGTACATTATCGTTTGACATCTGTATGTACTATTGCGTGTTCACCACCCAAAATCCAGTTTCCTTCAACTGCCATATATTTGATTCCATTTAACCACTTCACTCTCCCCCTAAACTCTATATTTGACCCCCTCTACCCAGCATTTGAACTTTCTCTCAGAGTGGCATTTTTATAGCCAAGTTGGAATTACAAATTACAGGCCATTAAAAATATATATGCAAATATATGCATACATATATAAACCAATAGGAAAAAGAAAACCACAATTATAAACAAAATGAAATGGAAAAATATATTGTTCATATAATATTAAGTGTTTTTTGTTGATCAATACAGTCAAACAATTTTATGATTAATTCTTTTTTCACTTAATTGTCATTTGAATTCTATCCAACTCAAGTAAAATGGTGTAAAATAGCAAGAAACTATAACAAGTGCTAGCTTTCTTTAAGTTAATAAAGAGAACCAAATGATGAAATTGTCCTGAAGATAAGCCATATTATTTATTCAAAACTTCTGTTTCAGAACTGTAGGAGTATATAGTGACAGAGCTTTGCATTTCTAGAGGAAACATTGCACTGATCAGGGTTTCTCAGCCTCAGCACTGTTGAGATTTGGTAAAGCTGGATAATTCTTTGTTATTGGGGGCTCTCCTGTGTATTGTAGAATGTTTAGCAGCATCCTTGGCCTCTACTCACTAGGCACTAATAGCACTTCTTATCCTAATTTGTGACAACAAAAAGTATCTAAAAAGACATTGGCAAATGTCCCTTGGGTGGCAAAATTGCCCCCGCTTGAGAACCAATCGTGCAGTAGCATTTATGTGCACAAGTGGGCCAACTTTAATGTGTGCTGGGTAATAGGTTCATAGAAGGCAGTAATGCTGAGTTCCAAACTGGTATTTCCCAGAAGCTGGGCAGATGCAGCAGCCTCCAGACGCTTGGATCGTCCCCCAACCCAGGCATAGAGGTGCAGTAGGGGCTGTTTTCATGGCACCTTGGATAGTTGGGGTTACAGGCAAGTCTTGTCTGCCCATGGCACTGCCCAAGCCCTCCTAGAACTCGTGATTCACCTCCCTACTCTGCACCTAGGAAAGCCTTTGCTTTTTTCTCAGTTCTCTAAAATAATTACTTAAAATGTTTCCTTTACCATTAATTATGGTAAAAATATCTTGACATTTGCCAAACAAAAACTTGACAAAAAATCTTTCACTTTTTTTTCATATATAAAAAATTAAAAACAACAGACTCGAGGAAGGAATGTATAGAGGAACATAAAGAAAGTAATATCATTAAGGTGGAAGGGATCTTAGAGCTGAGCTTCCAGCATGGTCACACTGGCCATGTTACAAGTTCTCAGTCATGGCATGTGGTTACTTGTCACCATATTGGACAGCACAACCATGGAACATTTCTGTCACCACAGGAAGTTCTACCAGACAGCTCTGTCTCAGAGAATACCTAGGTCACAGGCTTTATTTTATAAGAGTAACTAAGTCTCAGAGGATTTACAAAATAACCTAGCTAAAAATAAACTGTGAGCTCGTGGCAGAGCCAACTGAAAACAAGACTAATTAAATTCCCCTCCTGTGCTGTTTCTCCCATATGCTGCCTCACACTTTAGACCCAAATTTGGAATGCCACATTAGATTTTGGTTATTGTAGCTTTAAAATGGGATCAGAGGTGGGGGAAACAATCTCATGTAATTAAGAGAATGGATCAACTTTAAATATAATTTTAGTTGAGTTCAATAAGCATATATGTGTTGTATGCCTACCATATACCAGGAAATTGACTCTGGAGAGAATCCCTGTCCTAGTGAGAGTACAGAAACTGTCCTAGTGGAGTTTTCAGTACAGAATGAAAACCACTAACTTTCAATCCATGTAGTCAGATCAAAGATAAAAAAAAAAAAAGCACAAGACTGCTTTAAAATATAAACTTTATTATTATTCAGGTATAGTGAGACTAACAGATTAGGAGATGACTGCCATTTAAAAGTAAACTTATTACATCCACATATCCCAAAAGAAGGGGTCATGCAATACCACATCAGGCCAGTTGGGAAGCACTGGGGTTGGTTAGGAGGTAGAGGGAAGGAAGAAACTATGGTAAGAAACTTTATTGTATTTTCTGTGAGAAGGAATGGGTAAAATGGAGTAAGCATGTTTAGAATTGGCTAGATTGAATGATTTTAACAGGCTCTGGGACAAAGGGACCATCTAGTATCTGTCTAGTTGTCTGGTACCTGTTTCTGGGGTGATTAGGGTAGGTAGATAGTGGTTAAGAGTGTGAAAGCCTAATAAAGTAGGTGGTTGTGATGTAGGGTCTGGATTGGTTGGTTTCCATTCAAAATGTGTGCTCTTGGGGATAGTTGTTTATTATTTCTAAGAATTGGCTAACCCTTGGGAGAGGTAGTCTCTTCAGGGTCAGCAAGCCCCTAGATGTAAAAGCATCAAAGTACAGAAAATAAAAGACATGGTTAATACAATTGGTCGTGCAACACTCTGATATGTTATGGAGGTCTTGGTGGAAGCCTGGAGAAAGGTGTAAGAGAAGGCTCTAGGGAATGGGTAGTTCTCTCTTCAAGAGATCAAGGAATTGACTGATATGAGAGATATATGCCTTCTAGAGAAAGCAATCATCTTCATTAATATTAGAATGACATTGATAGTTAAAACTGTACCAAATTTCTCTTTAGGTATGGGAGAATAGATTGTACATTTTGGCAGAGAGCAAGGAATATACCAGGACCATAGGTTAAGCAGGAAGTAAGCTCAAGAAACATAATGGAATACCTAATATCAAAAGAATAAAATCAATAAATATCCCACAATATTCCGTAAATCTCATTGGATTATGGTATAAAATTTTAATACATGTTTAGATTTGATTTACCAATATTTTATTGAAAATGTTCATATTTATGTTCATTAGAGATATTGGTCTATAGTTTTCTTTCCTTGCACTGTCTTTCTCTTGTTTAAATATTAGTGTAATACTGGCCTGATAGAATGAGTTAGGAAGTATTTCTAATGCTTCTGCTTCTAACATCTGGAAGACATTATAGAGAATCATTTCTTCCTTGAATGTTTGGTGGAATTCAACTGTAGGCTGACCTGGGCCTGATATTTTCTGTTTTGAAAAGTTATTGATTATTGATTCAATATCTTTAGTAGATATGGCCTCGTCAGATTATCTACTTCTTGTAAGAGTTTTGGTATATTGCACCTCTCAAGGAATTATTCTATTTCATCTGGGTTATCAAATGTGTGGGAACACAGTTGTTCATAATATGCCTTTATTATCAATATCAATTTTTGTTTTCAAAGCTTTATGTTTTAGACCAGTTTTAGGTTTATAGCAAAATTAAGGGGAAAGTACAGAAATTTCTCAATGCTTGCTGACTGAACACATGTATAGCCTCCCCTATTATCAGCATTCCCCACCAGAATGATTGATTTGTTATAATCAATTATATTAACAGATTCTAATCACCCAAAGTTTATAGTTTACATTAGGGTTCACTCTTCATGCTGTATATACTATAGATTTGAAAAAAATGTATGTTGACATGTATTTATTATTATGGTATCTTACAGAGTATTTTCATTGCCCTAAAATCTTCTGTATTCTGCCTCTTTCTCCCTACACACACACACACACACACACACACACACACACACACACACACACACACACACACACACATCTGGCAACCACTAATTTTTTACTGTCTCCATAGTTTTACCTTTTACAGAATGTCATATAATTGGAATCATACAGTATGTAGCCTTTTCACTTAGTTATATGCATTTAAGTTTCCTCAATGTCTTTTCAGGCTTAATTATTTCTTTTTAGTGCTGAATAATATTCCATTGTCTGAATGTACCATGATTTATTTATCCATTCATCTACTTAAAGATTTCTTGGTTGCTTTAAAGTTTGGGCAGTTATGAATAAAGCTGCTATAACTTTCTATGTACAGGATTTTGTGTAGAAATGTTTTCAACTCTTGAATAAACACCAATGCAAATGATTGCTGGATTGTATGATAAGAGTATGTTAGGTTTGTTAGAAACTGCCAAATTTTCTTCCAAAGTAGCAATACCATTATGCATTCCCATCAGCAATAAAAGAGTTTTGGTTGCTCAGTATCTTTACCAGCATGTAGTGTTGTCAGTGTTCTGGATTTTGGCCAATCTGTGTATGTAGTGGTCTCTGATTGTTTGAATTTGCATTTCTCTGCTAAAATGTAATGTGAAACATCTTCTTATGTGCTTATTTGCTATATGTATACTACTTTATAAAGTGTCTGTAAGGTTTATTCTCATTTTTTTATTATTTATTTTTTTATTGTTAAATTTTAAGAGTTCTTTGCATATTTTGGACAATAGTTCTTATTAGCTATGTTATTTGCAAATATCTTCTCCCAGTCTGTGGCTTGTATTCTTAATAACTTGACATTGTCTTTTGCAGACCATAAGTTTTTATTTTAATGAAGTTCAGCTTATCAATTATTTCTCTCATGGTCATGCCTTTGGTGTGTTTTTTAAAGTCAGTGCCATACCTAAGGTCATCTAGGGTTTTCCTGTATTATCTTGTAGAAGTTTATAGTTTTGCATTTTTTAGGTTTATAATTTATTTTAATTTTTGTAAAGGGTTTGAGGTCTGCATATAGATCTTTGCATGTGAATGTCCAATTGTTCCAGCACTATTTGTTAAAATGACTGTCTTTGTTCAATTATATGGCTTGTCCTCCTTTGTGAAAAATCAGGTGACTATATTTACTTGTCTCTTGAGTTCTCTTTGTTGATGTATTTCTCTATTCTTTTAATACCACATTGTCTTGATTACTGTAGCTTAGTAGTGAGTCTTAAAATCTTGTTGTTTAGCTTTCCAATTTTGTTCTTTTCATTACTCTTCTAATGTTCATGGGATCAGTAATGATTGGCCCTTCTTTTATTTCTTATATTAACATTTGTATCTTCTCTTTCTTTCTTAGTTAGCCTGACTTGAGGTTTATCAATTTTATCGATGTTTTCAAAGAACCAGTGTTTGCTTTTATTTATTTCCTCTATTTCCTATTTTCAATTTCATTGATTTCTGCTTTAATATTTATTATTTTTCCTATATTTATTTTGGATTCATTTTCTATTCTTTTTCTAGTTTCCTAAGGTGAAAGTCTCTGACTGATTTTAGAACTTCCTTTCTTCTACCACATGCATTCTATGCTATGAACTACTCTCTAAGCACTGTTTTCACTCTATTTCACACATTTTGAGACATATTTTTATTTAGTTCAAAATATTTTAAAATTTATTTTGAGATTTCTTTTTTGACCAATATGTTACTTAAAATTGTGTTGTTTAATCTTCATATTTTGATATTTTCCCAGCAATCTTTGTTTTTTCTTTCTACTTTAATTCCACTGTGGTCTGAGCAAAGATTGTATGATTTCTATTCTTTTAAATTAAGGTCTGTTAATGGCCCAGAATGTAGTATAGCTTGTTGAATCTTTTATGTGAGCTTAAGAAGAATGGTTACTGAACTGATAGATAAAGTATTCTATAATGCCAATGAGACCCAATTTATTGATGGTGTTGTCCAGTACAACTATGTTCTTACTAATATTCTTTCATCTGGGTTTTTCAACTACTGACAGAAGGATGTTGAAGTCTTCAGCTACAATAGTGGATTCATCTATTATTCCATGCAATTTTATCACATTTTGTGTCACATATTTTGATGCTTTGTTATTCGGTGCATATACATCAATGATTGTATGTCTTCTTGGAGACATTACCTGTAACCCAAATTGAGAAACAAAGCTTTTAATCTGACCACAACACTAAGCCAAATAGTGCTGCCAATGCAGAAGCAGCATAAGATACATCTTCTGTCCTCATGAGACATAAAACCTATTTCAGGATATAAAACTAAAAACATAATGATAATAATAACTATCATCATCATCATCATCATCATCATCATCATCATCATCATTAACAGAGCAAGGCAGTCCCTAATCCAGGAGATGCCAAAGACCTTCAAAGAAGGGTAAATCACAGAAAGAGAAAAGTGAGATCTTAATGGATCAATAGATATGATAGAGAACACAATAGCACATCAACCATGACAGGGCAATGAGCATAGTCAATTCAGAGATATTAGTGAATTTATTCTAGTTTCACTCACATTTATAATTTTAAAATAGCACTGGAATGTTGAGATAAATTAAATTAAGGTGGGATACATGACTTATTTTAAAAATTACTGTGCTACAGTAACTTTAAGATAATGTACCCACAGTCTGCCTGAAATAACAGAATTACTTTCTATCAACATGTTTCTGAGTTCATTGGCAGCCACAGATTTTCTTTTTAGAAACAATGTTTAGCAGAGTGTTTAGAAGTCTATAGCAGGCCACAAGAATAGATCAGGCCACAGTGTAAATGAAATATAGCAGTCTATTTCCCCAGAACCTATTCATCACATCGAACAGCACTATTTTGGAAAGGTATGTTCTGACTTTGAAGCTGGGATGGTAGCTGTAGGGACTTCTGCTACCTCTAACTTCTCAGGTAGGACACTTCCTCAGTTCAAGGCCAAGGATAGTTAATTTCACCATGACTGCCCCCCATAGTAAATTGGGCTGGTGAAGGTTTTTAAGATAATGTCTGGGAGCAGTGATGGGGGAAAGGAGAGCTCTTTAGCACAGAACTGGGTTCATCTGCAGAAAGTAAACTTCCCAGTTGTTGAAATTTAGGTTTTCATAACAAAGTTCTAGGTCTTGGGACTATAGTAAAAAAGATGACTACCAGTAGAATAAACTGGAAGTTGTTCTTACTACAAAAGGATTCCTAGCTCAATCTGTGCCATTTCTTGAAACTCAACAAGAGTAAAATATAAGTCATCAGGACATCATAAATACACAGCTATCAGTTATGATTTAAAACTACACATTAATGCTATTAAAAAGATGTATACTTGGTATATTTCAGGCATGATAAACCAGAGAGATAAGCTTAGGAAACTGAGGCAATCTTCTCATTGTTATATAGGAGCTCTTGGAAACAGAGCATGGCCAGAATCTGGGCTTCCTGAATCTCAAGCTGTTACTTTTACATGATATGACATTGCCATTAAAGAGGATAATTCAAGTTCCCTGATAATTAAAAAAAAAAACAACTCTGCATCATTCATGTTCAAACCTCTTTCGGTGGCACTCTTTTATGTTCTTTGAGACCACAACATTATTCCCTAAATTATCATTCTTAAATAACTATGCCCATATTAGATTGGGGTACAGGGGATGAGAAAGAGGAAGACTGCAGCAAACCCTGTTAATATTTTTTTTGAGACCTTAAAAAGAGTAGTCTCCCTTTATATGCAGAAGGGTATGTTCCAAGACTCCCAGTGAATGCCTGAAACCATGGGTAGTACCAAACCCTATATATACTGTTTTTTCCTATACATACCTACCTATGATAAAGTTTAATTTATAAATCAGGCACAGTAAGAGATCAACAATAACTAATATTAAAAATGAACACATAACAATATACTATAATAGAAGTTATATAAAAGGCTTTGGGGTCATTACTAAATAAAATAAGGGTTACTTGATCACAAGCACTGTGATGCCTCAACAGTCAATATGATAACCCAGAAAGCTACTAAGAGACTATTGGGCAGGTAGCATATATAGCATGGATACACTGGACAAAGAGATGATTCATGTCCCAGGTGGAAAGAAGCAGGACAGCATGAGATTTTGTCACACTACTCAGAGCAGCGCAAAATTAAAACTTACAAATTATTGTTTCTGGAATTTTCAATTTAGTATTTTTAGACTGTGGTTGACAGTGGGTAACTAAAACCATAGAAAGCAAAGCCATGGATAAGAGGCACTACTGTAGGTAGACTCTTGACAATTTATTCTCCTATAATTTGAGGGAGAGATGGGTACTTATTAATGCTGGCCTATACAGGAATCTAGAATAAACGGATATCTGATTTAACTGTGACAAAAATAAAAAGTACATATTTACTTATTTCAAGATCTATTAAGTTCAGTATTTTAATGTGATCTGTCTTTGCATGAATTTCAAAGATTCTGTTATTGTTTAAGATGCCTGCTTAATCTCTAAAATGGATAAAATTTCCCAAAATGTTCACTGTACAAACCAAAAATCAATATGTTATTTCAATAAAGCCCAAGATAACATCATTGCCCACAGAGATCCATAAAGTGGGAACCAACACAAGGCAAGGGGCAGTGCAGATTTAGCCGTCTGCCTCCTCCCAACTTTCTATTCTCAAATGAGGCATGTTGTGGCCTAGTCACTCCCAGGATAAAGGGTAAGAAAGGAGAAAAGGAAAGAAAGGTCAATTCAGAGCTACAGCATGCAGTGATGCAGGCCATACACTGCAAACCCTGTGGGCAATCTTTATAATCTATGGTGTGACCTTTTTATGTATCTTTCTGTTCATCAACCATCTTCACAAAATATGTAGACTTTGGATTAAATGATATTAAAAAATATGTATTCGCAAAGTGCCTATTAAATAAAAGATAGTAAAGATATGTTAGTTTCTTTTCTTCCTTTTTTTTTTTCTGGGGTGGTGGTTTACTCAGTTGACTCTTATTAAGGTGCAGTTTCCCTAGCGGGTGTTAATTGAGATTTCACTTGGCCTAAGGAATCTGGGCTAAGAAACAGCTGCACTTGTGAATAGCCAGAGTTTATTTGACCATTATCATTATTATATGTTTACAAAATTTTTTACTATTTTATGTGTGTAATGCCTTTAATATGAAGTTTGACTACAACAGTGATTAGCTTCACTAATTAGTTGAACTCATAGAAGAGTATTTGGAGTTAGCTATCAGAGGCTGACATGTAAATTAATGCAAAGTATGTTAAATAGGTCTCTAACTCCAACTGCTTCCCCTTGAAGGAATAATTCACACCACAACAATTGTATGCGCCCCACACTCACTACTCAGAACATCTGCTGACACTTGCATATGGAGACACATTAATGATTACAGAGTCTCAAATGTATAATTTTGGGGTAGAAAGAAAGCAGTTAAGAGGTCTTCCTAGTAACTTTTATATCATAATGTAAAAATAATCCTGTCTTCATAAAGCTAGTCTTTGGTATCTCTATTGTGCAAAGCTATCACTGTGAATGAGGAACTACTCCAGAACAATCCAAACATTGATTAATAACAAAGGAATTGAATAAGATACCCAGGGAAGCTCTCTTAGAAATCAAACTCCCATCATCACCCCCGGAAGCATTTCTGAAACTATTCCTTTGAATACAAATTTTTGTCTTCAAAAGTAACTGACTAAAACCAAATCAAACCAAAACAAACAGTAGAGGAATATGAATCCTGCTTGGGCAGACACTGAGAGGGGATCAGTGCCATAAGACACATTTCCAGCAGCCCCATGGTAAGTGGACTTTCAACAGGACCACCCTTTTCCCATTCAACAAGAACAGTGACATTTAGATTACTTCTTTACCCCAGCAAAAACAAAATAAAACAATCAACAGAGAAAGAACACACATTAAGGCTTTAGTTCCTCAATTAACGCAGGCAAGGCATCTAACTAAATTATATGATGAAAAAAAACGCAAATCTACTTGCTATCTGGCAAAACCAATATGATTTAATGAGAACATGCTCTATGCTTCATAATCTGAAGAGATTATGTTCAATGTGCTATATAACCAACTTTCCTATTCATAGGCAAGCATGTATTTGTTTTTATAAAATAAGGATTATATTCCTTTATAAAATAGTGATTATGTTCCACTTTTTAAGTACCCAAAGAAAGTTATTGCAATTATTTTATAATTCTTTAAAACAATTTCAATGGCTACATAACATTAAATCAAAAGAACAGGTTATAATTTACTTCACAATTTTCTGTAGGACATTTCAATTGCTTCTCATGTACATTTATATTTATTTTATCTGATTACTTGATAAATGTTTGCCTCACCAGACTATAAACCCTTATGTTTGTTTTTGGTCATCATTCACATTTAATAGCAGTACCCAAAATATAGTGAGTAGACTATAGCATCTGGTGAATGAATCTATCTTTTGACCCTTGGCTTAAATCAGCCTCATTGACAAAATATCCCTGATCCCACACACAGCAGTATGTAGTTGTTTCACTGCTCTAACTCACAGCAATTTGTGTCCAGCACCTGGCCATTGCTTGCACTGCTTCAATGGGCTTCATAGAGGTCAGGATCTTTGTGCTCTATGTAAAGTGCAGAGAGTACAACTTGACCTCCCAATGTTCTAGGATGTTTGATGGACTCCATTCTGTTTTGAGCTGCAGGCTAGATCGTTCTGGCCAATTTGAAATACAAGTGCCTATGTAGGTAAGAAAACTCTCAATGGCCCCCTGCCAGACTTGGCTCTTGAGGGAGAGGCTGGGGACACACCTCCAGGCAAATTCTGCCTGTCCTGAGCTGCCCCAAGTGGAGAGAGTTTTCTATGGAGAATACACAATGTAGACAGTTGGTTCTGCCGAGGGCTCTACCACCATTGCTGGTGTTATGGATAGAAACAGGCCACAGGACTGCCTTTGAAGGTTGTGCTACAGGTAGGTGGTAGTCTCCAGATTGAGTGGGAGAATAGCATTCACTTAGTCTGTTCTGCTGGCCTTCCACCCTGACTTTTGATCTTCATGCACTGATTTTCTATGTTAGAGACTGAAATAAAAGTGAGCATGACTGTTTCCTAAATCTCAACTGCTCTGAGATATCAGAGACCCTAGGCTCTACCTCACTGGAAGGAAAGGGCTGCCATTGTTAGTGGGATCAGCTGAAGGCAAGGGCTGGGTAGCCCAGGAGCTGATAGGTAGCCTTTAATTCCTCATACTTTTTACCAGACCTCTATACTGTTTTCCATAGTGGTTGTACCAATTTGCAATCATACACACAGTGGTTCCTTTTCCTTCACATCCTCACCAACACTTGTTTTTTCATTTATTAATGAACGCATCCTGACAGGTATGAGGTGACAGCTCATTGTGGTTTTAATTCGCCTTTCTCTGATGATTAGAGATCTTGAGCATCTTTTCATATGTCTATTGGCCATATTTCCTCTTTGGAAAAATACCTAGTCAGGTCCTCTGCCTATTTTTTAATTGATTTGTTGTTTTTGTTGTTATGTTGTATGAGTTCTTTATGAATTTTGGATATTAACCTCTTATCAAATGTATCATAGGCAAATATCTTCTCCCATTAAGTAGATTGTCTTTTCCTTTTGCTGATGGTTTCCTTTGCTGTGCAAAACTTTTTAGCTAGATGTAGTCCCATTTGTTTATTTTTTCTTTTGATTCTCTTGCCCAAGGAGAAATGTCTGAAGAGAAATTACCCAAGAGATTACAGCCTATGGTTTCTTCAAGAAGTTTTATGGTTTCAGGTCTTATATTTAAGTCTTCAATAATTTTGAGTTTATTCTTGTATATATTATAAGAAGGTGATCCAGTTTTTTTTTTTTTTGAAATGTGTCTGTTCCAACACCATTCGTTGAAAAGATTGTCTTTATTTCATTGCATATTCTTGCTTCTTTTTTCATAGATTAGATGACCATACAGGTGTGAATTTATTTCCAAGCTCTCTATTCTGTTCCATTGATCTATGTATCTGTTTTTATATCATAATCATGCTGTTTTGATTACTATAGCCTTGTCGTATAGTTTGATATCAGCTAGTGTGATACTTCCAACTATGTTCCTCTTTCTCAAGATTACCATAGCTATTCAGGATCTTTTATGGTTCCATATAAATTTTTGAATTATTTGTTCTAGTTCTGTGAAAAATGCCATTGGTATTTTGATAGAGATTGTATTGAGTCTATAGATTGTTTTAGGTAGTATGGCCATTAAAACAATGTTGATTCTTCCTAACCATTAGCATGGTATATGCTTCCATTTTTTTGCATCTCCTTCAATTTTTTTTTTCAATGACATAATTTTCTGAGAACAGGTCTTTTACCTCCTTGATTAATTTGATTAATTTGATTCCTATGTATTTTGTATTTGATGTAATTGTACATGAAATTGTTTTCTTAATTTCTCTTTCTGATAGTTCATTATTGGTGTATAAAAAAGCAACTAATTTCTGAATATTAATTTTGTATCCTGTTACTTTACTGAATTTATTTATCAGTTCTAACAGATTTTTGGTGGAGTTTCAGGGTTCTTTCTACATAGTATCATGTCATCTGCAAACAATAACAGTTTTACTTCTTTCCAATTTGGATGCCTTTTATTTCTCTTTTTTGTCTCATTGCTGTTGCTATATCTTCCAATACTCTGTTGAATAGAAGTAATGGAAATGGACATTATTGTCTTGTTCTTGATGTTAAGGAAAACACATTTAACTTTTTTCCCCATTGAGTAAGATGTTAACTGTATGTTTGTTATATAGGGCCTTTGTTGTTGAGGTATGTTTCCTCTGTTCCCACTTTGTTAGATGTTAGATTATTTTGAATGCTTAATCTATTGATATAATCATATGTTTTTGTCATTCAACTTGTTAATGTGGTGTATCACATTAATTGATTCGCAGATATTAAACCAACCTTGTATCTTAGGAATAAATCCCACTTGATCATGGTATATGATATTCTTAATGCATTACTGAATTTGATTTGTTAATATTTTGTTAAGAATTTTTGCATCAATGTTTATCAAGGATATTGGCCTATAGTTTTTGGTTTTTTGCTTGTTTGTTTGTTTGTTTGTTTGTAATGTCTTTGCTTTTGGCATCAGGGTAATGGTGGCCTTATAAAAAGAGTTAGGGAGCCTTTCCTCCTCTTGAATTTTTTGGAATAGTTTGAGAAGAATAGATGTTAATTGAACTTTGAATATTTGGTAAAATTCACCAATGAAGCCATTCAGTCCAGGGCTTCTGTTTTCTGGAAGTTTTTTGATTACTGATTTGATTTTGTGGCAGTCAGTCTGTTCAGATTTCCGATATCTTCTTGACTCAATCTTGGGAGACTGTACATTTTTAAAAAATGTATTCATTTCTTCCAGATTGTCCAATTTGTTGGCAAATAATTGCTCATAGTATTTTCTTAAAATCTTTGTATTTCTGTAGAGTTTGTAGTTACTTCTCCTCGTTCATTTCTGATTTTATTTATTTGGATCCTCTCTCTTTTTTTTCTTGATGAGTATCATTAAAGATTTGTCAATTTTGTTTAATCTTTCAAAGAACCAGCTCTTGGTTTCATTAATCTTTTGTATTATTTTCCTAGACTTTATTTTGTTTATTTCCACTCTGATCTTTATTATTTCTTTTCTTCTACTCACTTTGGGTTCTGTTTGCTGTTTTTGTTCTAGTCCTTATAAGTGTAAGATAAGATCGCTTATTTGAATTTTTTTTTGTTTCTCGAGATAGGCCTGTATTTCCTTCTTAGGACTTCTTTCATTGTGCCCCACAGATTTTGACTCATTGTGTTTTCATTTTCATTTGTCTCTGGGTATTTTTTATTTCTTCCTTGATCTTATTGTTAACCCATTCATTGTTTAGTAGCATATTTTTTAGCTTCCATGAGTTTGTATATTTTCCAGGTTTTTTTCTTGCCGTTGATTTTATACAATTCTAGTCAGAGAATATGCTTGACATATTTTAATCTTCTTAAATTTATTGAGACTTGTTTTGTGACCTAACATGTGGTCTATCCTGGAAAATGTTTCATGTGCTTCTTTGGGGTGAAACACTCTAAAAATATCAGTTAAGTATAATTGGTCTAGTGTGTCATAAAAGGCTTCTGTTTTCCTTTTGATTTTCAGTTTGGAAGATCTGTCCATTGGTGTCAATGGGGTGTTAAAATCTCCTGCTCTCAGTTTATTCCCGTCAATCTCTCCCTTTTATGTCAGTCAATAATTGCTTTATATATTTAGGTGCTCCTATGTTGAGTGTATATTTGTTTACTAGGATTATGTCCTCTTATAACAATCCCTTTATCATTATGTAATCATTTGTCTCTTATCATAGCCTTTGTTTTTGATTTTATTTTGTCTCATATAAGCATTACTACCCCAATGTTTTCTTTTCATTTTAATTTGCATGAAATATCTTTTTTCATCCCTTTACTTTGTCTGTGTGACCTCCAATCTGAAGTGGGTCTCTTGTAGACAGTATATATATATAGGTTTTCTTTTCTTACCCATTCAATTATCCTATGTCTTTTGATTGGAGCATTTAATCCATTTACATTTAAAGTGATTATTGATAGGTACATAGTTATTGCCATTTTATTATTCATATTTACGAGTTATTCTCCCCCTCCTTTTTACAAAAATCTTTTTAACATTTTTTTTTAAATTCTGGCTTGTTTGTGACAATTTTTTTAGCATTTTCCTGTCTGGGAAGCTCTTTATCTCACTGTCAATTTTAATTGGTAACTTTGCTAGGTTGAGTAGTTTTTATTTTAGGTTCTTGTTTTTTATCATTTTGAATATTTCATGCCAATCCCTTTAGGTCTGCAAAGTTTCTGTTGAAAAATTAGCTGACATTCTTATGAGAATACTCTTGTAAGTAACTAGCTGCCTTCCTCTTGCTGCTTTTAGGATTCTCTGTTGGTCTTTAACCTTTGGCATGTAAATGATGATATGTCTTGGTATGGGTCTGTTTGGATTCCTCTTGTTTGAGACTGTGCTTCCTGGACTTGTATGTCTATTTCTTTCACCATGTTAGGAAAGTTTTCTGTTAACCTATTTCTTCAGATAGGTTCTCAAGCCCTTGTTCTGACTCTTCTCTGGTACCTCTATGGTGAGAATGTTGGTAGGTCTCTTTTTTCAGTTATTTAATTTTTTTCTGTTGCTGTTCTAATTGGGTGTTTCCTGCTACTTTGTCTTCTAACTCACCTATTTGATCCTTTGCATCATCTAATCTTGTTGATTCCTTCTAATGTATTCTTCATTTCAATAACTGTATTCTTCATTGCTGAGAGGGTTTTTTTTTTTTCATGGTTTCTATGTTCTTTTTCCTGCTTACTATCTCTCTGTTGAAGTCCTCACTGAGATCACCTGATTTCTCCCTCAGTTCATTAAACATTTTTATAACCAGTGTTTTGAACTCTATCTCTGGTAAGTTGCTTGCCTCCATTTAATTTAATTTTTTTGAGGGGAGGAGTTATCTCCTGTTGTTTTACTTGAGGCATGTTTCTCTCTTTTCTAATTTTAGTTGCCTCTCTGTGTTTGTTTCTATGTTACATCTCCCAGCCTTGGCCAGGTGGCCTTATGTAGAAGGTATCTTGGGTGCCCAGTGATGAAATCTTCCTGATCACCTACATTGGGGGTTCTGGGTGTGTTCCTTGTGTGGGCTGTGTATGTTCTCCTTGTGTATTTTGTAGTTAAGCCTTGATTTCTGTTAATATATCAGTGGATGAGACTGATTCTCAGGCTGTGGGGATTAACCACATTCACTGGGTATGAATTGCCAGGGCTGACCCCTCAGAATGGTATTCACTCCAGTAGATTTGTGCACCTCTTGGGACCACCTTTTTATGGGACTAGTCAAGTGGTATTCTCTTGTGGTCTGACACCAGCCTACAGGTATGTTGGTTCTGTGTCCCTTTGAGAGGGGTTCCCATACAGACTAAGTTCAGGCACTGCCTTTGATTTTTCAGGGCTACCTGGTAGGGGTCACAAAGTAATCTGCAAATGGTTGCTGCCCATGCTGGATCTGGAGGCTAATGGAAGAGACCATGCTGCAAGCCAAGTTTGGTTACCTCCAGTAGCAGGCCTGGGGTAGATTAATGAAAGGACCAGTATACCTCAAGGCCTGAGGCTAACCACCAGTTGCACATAAGACTCTTCAGCTAAAAAGAGCCTTTTAGTAGTACTTGAGCTCCAGGCCAGGAACTTGCACCTGAGATATTCAAGAAAAACCACCAGGGAGAATTAGAGAGGTATGACATGCCATTCATTACTCACAGGGAAGGGAAGCTTCAGCAGCAGCTGGTTGGAGCTGCAGGAAAAGGCACCCAGCCAAAGGCAAGAAATATTTTTATGCCCACAAGAAGAAGGAGGAGTAATCTCATTGGGGGAGCAGTCTCCTTCTCAGGCAGATGGAAGTAAGATGTGCTACTTGGTTACAGGAGCAGATAATGTCCATGAGAGCAGCAAAAAAACATTCTTATAATCAGGCACTGTGAAAAGCCTTTGTGTACTAGCTGTTTTCTTAATACATGGAAGGGCTGTGTCCTGAATTCACCTCATAGGCAGGGACCCAAGTAGTCACTGTGGGTAAAGTGAGCAGATTTCCCCTGTCCAATGGAGTTTCAGGTTTCATGCCTGTGCTGAATTTGTGGCTTCCTGCAAAAGTCTAAGATTGCAGGAAGACAGCTGCTGCCTGCCTTGGGCCCACAGACATTCAAGATCTGTTCGAGAAATACTGTAGCTCTGCATGGTGCTTGTGGCATGCCACCTAAGTCTTTTCTAGGATTCATGGGCTATGAATGGGTAATGCAAGCTGAAAGTTGTTGTTAGCTTTTTTGTGGCCCAGGGAAAGAACAAGGTGGGGCTGGTTGCCTACAAATTAGCTTGTCACTGGTAATTTGTGGGCTCAGTAGTACAGGGTTTCAGGGAGACATGGGGTGGAACTAGCTGATCTTGTCAAACCAATGCAGATTCAGAATTGTTGCCAGTGCTGAGCCTGTGGCCTCTGGCAAAATTTTCACATCATGTCAAAGCCAGCCACCATTTGCCTTGAGCCCATAGATGCCCAAAATCTGCCAAGAGATTCTGTAGCTCTGGCTGGCATTGGCTCACCATCAAATTTTCTCCCAAAATGCACAGGGCAGACATGGGCTGTGGGAGATGAGAGCTGTTTGCTGTCCAATTTATGGCCCAAGGAAAGCATAGGGTGGGGCCAGCTGCCTGGCAATAGGCTTGCCTGGGTAATTTGCAAGTGCGATGGTGTGGGGAAGGGCATGGTCTTAGAGAAACATGGGATGGAGCAAACCCATCATACTGGGTCAATACAGATTCAAAATTACTGCCAGTGCTGAGTTTGGGGGTCCTGAAAAATTTGCAAATCCCAGTGAGGCCAGCCCACAGACCTTCATTATCTGCCCAAGAGACATTGCAGCTTGGGCTGGCATCCATGGCCCACTGGCAGAAGTCTCCCCTGAAATGTATGGAGCACACAGCCAAAAGCCATTGCCTACCTTTGAATACTGGCCTCCAAAAAGGCTCAGGGTGAGGTCAGCTTCCGGGCAACAAGCCAGCAGCTGGCAATTTGTGGGCTGGATGGAGCAAGGCTCCAGGGAAACAGGGTGGAGAAGGCTGCTCTCACCTGGCCAATGCAACTTCAAAATTAGCCATTTAGGGAAAGAGTTCAACACATGTGTGAGGCTGACTCAGAACATAGCCCCTTCATATACTCAGAAGGCTGATAGCTGTCCAGCCAGCAGCCAAGGAAAGCATAACCCAAAGAGCTTTTAGCAGTACCTTTCACTGATCACATGAATGTTATCTGCTCCTATAACCAAGCAGCATATCTTGCTCCCATCCATCTGAGAAAGTGGCTGCTCCCCCGATGAGATATTCCCTTCGTCTGCTTGTGGGTGCAAAAAATTCTGTTTGCACTTAATCAGGTACAGCCTCATTCTGCAGCTCCAACCAGCCACTGCTGAAGCTTCCCTGCCTCATGACTAATAAATTGCATTTCTCACCCCTCTGGTCCTTCTGGTGTTTTTTTCCAGAATATCCAAACCCAGGTGCAAGTTTCAGGTTTGGTGCTCCTGCATTACAACAGGCAAAATGGCACCTGTCTATAGATTGCCCCAGAGGTGGGTCCAACAAAGGGACAATGGCGACTGTCCTGGTGCCATACTTCTCAGTCTTTTCCTGTATGTCTCTTGCAACTCTTGAGTTGCTGACCCACTCCCCAGAACCCAAGGTAAGTGAGTCTGTGTGTGGGCCCTTTAAGAAGACACTGGGTTTTCAGGTTCCTTACATCTCATCCAGATGGCCAGAATCCCCAGTCAGATTTTGTGGGAATTCCTCTTCCTGGGACTGGACCTATGGGCTGAGGAGCTCCTATGTGGGACTAGGACCACTTGTTCCTTCAGTGGGGCAGTCTCTCCAGCCACGCTCTCCCTCCTGTTGCTCAACTACTATGTGCTTTTTATGGACCAGCCTGTTTTGTGTCTCACCCCTCCTACTCATCTCAATATGGCTTTTTGTTTATATCCTCAGATATATGTATTATGATCATCTAGACTTTAGGTGGTTCTCCAAGTTGATTGTTTTATAGTTTGGTTGTAATTTTAATGTGGTCTTGGGAGGTGGTTAACTTCACTTTTATATAGCCTACCATCTTATCTGTAGGTACCCATCTCAGTATTTTTAAATGTAGAGGTTGCAGCTATAGCTTGAGAAAGCAAGTCTTCTATTTCTTTTTAAGCCAACAATACATTGTGCTCTGTGTCATACTTTTCAGCATGAATAGAGGGCTGGGTGCGGAATGAGTTTTCTCTATTCACACCATACCTCAGAGGAGGAAACCAATTTTATATATAATTTTCTTTATTCTCTAAAAAAACTTATTTAACATTTCTTGATAGGCAGATTTGCTGGTGACCAATTCTCTCATTTAAAAAAAAATCTAAAAAGTGTTTATTTCTCCTTCATTTTGAAGAAAAATTTTGCTGAACACAAAATTCTAGTTTGGTAGAGTTTTTCTTTCTTGCTTGCCTGGTTTCTGAAGAGAAGTCTAAAATAATTGTTTTCCTTGTCCCTCTAAAGATAAGGTATTTTTCCCTCTCTATGCCCTTTTCAAGATTTTCACTTTTTCTTTACTTTTTCTACAGTTGAATATGATATGCATAAGTATCAATTTTTTGGTATTTGTTGAGTTCCTGGATATGCGATTTGGTGTTTATCATTAATTTAGGACAATTTTCAGCTATAATTACTTTAAATACTTCTGTTTCTTTCTCTCTTTTTGCTTCTTTTGGTATTCCTGTTATGTGTATACCTTTTAAAAGTGTGCCACACTTCTTGAACATTCTACTCCATTTCTTTCCCTTTTTTTTCTTTGCTTTTTAATTCGGGGTGTATCTATTGATATATCTTCAAGCTCACTGATTCTTTCCTTGGCATGTTCAGGCTATTAATAAGTCCATCAAAGGCATTTTTTATTTCTGTTACAGTGAGGTTTTTTCCTAGCATTTTTTTTTTTATTCTTAGAGCTTCCATCTCTCTGCTTACATCACTCATCTGTTCTTGCATGTTGTCTACTTTTTTCATTAGAGCCCTTAGCATATTAATTATACATATTAAAATTCCTGGTCTGATAATTACAAAGTTTCCCTCATATCTGAGCCTGGTTTCGATGTTTGCTTTATCTCTTCAAGCTATGTTTTTCCCTTTTTAGCATGCTTTTTAATTTTTGTTGAAAATGGACATATTGTACTAGGTAAAAGGAATGAAGCAAGTATGCTTTTTTTTAGATTATTTTTATTAAATTTATCTATTTTTTTATTTGTTTGTTTGTTTATTTATTTTTTATTCTAATCTCCCCTTCCCCACTTCCACCCCTGATCTACGATGTTGCCATCTTTCCTTAGGAACTGGATCTCTGAAGGCAGGGCATCTCCTCCCATGTACTTGTGGTGCACACCCAGGGCCTGGTACACCCAGGGTGTGGGCAATGGCTCCACTGGGGGTCGAATCCAGGACCTTCTGCATGTAAAGCAGACGTGATAACCACTACTCTATGGAACCACCCCACAAATATGCTTTTAATGTAAGGTTTTATATATCTAGCTATAAATTATATTGTGTTTACTCTTTGATGTGACTGCAGATGTTAGAGGCTAAAAATTTTTACCTGTACTTACTATTTTCTTTCCTATTGTTTCTGGGTTTTATTAGAAACTTCTTAAATAAGATTTGAAGCTTGCAAGTAAAATATCCTGTTATTGTTATTTTTAAAAAAAGTTAACACCAATCCTTCTCAACTCTTCCAAAAAATTTAAGAAGAAGGCACACTTCCAAAATTATTTTATGAGGTCAGCATTACCCTGATACCAAAGCTGGATGAGTAGATTATAAAAAAATTATAGACCAATATTCCCTATGAATACAAATGCAAAATTTCTTAGCAAATTATTAGCAATTTACCAACACATTAAAAGGATCATACATTGTGATTAAGCAGGATGAAAGGATAGTTCAACATATGCAAATCAATAAATGTGACACATCAGACAAAGACAAATACTGTATGCTGTCACTTTTATGTGAAATCTAAAAGAGCCAAACTCATAAAAACAGAGTAAAAAGATGATTGCCAGAGACTGGGGAATGGGAGAATTAAGAAGTTGTTCTTTAATGGTACAAACTTGCAACTAGAAGATGAATAAATTAAAAAAATCTAATATACCATATAGTGGTTATAGTCAATACTGTATTATATATTTCAAAGTTACTAAGAAACTAAATTTTAAATGTTCTCACCACAAAAAATAAATGATAATTATGTGATGTAAAAGAGGCATTAGATAAAACTATGATGATGGTCATATTATAACATATAATATATTATATATTATATCATATTATAGTATTATAATATACAAATGTACCAAATCTACATGTTGCATACCTTATACTTACACAATGTTATACATCAATTATATCTCCAAAAAAGTTGTTAACTTTTAGTTTTTACAGTTTTTTCTTCTTGTGAGAATAGACATGATAACTTCTAAGCTGGTAATCAGGAGTCTTATTTGGATGTTTTTTAAGTTTTTTTTTTAAATCTATTACAAATAACAATGCTACACGTATTCTTGAAAATCTCTTTTGATGCACATGTGCATGCATTTCTATTACCCCAGGAGTGAAATATGCTGAATTTTACATTTAGTATATATTGCCAAACACAATATACTCCCTCCAGCTGTAAATGAGAGTTCTCATTGCTCTGCATCCTCACCAATACTTGGTATTGTCAGTCTTTTTAATTTTAACTATTCTGGAGGATGTGTGGTGGCATCTCAATCAAATTTTAATTTTCATTTACATGGTTATTATTGAAACTGAATACCATCTAAATATTTTACTTCATAAATTACCTGTTTGGGTCTTCTATCTTTCTATTAGATTGTCTTTCACTTATTGATGTGTATGAATTCTTTATATAGTCTGAATGTAAATCCTTTGTCAGTTTTATATGTTGCATATATTTTTTCCCACTCTGGGATTTTCCCTTCACTTTCTAATGATATCATAATAAATAGAAATGCTTAATTTAAATGTCATCCAATTTACCAACCTTTCCTCTATAGCTAGTGCTTTTTGTGATCTGTTTCAGAAATCTTTCTCTCCATCAACATTATAAAAATAATTTATCTTATAAAAGCAATTTTAAAATTCACATTTAAAGTTACTTTCTGTAATTAATTTTCATGGATGATAAAGACAGAGTTCAAAATTTGCTTCTTTACATATGGCTATCTAAATGATCTTGAATGTATTTTCACCAATAATCTACAGCACTTCTTTTGTTATAAGTAATATGTCTACATATGTGTAGATCAGTTTCAGGGCTCTGATCTTTTCTCCTGGTCTAGTTTCTAATTTGTTTCAATATTCCTGTCTTAATTCCTGTAGACTTCTATTGCCTTTTTGTCTATAGAGTAGTTTCATATTTAGTTGTTCTTTATAAATGTCTGGCTTTTATTGGCCCTTTTCATCTTTTATATATTTTATTTTAAAAAAATTTATAAGAATTTGTTTGAGTGAAAACTGACAACAATTTCTAGGAAGTAAGATTTTCAATGTTTCATAGTGAATATAAATTTTAGAACCAAATGGCCAATTTTTATGTTGAAAGCCCTACCTGCTGAGGAAGTGAATAAAAAAGAGGATCAAATGGCAATAAGCAGAAGCATATCCAATGCTCATGGATAGGAAAAAGTTCAAACTACCCAACGCAATATATAGATTCAGTGTAATTCCTATAAAAATATCAATGGCATTTTTCACAGAACTAGAACAAATAATCTGAAAATTAATATGGAATTGCAAAGACTCTGTATAGACATTGCAATCTTGAGAAAGAAGACCAAAGTTGGAGGCATTTTGCTAGCTGATATCAAACTATACCACAAATTGGGGTTATGATAGAAATGAAGACCAAACAGCAAAGAAAGTCACCTGGGATCTAGATGAATACACCATACAACTAGGAAAAAATCTAAGAAATTACCCTGCAACAGCAGGAAGTGTGACAAGGAGAGGATATGAGGCTGCCCGGTCCTGGGCAACAGAGTGGGATAAGGCTGTGGCAGCAGCAGACACCTCTTAGAGGGGCCATGTCTGCAAGAAGAATTTTGAGGGGATGGACCTGCTTGCTCTGAGCATCAATACTGGTTCAGCTGAGCAGGGACTTACAGGAGGACACTGAGTTGTCAGAGTGAGGGCCAAGGTAAAACCCAGTCTGTACAGAAGTGCCAGTGGTATCCACTGTTCCCTATTGAGCCCTCCCCCCACCCAGTCTGCAGACTCAGCACTGCCATCGCGAAGACGTCATCAAACTGAATAACAAGTCACTCTACCCAGAGCATTCCCTGAAACTTTGTTTTCCCAAACTCACAGCCCCACCCAAGGCACATTCAGGTATATGCTCAGCAAGTTAGGTGCCCCTTGCTGAGCAGTTCCTAGACTCACATTGGTGGCAACTGGCCTCAGCTTCTGGTGTGGCTTTTTGAGGCAACTATAAGCATAGCATCTGTGTATTGCTTGCTGAATCTTAATACATGGCCCTGAACAGGCACAGACTGGGGCTAAATTTGGCCTGCAACTGAACCCCTCTCAGGACTGTGCCACTGGATACATATCACATAAAGCCACACTAATGAAACTGGAAGTTTAAGAGCTTTGCTTAATACATAGAAACAGAAACAGAAATGCAGCCAAAATGGGAAGACAAAAAAGCACAAACCATATGAGAGAACAGAACAGAGATCCAAAAATAAGAGAGTCAAGCAATCTACCAGATGCAGAGTTCAAAACACTGGTTATAAAGATGAACTTATGGGAAGTGCAG
The DNA here is from genome assembly GCA_030015415.1 of Cynopterus sphinx. NCBI lineage: Eukaryota > Metazoa > Chordata > Mammalia > Chiroptera > Pteropodidae > Cynopterus > Cynopterus sphinx. The sequence continues at coordinate 48,234,377 of CM057387.1, forward strand.
TGGAATTCAGTGAGAACTTTAACAAAGAGAAAAAAACATAAAAATGGAAATGGAAATTACAAAAAGGAACCAGTCAGAAATGAAGAATATATTATCTGAGATGAGAATTATATTAAATGGAATAAAAAAATGAATAATGAAGAGGATCAAATGACATATAGAGGATGAGGAAGCCAAGGACACTCAATCAGAATGGCAAAAAAAGAGAAGTCAGGACTATAACAATAATATAAGGAGCTATGGGACACTATTAAATGTAAAAATATTTGCATCATCAGGGTATTTGAAGGAAAACAAGATGAAGAGCTATTTGAAGAAATGATGAAAAACTTCTCTAATCTGGTGAAGGAAATAGACATTAAACCCCAGGAAGCCCAGAGAGTTCTAAAAATCAGGAACACAAAGAAGCCCACACTAAGACACATCATACTTAAAATGCCAAAGGTTAAATACAAAGATAAATCTTAAAAGTGGCAAGAGAGCACCCACAAGGAAGCACCCATAAGACTGGCAGCTGATTTCTCAAAAGGAATTATGCAGGACAAAAGGGTTTGACACAAAATACTCAATGTGATGAAAACACAGGATCTACAATCAAGAATACTTTATCCAGAAAAGCTATCATTTAGAGTTGAAGAACAGATAAAGGGCTTTCCAGACAAAAAATCAACTAAAGAAATATATCATCACCAAGCTAGTTGGAGGGACATTTTTAAGAAGAAAAAAAAAACATGTATCAAAAACAGGAATAAAAAATGGTAATGACTACATTTCTACCAACAAGTACTTCATATGGAAAAGAATTAAGTGCTCCAGCCAAATGACAGAGTGGCTGAATGGATAAGAAAAGATCTCTACATATGCTGTCTATAAGAGACACACTTCAGATGAAAAGACACACATAGAATAAAAGGAAGGAGATGAAAAAAAGATATTGCCTTGATGGACCTAGAGGGTATTGCACTGAATGAAATGGGTCAGATAGAGAAAGACAAATATATCATGATTTCACATACATGTGGAATCTAAAGAATAAAATCAACTACAACAACAACAAAAGAAGAAATAAACTCATAGATACAGAGAATATTTAGAGGAATATTATCTGAGGGGGGAGTTGGGGGAGGGAAGCCAAAGTGATTAAGAGGTACAAATAGATAGTTGAAGAATAGTCATGGAGATGTAGAGTGTATCATAGGGAAGATGGTAAATAATGTTTTAATAAAGCTGTAAAGGGGATGAGGGGTGCTAGATTTAGTGAGGTGATCACTTCGCAAGTTATGTGTATCTCTGATCACTGCAGTACAACTGAAACTGGTATATTATTGTATGCCAACTATAATTGACAAAAACCTCATTGAATTGTACAATGTAAATTCAAGCAAGTAATTGTCTATTATATTTTAATAAAGATGAAAAAAACAGACACCTAGATCAATGGAACAGAGAATGGAGGGCCCAGAAATAATCCCATGTCTCGAAGGTCAATTAACTATGACAAAGGAGGCAAAAATATACAATGGGGTAAAGATAGTCTATTCAATAAATGCTGTTGAGAAAACTGGACAGATACATGCAAAAAAAATGAAACTAAATCACCTTCTTTCACCACACACAAGAATCAACTCTAATAGATTAAAGACTTAAATGGAAGACGCAAAACCATAAAACTTCTCAAAAGAACGATAGGTAGTAAACTCTCTTGATATTTTTCTTTGTAATATTTATTTTTTTATTTATTTCCTTGGGTATGGAAAACAGAAGAAAAATTAAACAAATGGGACTATATTAAACTAATAAGTTTAGCCCAGCAAAAAAAAAATAATCAACAAAATGAAAAGACAACCTATTCAATGTGAGAAGATATTTGCCAATGACAAATCCAATAAGATGTTAATATAAAACAATTATAAAAAAACTCATACAACTTAAGATCTAAAGAGCAAATTATCTAATTAAAAATTGGGCAGAAGACCTGAGAGAACATACAGATCGCCCTAGACATATAAAAGATGTTCAACATCACTAAATCATTAGAGAAATGCAAATTAAAACCACAATGAGATATTACCTCATACCTGTCAGAATGACCATCATATTTAAAGTGAAGAAACAAGTGTTAGCAAGGATGTGGAGAAAAGGGAACACTCATTCACTGTTGGTGGGATTGCAAATTGGTGCAGCCACTATGAAAAATAGTATGGAGTTTCTTTAAAAAGTTTAAAATAGAACTACCATATGACCCTAGCAATTCCACTTGTGGTTATTCATCTGAAGAAATTCAAAACACTAATTTGAAAAGACATATGCATCTCTATGTTCATTCTAGCATTATTTATAATATACAAGATATAGAAGTAACCTAAGTACCCATTGATATTTGGATAAATAAGAGGTGATACATACATACATACATACATACATACATACATACATACATACATACACCCACACCGACACACACACAAACAGACATACATACAGTGGAATATTAATCAGTCTTTAAAAGAGAATAAAATCTTGCCACTTGTGACAACATGAATGGACCTAGAGGGTGCTAAGTGAAATAAATCAGACAGAGAAAGACAAAAACCATTGATTTCACTTATATTTGGAATCTAAAGAACCAAGTAAACAAACAAACAAAATGGAAACAGACTCTTAGATTCAAAAAACAAAGTGATAGTTGTCAGATGGGAGGGAGATTGGGAAATGGGCAGAAAAGGTGAAGCGATCAAGAAGTACAAATTGGCAGTTATAAAATAGCCATTGGGATATAAAAAACAGCATAGGTAATATAGTCAATAATATTGTAATAACTATGTATGGTGCCACATAGGTACTAGACTTATCAGGGTGATGACTTTATACAACTGTCTAATGACTATGCTGTACACCTAAAACTAATATAAAATAATATTGATTGTCAATGGTAGTTGAACAATTAAAGAAAATAATTCAACATGAGTTGATTTGATCATGAACTGAAGTATTAAAGCTTAAACTATAAAACTTAGAAGAAAATATAGGAGTAAATCTTTAAAACCTTGCATTAGGCATTACTTAGATATTACACCAAAAATAAAGTATCAAAAAAAAAAAAAGAAAGAAATTGAAATTCACCAAAATCTGAAAGCTTTATACTGCAAATGTTATCATAAAGTGAAAAAAAAACCACAGAAAGGGAGAAAATATTACAATCATATATTAGATAAGACACTTGTATCTAGAATTCATACAACTCCACAATAAAACAAAATAACACAACTCAAAAATAAACCAATTTACCCCAATAAACTTAATTAAAAAATAAATAAAAGTCAAAATAATTGAATAGTCATTTCTCCAAAGAAGATATACGATAAACATAGAAAAAGATGCTCAACAGCACTAATCAGGGAGAAATGCAAATCAAAACCACAGTCAGGTATCACTTCACAACCACTAGAATGGATATAATCAAAAAACATTCAATAACAAGTGTTGTAACATGTGAAGACATTGGAATCTTTGCATACCACTAGTGGTAATAAAATGGTACAACAGTTTTTGGCAATTTCTCAAAAAGTTAAACAGAGAGTTACCATATGACCTAACAATTTTGCTCCTAGGTATATACCCACGAGAGTTAAAAACATATGTCCACACAAAAACTTATACACAGATGTTAATAGTGGAAATAACTGAAATGTCTATCAACTGATTAATAAACAAATATACTATGTGCATACCATGAAATATTATTTGAGTAATGAAGTACTGACACATGTTGCAGTCTGTGTGGACCTTGAAAACATTATGCTAAGTGAAAGAAGCCATTTCCCATGTAATATGATTCCATTTATATGAAATATTGGAATAGGCAAATCTATGGAGACCTAACATACATTAACTGCTATTTAGGACTGAGGCAAGGAGGGAATAATTATGAATGACTGCCAATGAATCTATATTTTCTTTTAAAGAGAACAAAAATAATCTAAAATTAGATTCTGATGATATTTGTACAATTTCGTGAGTACACACACAAAAACATTGAATTTTATGCTTTAAATGGATAAATTGTATTGTACATGAACTATGTCTTGAAAAAACTATTTTTTAAACTTATGAAACATATAGAATCCTGGGATGTTTTAACTCTGAGAATGTTTAGATTATTTTATTTTACAGAAATTTGGAATGTTATTTCTTCATTCAACAAATATTTAGGTATCCCAGTGAATGCTAAGATTTAATGGTGATCAAAAACAGACTCGATATCTGACCTCTGGAGTTTATAGTCAAATAAATAAATGTAAAAGTGAAACTTTAATAAATGTTCCAAAAGTGTGTACACAGAAAAAAATGACAGGAAGATTTGACCCAAGTATGGAGGTTAGATAACTTTTTTCTTAAGTATGACAGATCTGAAGACTGAAGCATTTCACTGAAGACAGGGAAAAATGTCTTTCAGATAGAAGACACAAAACGATGAGGCCCAAGAAAAAGTGTAAAAGGTAGACAGTGGCGCAGAGACAATGAGAAGAAGCATAGGGCAAGCTAAAATGAAGAGAGATGCTTGTTTATGCAACCCCTTAAAGCCTGTGTTACCAATTTTGTGTTCATCTTCAGGGTATTAGGAAATCGTTAAATAGGATGTTAACGCAATGAGATGTCACTTTAAAAAGATCACTCTGCCTTTTAACTCCTTCCTGAGGTCTTTTGCTTCCCAGGGTGTGCACCAGTATTTCCTTAGCTGCTCTTTTACAAAATGTAAATGATATGCCACAAATGAGTACCCAAGTGACACCAGGGACAGCAGCAAAAATTTGTGGTGGAACAAGGTAAACTGCTTTTAATTTCCAAGAGTTTTTTGTTATTTCTTTCTCATAAACATAAATGACCTTTTGAATACTTTGAATATATTATTATACTTAATTATTAAGGCTTTTCTTGCTGGCTATATTAACTGTTTTCTTAGGTATTAATTCTCTTTATTGCATTCCTTTCTTCTTTCCTAATGTGTTTTCTCAACTGTATGGTGATTTTCTCTACTCTCTTTCTGTGTTTTTGAGTATCTTTACTTGTTTGTTTGTGGATACAGCTTGCAGACAATGACTATGGGGAAAAAATTAATATTATTCTAATAGCATTAGAAAAAGTATGTTAGTAGTTTACAGTTAAGAGGAACTTCCCTGCCTCTCCAACTCCAGAAACCACAGGATCTTCTTTATCCTGATAGCAAATGTCACTGTTATGTATTGCTCATTCTGAGCAGACACTGGCCAAACTGCAAGAAAACTACTGACCAATATCTCTCATGAACAAAGATTCAAAAATCCTAAATAAGATACTAGTGAAACAAATATAACAACATATTAAAAAGCTTCATGTTCAAGTGGGATTTATTCTGGAGGCACAGAGATGGTTCAACATACGCAAATCAATTACTATGATACACACCATAAACAAATTAAAAAATAAGGATCATATGAACATATCAATAGATGCAGAAAAAGCCTTTGACCAGATACAGCACCCATTTATGATCAAAACATTTAACAAAATCAGTAGAGAAGGAAAGTATTTTAACATATATGACAAACCCTCAGCCAACATTATACATAATGGCAAAAAACTAAAAACCTTCCCTCTAAGATCAGGAGCAAGGCAAGGCTGTAACTATCATCACTCTTATTCAATATAACATTGGAGGTCCTAGCGAGTGCAATCAGACAAGGGAAAGATATAAAAGACATCCAAATAGGAAACAAAGAAGGCAAACTGTCACTATTTGAGGATGACATGATTCTTTATATAGGAAACTCTAAAGATTCCACAAGAACACTACTAGAAACAATAAACAAATACAATAAAGTATCTGGATACAAAATCAATGGTTAAAAATTCATAGCATTCCTATACTCTAACAACAAAGTGTCAGAAAAAAAGTGGAAAAATTTTTTTCACAATTGCAACAAAAAGAATAAAATATCTAGAAATAAATTTAACAAAACATGTGAAAGAACTATATAATGAAAACTAAAAGAAATCAAAGAAGATACAAAAAAATGGAAAGACATTCCATGTTCTTGAATGGGAAGAATCAACATAATTAAAATGATGATATTATCTAAAGCATTATATAGATTTAATGCAATTTCCATCAAAATCCCATTGGAATTTTTTAAAGAAATATAATAAACAATCAACAGATTTGTATGTAAGTACAAAAGACCCCAAGTTGCCAACACCATCCCAATAAAAAAGAACGAGGCTGAAAGCATCACTCTGCCCAACTTCAAATTATATTACAAAGCAACGATAATCAAAACAGCATTGTATATGCAGCAAAACAGACACATAAACCAGTGGAACAGAATCCAGAAGTAAACCCATATTTATATGGGCAAATAATTTTCAACAAAAGAGCCAAAAACATACAGTAGAGAAAGAAAATCCTCTTCAACAAATGGTGCTGGGAAAACTGGAAAGCCACCTGCAAAAGAATGAAACTAGACTGTTGTCCATCACCACACACCAAAATTAACTGAAGTGGATTAAGGACCTGAATATAAGACCTGAAACAATTAAATGCATCGAAGAAAACATAGGAACTAAACTCAAGGACCTTGGACTTAAAGAAGATTTTATGAATTTGATCTCAAAAGCAAGGGAAGTAAAAGCTAAAATAAATGAATGGGACTACATCAAAATAAAAAGCTTCTACTTAGCAAAATAAATTGTCAACAAGGCAGAGACAACCTTCTGAATGAGAAAATATATTTGCAAGCAACACCTCTGACAAGGGCCTAATATCCAAAATATACAAAGAACTCATACAACTCAATAACAACAACAACAAAAAATGATCCAGTCAGAAAATGGGCAGAGGACTTGAATAGACACTTCTCCCTAGAGGACATACAAGTGGCCAACATATATTTGAAAAGATGCTCAACATCACTAGTTATTGGGGAAATGCAAATCAAAACCACAATAAGATATCATCTCACCCCTGTTAGAATAGCTATAATCAACAAGACAAGTAATAACAAATATTGAAGAGGATGCAGAGAAAATGGAACCCTCATAAGCTGTTGGTGACACTGCAAATTGGTACAGTCATTATGAAAAAAAGTATGAAGGTTCCTCAAAAATCTAAGAATGGATCTACCATACTATCCAGCAATCCCTCTACTGGGTATTTACCCCAAAGATTTCAAAACCTGTATCCAAAAAGATATTTGCACACCTATGTTCATAGCAGCATTATTCACAGTGGCCAGGATATGGAAGCAACAGAAGTGTCCTATGATAGATGATCATAGGCTAAAGGGACTGTGGTACATATATACAATGGAATATTAGTCAGCCATAAGAAGAAATGAAATACTATTATTTGCAACAATGTGGATGGACCTCAAGAGAATCACACTAAGCAAAATAAGCCAGACAGAAAAAGTTAAAAATCACATGATATCACTTATATGTGGGTTATAAACCTAAAATCAACAAATGAACAGGACAAATGAACAGAGACTCATGGACATGGACTATAGACTAGTGGTTACCAGAGGGTAGGGGGTGGGCAAGGAGGGGGTAGGTAGAGAGTTAAAGGGGTCAAATATAGGGGGGTAGGGGAGGGTGAAGTGAGTAAAGTGGTAGCTGAAGGAAATTAGACTTTGGGTGGTAAACACACAATAAAATATACAGATGGCAAATGATAATGTACACCTAAAAATTATATAATTGTATTAACCAATGTTACCTCAATAAGCTTAAGTAAAAATTAATTAAAAAGATAATCACCACAATAAGTCTAGTTAACCTCATGACTTGTTTATGTATAGAAGTTTGTAACGTTTGATCCCTTCACACATTTTCTTACTCCTCACCCCCACCTCTGGCAACTGCCAATCTAGTCTCTGTATCCATTTATTCATTTATGGAAACTGGTTGTATTCATATCTTGGCTATTGTAAATAATGCTGCAATGAACATGTGAGTGAAAATATTATTTTTAGTTAGTGTTTTTTTTCAGATAAATATTCAGAAGTGGAATTGCTATATTATATGGTAGTTCTATTTTTAATTTTTTGAGGTACCGCCATACTGTTTTCTATAGTTGTTGTACCAATTTACATTCCCACCAACATTGCACAAGGGTTCCTTTTTTTCCATATCCTTGACAACACTTATTTCTTGTCTTTTTGATAATAGCCATTCTGACAGATATGAGATGATATCTTATCGTGATCTTCATTTGCATATCCTTAATGATTAGTGAAATTGAGCACTTTTTCATGTACCTTTTAGCCATCTGTATGTATTTTGGGGGAAAAAGTGTCTAGATCCTCTGCCCATTTTTTAATTGGATTGTTTTTTTCCCAATTGAGTTGCGTGAGTTCTTTATATGTTTTGAATATTAAGCTTTATCATACATATGATTTCCTAATATTTTCCCCCAGTCAGTAGGTTGCCTTTTCATTTTATTGGTTTTCTTTGCTGTGTAGAAACATTTTTATTTGATGTAGACCCAGCTGTTTATTTTTGCTTTAGTTGTCTTTGCTTTCGGTGTCATTCTAAATAATCATTGCCAAGACCAATGTAAGGAGATTACCACTTATGTTTTCTTCTAGGAGTTTTATTGTTTTAGGTCTTACGATAAAGTAGTTAATTTACTTTGAGTTAATTTTTTTGAACATCCATATGAATTGCCTGTTTCTCAGGAGTAGCATTGATGAAGATGTCATGCACTATGTCCAGTAAATCAGTATTTCATATATGAACCACCAAATACTAAATTCATCCTATTCATATAAACATAAATATGGTTTCTGAAGAAGAATGTGTATGTTTTCCTTTGTTAAACAAGGTAAACTCTGGCACAACATCTCTCTTTTTTGCTAAATTGTTAAAAAACTGAAATGTTAAATGAGTAGTCAGTCATATGAAGCATCTTTTCTCAGGAGCCTGGTAATATTTATTTTCTCAGTTTCTCTTCAATATGCTTTTATTAATTTGTTCCCTAATCATTTACTTATATGACTAAATTGTGTGACTTATCTCTTTATGACATGTAGTAATTGGTTATGTATTTTGGATTTTAAACTTTTCTGTTATGTATTTTTGTTAATAATTTCTCCAAGTCTATTATTTGTCTCTTAATTTTGAGGCTCAGGAAATTTTTATAAAATCAGAGTTTTCAGTCTTTTTTGTTATTGTTCCTGTATTCTGTGTTTTATTTAAAAAGATCATCCTTAACTCAGTGTGAAAAACGACTTTTTAAATATTTTTTGGAGGTGACATCAGCATCATGGTGGTATAAGACATTCCTTCTTACTATGCCTTTTTTAATAACAAATTAGACATCTATCTATAAGCAAAAGTGCCTCAGTGAGAGCTGTGGGACCTGGTATCATATGCCAAGGGATCTGAGAAGATTCTCACCCACCTGTGAATCCTAAAACAAACACAGGCCTCAGTAAAGGATGCAGATTCAGTGGAGTCAGTGAATCTGCCCCACCTTTTCTCATTGTGATCTGGTTAGAAACCTGGAGAGTACTGACATAGACCAACACCTACACTCAAAAAAGAATTTGTAAAAGTTCAGCCTTCCTTATGGGAGATTATAGCATGTTATCAGAGTAGGAGGGATTAGTTTGGATGAAGCATAGAGGGAGAAACTCGTCCAGAGTAGCCTCTGCAAAGGTGACACTGCAAGGGGCTAACCTGTCTGTCAGTAGGAGTGACCTTTCTCTCACAGGTGGAAAGAGTGAGTTCTGACCTACTCCAGTTGTGTGGGTTGAAGCTGGAGCACCCAGAGTACTAGGGTAGGACCTCCATGAGTGGGGTGAAGGTGGGGAAGATAAAGGAAAAGAAGCAGATTAGAATCTTGAAAGGCATTAAAAAGAAATAGTCTCTGCTGACTGCTTCAGGACTTCAGGAAGTTTTTCCACAAGCATCAAAGATTTCCCATTAGGATACACTACCCAAGGATCTCCCCACCATGTCTGAGTGGACCCCCAAAATCCCAAGTGCTAAACCCACCCCCCACACACACACATTCTGCTGTCAAATTTTTGTGGCAAGAGTGAGATCTGGCAAACACTGTGTGCTCAGAAAATAGGTGAGGCTCTGTGGACCATAGCAACACCTTCTGAAAAACAATAGAGAGGTTTCAAGTAGCCATAACCATTAGCTGTAAGAACCAGAGAAGACATACAAGCTTAAGAATTCTGCCACAAAAGGAAGCAAGAATTGTGAAACAAGTCTACCCATGTATAACCTAGGAAATTCCTGATACAGCAACACCAACAAACAGTAGCCCATCTGAGACAGCCATTAAAGATTTAGGGAGGTATCCGCTATTTCAAATGCCAAAGTAGCAACACAAAACTATAAGGAACATGAAAAACCAAGAAAATGTGTCATCAGAAAAATATATCAATAAATCAACAACCAAACTCAAAGCCACAAAATATTATGAGGTATTAAATGTTATTAGTTTAAAATGCACTGTTTTATCTATAGGCACTTTAATATAAGCCTCATGAAAACCACAAAACAAAAATCTATATTAGATTTATAAAAGATAAAGAGTAGAATGAAAGCATACCACCACAGAAAATCGGTTCAAAAGAGTGAGTAGAAAGATGGGGAAAAAAGAACAAAGGAACTACAAACCACCAAAAAGCAATAAATAACATGGCACTAGTTAATCCTTACATATCAGTAACTACTCTTAATATAAATGGTTTGAATTCATTCACCAGTGAAAAGTCATAGAATGGCTGGATAGTTAAGAAAATAAGACTCAAAGTATGTTGCCTACAAAACAGTCAATTCAGCTTTAAGGACACAAAAGTCTCAGAGTGAAGAGATGAAAAAAAATTCATTTAAATAGAATCCAAAAGGAAGCAGAGGTATCTACATCAACAAAATAGGCTTGAAGTCAAAAATAGTAACAAGAGATAAAGGTCATTCATTACATAATAATAAAAGGGTAAATTCATCAATAAGATGTAACAATCATAAAAATAAATGCACCAAGCATTAGAGCATTTAAACATATTAAGCAAATATAAATCTGAAGGGAGAAATAGACAACAATCCAATAATAATATAGAACTTCAGAAATTAATATGTCATCCAAACAGATAATCAATAAGGAAGAACAAGCATGGACCAAACAAAATATTTCATCTAATAGCAACAGAATATACATTTTTTTCAATTACATATAGACATTCTCTAAAAGATATTATAGGACACAAAATAGGTCTTAGCAAATTTCAGAAGGCTAAAAATCATGCCAATTATCTTTTCTGACCACAATAATATAAGAGTAGAAATTGACAAGAGAAAAGATGAAAGTTTTACAAATATGTGGAAACTAAACATAGTTCTGAATAACCAATGAGTCAAGGAAAAAATCAAAAGGGAACTTTTTTCTTTAAAAAAAAATTATTTATTTTATTTAGTTTCAAGTATACAGTATGTTGGTTAGACATCTATATATTTCATAAAACGATCTCCCCCAATTACTCTCTCCCTACCCTGACCCTCCACCTAGCCAACATATTAATGCTAACTGCATTTCCTATGCCTTGCTCCCTATCCCCGTGACCATCTATCAGCTTCTAATTTTTAGTTCCTTAGCCCTTCTCCCCATTCTTCCAGCTCTCAAGCCGCCCTCCCCTCTGTCTGTGATGAAATTGTTCACTATATTTGATTACTTTGTTCTTTTTATTACTTAAATTCCACATATAAGTGAAATCATGTAGTATTTATCTTTCTCTGACTGATTTAAATACCTTCTAGGTCCATCAAAGCAATATCTTTTTCCATCCCCTTCTTTTCCATATGTAGGGGTCTTATTTTCTTATCCTTTCAGCCACTCTATCTTTTGCTTGAATCACTTAATTATTTTCCATTTAAGGTACTTATTGATAGAAATGTAGTTATTACCATTCTTTATTCCTGTTTTTGATACATGATTTTTTTTCTCAAAGAAATCCCTTCAACATTTCCTGTACTACTGGCTTGGTGGTGATAAATTTTTTTATTTTTGTCTGGAAAGCTCTCTGTCCTTCAACTCTAAATGATAGTTTGACTGGATAAAGTATCCTTGGTTGTAGATCCTGGGTCTTCATCCTGTCGAATATTTTGTGCCAAGCCCTTCTGTCCTGCATAGTTTCTTTTGAGAAATCAGCTTCCAGTCTTATGGGTGTTTTCTTGTAGGTAACTATCGACTTTTCTCTTGCTGCTTTTAATATTCTTTCTTTGTATTTAACCTTTTGCTTTTTAATTATGACATGTCTTGGTGTGAGCCTCTTTGGATCTCTGGGTTTTGGGATTCCTTGAGCTTCCTGGGGTTTTATGTCCATTTATTTCACCAGGTTAAGGAAGTTTTTCATCATTATTTCTTCAAACAGATATTCAACACCTTCTTTTCCTTCAGGTATGCCAATCAGATGGATATTTTAACCCCTAATGATGTGCAATATGCTCCTTAAATTATTTTTATAGTACTTGCATCTTATCTCTTGCTGTTCTGCTTGTGTGTCCTTGGCTTTCTCATCCTCTGATAGGGCATTTGATTCTAGTCTTTATTCACTTTGTTTATTCATTTGTTTATTCCATTTAATATGCTTCTCACCTCAGGTAATGTGTTTTTCATTTCAGACTAGTTCCCTTTTATAATTTCAATTTTTATGTTTTTTATCTCTATGTTGGAGTTCTCCACATTTCCTAAAAGTCCACTAAGCATCTTTATAACCAGTGTTTTGAACATGTATCTGTCAAATTACTTGACTCCATTATATCTGGATCTCTGTTCTGTTCTGTCCTATGGTTTCTACTTCTTTGTCTTCCCATTTTGGCTGCCTTTACATGTCTGCTTCTATATACTAAGCAAAGCTCCTATGTCCTCTGGTCTTATTCATGTGGATTTGTGAAGTAGGTGTCCAGTGGCACAGTTCTGAGAAGGGTTCGGCTGCAGGTCAAATTTAGCCCAACCCCTGCTCCTTTGGGGCTACCTGTTAAGATTTAGCAAGCAATTCACAGACACTGTGCTTATAGATGCCTCAAAAGGCCACACCAAAAACTAAAGCCAGCTGCCACCAATGTGAGTCTAGGTACTGCTCAGCAATGACCTCCTGATTCACTGAGGACACACCTGGTTGTGGCTTTTGTGGGGCCATGAGTTGGGGGAGGTTGGGTTTCAGGGAATGCTCTTGTTACCCAGTTTGATGTTGTCATGGCTATGGTGGAGCTGTGTCTGCACACTGGGAGTGGGGGAAGGCTCAACAGGGAACAGTGGATATCCTTGGCACTTCTATATGAAGTGAATCTTGCCTTGGCCCTCACTCTGACAATGTCTTCCTATAAGTCTGTGGTGCCCCCTGCATGCAGCCAAAATGGCACTGGTACTCAGAGAGAGCAGGTCTGTCACTGTGAAAATCTGCTCTCAGATGTGATTCCTTTAAGATGCATCTGCCACAGCTACTGCTGCTACTGCCTCCATCTTACTCAGCTGCTGGAGACTGGGTAGTCCTGCATTCTCACCCCAACCTACCTTCTGCCAGTGCAGGGTGATTTCCTGGATTTCTCCCTAATTTATGGCTTATTCATCTAGATCCCAGGCATATTTTCCTTGCTGCTGTTCCTTATTTCCATCACAACTTTGATTTTGCCACCAGAGGAATGAACAGAGCCTCTATTATCTATGCCATTTTTTTCTCCAGCCCGAAAGGGAACTTGTTTAAAATCTCAAAACAAATGGAAATGGAAACACAACATACTAAAACCTGTGGGCTGCTCCAAAGCAGTTCTTACAAAATATTTTATAATTATGAACACATATACTCAGAAATTGAAGAGATATCAACTACAAAAATCTAACTTAACACCTTAAAAAAACTTTTAAAAAAGAACAAATTAGGGGGAGAAAAAATAGCATAGATGATAGAGGCTTTGTTCTTTCCTCTTGTGACCAAATCAAAGTGACAGGAACACACAGCAAACCGCCAGTCAAGTCACCTGGAATCAAGATGAACAGAAGCACTACAACTAGGGAGAGAAATAATTAATCAACCTGCAAAGGTAGAAGCGGGTGAAGACTCAAGGCTGCCTGGTCCCAAGTGGCTAAGTGGGACAGATGCTATGACAATGGCAGCCAGCAGCTACAGGTGCTTCTTAAAAAGGCTGTGTGTGTGAGTGGAATTCGCAGTGACAGACCTGCTGGCTATGAGTACCAGCACTGGGTGGGCTGCACAGGGGCATCAGGGACTTACAGAAGACACTGAATTGTCTGAGTGAGGGCTGGAGGTGAGAATCTCTCCCAGACAGAAGTGCTGGTGATATCCATTGTTCCTCTGTTGAGTCTCCCATCCCCACCCAGTGTGCAGACACAGTTCCTCTGTAGCTGAGATGTCATCAAACTGGATAACAGAGGTTGCTCAACCCAGAGGTTTCCCTGAAACTCCACCTTTCCCAACTCACAGCCCCACCCAAACCACATCAGTGAGTCAGGAGGTCCTTGCTGAGTGACACCGAGACACCCTGGTGGCAGCTGGCCTCAGTTTCTGGCATGACCTCTTGTAACAACTATAAGCACAGCATCTGTAGATTGCTTGTTGAATCTTAACAGGTGGCCTCAGAGGGGCACAGGCTGGAGCCAAACTTGGCCTGCAGCTAAACCTCTCTCAAGTCTGTGCCACTGGACACCTATTACCCAAAGCTAATAAGACCGGGAGACTTAGAGCTTTGTTTAGTACATAGAAACAGACACAGAAAGGCAGCCAAAATAGGAATACAAAGAGGCAGAAATCATATGAAAGAAGAGAACATAGCTCAAGAAAAAATGTAGTCAAGCAATCTAACAGATGCAGTGTTCAAAACACTGGTTATAAAGATGCTCAGTGAAATTAAGGGAAGTGTAGATGAAGTCAGTGAGAACTTTAACAAGGAGGTAAAAAAAAAACATAAAAATGGAAATGGAAATTATAAAAGAGAGCCAGTCAGAAATGAATACTTTATCTGAGATGAAGCGTATATTAGAAGGAATCAACAGAGTGGATCAAGAAGACCAAACCATTGATATAGATGATGGGGAAGCCAAGGACACCCAATTAGATTGACAAGAATAAAGTAACCAATAATATATTAATAATTTAAGAAGCCTATAGGACAAAATTAAGGATAACAATAACCACGTCATAGGGATACCTGAAAAGGGAGAACAAAAAGTTAAATATATATTTGAAGAAATAATGATGGAAAACTTTCCTAACCTGGCAAAGGAAATAAGCATACGATTCCAGAAAGCTCAGACAGTTCCCAAAAAGATGAACCCAAAGAGGCCCATACTAAGACACATCACAATCAGAACGCCAAAGGTTAATACAAAGAGAGAATTTTAAAAGCAGCAAGAGAAAAGCAATAAGTTACCCACAAAGGAGCACCCACAAGACTGGAAGCGGATTTCTCAAAAGAAATAATGCAGAACAGAAGGGCTTGGAACAAAATATTCAAAATATTGAAACCCAGGACCTACAACCAAGAATATTTCATCCAGCAAAGCTATCATTTGGAGTGGACAGACAAATAAAGAGCTTCCCAGACAAAAATAAGCTAAAGGAATGCATCAGTATCAAGCAGTATTACAAGAATTCTTGAAAGGATTTCTATAAAAAGAAAAAAAAAACATGTATCAAAAACAAGAATAAAGAATGATAATAACTACATTCCTATTAACAAGTACCTCAAATAGAAAAGAATTAAGTGCTCCAACCAAAAGGTAGAGTGGCTGAAAGGTTAAGGAAACAAGCCCCCTACATATGCTGCCTACAAGAGACTCACTTCAGATTAAGACACAATAAAAGAAAGCAGAAAAGATATTGCCTTGATGGACCTAGAGGGTATTGCACTGAATGAAGTAAGTCAAATAAAGACAAATACTACATGATTTCACATACATGTGGAATCTAAAGAACAAAACAAACTACAACAAAAAAAATGGAAACAAACTCGTAGATACAGAGAATATTTTGAGGACTACTAGATGGCATAGGAGGTTGAGGGAGATGATGAATAAGGGCAAAGAGATTAAGAAGTACAAATAGATAGATACAAAATAGTCATGGAGATATAAAGTGTAGCAGAAGAAAAATAGTTAACAATGTAATATGCTATACAACTGAAACTAATGTATTGTTTGTTGTATGCCAACTATAACAAAAAAAACTCATTGAATTGTACAATGTAAATATAAACAACTAATTATCTATTATACTTCAATAAAGCTGGCGGAAAGATATATAAATTTTATTATATTAATTTAAAAATTAGACTAAATTTTTAAAAATGTGACTAAAAGGAAATTTAGAGCATATATGTCTGTCATCTTTTGGTTCTAAGGTAAAGCCAAAATGAGAATAGATACATAATTCAGTTTATACAATAAGGAAATTGTCCAGGAGTGAACAAGGCACATTTATCAGCAGGATAGTCTTGCTCTGTACAGTCCAAGTGTAGTGAATGAGTAAAGCACTAAATATTTAATTTAGACAGTTCTCTTCTGCCAAATTTTCCCCTTGATTTTGTGCCAGTCCTATTGGTGCTATGCTTTGTTGGGTTAATCCTTGCATAGATGTTCTTTCCTGAAAGTGAAAAAAAAAACTATAAGAGAACAAAATAACAGGAGAAAAGAACTGGAGAAGAGGAAACAAGAATAAAAAGGAAGGGCTTTTTGCACAGATGACCTGTATTTCATTCACCAGATAACATGGATAAAGATATTGCTCATGAAGCAAATATGTTTTAGTTGCATACAGCTTAGAAACCAACATTATTTAATAATTTCAAGAGATTATTAAACTCTAGCTTGAACATTAACATATAAAAAATTGGGACATATTATATAATAATAATTTTTCCTAATGTACTTTAACCTAACCTTGAAACTGTTTGCAAGTAAGAAGCTGAATGAGGCATTCTGTTGGCCAATAAATTTATCGCTGGTATCTTTATAATAAGAAACCATATTTTTCTTCACTGATGAATTGGGATGAAGTCAAACTCATTCAGCTTAACTAAAATTATGCTATTATGCTTTTCATAGAAAAAATAAAGTTTTTATATTTATGAAAGCACATATGTGACCCCCAAAAACTACAAAATTGGCATTATTGACATCATAGAATTATAAACATACTCAATTCAGTTTATAAACTGAGATAAATATTTTTGAAGCCCAAAAGTCTACATATAATTTTCCAGCTACATATCTGTTCTATTTATTACCTAATGATGCAGTATCAAACTTTCTAAGGAAGAATAATGAAGAACATTGTTGTGACATCCTCTCTCCTTTTGGGTTTTAAAATAACTATGTTCTTATGTATTAGTGTCTACCCATGTGCAAAGCACAAGACCCACATAGATTCTTATTTATGGTTAAGCTTCTAGTGTTGTGATATTAAGCAAGCTTTAGCCACCATGCAAGTACAAGAAATCTATTCATCATAAAGTCACAACTTTAAATTCCATTGAGGACTTTAAATAGAAACTAATGAGTATTAAAATTATTGACAATATTTACAATCCAGCTACTTTGCTTTAAGGAATATATACTTGCCCTTCTCACAGAAAATGATATTTTTAAATAGCAAATGTTTTCTCTGTCACTATTCTCCTTGCTATTATTTTGTGATGGCCCAAATAACCTTATGCTCAAGAATATACAATGAGTCAAGTAAAAAGATAATAAGATTTGGTTATCTAAATTCTTTGTCAGTTTGCCTTTCTCAGTTAGAAATTTCTTGAAGTGGTTGAACTAAGGTCACCAGTTGTTTTGGATTGGTGTCAGATGGTTTGAATAGTTCCTGTTTCTTGTAACTGAAATGATACTCTCGAACCCTATTTTCCCTTACATTTCTTGTATATGTGAAATAACACTGCTGTCCTTGCTGTTTTTCAAGCCCGACATTAGCCTGAACTTTTCCCTAACATTCATCACCAAGCCCTTCTGCCTTTCAGTTTTTCACAATAGCATCCAGTTAGCTATTAAAAAATAGAGAAGTGGAGGCTAGATTGGAAGAGAGTTTATAGATATAAACTTTTAAGTCTTCAGAACAGGTAAAAAAAAAATTTTTTTTTTAAAGATGAATCTGAGATAGTTATGCTCCTTAAGGAAAATAAGGAGCAAAAGGCCAAAAAGATTCTTGAGAAAAAAGCACTGTTTTAGAGAAAACAGTATATAGTTCAGAATCATTAAAGTAAGAGAAGAATGATGTTTTAAGGAAAGGCTAATCAACAGAATCACATATGGTCCCAAATTCAATAAATAAATAAGTAACCAAATAAAAAGATTGCTGTAATTATCAAGAAAATCACAAAATTGGGGGGGGAGATCAGCTTCTGTAATATGGTGTGAATATATATCAGAATATGGGGGTCAAAAATAACATGATTAATGGGGAAATTTTGAGACTGACATAAAGAACTCATCCATGGGGAAAAACAGGAGAAATGTCTAGAACCTAGAGAGTGTATAAGTTTAAAGATGCACATGTTATAATATTAACCTTGTTAAACTCTTATTATTTTCAACAACTTGTCTATAGATTTTTTTGGTTTTCTATTAAAACAATTATATCATTATACAAGCTCCCTCTTTTTCCAATATAGGAGAGTCCAAAGGATATTCAGGAACAGAGGAAAAAGTGCTAATATTGTCCAGAAAAGTGGCTGAATAAGTGTATATTTGCCTATCTCCTTTTTTCCAAATACATGGAAATTAACTAAAAGAAGTTAAAACTATATAAATTGAAACTAGGGAATGAGCATAATTACATATTGAAAATATTTGTAAGATATAAGGGAGTTTGGGCCTAGAAAAAGAACTATAAGTTGGCAACTAGTTATTCTAATATTGATTAGAATGTTAATTTTAAAACATAATTGAGAGAGCAGGGCAGCACCACACCACTTTGGAGAAAAAATTAAAGGCTCCCAAAGAAGTGGAAAACACCCAGCATAGGAACCATGAATTTCCTATACACTAAGAATATAAGGAGGGACAGCAGAAAGCAGATTTCTAATCAGCAGCACTTATCAGGATTACTGGCCCTGATCCTAAGGGTTGGGGAAGGGTAAGGCCAGTATTTCAGGGGATATGCCCAAGATTTAGTGAGAAAGTATTTGGAGGCTATTCACAGTTTCTTAGCTCACATGCACTACTTGAAGGGTGAAGAAATCACAAACTGCCAATATTTTATCCCTCCAGCTCAAGTTTTAAGGGTACCATGAATATAGTTCCTAAGTAAACAGGGAGAAAGGAAAATACACATTATTCCTGGATAGCAGTGCAGAATGGAATTTGCTTCCTCTCCTTTCCCTTCTTCCTTTAAGAAATATCTATGAAATGCCTAATTTGTACCAGGCATTGAACTAGGCACTAGCAATCCTCACACAAATCATGTCCTACTGGGAAAAAAAAATGTATATTAAAGTTATACAAGAATACTGAGTAAAATAAAAGTGTAGGGTGCTAAGGAATATCTATAGATGGCCTTAATGTAATCCAGGAGGTTTCAAATGAATAATGAGCACAGAAAATCTAAGTAATCTATTAATTAAGTGCATTGAAAAAAGAAATAGAAGGGAGCATAAAAAAGCCAAAGAATGTTATGCTTTGGAAGAACTACTTCAAAAAAGAGAAGATAAAAATTAGCAAAGAGTTATGTCTTTTGATACGTAAGTCTTCTCTTGTGTTAAGCCTGTAATTGTGTCCTGGGACACACTGTGATCTAACTCTACTTATTGGTCTATATACAATGAAAGTGTTCGAGAGAGTATTAAAGAAAATTTACTTCTTGTTAACTAATTTTCTCAGATAAATTAGTTTCCTATGGCTGCCATAACAAAGTACCACAGACTGTGTGGAATAAACAATAAAAATATATTGTCTCATAGTTCTATAGACTAGAAGTCAAAGATCAAGGTGTCAGCAGGACTGACTCCATCTGAGACTGTGAGGGAAGAATCTATTCCAGGCTTCTCTCCTTGGCTTATAGGTGACCATTTCCTCCCTATGTCTCCAAATTTTTTCTTTTGTAAGGATGCCGGTCATATTGGAATATTGCCCACCCTAATAATTTCATTTTAACCTCACTACCTGTAAAGACCCTATCCCAAAATAAAATCACTCTGAGGTTCTTGGGGTTAGGACTTCAACATATGAATTTCACCCATAAACAATGAGTTAGAAGATCTTTTAAAAAGAGATATGATTTGATCTTTGTCTCTGGTTTCTGGCAGAGAGTTCCTAAAACCTTTGGAGTTGCCAGAGTAATAAGAGTATCTATTGTATGCTCTTGAGATGATTGGGAGCTAAATAGCTTCAGGAAGAAGGCTGGTCACCAGAAATACCAAGATGTGATTAGAGGGTTGGAATTTTTAGCCCTATCCACCAACCTCCAGGAGGAGAGAAAGGCTGGAGACTAAGTTCAATCAGCAATGGCCAATGACTTAATTTTGAAACATAATGAAAACCTCTATAAAATCCTCTAAATGACAATATTCAAGGCGCATTTACATGCTTGGAGAACAGCATGCCCAGAAAGGGACATGGAAGTTCTATAGCCCTCCCCTAACCTGACCTTACACATCTCATCCAATTGGCTATTCCTGAGTTCTCTCCTTTAGAATAAACTGGTAAAAATAAGTGGTTTCCTAGGATCTGTGTGTAATTCTCATGAATTATGGAATATGAGAAAGTGGGTCTGAGGGGACCCTTGGATTTTTTGTCAGCTGGGCGGAATGTGGATGTAGAGTTAACTCAAAACATAGCCCATTCACATACTCAGAAAACTGATAGCTACCTGGCCTGTGGCCACAGGAAGGCAATAAACAAAGAGCTCACAGAAGTGCCTACTCTCTGTGATGTTTTCTGTTGCTCCCTTGGACTTTATCTGCTTGCTCTGCTCAAGAAGGTGGCTGGTTTGCCATTCTCATGGACGTAGTCTGCTTCTGTAACTAAGCAGCACATCTTGCTTCAATCCACCAGAGAAGGTGGCAGCAACCGCAATGAGGTCATTCTGAAAGGGACTTAGTTTTTTCTTCAGGACTTAGCTTTCCTCCAAACCCTCCCTTAGTATAAGTGCTGCCACTTTAAAAATAATGCCTTCAGCCCTCTTAAGCTGCTGCAACCGCTTGCTGACCCTTAGTTGAAAAAGAAAAAAAAAGGACCTGAGGACATATGTCCAGCCCCTACCCAGCCTCACACCACCCTAGATGCAGCTAATTGACCCCTACCCAGCCTTGCACCACCCTAGATAGAACTAATCAGGTAGGGACAAGTCTAGAATTTCTCCTTTTCCCACACTTACTCTATATAACTATGCACTTCCCCAGAGTTCGAAGCTCTCGTTCCAACACTGCTGCATCAGTGACGGTCGAGAGTCCGGACTCGAGTCTGAATAAAGACCCTTTTGTTTTTGCATCGGTGTTGGCTCCTTTGTGGTCTTCTGGGATTTGCAACTCTGGGCACAACAATTCTCTCCACCATCAACACCCACTAAGAGTTAAAATGTTACTTTCTTTTTGGCTAGGTGACTTTTTCTGCAACTCCAGCTGGCTGCTGCTGAAGCTTCCCTGCCTCATGAGTAATAAACAGGCATTTCTCACCCCTCTGGTCCTCCTGGTGTTTTTTCCAGTATATCCAAGCCTACGTGCAAGTTCTAGGCCTGGGGTTTCTGCATTACAGTGGGGATCCTAGGCTCCCATATATAACTGGCATCTAAAGTGAAGGCAGTCTTGTGGGACTGAGTCTTTAACTTGTGGAATCTGATGCTAGCTCTAGGTAGTGTCAGAATTGAATTGAATTGTTGGATACCCACTGGAGTCTGGAGAATTAGAGAATTGGTTGATATTGAAAAAGACACCATTTTTCGGTGTGAGGAGGGAGAAAAAAACCCTCAGCAGGATTAAAAGGAAGGAAGGGCTTCTATGACAAGTAGAGGAGGCTCATGGTGTTAGAGTTTAGAGTACTCCATGCAGTACTCTGTATCCTTTTAAGTGTCCCACTCTGATTAGCAGTCTTGATTTCTCCTAATTCTGCGTCCTAACTTTTATTTACATGACCTGGCTTTAACTGATAGAGTAATTCAGCAGTCCTACATTTCAAATTAAGAGTTTATTTTTTGTTGTTTTCTGAATTTCAGCTTTAATTTTTGGCTTGTATCTGTGTATATCCATTTTTCTTTTCTATTTTTAAATTAAATTTATTGAGGTAACATTGGTTAATAACATTATATTATTTTCAGGTACACAATATTATAATTTGACATCTGTTTATTGCATACTTACCGCCAGAACGCTAGTTTCCTTTTGTTACCATACAAAGACCCACTTTGCCCTGTCCTCACCCCTTTTCACCTCTGGTAACCACTATTCTGTTGTATCTTTGAGTCTCTTTTGTTTGTTTTGTTAGATCATTTATTACTTTTTGTTTTATATCCCACATATGAGTGACAACATATAGTTTTTGTTCCCTTCTGTCTAATATATTTCATTTAGCATAATATTCATGTAGTTTTCAGCTACTTCAACCTCAGGGCTGTAATAAATTAAAAAATTTTATTTTGTTTTTTGTTTCTGTGTGTTTTTAGGAGTCAAAAAAAATAAACAACATTGCACTGAATGTTCTAATAGCACACAAGAAAAATAAATTAAATTAAAAGGATTGAAAAGATTGAAAAGGGTTGAATATGATCTAATTAATAGAATGATATGACCATTTTAACATAAACCACAAAGAATCTATAGATATGATGTTTAAAATAGTCAGAGTTTAACAAGAAGGATAGGTATAAGATAGTTATACAAAAGACAACTGTATTTCTTTATACAAAAAGAGAGTCCAGATATAGAGTCAGATATATGGGGCCTGTAGAACATGATGAGGGTGGAATCTTGAATTGTGAGGAAAAGATTATTCCATAATGGTGTTGAGGCAAATGGTTAGCCATTTGAGAAAAAATGTTTAGATTTGAATTTTATATAAATTGTTTTCAGATATGTTAAAACTTTTTTTCTTAAAGAAGGCCATTTAATCCATTATTTTACCATTATTATTTTACACTTATTCAGAGGTTCCTCTTTACTCTCCTAAGAAAGCATTTAACACATTGGCATTTTATTATTTCCAAGCCCTGAAAAGTTTTGATTCAGTATTTGTAAACTGTCTCTTAATCTACCAATATATAGATTAGTCTCCAAAATTAATGGGATTCAGAAAGAGCATATATCATTCAATTCCAGACAAATAAATGAGCCCATCAGTCATATACTCTTTTTTGTTTAGGTCATCAGCACACATACTGAAAAGCTGGGAAAAAGATGAGAAATGTTAATCTAGGAGACAAGATTATATCTTGAGAATTGCAATGCATTTATTTATTTAAAGACTGACCACTAGGGAGACTGAGAAGTGCAACTGTGTGAGCTCTATACCCAGATCACACTTCTGGCATCCTCACTCTCTTCCACAACCCTTCACAGAACCTTAGTTTTCCTGGCCCATTTTCCCAAACTTTCAAAATACTTCAATGAAAGCTATAAGACAAACCATTAGTTGTCATTCTGATTTAATAAAAAAGTTCATGTCTGATACATTTTCTTTCTTCTTTAGTTGGATATAATTAGTCATCACTTGCCTCAACTTCTGTTGATTGGACCACAGAGGCAAGACCTAGCACTTTAGTCTTAAGAATAGTTTACTCAACATTATAAAGGTATAACTTTATTCCTTATTCAAATAAAAATTTCATAAGTAGTATGTTTAGATCTACTTCTGCACGCATGTAAATCTTTGTTTATTTACTGCCACCATGGGCATTTATACATAAATGTGTATGTACTGTCACGTGCTGCTTAATGACTAGGGTATGCCCTGAGAAACACTTCAATAGAGGCAATTTCATCGTTGTGCAAACATGATACATAAACCTAGATGGTAGAGCCTGGACTATATTGGATAGCAGGAATTCCCCAACCCAGCTAGGAAGTGGGCCACAGAGAAGGACAGTGAGCGGTCAGTGAGCGAGCGAAGCTTCATCTGTATTTGCAGCTGCTCCCCAGTGCTAGGACCAACGTCTCAGCTCCACCTCAGATCATCAGGCATTCAATTCTCATAAGAGCACCAGTCTCTGGTGCCAAAAAAGTTGAGGACTATATAGCTTATTGTTCCTAGACTACCAACATGTACATGTTACTGTACTAAAAATACTGTAGACAATTGTAACATGTAACACAATGGTAAGTATTTCTGTTTTTTAACATATCTAAACATAGAAAATGTACAGTAAAAATATAGTATAAAACAGCAATCCACTGGGGAGTGGCTGCAAACACCGATGAAGCTTCACTTGCTGCTCACCATCTACTGCGCCGCCTGGTTCCTAACAGGCCACAGACTGGTACTAGTTCATAGCCTGGGGATTGGAGACCCCTGTTATAAAACAAAAAATGGTACGCTGTACTGGGCACTCACTGTGAATGGAGCTTGAAGGACTGGAAGTTGCTCTAGGTGAGTCAGTGAGTGAGTGCTGAGTGACTGTGAAGGTCTAGGATATTACCGTACACTGCTATAGATTTTAAAAACACTATATACTTCATCTACACTAAATTTATAAAACAATACAAGATTAAATCAAGCACAGGAGAAAATTATGCAATCAAGAGATGCAGTAAACATTTACGAGGCTGCTGCCAGTGTGACATGGCATACTGTTTTACAACTTTTCTTTTTTAATAACTAGAAAATACACTCCAAAATAATGATAAGAAATATAGTAAATACATAACCCAGTAGCATACTCATTTATTATCATTATCAGTTACTATATACTATACATAACTGTATGTGCTATACTTTGACTGTTAATGTGGCAGATTTGTTTACAGCAGCATCACCAAGACCACTGTCACATTGTTGATTGAAACATCATTATGGGGCACATGATTGTATAAATCTGGCCTATCACTCTCTTCCCAACATTGGCCTGTGTCTTGTGCGTGTGGCTGATTTCAGTGTTCCAAATTGAAAAGTACCCCCAAAAATAATGCCTTTTTCTCTGAAACTTAGATCTTTTTCTCTTATAAGGTGGGTTGAAGTACATCAAGTAAATTTTGATAGTCAACTAGTTTAAAATCTAGGCCTCTCCACTTCTGATAATATCTTTGTAAATATCTCATTAACCACATAGTAATCCATCTGAAATATTATCATTATTTTTGATAAAAGGACCTTGAGGAAAAAATTCAAAATAATGTTAGCCAGCTGTGGCCTTTGTTTCTTTAAAACAGATTATTATCACAATAATAATTTTTGTATTTTTAAATAATTAGTGCTATATAAGCTGATCCAGGCTAAAGGCACATAACTAGAGTGATGGAAAGTTTGCTTTGTGAAGAAAGTTTAAGGGCTATTTACCTCCATGGAGAGAATCTGCAAAAAAAAAAAAAAAAAGAGGAAAAAAATGGGTAGGTGGTCCTCTTCAGATTCATGCTTTCCTCTGGTTCCTTTAAATCCACACAGAATCTAGGCCATGGGTTCTGGTGTCTAGTGTCTTGCCCTAGTTGATTTATTTTATAATTGTCTTGTACTCAAATTCAACTTTAACTAAACTTGATGCTGATCATTATTCTCTTCTGTGACTACCACACCTCACCTCCTCCCTTTCTACCAGTTTCTCCTACCCAGTCTTCACTCGAGAATGTGTGTAACAAACTCTATTCTTAGATACTTAGTCTTGCCTTCTTTCCACAGTTTTTCTATGCTTTAATCCACTCAGGAGCCCAACTAGTTTCTTTAGTAAGATTTGCCCCTTTTTCTCCTGGCACAAAAGACATTTTTCAAGTACCCTGCCTAGGGAGTGTCAGCTTAATACTATAAAGTCTGACAGAGATAAGAGAACCTGAAATCAGGATTTTCCAGGGAACAACATAAACCATAAAACAACTATTATGTTTTCTGGCTTTTTCATATTGGGCACCAGTGATGATGGTCTAGCTATAACAGCAGCTATCATTCATTGGTGCCTATTGCATGTCCATTGAAGACTTTTAAAAAGCTGAAATATAAAATATTACAAGAAACAAACTTAAATATTTTTATAATTTTAAAGTAAAGCAATTTTTTTATAAGCATGCAGGAAACGCAGAAGCCACAAGAAAATTTGACTGCTTAACAATTTAAAATTTCTTCATTGCATAACAAACAAAAATCCTCCATAATGTTAAAAATAAAAGACAATCTGTAAGGTAATATATTATTATAGCTTGTGTGTACCTTTAGTTGTCATTGGGGATTGTTTGAAGGCCAGCTCTAAAATTAACTGTGAATTTGGGCAAATTTTTTGATCTCTCTGAACTCCAATCTTCCTTATATGAAAAACTAGAACAATACCTATACTCCACATGATTGATGTGTAGATTAAATGAGATAATGTGTGTAAAGTAGGTAACAGGGACTGGCATGTAGAAAGCAGTCAATAAATGCAATATTTGACAAAAGCAGTTACTATAAATTAATAAGAAAAACAATGCATGTTTTTAAAAGAACAAAGTCTGTGAATGATAGGCTTGAATAAGTAGAAATGACATTGATTAATAATCATATGAAAAATGTATAACCTACTAAGAAAAACACAAAATTAAAAAATAACAAGACATATGATTTCACCATTATGTAGAAGAAAAAGTTTTCCTTGACCCTCTTAGAGTCCCTGGCTGGGTCAGAAAATTAAACTGTCAAAGACAGATTAACAGGAGAAAAGCATACAAATTTATTTAAATATTATGTGACACGCAAGCCTCATAAAAAAATGAGAATGGAGGGAAACAAAGTCCCAAAGAAATGGTTAAATTTGTTTTCTTTTTTTTTAATGCTGGTTTTAATGAAGAGTAGAAAGTCGTGGGAAGATATGATAGGGCAAAGATTGTAAGTATAGTAAACTGAGGGAAATGTAGCAAGGTCTTTTGTTTCAGATTCTTCCTGGAGTCCCCTTGTTCAGGAGAATAATCTTTTCCTCTGAGTTTCCTGAGTATAGAAAGGGCACCTCTCACAGTGGGGTTTTATGACTGCTTCCATGGAGAAGGGCAGGGTGGAGGTCAAAGTGCCCTGCTTCTGCCATTTTCTCAAACTCCTTCAACTTAAAAAATTCAATATGCCAAGGTGCCATATCTTTGAGTAGTGTATCCTGAACCCCATCAATACCTATCAGCCTGGAAGAGATTTAAAAAAATTGATAATGCCCTAAGCAAGAATGTAGTCAAAAAGAAAAAAAAACACCCTTTTACATTTTAATGGGAACATAAATTGGTATATTTTTAAAGATAATTTATTAATTCTTATTAAATTTAAATGTTCATGCCCTCTTGCCTCTACAGTTTCACTTCCAGGAATTTATCTACTAAAATATTTATTCAAGAAAGTAAAGCATTGTAATAACTATGTATAGTGTCAGAAGGGTACTAGATTAATTGAGGAGATCACTTTGTAAATATATTAATGTCCAATCACTATATACACCTGAAATTAATATAAAATAATATTGAATGTCAATTCTAATTGAAAAATTAAATTAAAATTAAAAAAAGAAAGCAAAACATATAGTATCTATAAGGATAACTACAGACAAAACCAAAATTACAAATAATAAAGAATATCTATAAATTCTATTATGGAAATTCAAGAAATGTACAAAAACAAGTTGTACAATAATTTGTATAGTATGACTCTTTTAGCTAAAAAAATATGGCATATATGTAAATATACTCATAAAAATATCTATCTCTAGAGGTTAAAGTTATACAGTATTTTCTCTTTAGTATCATATTTATGTTTAAAACAAAAAATATTTATAAATTAATAATAATTATATATTAGTGACAATTTATCACTGAAATAAGTCGAGGAGAAGAGGAGGTACTAAAGTATAAGAGGTAGTTTCAGATAAGGAACAGAGATAGGCTCTAAAACCCAAGCAAAATGGAGGCAGACACCAGATTGAAAGTCATTTTAAATACTTAAAAACGAACCTCCAGCCAAGCTTTCTACATGCCAGTATTTAATATTCAAATTAAAATTTTCATATACTCATTGAGAAATGTAATACAAATTACTACTTTAACTCAGAAAAATAAAAGGCTGTACAATCTTTCTATAATGTAGACTGTATCTTAATTCTCAGAAGGAACTTCTCTAGCTCCTTCATCTTACTTGAAATTATCTCATAAGTGTAATAAATTCAAGCATGTTTTGTGCAAATGCTTTGCAACATTATGAAAAGTGCTAGATTGTGTGCATTGTTAGACTAGGCTTGAATATAGTAGCAATAAGCACACAAATTGTTCTAAGAAAAAGTGAGTTTTACTGCTTCATGTCAGTAAAAGTACCTATGTTTATTATAATATTTTGACATAAAGCTCTATATTTTAAAAAAGAACACTATTTTTAAATGCAATTCTTGCAGAATACACTGATTCTTCACACATGTGTGATTACTGCCCAAAGCTGCTATTTAGTTTTGCTCTGAAACAATCTCTCCCTTTATGTATTGTATCTCTAAATTCATCTTACATGGAACTCAGATCATTAACATAATATAAGCCATTCCCGTTTAAATGGCCAATTAAAATATGCTTAATTTCAAAACAAGCATTCAAAGGACTAAATGCATGAAAATGGAACTTGTACAAGAGTTTCATATGTAGACAGACACAAAAGACATCTGTGTAGTAATCCAGGAATCAGATTACTCTACTTGTCATCAGTTTTTTTCAAGGGTAGTGAAGGAACAGATGTAACCATGGTAATGTTTCTTCCAAAAACACAAAATAAACAAAACCCCAAAGCACAGGAACATCAAGGAAACCAAGAGCCCTAGCCTTCAACAGAAAATTCAACATTCCCATGACACAGAGTAGCTAAAAAATTTTTTTTTCCAAAAAAGAAAGAAAAGGGCTACAAAGACATGGCCCTTTGCTTTTATCCCAGGCAAGATGCCTTTTATTCTATAAAGTAAAATGCTTGTCAGCAACTACAGAAATAAAATACGTGCCTAAAATTTTCCTAAGAAGGACCAATTATTCAGTAGTGAGATTTAGCCACTTTCTTTAGATAATTGTGATGTGGTATTTTCATCCTAAAGTAAAGTTGGATATTCTGCATCTACTGGTTGAAATGGGGTGATTCTTTGGGGGACATGAATCTCTCTTGATCTAAACTTAATTGGAAACAACTAAAACTTGGACAAATTCATACAAAGACAATAAACACTCTTTTGCCAAAGAGACTGGAGTATGAACTAACAACACTGAAATTTATTCATCAATTAATTAGTTAATTGAACAAATATTTATCATATTTATCACATAATAAATACTGTCAAGTGCTAGTCAAATAGCTGCCAACAGAAGTAGACGAGAATTCTCATTTTATAGAACTTACATCTAATTTAGTGAGCAAACATTAAATAAAGTAAAAGGGACAATTATATACAGTCTCAAGTGGTAGGAAGGAAACAGGGCTAAGAGGTCTTGGAAGATATGAACTTTAGCTAAGATTTGAAAGCTAGATAATATGAACCATGCACAGATATAAAGGAAGGGGATGTTAGGCAGAGGAACAACACACACAATGGGTTTTGATACAGGAATAAGCTTGGAGAGTTATAAGAAAAAAAAGGGGGGTTGTGCCTGGAGGTAAAAAGTACAAGAGAGAATTTAGGGAGGGCCAGATCATGTATGGCCTTACAGGCCAAAGAAGGAAGCTTGGATTTCATTTTCATGTGATGTATGAGAAAACATTGATGGATTTTTGCTTTACTGATGGGTTAATGTCTTTATACAACACTCTGCTGCTTTGGGGGAAAAGGAATAGGAGCAGAAAGACCAGATGAGACATTTTGGTGGCTCAGAGTAGGGTGGTAGAAATAGAGGTGAAGATAACACAAAATCTTGCAATAGGCACATATTTTATGGTAAAATCAACGAACAGGTACTTAACTTCCTCTCACCTAAACTAATTAACTGTGGGGAAAAGTGTCATCATAGGAGCAGGAATGGGCTAATCTCAGCCCTTATACTTATTTTAAACTGTGGTGTCAACAGACCTACCTGAGAATTAAAAGAAAATTCTCCTCCTGGAGCCAACTTCAAAATTTGTACTAAAAAGTTCATAAAAGGTCATTTCATAAATACTTTTTTAAAAAAAAAAAAGAACACATTTTGATGATTTAGATAAATAAAATTTTGCAAGTTTTTTTTCTTTCTTTTTATTTTTATAACAAAATTGCTTATCTAAAAAAATTGAAAACTGGAATCCAGTATGAGGACAAATGCAAAAAGTCAGATTATAAAAAGTTAACTAAATAATGTGATATGTGAAATTCTAGCCAAGACAGAAAATATGATAGATAAATCTGAAAAAATACACATAAGGGTGTTTTAGGAATGGATAAATAAGCAAAAAATATAAAGAACAGTCTTGGAAAATAGTGAGGTGTAATAAACTATTATAATAAAAAATATTTAATATTCAAAAGAGAAATGCATTGAAGGTCTGAATTTAAAGTGACATAAACTATGAATTCCACCCAAACATCATGGTTTCTGCTCTATAGAGAGGAATATGAAGTCTATGGTCAAGTATGTTTTGTATATAAATGTTTTAAATTATTTCTTGTTCTTGATAAAACTGGTTAAATTAACTAATTTTACTAACTTACAAATATAAAATAAACAAAAGTTTTAGAATACAAAGAAATAACTATCACAACTGAAGTGACAATGTATTTATGACATTAATGATATTTCCATGGATTTTTTCCCTTTGAAAAGCTTGAAGGCAAAGAAAAATACAGTAGATATAATTTGTTGTTTAAAGTATGGATGGATTAAAGAATTGACAGTAATCTAAGAAAAAATACTGTCTAAATTTTAAGTCAATAGCCAAATTTAAATAGAATTTGAACTAATTAAAAAAGAAATTTGCAACCCTATGTTTATTGTAGCATTATTTACAATAACCAAGATATGGAAGCAACCTAATAGTCCATCGATAAACAAATGGATAAAGAAGAGGTGGTACATATATGCAATGGAATATTAATCAGCCATTGAAAAGAGTGAAATCTTGCCATTTGCAACAACATGGATGAAACTAGAGGGTATTATGCTAAGTGAAATCATTCAGACAGAGAAAGACAAATACCATATAATTTCACTCATATGTGGAATCTAAAAACCAAAATAAACAAACAAAACAAAAACAAACTAATAGGTACAGAGAATGTTTGATGATTGCCAGATGGAGTTAAGAAGATAGGTGAAAAATGGGTGAAAAAGATGTGCAAATTGCCAGTTATAAAAACAGTAACAGGGATGTAAAGTAGAGCTTAGGGAATATAGTCAATAATATTATAATAACTGTATATGGTATCAGACAGGTACTAGACCTATCAGGGTGATCAGTTCATGAGTTACATAAATGTCTAATCACTATTTTGAACACTTGAAACTAAGTAATATTGTGTGTCAAATATAATTGAAAGTGGAGGAGCAAAGATATCTATTCTGACCACTTCTATTCAACATTGTACTAGAGGTTCTAACCAGGGCAATTAAACAAGAAAAATAAAAATAAAATGTGTCCAGGTTGAAAAGGAAAAAAGTAAAATTATATTTGTAGATAACATAATCTAGTATATAGAAAATCCTAAGGAATCCATAAGAAAATGATTAGTTCTCATAAGCAAGTTCAGCAAGATTGGAGGATACAAGATCAATATATAAAAATCAATTGTATTTCTATACACTAGCAAAAAACAATCCAAAAATGAAATTAAGAAATTATTGTATTTACAGCAGCATCAAAAAGAATAAAATACATTGGGAAAATTTTTACAAACAAAAAGTAGAAGATTTTTTGAACACTTAAAACTACAAAACATCATTGAAGACCTAATGATAAATCTAAATTAAAAAAAAAAACATAATAAATGAAAAGATGTTTGGTTTCATGAGTTAAGCAACCTAACATTGTTAAGATGGTAACAGTGCCCAAAATGATCTACAGATTCAATGCAATCACTATCTAGATTTCAGGTGGTGAGAACATGATAGAGTATACAAACATCATATTATAAAGTTATACACCTGAGATCTATATAATCTTATTAACCAATGCTATCCCAATAATTTTTTTTAAATTCTCTGGCTTCCCTGAAAAAATTAATACACTGACCCTAGAATTCATACAGAAATGCAAGGGGCTGAAAATAGCCAAAACAATGTTGAAAAGAAGTACAAAGTTGAAGGACTAACACATCATAGTTTCAAAAATTGCTACAAACCTTCAGTAATCAAGACTGTGATACTGCCATAAGGATAGACATACAGATCAATGAAATGGAATTGAGAGTCCAGAAATAAACCGATACAATATGGTCAACTGATTTCTGACAAGAGTGTCAAGTCAAGTCAGTAGGAGAAAGAATAATATATTAAATAAGTGGTGCTGGAAAAACTAGATATTTACATATAAAAGAATAAAGTTGGAGCCTATATTACAACAAATACAAAAAATTAACTCAAAATAGATCAAAGATTTAAATGTAATAGCTAAAATTTAAATATTTATAACTATGTATTTTACGAGTTTTATAACTCCTAGAATAAAATATAGAAAATTTTTTTTTAAGTTTATTGGGATAACATTAGTTAATACAATTATATAAATTTCAGGTGCACATTATCATTTGACATCTGTATATTCTATTGTGTTTACCACCCAAAGTCTAGTTTCATTCAGCTACCATATATTTGATTCTCTTTACCCACTTTACTCTCCCGAAAACCCTATATTTGACCCCCTTTCCCCAATCTATCTACCCCTCCTCCACCACTCCACTAGTAACCAGAAGTCTATAGTCCTCTGATAACCGCTAGCCTATAGTCCATGTCCATGAGTCTGTTTGTTTGTCCTGTTCATTTGTTGATTTTAGGTTTCTATCACACATATAAGTGATATCATGTGATTTTCAACTTTTTCTGTCTGACCAATTTCACTTAGCATGATTCTCTTGAGATCTATCCACGTTGTCACAAATGGCAGTATTTCATCTCTTCTTACGGCTGGGTAATATTCCATCGTACATGTGTACCATAGCTTCTTTAGCCAATCATATATCATAGGACACTTCTGTTGCTTCCATGTCCTGGCCACTGTGAATAATGCTGCTATGAACATTAGTGCGCAAATATTTGGGGGGGGTATGGTTTTCAAGTCTTTGGGGTAAATACCCAGCAGAGGGATTGCTGGATCATGTAGTAAATCAATTTTTTTTTTTTTTGAGGAAGCTCATTAGTTTTCCAGAGTGGCTGTACCAATTCGCAGTCCCACCAGAAGTGAATGAGGGTTCATTTTTCTCTGCATCCTCTACAACATTTGTTATTACTTGTCCTGTTGATTATAGTTATTCTAACAGATGTGAGATGGTATCTCATTGTGGTTTTGATTTGCATTTCCCTAACAGCTAGCCATGTTGAGTATCTTTTCATATGTCTGTTGGCCATTTGTATGTCCTCTAGGGTGAAGTGTCTACTCAGGTACTCTGGCCATTTTTTAATTGGATCATTTGTCTTTTGTTGTTGTTGTTATTGAGTTATATGAGTTCTTTGAATATTTCAGTTAATAAGCCCTCATTAGAGGCGTTCTTTCAAATATATTTTCCCATCTGGATGGTTGTCTTTTTATTTTGTTGATGAATTTTTTTTGCTGAGCAGGAGTTTTTTAGTTCTGCGTATTTCCATTCATTTATATTTGCTTTTACTTCCTTTGCCTTTGAGGTAAATTCATAAAATTATCTTTAAATACAAGGTCCTTGAGTTTAGTTCCTATGGCTTTTTAATGCATTTTATTGTTTCAGGTCTTATATTCAGGTCCGTAATCCATTTGAGTTAATTTTGGTGTGTGGAGATAGACAACAGTCTAGTTTTATTCGTTTGCAGGTGACTTTCCAGTTTTCCTGGCACCATTTACTGAAGAGGTTTTCCTTTCTCCACTGTGTTTTTGGCTCTTTTGTCGAAAATTATTTGCCCATATAAACATGAGTTTACTTCCGGACTCTCGATTCTGTTCCACTGGTTCGTGTTTTCTGCTAATACAATGTTGTTTTGATGACAGTTGCTTTGTAGTATAATTTAAAATAGGGCAAAATAATGCCTCCAGTCTCATTTTTTTTCTCAGGATGGCTTTGGCAATTCGGGGTCTTTTGTGCTTCCATACAAATCTAATGTTTTTTTGTTCTATTTCTTTAAGAAATGCCAATGGGATTTTGATGGAAATTACATTAAATCTGTATAATGCTTTAGGTAATATGGTCATTTTAACTATGTTGATTCTTCCAATTCAAGAACATGGAATATCTTTCCATTTCTTTGTATCTTCTTCAATTTCTTTTAATAGGGTCTTATTGTTTTCATTATATTGGTCCTTCACTTGTTTCATTAGATTTATTAATAGATGTTTTATTCTTTTTGTTGCAATTGCAAAAGGAATTATTTTTTCCACTTTTTTTCTGATACTTTGTTGTTAGGGTATAGGAACACTATGGATTTTTGACCATTGATTTTGTATCCAGATACTTTACTGTATTTGCTTATTGTTTCTAGTAGTGTTCTTGTGGAGTCTTTAGAGTTTTCTGTATAGAGAATCATGTCATCTGCAAATAGTGACAGTTTGTCTTCTTTGTTTTCTATTTGGATGCCTTTTATATCTTTCCCTTATCTGATTACACTCGCTAGGACCTCCAATGTTATATTGAATAAGAGTGGTGAAAGTGGACAGCCTTGCCTTGTTCCTGATCTTAGAGGGAAGGTTTTTAGTTTCTCATCATTAAGTATAGTGTTGGCTGAGGGTGTGTCATAGATGGCCTTTATTATGCTAAGATACTTTTTTTTTAATTCTGATTTTGTTAAGTGTTTATACCATAAATGGATACTTTATCTTGTTGAAAGCTTTAACTGCATCTATTGATATGTACATATGATTCTTATTTTTTAATTGGTTTATGTGGTATATCACATATTTTAATTTGTTTATGTCGAACCATCCCTGTGCTTCTGAGATAAAGCCCACTTGATCATGGGGCATAACCTTTTTAATATTTTGCCATATTTGGTTCGCTAGTATCTTATTTGGAATTTTTGCATCTGTGTTATGAGAGAAATTGGTCTGTAGTTTGTGTGTGTGTTATCCTTACTAGGTTTGGGTATCAGATTAATATTGGCCTCATAAAATGAGTTGGAAAATATTGCCTCTTCTTCGACTTTGTGGAAGGATTTGAGAAAAATATGTGTTAAATCTTCTTTGAATGTTAGGTAGAATTTACTGATGAAACCATCTGGTCCTGGACTTTTACTTTGGGGTAGGTTTTTGAAGATTTAGATTTTCCAAATCTTCTTAATTCAGTCTAGGAAGGTTGTATTTTTCAAAGTACTGGTCCATTTCTTCTAGATTATTAAATCTGGTGTTATATACTTTTTCATAGTATTCTTGTATGATCCTTTGTATTTCTGTGATATCAGTCATAATGTCCTCTTTCATCCCTGATTTTGTTGATCTGCATCCTTTCTCTTTTTTATTTAGTGAGCCTAGCTAGGGGTTTGTCAATTTTATTAACCTTTTCAAAAAAAATAGCTGTTAATTGCATTTATTTTTTATATTCTTTCGTTTTCAAATTCATTTATTTCTGTTCTAATTTTGATTATTTATTTCTTTCTCCTGACTTTAGGTTTCATTTATTCTTCCTTTTCTATTTTTTTAAGATGAAGCGTTAGGTTATTTATTTGGGCTCATTCTTATTTTTGGAGGTAGGCCTGTAATGATATTAAATTTTCTCTTATAACCAACCACTTTCGCCATGTCCCAAAAGTTTGATATGTTGTACATCATTATCATTTGTTTCTATGTATCTTTTGATCTCTTTTTATTTCTTCTCTGACCCAGTTATTCTTCAGTAGCATGTTGTTTAATCTCCATGTATTTATGGTTCTTTCTGATTTCTTTCGGCAGTTGATCTCTGGTTTCAAATCATTATGATCAGAGAATATGGTTGGTATGATTTCAACCCTCTTATATTTGTTGAGGCTATTTTTATGTCCCAGCATGTGGTCAATCCTTGAGAATGTTCTCTGTGCACTAGAGAAAAAATGTCTAAGCAGCTGTTTTGGGATGAAAGGCTCTGTAAATGTCAATTATGTCCAGTTGGACTAGAGTATCATTTAAGGATGTTATTTCCTTATTAATTTTCTGTTTAGATGTTCTGTCCATATCTGACAGTGGGATATTTAGGTCCCCTACTACAATGATGTTTTGGTCTGTTTCTCCCTTTAGTTCTGTTAGTAACTGCTTTACATATTTTAGGGCTCCCTGACTGGGATCATAGATATTAATAAGTATTATTTCTTCTTGGTGCACGGTTCCCTTTATCATTATGAAGTGTCCATCAGTATCTTTCTTTACCTTTTTTATTTTGAAGTCTATTTCATCTGATATTAGTACTGCCACTCCTGCTTTTTTATAAATGCCATTTGCTTGAAATATCATTTTCTTCCCTTTCACGTTGAGTAGAGGCAGCATATGGTTGGGTTTTGTTTTTTGATCCATTCTGCAACTCTGTGCCTCTTTATGGTGAGTTTAGTTCATTTATATTTAAGGTGATTATTGAAATATGAGGTCTTCTGAGAGACATTTTATCTTTTGCTTTCTGGTAGCTTGGTATTTCCATTGCTTCCTTGCCCATGTGTTTCTGTTTTCTTTATTTTGGTGGGCTTTTGTGAGTTTTCCTTCTGGTCCTTCTTGTTTTACGTTATATACTTCAGTTCTGAATCTTTGGTGTGTGGGTACCATTACAAATATGTTAAGCACACACACACACACACACACACACACACACACACACACACACACAGAGTCATACATTTTTCTTCAGCATGTGCCTTATCTTTATTCCCTTTTGTGAATCTGAATCTTTGAACCCTTCCCTTTTTAGTCATTGTAGTCTCAATTTGCCCCTATATATGCTGAATATTCATTACTATCTTGTTTAAACAATTCACTTCTTATTATTTAAGCTATAATGCCCTGCTCTTAATAAGGGTTGCACTCCTCTGCTTCTATTTGCCTGATAATCACTTTACTCCTAATTATTTTTGTTGTGGTGGTTATTATTTTGTGTTAGGTGAGCTGACCCCTTTCAGTATTTCCTGTAGTATAGGCCTTGTAGTGGAGAATTCCCTCAATTTTTGGATGTCTAGAAAGGTCTTGATTTCTCCTTCATATCCAAAGTAGAGCTTAGCTGGATACATTGTTCTAGGCTGGTAGTTCCTTTCACTTACTAGTTTAAATATTTGATTTCATTTCTTTCTGGCTTGTAAGGTCTGTGTTGAGAAGTCCAATGATAGATAATCTAATGGGTTTTCCTTTATACGCCATATTTTTTTTTCTCTCTGGCTTCCTTGAGAATTATATCTTTGTCATTGATTTTCGATAACTTTAATATAATTTGTCTTGGTGAAGGTCCTTTTGGGTTGAGACAATTCAGTGTTCTATTGATTTTAATTCCATGCTCCAGTTCTTTCCTTAGATTTGGGAAATTCTCATTAACTATTTGTCTGAAAATGCTTTCTAGTCCATGCTCCTTTTCCTAGATTTCAAGAATGCCCATTATTCTTATGTTTCCTCTCCTGATGGTATCAGCTAGTTCTTATATTTCACTTTCATTATTTTTCATTCTTCATTTTCTCTCTTCTTCCTTCTGATTTATTTCTATATTTGTCTTCAATATCACTGATCCTTGCCTCCATTTGGTCAACTCTATTTACCAAGCTTGCTATTTCATTTTTCAACTCTTGCAATGTGTTCACATCTCCAGAAGTTCTATTTGGTTCTTTTTGAGTGTTTCAGTCTCCTTGCTCTGCTCATCTAGTTGTTTTTTCAATACCTGAAATTGTTGATTTGTTTTGGATCTCATTGAGTTTTTTCAGAAGTACCATCCTGAATTCTCTGTCATTTAAGTTGCATATTTCTATGTTTGTATGCTTATTTTCTGGAGATTTTTCTCTTTCCTTCTAAGATGCCTTGTCACCTTGGTTATTCTCGGTGTTCAATGGACTATTTATCCACCGGGGCAGTAATGAAAGTGTATTCTGCTGTTTTTCCAGATAAAAAGATTTATTATATAAAAGTCTCTCTTTAGTCTGTTACAAAGAAGGTGCTTTTATTTTGGTTTCTTTTGGTGTCTAAGCCTCTTGGGTTCCTGCTTTATATAAAGTCTTAATAATGCTTTTTAAATTTTCTTGTAGATATTTAATCATGCTCACTACCCTCAGTTTCAGTCCCTGTCAAAATCAATGACAATCTCTGCAGCATTTGCTTAGATTCCCCTCAGGCTCCACAGGGATGGTCTCAGAGGAATGGGGGAGGAGCCATCCAGGATGAGGGTGTGGGGCTGTGGCTCAGCTTCAGTTTTGCAACCATGGCCAGCAAAGATCAGCTGTTGTTCTTCTGCAGTCCTGCTTCCCTGCCTTCTTCCCTGATGACTGGGCCCTGCAGCCAGCTGGTCACAGAGGTCCTACACTACAGCTTTCTCAGTCAGGAATGTTCAGGGAACTTACTGTTCAAACTTACCACCCTTCTCCCCTCCCCATCTTCCTGCAGGGACTTCCAGCGGTGACTGCCATAGGCAGCTTCTTTATTGCTTCTAGTCCACCACCTACAGGCTGGGTTCTGACCTATAGTAGCTCTTATTCTCAGATCCCACGCTAAGAAGTGTGGGTGTGCAGTTTGGGTGTTTTTGTTGAGTTTTAGATGTTCTACCTATTGTCTCAAGGGGAGACATCTGGGGACATCTCTCACTTCACCATGTTACCGAAGATCTAGAAAAGAAAATAAATTTTTATGACCTTGGTTTAGGTAATGGTTTCTTAAATATGATGCTGAAAGTACAGGCAACCAAAGGAAACTTTTGTGTATCACAGTACACTATCAAGACAGTGGAAAGACAACCCATAAAATAGGAGAAAGTATTCATAAAGCACACATCTGATAAAAAGGTTAATATCCAAAACATAAAGAACTCCTACAACTCAGCAGCAACAACAAAAAAAACAAACAACCCAATTCTAAAATGGGCAAAGGACTTGAATAGACATTTCTCCAAAGAAGATATACAATGGCCAACGAGCACATGAAAAGATGATCAATATACACTACCCATTAGAAATATGTATATCAAAACCACAATGAGATACCACTTCACACCTAAAATGATGTCTATTATCAATAAAAGGGAAAATAACAAGTATTTTGAGGATGTGGACAAGTTGGAACCTTCTCATATTGCTGTAGGGAGGTAAAGTGGACCACTGTAAGAACAAATTTGGTAGCTCTTTAAAAAGCTAAGCATATAACTGCCATAGGATGCAGCAATCTTATTTCCAGGTATATACCCAAATTGCTTTTACTGACAACACTTCTAACCCCAAATACATGGTGTTGTTTCCAACATCACTCCTTCAGCTCTCCAATGCTAACTGGGTATCACACAATTCATTTAAATTCTGAACTGTCTTTCTGGAATTAACATCAGATTACACTGCTTAAAGTTTCAGACCCACAAGAGTACTGCTATTTCATATGGCAGTCACAAGTTCCAGATTATCACTAGTACTGACTGACTGGCTATAAATTCAAGGGGGTCCCACAACCCCCTCCTCGGGTTCTATTGTTTGCTAGAATGACTCACAGAACCCCATCTTCACTTTATTTACTATTACTAGTTCATTATAAAAGGTACAGCTAAGGAACAGCCTAATGAAAAAGATGCATAAGCAAGTTATAGGAGGAGGTGTACAGAGCTTCCATGCCCTGAGTGCATCACCCTCCCAGCACATGGATGTATTCATCAGTTAGGAAGCTCTCCAAACTCCTCTGTTTGGGGTTATTTTTA
Source organism: Cynopterus sphinx (assembly GCA_030015415.1). Taxonomy (NCBI): domain Eukaryota; kingdom Metazoa; phylum Chordata; class Mammalia; order Chiroptera; family Pteropodidae; genus Cynopterus; species Cynopterus sphinx. The sequence goes on from CM057387.1 coordinate 48,274,447, forward strand.
TGGAGGTTTCATTATATAAACACAACTGATTAGATTATTGGCCATTAGTGATTAACTCGATCTCTAAACCCTCTCCTTTCTCTGGAGGTTGAAGAGCAGAACTGAGAGTTCCAACCCTCAAATTATGGCTGGGTCTTTCTAGTGACCAGCCCCAATCCTGCAGTTTTCTAGAGACTTCCAGTCACCAGTCATCTCATTACATACAGAGACACTTTTATCACTCAGGAGATTTCAAGGGTTTTAGGAGCTTGTGTGCTAGAAACTGAAGATAAAGACCAAATATTTATTTTTTTTTATATATCGCAATATACAAATTATTAAAAGCAGACACTCAAGTAAATACTTGTACACCAATACTCATAGCAATATTATTTACAATTGTCAAAATGTGGGAACAACTCAAGTGTCCATTAATAGATGCATAAACAAAATGTATAGACATACAATAGAATATTACTCCATATTAAAAAGGAATAAAATTCTGAAGTTACAATATTAATAAACCTGAAAGACATGTGCTAAATAAAATAAGCCAGATACCAAAGAATAAATATTGTATGATCTCACTTACATGAGGTAGTTAGAATAGGCAAATTTATAGAGACAGAAAGTAAAATAGTGGTTTTCAGGAGCTAGGAAAAAGGGGAAGTTGGGAGTTATTCTTTAGTTGATATGGAGTTTCTGTTTGCAGTGATGAAAAATTTCTGGAAATGGATAGTGGTGATGGTTGTACAACATTGTGAATGGTCAAAATGCCATTTAATTATACATTTAACATGGTTAAAATAGTAAATTTGCATTACATGTATTTTACCAATATTAAAACAAAAATTTTTTAATGTGCAAATGATTAGAACAGACATTTCTCCAAAGATATACAGATGGCTGATAAGCTCTTAAAAAGATGCTCAACATCATTAGCCTTCAGGAAAATGCAAAACAAAATCTTCAGATACCACTTCACACCCACTAGGATAACTATGATCCAAAACACATACAATAACAAGCGTTGGCAAGAATGTGAAAATGTTGTGACCCTCATACACTGCTGGTAGAAATATAAAATAGTCCAGCCACCTTGGAAACAATCTGGCAGTTCCTCAAAATATTAAACACAGAGTTACTATGTGATTTGGTAATTCCATTCCTAGGTACCCAAGAGAAACATATGTCCACACAGATCTTTTACATCAGTGCTCATGGCAGCATTATTCATAATAGCCAAAAAGTGGAAACAATTCAAATATCATTAACTGATGAATGGATGAACTGAATGTAGTATATTCATACAAGAAGTATTATTCAGCAATAAAAGGAAATAAAGTACTGATATATGCTACAACATAGATGAACCTCAAAAACATTATGCTAAGTAATAGAAGCCAGTCAAAAAGGATCACATATTGAAATATTCCATTTATACAAAATGTGTAGAATAGATAAATCTATGAAGACAGAAAGTATAGCAGTGGCTACATGAGGTTTGCAAGGGGACTAGGGGCAAATGGGGAGTGATTGTTAATTAATCCAGGGTTTCCTTTTGGTGTCATAAAATGTGCTAAATGGATTGTGGCAGTGGTCACACAACTCTGTAGATATACTAAAATCCATTGAATTATACTATTGAAATGAGTAAATTGTACAGTATATAAATAATATCCCAATAAAGCTATCACCAAAATTTATTTTAAATCTTTCAATAAAAATTTGAACACTGCTTCTGATAAGTAAATGACTTTATTTGGCTAGAAAAGAACTAATAATAAAAGTGGAGGCAGTAATTAAAATTCTAGTTTTCTTACTTTTGAAAGTTATATGCCTTCTATAAAATAAAGCATATATTCTATGTTTTAACATTATTACTTTTCCTAATTGTTAGACTTGACCTAAAACTAAAATTTGATATCTACTTAATAGCTATAAGTAATTTAAAAAATAACCAGGTTGAGTTTATCCAGTAAATACAAGAAATATTAGAAAAATCTATAAATTTAATTAATCAAAATAATAGATGGAAAGAGAAAAATTATGACTATTCCAATAGATGCAGAAAAAGCATTTCATTAAATTCATAATAAAAGGTCTTAGAAAAAAGTAATGATAAAAATAATTTCCATAAAGAATACCTCTAAGTAATTCTAGCAAACAATGTCCTAAAAGCAGTATTTTACAAATCAGAACATAAATAACACTAACTTGAAGGTCATATAGCTCATAAAATAAAAAAATTAATAAGTTAAAGCTAAAATGATTTCAAAGGAGTAAATAAAACTATTTTTTTAATCAGCAGATAATATGATCATTTCTGTAGAAAACCAAAAACAATCTACATATGATATATTATATATAGTAAGAGAATTTAATGAGGTGAATGAATATTAGATTGTTGTATATAAGCCAATTGTATTTCTTTGCACTGATGACAATTATCTGAAAAAATAATTAAAAAGAAGATAACATTTTCAACACTATTCGAGAATACCAAATATCTAGAAATAAATATAATAAAAGACACAAAAGATCTCTAGGTGAAAACTATAAAACAACATTAAGAGACATTAAATGAAGACCTAAAAAAATGGAGAGATATACCATGTTCATGAGTAAGAAGATTCAATATTGTAAACAACCGATTTATAGATTCAAAGCAATTCTGAATCAAAATCCCAATAGGTATTTTTTATAGGTAATGTTAAGCTAATTCTAAAATAAAGTACAAATAATAAACATATAAAAAAAGCCAGGAAGTTTCTGAATATGACTATGGGGTAACTTGCCATATCAGATATCGAGAATTAATATGAAGCTATGATTAAGACAGCATGGAACAAATTGGACAAATTAACAGAAATCAGTGGAGATCCACAATAGACCCACACAATATGAAGCTTTAGCTATCTCAAATAAAACATGGCATACTGATGGGGAAATTAGGAACTATTCAAAAAAAGGAAGTAGAAAAAATTATTATTTGTGTGGTAAAAAGTGAAATTAGAGTTCTATACCATAACAAGACACAAGATCTATATCCATATGTATTAAAAACTTATACGTCAAAACAATACTTTGTAACTCTTAGTAGAAATTATAGATGAAGATATTTTAGAGAGAAAATATTTTTAATTTAAACAATACAAGAAAAGCACTAACTATAAAATAAAAAAATAAGAAATTTGACTACTAAAATTAGGAATTTTTGTTTATTAACATATTTTAAAGATAGCAAAAAAACTAGTTACAAATTAGAACATATTTATAATTCACACAACTGATAATTAGCATCAAGAGTATATAAAGAACTCCAAATCAATTTTTAAAAAATAGAAGAATGGGCAAAGGACATAAACAGGCATTTCAGAATGAGAAAACACATATGGCCAATAAACATATGGAAAAATGTTAAATCTTGTTAATGATAAAAGAAATGCTAATGAAGAGTACAAAAAGGTAACTTCTACCTTCATTCTACCTGAGAATGTCAAATGTGAAAATATCAAGTGTTAGAGTTGTTGGTTACAGAATCTCTTATCCATTTCATTAGACTCTAATTTTGGTACAATGTCTTAAGTCAATTTGGGTAGTTGTAACAGAATACAATAGAATGGGTGGCAAATAAACAACAGAAATTAATTTGCCACAGTTTTGGAGGCTGAAAGTCCGAGATAAGGCTGCCAGCATGGTCATGTTCTGGTGAGAACTCACTTCCAAGGTGCAGAGGTCTTTTTTCTTATATCCTCACATAGCAGAGAGGGGAAGAACTCACTAGAGTTTCTTTTATAAAGGCACTAATTTCATGCATGAGGACTCCACTCTTGTTACCTAATCAAGAGGCCTCCTAAAGGCCCCAATTCCCAGTACAATCCCAGGGCGGTTAGGATTTTAACATACAAATTTTAGAGGGACACAAACATTCAGTCAGTTGCATATAACCACTTAGGTGGAAAATAGTTGGTCCTACTTGAAGAGTTGAACATTCACAGTAATTTCACTCTTCGGTTTAAGCCCAAAGAAATTATTGCTTACATACAACAAAAAGCAGGAAAATTCTTGAAATAATCTCAATATCTATCAGTAGAAGAATAGAAAATAAACTCTGGTGTATCCACACAATAGAATAGTATCAGAAAATTCCATATAGTCTTGGAAGATTACATACGACATGATTCCTTATTTAAAAATAGATTTAAAAATTTAAAAAACAAGCATTTTAAATAATACTTTTTAGGAAACATAGATAAAATAAGACCACATAGAATCAGAGAAAAAAATGGCATAGAAGATAGAGGCTTCATTCATCCCTCTTGAGACCAAATCAAAGTTGTGACCAAAACATTGAGCAAACAGCAAGCAGAATCACCTGGGATCTAGATGAACAGAAGCACTACAACTAGGGAGAGAAATAAGAAATCACCCATGCAATGGTAGAAGGTAGGAGAAGGTGAAGATGCAAGGCTTCCTGTTCAGAGTAGCTGAGTGAGACAGAGGCTATGGAAGTTGCAGATGCCTCTTAAAGGGGCCTTATCCATGAACAGAATTTCATGGTGATGGACCTGCTCACTCTGTGCACCAGCAGGTCAGCTGCTTGGGGAGTCACCAGGGACTTACAGGGGAACTTAATTGTCGAAGAAAGGGCTGGAGGTGAGGTTTCCTTCTAGGCAGAAGTGCTTCTGTTGAGCCCTTCCCCTCCCCAGTGTGTGAACTCAGTGCCTCCATAGCAGAGACATCATCAAACTGGATAACAGAGGTGGCTCTGCCCAGAGGATTCTCTGAAACTCCACCTCTCCCAACTCATGGCCCCACACAAGGCACATTCATTTGTGTCCTCGGTGAGTCAGATGTTCCTTGCTGAGCAGAGCCTAGACTCACACTGGTGACAGCAGGCCTCAGTTTCTAGTGTGGTTTCTTGCAGCAACTATAAACACAGCATCTGTGAATTGCTTGCTAAATCTTAACAGGTGGCCCCAGAGGGCTAAACTTGGCCTGCAGCTGAACTCCTCTCAGGACTGTGCCACTGGACACCTACTACACAAAACCATGCTAATAAGATCAGGAGACTTAGGAGCTTTGCTTAGTACATAGAAACAGACACAGAAAGCCAGTGAAAATAGGAAGACAAAGAGGCAGAAACCATATGAGAGAAAAGAACAGATATCCAGGAATAATGGAGTCAAGCAATCTAACAGATGCAGAGTTTAAAACACTGGTTATAAAGATGATCAATAAAATTAGGGGAAGTATAAATGGAATCAGAGAACTTTAACAAGGAGATAAAAAACATGAAAATATAAAAGGGAACCAGTGAGAAATGATACAGATTTTGAGGTGAGGTGAAGAATATATTAGATGGAATCAACAAAGTGGATAAAGAAGAGGATCGAACCACTGATAGAGGATGGGGAAAACTAGCAAACTCAATTAGAACAGCAAGAAAAAAAGAGGCAAGACTATAATAATAATATAAGGAATCTATGGGACATAATTAAATGTAAAAATATTTGTGTCATGGGGTACTTGAAAGAAAACAAGATGTTTTCTATATCTCAATGTGATAAAATAGCCCAGAAATGTATATCTATCTGTTTTTACCAGCGTATTTCGATGATTGTAGGTTTGTCATGTAATTTGAAATACCTCATTCTTTCTTGAGGTTTCCTTGGCTGTTCAGGGCCTTTTGTGGTTCCTTATAAATTGTAGGATTAGTTGTTCTAGTTCTGAGAGGAAGGGTATTGCTATTTTGGAGGAGCTGAACTGACTCTGTATATTGCATTGGGAGGTAAGGACATTTGAACAATATTAATTCTTCCTGTTGACAAGCATGGTATATCCTGCCATTCATTTGTATGCTCTTCAATGTTGTCAGTGTCTTACAGTATTTGGGGTTCAGGTCTTTCACTGGTTTAAATTTATTCCTAAGTATTTTATGCTTTTTGGTGCAACTGTAAATGCGGTTATTTTCATTCCTCCTCTGATAGTTTCTTGTTAGTGTAGAGAAATACAACAGATGTCTGTCTATCAATTTTGTATCCTGCAAATTAGAGAATTCACTGATCAGTTCTGATAGTTTTTTCAATGGAGTCTTCAGGGTTTCCTATATGTAGTGTCATGTCATCTGCAACTTGTAGCTGTACTTTTTTTCTGATTTTGAGGCCTTCGGTTTCTTGTTTTCTGCTGTGCCTAGGACTCCCAGTACTGTGTGAAATAGAAGTGGTGGCTGTGGACATACTTGTCTTGTTCGTGATCTTAGAGGAAAGTCAGCTTTTAATGACTGAAGATGTTAGCAGTAGGTTTGTCATATATAGTCTTTATTACATTAAGGTATGTCCTCTATATGCACTCTGTTGAGAGTTTCTGTGATGAAAGGATAGTTTATGTCAAAGATGTTGAGTTTTTTCTGAGACACAATTTTTATCCTTCATTCTTTGATGTGTCACATTGATTGGCCTATGGATGTTGAACCATCCTGGTATTCCTGGCATAGACTTCACTTGGTCATAGAGTATAATTCTATAACATCTTGTCTTATCCAGTGTACCAGTATTTTATTGAGAAATGTATTTTATTCTTCATCAAGAACATTGGCCTGTAGGGTTTTTTTTCTAAGATGTTTGTTTGGTGTTGGTATCAGGACAATGCTCATTTGGTAAAAGGAGTTTGGAAGAGTTTCTCTTTTTTCAATTTTTTTGAAATAGTTTAAGAAAGATGGGTATTTATTCTTTAACTGTTTGGTGGTAGAAGTCACCTGTGAAACCATTTGATTCTGGACTTTTATTGATAGGAAGTTTTTTGATGAGTGCTTCAATTTCCTTTGTCGTGTTTGGTCTGTTTAGATTTTCTGTGTCATCTTGTTTTAGTCTTAGAAGGTTACATGATTTAAAAATTTATCCATTTCTTATAGATTGTTGAATGTGTTGGCCTATAATTGTTCTAAGTATTCATTAATGATTCATTGTATCTCTGCTCTTCTTTATTCGTTCTTTTTTTTCTCTTCCTTTAAGTATAAGATTACATTGTTTTTGAGACATTTCTTTTTTTCCTGAGGTAAGTTTGAATTGCTATGAATTTTCCTCTTTGGACTGCTTTCAGTGTGTCCCATAGATTTAGGGTCATCATGTTTTCATTTGTCTCAAGGTATCTTGTGCTTTCTTCCTTGATTTTCTTGTTAAGTTATTCGATGTCTGGTAACATCGTCAGCATCCATTTATTTGTATATGTTTGTTTGTTTTTTCTTGTATTGATTTCTAGTTTTATCTATTGGAATTGGAGTAGACTCCTGATGTGATTTCAGTCTTCTTCAATTTCTTGAAACTTTTTTTGTGTGGCCTCACATGTAGTCTTTTCTGGAAAATGTTCCATGTCAGTTTGATAAAAATGCAGATTCTGCTGCTTGGGGTGAAATGCTCTAAAAATATCAATTGAGTCTATCTGGTCTGGTTTGTCATTGAATACTGCTGTTTTCTAGTTGCTTTTTGGTCTGGAAGATCAGCCCATCAAAGTCAATAGGGTATTAAAGTCCCCTGCTGTGAGTGTATTATGGTCACTATCTCCCTGTATGTCAGTCAATAGTTGCTGTATTTCAGTCTTCCTGTGTTCAGTGCATCAGTGTTTACAAGGGTAATATCTTCTTGGAGAGATCTCTTTATCATTATAAATTATCTTTTTTTTTAGTATCTTATTGCCTTTGTTTGAATGTCAATTTTGTCTGATGTAAATATTGCTACCCCTGCTGTTTTGTTTCCCTTTTTATGAAATATCTTTTCCCATCCCTTTACTTGCCACCCGTGCATGTCTTTAAATCTCATGTGAGTCTCCAGTAGGCAGCGTGTCTTCCTTCCTCTTGCCGAGAATTATAATTCCCTTGTTTTCTTTTTCCTCCCCAATTTACTTATTTTTAAACAGGAAGGTTGACAGTTGGTGTTATTTTACATTAGTTTTAGATGTACAACACAGGAGTTAGACATTTATAAAATTTATGCAAGAATCTCCATGAGGTCCAGTACCCAGCTGGCACTATACATAGTTGTTACAGTATTATGGACTGTATTCTCTAAGGTAGACTTTACATGTCAATGATTACTTTGGAATTACCACTTTGTATTTCTTAATCCCTTCACCTTTTTCACCTGGACCCCTCAACCACCCCCTTCTCTGGCAACCATTCATTGATTTTCTGTTATCTAAGAGTCTATTTCTTGTTTTGTTCATTTATTTTGTTCTTCAGATCTGACATAGAATAAGTGATCTCATATGTAATATTTGTCTTTCTCAGTCTGACTTATTTCATTTAGCCTAATACTCTCCAGATCCACTCACGTTGTCACAAATGGTAAAATTTTGCCCTTTTTCATGGCCAAATAATATTCCATTGTATATCATGTTCCATGTCATCTTTATCTAGTTGTTTATCCATTTCCACTGAGGTTGCTTCCATGTCTTGGCTATTATGGATAGTGCTGCAATGAACATAAGGGTGCATTTATCTTTTTGCATCAGTGTTTTAGATGTCTTTGGATAAATAGCTAGAGTAGAATTGCCTGGTCACAATATAGTTCTATTTTCCATTGTTTAAGGAACTTCTGAACTATTTTCCTTAGCGGCTCTAGTAATTTACATTTCCAGCAACAAAGCACGTGGGTTCCCTTTTCTCTGCACCCTAGCCAACACTTGTTCGTTGATTTATAGATGATAGGCATTCTGACAGGTGTGAGATGATATCTCATTGTGGTTTTAATTTGCATTGGTCTCATTGATGATTTTGAGCGTCTTTTCATATGTCTGTTGGCCATCTGTATGTCCTCTTTGGACAAATGTCTGTTCAGGCCCTCTGCCTTTTTTAAAATTGTTGGTTTCTCTGCTGTTAAATGGTATGTGTTCTTTCTATATTTTGGGTACTAACCCCTTACTAGATGTGTAATTTGTGACTATCTACTCCAAGTTGGCAGGTTGTCTTTCATTTTGTTGATGGTTTCTTCACTGGGTAGAGCTTTTTGGTTTGGTGGAGTCCCATTTGTTTCTTTTGTTTCTTTTCTTGCCTTGGCCCATAGAGACATCTAGAAAGATGTTGCTAAGACTAATGCTCATGAGTTTATAGCCTGTGTTTTTCTCTAGGTGTTCTGTGGTATGAGGTCTTAAATTTAAGTCTGTAAACCACTTGGACTTTATTTTTGTATATACTGTAAGAAGTTGGTTTAATTTTGCTTTATTTTTTGCCTGTGTCTGTCCCATTTTCCAGCATCTCTTATCAAAGAGGCTGTCTTTACCGTCTCTTTACAATATACATTGTATATTCTTGTCTCCTTTTCAGATTGCTGGACCATATAGGTGCAAGTTGTTTCTGGGCTATTTTATTACTCGAAGATATTCTGGACATTATGGCTATTTTATCACATTGAGATATCTGTACATAGAAATAGTGATAAAACACTTCCCTCACTCAGTGAAGGAAATAGACATACAACACCAAGAACCTGAGAGTCCCCCAAAAGATGAACCGAAAGAGGCCCATACCCAGACACATCATAATTAAAATGCTAAAGGATAAATACAAAGAAAGAATATTAAAAGCAGCTAGAGAAAAGCAATTAGTTACCCACAAGACTAGATGCCTATTTCTCAAAAGAAATCATGCAGGAAAGAAGGGCTTGGCACAAAATATTCAGTGTTGAAAACCCAGGATCTACAACCAAAAATACTTCATCCAGCAAAGCTACCATTTAGAGTCAAAGGACAGATAGAGTTTCCCATACAAAAATAAGCTAAAGGAAGTTATCAACACCAAGCCAATATTACAGGAAATGTTGGGAGGACTTCTTTAAGAAGAAAAAAAAATGTAGCAAAAAACATAAAGAAGGAATGTAATAACTATATTCCTATCAACAAGTACCTCAAATGGAAAAGATTAAGTGTTTCCATCCAAAGATAAAGTGGTTGAATGGATAAGAAAACAAGACCCCTACATATGCTGCCTACTCACTTCAGATTAAAAGACACACAAAGACTAAAAGGAAGGGGAAGGAAAACAATATTGCCTGATTGACCTGAAGAGTATCATGTTGAATGAAGTCAGATAGAGAAAGACAAATGTTGCATGATTTCACATGCATGTGGAATCTAAAGAAAAAAATAATAAACAACAAAAACAAAAGCAGAAACAAACTTATAAATACAAAGAATATTTAGAGAACTACTAGATGGGATAGGGTTAGGGGAATGGTGAAAAAGGCAAAGAGATTAAGAAATACAAATGAATAGTTACAAAATAGTCATGGAGATATAAAATACAGCATAAGGAAAATAGTTAACAATGTAATAAATATGTAAAGGGAAAGAGGGGTATTAGATGTAATGGGGTGACCACTAAGTGAGTTATATAGATCTCTAATCACTATGCTATACAACTGAAACTAATATATTATTGTATGCAATTTTAAAAACTCATTGAATTGTACAATGTAATACAAGCAACTGATTGTCTATTATATTTCAATAAAGCTGAAAAAATTCATTGAATTGTAAAAGTAAATAAAAATAAAATACACATTGTAAAGATTAAAAAATCTTAAAAAAGGATATAATCATCCTCAAAGCTATGCAGCTAATCTATTATCTATTAATATTAACAGTCTATAACCTTATTTATTTGAAAGTTCTTAACTGTTTATTCATAAAATTATCAACTTATAATTATTAATAATTGAAACATTTTAGCACTAAAAATATATGTTTGTATTTAAAAAAGAGAAAGACCATGTAAAGCAAAGAAATAATGGACAAAAAGTAAACGGATGATGGAGAGGCAAGGAATGAGAAGTGACTTTATCATGTAACTAGTGGTGTGTTAATGTTAAGGTCCTGGCTATTGAATGAGATGGCAGATTAAATGCTCTATCAGTATTAAAAATAAACCAAAAAAAATGGATGCTAGCTAGCTAGATGATAGATAGATAGATAGATAGATAGATAGATAGATAGATAGATAGATAGATAGATGATAGATAGATGATAGATAGATAGATAGATAGATGATAGATGATAGATAGATAGATAGATAGATAGATAGATAGATAGATGATAGATAGATGATAGATAGATAGATAGATAGATAGATAGATAGATAGATAGATGATAGATAGATAGATAGATGATAGATAGATAGATAGATAGATAGATGATAGATAAACAAGGGTATTGCTTGGACTAATTGTGAGAATGTGTTATGAACCAGAGGTTATTATTCATCTAGTTCTGAGATCCATATTTAAAAGACACAGAATAAAACAACAAACAAAAATCTAAGGCTAAAATTTTAGATTATTTCTTGAAATGCGTCAAGTCATAAAGAAGAACTAGAAATCTTGCTAAATGACTTATCTGAGAGTTAGAGATTAGATACTGATTAATTGTCGTTGATAGAAAAATATATTTCAAATATGACTAGTAAAAATTTAAATACACGAGATAAAAAACAGAGCCATAATCAATGAAGATTTATAATAATCATAAAAGCTTAGTTAATGAAAACAAAAAAATATCATAAGTAGGAAAAAACTTAATTATCACAATATTTATGAGATTAAATGAGGATGAAGCAAGCTCAATGCCTCAAATATTATCATTTTATTTATTCACTTAAAATAAAAAAATTGGCTAGTAGTTACTAAGGGGGTGGCAAAATTTAAATTATTTCTTTAAATAAATAAATAAATAAATAAAAGGAGCATGAGGAAACATTTGCTGGTGATAGACATATTCAGTATTTTGATTGTGATGATGATTACAGCATATACACAATATAAAACCTTATCAAATTGTATACTTTAAGTGAGTGCAATTTATTGTACGTTAGTTATCCCCTCAGTAAAGCTGTTTCTGTAAAGAAAAAAAATAAGTAATTAATTAAATAATAAATAATTGGAGTGACCAAATTAAGATATGTCATTTAAGATAGTGAAAGATTTTATTATAGCATTCACATGAATTCAATTGGCTTAGGTTATATGATAATTGGTCAGTACGTAAGTATGTATGTTAATTATTTTTAAAATTAATAAGTAGATACCTCTGTAATGGCCTATACATTTCTTTATCAGATCATAAACAGGAATTTCTTTAAGAAAATAGTTCATCCAATACTAGTAGGCTATCAGGTTAGTTTTTTCTACCTCCATCTTTTTAATTGTTCTTAGCCTCTTCAGGATGTAAAGATTCTATTGTAGTTATAAAAACCATATGAAACAGATATTGGTATTTTTTTTTAATAGATGAGGAAACTGAGGGTCAGAAAGGAGCTGGTAAGTCAGGCTTCCAGCATTCGAACCCCAAATGACCTGATGGCCAACATTCAATCACTAAGCTGTCTTGATACCACGTGGTTCATGTGAGGTAATCTCTATGCAGCACAAAAACCATATTAAACTATATAAAATATAACCTAGAAACTACATAAAACTATAAACATACCCTCTATTTTCCATATAATTTAAATTGGCAGTTTGAGCCAATCTCTGGTGTGACTACTACGAACAGAATCATGCTGGTCCTTTGCTGCCCTCTTATGGAAGATGTGCATAAATACACAAAAATCTCAGGCCAATAACTGCAGTCTCTGTCAACAACTAAATTATTTCAGGTGTTCCTAGCTTTAAGTGGTAGATGAGTCTCTCAAACAATGCAACTAGTACATAAGGGGTACTTGACTGATGTTTGTAGAATTGAACTGAAAGTTTTAACCACTAAATCTCTCATATGTATTAGGAGCTTGATTTTATAAGAATCCTATGGTAAGTTTATCCAGTTAAATGACTAAACACCTTCCAATTTAATCTTTATATACAGATTGGCATGTATCATGTTTATTTAAAATTATAAAATTGCGCCACATAGCAGATTTATTCACAATAAATAAAATCATAAAATTTACAAAATAAATAAAAATCATAATCTAAAATTTTTAGTTGAATCACTCGTTTCAAGCACCTTTGCTTTTGTTTAAAGTCCAAATCTAATATAGTCAAAACAGACAGTTCAAGTTTCTTTTCGTTTTCTGTTCTTTGTTTACTCTCCATTGGTTGTGATTACAATCTACCTCAGGAAAGACTAAGTGTCCTGAACTCTGCAGTGGCAAGCCTGATTGGTGCTCAACAAAATTTATGAAGAACAGCATTGCTTGAAGTTTTAATGTAGGTAGTTATCTCTCTAGCTATTTTCTCAAACTGATAAGGCTGTTAATGATGATATTAAACATTAAAGTCCATAATCTTATCACTTCAAAATAGTGAGGCATTTTTGTAGCTCAATGGGAAACGTAATTGTTTCACTAATGCATGAATGAGCAGTCTTCTAAAGTCATAGATGACTTTATACAAGAGAAATTCTCCAGACTTTCTACTGGACTGAAGTATTAAAATCCTAAGAATGAGACCTCACCTCGCCCTCTTCACTAATGCTGGGAAAGGCTATGCTTACCACTGAGTTGAGTGATTTATATCACTCCTACATGCTAGATAGCTACCACAAATTAAAATAAAAGAAAACAAGAACAAACGAACACAAAATAGTTGATAGTATATGTATCAAAAATGTTTCCTGATTCCTCCAGTAACTCTGTCACAATAACCTACCATGAGTTCTTTAAGACTTTGCTATTCACATTCCCCCTAATGATTCCTCCTTGATATTAATCAAGTCTCAGTTCAAATGTCACTTCCTCAGTCTCAGTTCAAATGTTATTTCCTCAAAGAAGTTTTAGATGACCATCCTCAAAGGTAGCTTTTCCCTGCCCCATCATTCTGCTTTATCTTTTCACAGCACTTACTGTTATATGTTTCCTACCAACTAGAGTATAAGCTACATGAGAGCAGGGATCATATATAACTTGAGTGCACCATCATTTTCCCAGTGCCTAGAACAGTGAGGAAAAGAAAGTAGATAATTAATGTATGGAATAAATAAAATATATAATATTCCAGTAAGTATAGAATATCAGTGTTATTTATGATTTCAATAATACTAAAAATAGACCTTCATTAGATAAACGTAATATGTATTCTAGAATTCTAAATTCTAAATCCATAATTTGAGTCTTAACTTTCTTCTAGTTATGAGAACTCCACTGAGCGTTTATACTGCACTTCTTCTACTTGCTTCCCTGAGGTCATATGTGGCAATATCCTTTCCTAATGAGTAAATGAGCATTTCTTAGGGCACCTAGCCTACTTATGACATCTAGACATGAAACTAAGCCATTGCCTCTTTATCCACAATCACAGCCAATGTTGTGCAAAGGAACCCTGGACTCATTTTGGTACTTCCTATGCCAATGGCTAACCAAAGGGTAATTTTCATCAGAGAAGTTTTGTTAATAGATGATATACTAATTGAAGTATGAGTAAATTAGGGGTAAACAAACCGTTTTCCAATAAAATTTTACTAAAAGTGAAATTTGAAACTATGTGAATATTGTTAGCAACCATGTGTACACTATATATTTCCAATTTTAAAAAATTAGTATGCATTTATTCAGAAAACATTTCTTAAATATATGTTCCATCCTAAATAGTCAACTATGTGTTTTCATAATGCAGAAATGCACAGTGAGAAATAAATGCCATTAAAAAATGCAAGTTATATTAACACATAATGGTCTTATTACTGATATTTTAATTAATAAACATTTTTAAATTTCTCAAATTTAATACCTATTACAACAATAGATATAACACACATAAATAAAAGCTTTTCAATAATTTTTAAGGGTATAAAGTTTCCTCAGACCAAAATATTTAAGAACCACTGTGATAGACAGAAGAGACTAAAAAGAGAAAAAAGACCAGGAGGATGGTTTTATGAGTATGAATGCTTGATTTAGTAGGATGACTAATCAAATCTGAGATGATATGAACTAAGATTAGCAGCCTTAACCCTAAAGACTGTTTCTTTCCCCACTATATATACAAAATAAAATAGTATTAAACCATAGAAAAAATATAAAGAGGTTGAAAAAAATTCTAATATTTCCTCTTATTTTGTTGTGGCCAACACTAAATAGACCGAACCAGGTATGCTCTCAAAGGCTGTTTATTAGCTGGCAGCTGTCCTTGCCAGGAGCAGCCCCGAAATGTAGAGGTACAAGGTTTTTAAGCCCTAAATCTCATTCTTCATTCTATCTGCACACAAAGATCTACTTTTCTTCTATTCACTGTCAACCCACTGGCCAGGTGTGCAAGCAGGGGTATAGAAGCAGAATGCTTATTGTTAATAGCCTATGTTACCATGATGGTAGCCAAGCAGTAATTTCCAGCTTAAATACAATTGATTGCTTCTCATGCCACGCAGGTAAATAGAGTCACTCAGGCAGTTAGTGTTTGAGCTCATTGTTACAAATTTCATGATTAACAGAATGTGGCTAAGGGTTCCAGGAGCTAGGCCTTTGTCTAGTTTTAGGTTTTAAATAACCCTTACCCTTACCACATTTCAGCAGGCTGTCACAATGTTGAAGTAACATGCACGTAGGTACTAGATTTGGCTCTCCTACTTACTGCCTTGTGCGCTCTTCTCTTATAGAGTCTTAAATCTGTAATACTATGGATAATGGAAATTGTACTTCCTTCTTCACTGGATTGCCATGAGGATTAAATAAAATTATCTATGCTGATGTCCCATGGCTCAGGGCCTGTGCCCATATCACATCCCTGAGTGTCACCACGGCTGCCCCGGCATACCTTACTCCTTCGAATACAAAACTGCTTCCAATTAGGCCACAGCTCATCCTTTAAATCCAGCCATAGTCCAGTAACCTGCTCAAGGTGCTGAACACAGTCATGCAATGGAGCCTGTGGGTCATCATCCGGGAGCAGCATGGCGGGGTTAAGCGCTGCAATTTTTTAAAAACTGTATTTGTGGGGGTATTGAGTGATCCGGGTGTTAGAAATCCATCTTTCAGGAGGGCTGCACAGCATGGCTTTAACTGCATGTGGGGCTACAATCTGGATGTTTTGGCCCAAAGTCAATTTCAAGGCTTCTTTGGTCAAAATAGCAGTAGCGGTTAGTGCTCTTAGGCAATTAGGCCATCCTCCAGCCACCAGATCTAGTATCTTTGAGAGATACACTACTGGTCACTTCCAGGGTTTCCAATGGTCTTTCTTCTCGAAAATAGCGCATTGGTCTCTTTCTAGTCTGGGTTTTCTATTTTGGTCTTCCTTGTTGTTAGGTTCCCCTCTATTGTTAGGGGGTTTTCTCCAAGGAGGTCGGCTTCTTTGTTGTCCTACAAACATGACCTTCTGTATATCATCTCTATTGTTAAATACCTTCTGTGTTATTTCCAATAGATTGGATAAATTTTTACTCCATATTCCTGTGCCCTTTTCCTAAAATCTTTAAAATGATTCAGCAAACACCGGAGCAGTGTTGGTTTCCCAGATGTTTGCCCCATTATTACACAAAACAGAGCAGAAGCAAACACAGACAACCAACCAGACAAACAGACAAATGAATAAGCACACTCAACACTAAACCTGGGTGGGGGACCAGTGATCCTGTGTTGGTCTGACTCACTAAGTTTAGCTTTCGGTTTTAATTAACTCTTACCCTTACCATATTTCAGCAGGCTGTCACACTTTCTTGTTTTCCAGCTTTACCGAGGAATTTTTTTGATAAATAAAAATATTATACATTTAGGTTGTACAACATGATAATTTAATATATACATATACTGTGAAGTGATTAGCACAACCAAGTTAATTAATATATTCATCACCTTATATAGTCAGCATTTTTCTGATGGTGGAAGTAATTAAGATTTATTGTCTTAGAAAATTTTAAATATACAATACAATATTATTAAATATAAACACTGCTGTGCATTAGAACCCTAGAACTTATTCATCATGTAACTGAAAGCTTGTACCCTTTGACTAATATCTCTCCACTTTTCCCCACTCTTCATTCCTAGCAGCTATCACTCTATTCTCTGATTCTATGAGTGTGACTTTTTTAGATTCCACCTATAAGTGAGATCATACAATGTTTATCTGTGTTTGGCTTATTTCACTTAGTATAATGTCCTCCAGTTTCATCCATGTTGTCACAAATGGCAAGATTTCCTTCTTTTTATGGCTGAATAATATTCCAACACACATTTTTTATCCCTGAAAGTACCATAACTTTTGGCCTGGAGTCATATTACAGTAGACAGCAGAAGAAGGAGTGGAATCTCACATATATTACAGTGATCCTAAGTTATCAGAGGTTGGTGTCCTGAGAGACTAAGGCAGGTAGAAGTTCCAAAGCAGGGTCTCAGATAGGTAGAATAAATAAAAGTAAAACAAAACATCTCATTGTTCTTATTTTTAACTGATTTAATAAATAACTGTTAAAAGTGATAATAGCAACAATGTATTGGGTGATTAGCATGTAGATAATAAGTGAAATAAATGACAGGAATGGGGACAAGAGAGAGGAATTGGGAATATTCTGTTTTAAGGTACATGACTACCTGTAAGGTCCTATAATGTTAATACATTCATCACCTTATATAGTTAGCATTTTTCTGATAGTGAAAATAATTAATATATATTGTCTTAGAAAATTTTAAATCTACAATATAGCATTATTAAATATAAACACTGCTGTGCATTAGAACTCTTGAATGTGGACTTAGATTTGTTGTAAATGTATACTGCAAGATCTAAAGGAATCATTACAAAAACATTAAGCATAATTGATAAGATAAGAGAGAACACAGAATTATATAAAATAAAATACAGAGAAGTATAAAAGGAGGAAGACAAAAACAGAAAGAATAACTGCAATGAAAAGAATACAGTTAAAAACATGATAGATACTAATCCAACTATATCAATAATCAATATAAATACAAACAGTCCAAATACTTCAATTAAAAGACAAAAGGGGTCAAAAAACAATATTTAACTCTATGTTGTTTTAAAAAAACCATTTCAAATATAATGACACAGATAATGTTATTAAAAGCAAAGGGGTGAAGAAAGATATACCATGCTAACACAAACCAAAAGAAAGCTGGAGCACCTATATTCATTCAGACAAAGCTGACTTCAAAACAAGGAAAATTATCAATGATAAAGAGGTATGTTACATAATGATAAAGGAATTAATTCTTCCAAACAATGTAATAGTCATCAAGGTGTATTTACCTAATAATAGAGTATTATGATGCATGATGCAAAAACTGATAGAACTGCAAGGAAAAATAGTTGAAAGCACTATTTCAATTGGAGACTTCAATACACTTCTACCAGTAGCTGACAAATCCGCAAGGCAAATTGACAAATCCATCAGTAATGATATAGTGGAGCTAAACATCACCATTAATCAACTGCATTTAATTGACAAACTAGAATTTATTTTAATATATTCTAGTATTTATAGACTATGTTACCAACAACAGCAAAACATGATTCTTCTCAAGATCATTTGGAATATTCATCAAGACACACCATAATCCAAATCATAAAATGCACATTAGCAAATCTGAGAATTCATAGAGAACATGCTCATAGACTACAATTAAATAAAATTAGAAATCAGTAACAGAAAGAGAGCTGGGAAATCTAAACATTTAGAGGTTAAATTATTCATGGGTCAAAGAAAGTCTCAAGAGAAATTTGAAAATATTTTTAACCAAATAAAAATAAAAATACAAGTTATCAGTATTGTCAGATCCAGCAAAAGCAATGCTTAGAGGGAAATTTATAGCATCAAATGCATAAATTAGAAAAGAATAAAGATCTAAAATCAATCATCTAAATTCTACTTTATGAAACTATAGAGAGAAGAGAAAATAAGGCAAAAGAAAGCAGAATTAAGAATAATTTAAAAATTTGAGGAGAATCAATGCAATTGAAAACAGAAAATCAACAGAGAAAAATCACTGAAACTACAATCTGGTTATTTGAGAAGATCAATAAATTAATAAATTGATACACCTCTAGTAAGTCTAGATAAAAACAAGAGAGGGCACAGTACAAATATCAGAAATTAAAAAGAGGCCCTTACCACTATGACCACGAACTTTAAAAGAATAAAGGAATATTGTGAATTCCATGCCAAAAAATCTGATAACACAGGTGAATGGATCAATTTCTTGACAGAAACTATCACAATTCACACAAAAAGAAATATATACTATTACTATGCCTCTACTACTACAGAAATTGAATCAATAGTTAATAACTTCCAAAAAAGAAAGCACCTATTCCCGAGAGTTTCATTATTGAATTCTACTAAACATTTAAGGAAATAATGATACCAATTCTCTATAGTGTCTTTCAGAAAATAATATCAGAAGGAAAAGTTCCTAAAACACTGTATTATCTATTACCTTTATACCAAAACTAATTAACCACATTACAAGAAAAATTATAGACCAATATCTCACATAAACATGAATGTAAAATTCCACAACAAAATATTAGCAAGTCTAATCCAACACAGTATAAAAATAATTGTAAGCAATAATCAAGGTATACAAAGTTGTATACCAGGTATACAAATTTGGTTCAACATGCAGAAATCAGTTAATGTAATTTGCCACATCAATGAGCTAAAGAAGAAAAGTTATATCAAATATTGATTAAAAGAACTGAACAAACATCTCACCAAAGAAGAAACAGGTAGCAAGTAATCATATGAAAAATTGCTAAATATCATGTCAGTAGCTAATTGCAAATTAAAACAAGAGGGGAAAATGGCATAGATGATAGAGGCTCTGTTCATCCTTCTGTCAATCAAATCAAAGTTGTGATGGAATTAGGGAGCAAGCAGCAGGAAAAATTGCTTGGGATCTAGATGAACAAGCCATACAACTAGGGAGAAATACAAGAAATCACCCTGCAACAGCAGAAGGTAGGATGGGGCAAGGACGTGGTGCTGCCCGGTCCTGAGCAGCTGAGTGAGACTAAGGCTGCAGCAGTGGCAGTGGCAGTGGCAGTGGCAGTGGCAGTGGCAGATGCAGAAGCCTCTTAAAGAGGCCACACATGCGAGCAGACTTTTGCAGTGACAGACCTGTTTGCTCTGAGCACCAGTACCCATTAGGCTGCATGCAGGGGACACCAGAGACTTACAGGAAGACAATATCAGACTGAGGGCCTAGGGGAGACGTGCTTTCTACAGAAGTCCTGGTGGTAAGCATTGTTCCCTGGTGAGCCCTCCCTCTTACCAGTACGGAACACAATGCCTACATAGCCCAGATATCATTAAACTGGATAAGAGAGGTCGCTCTGCCCAGAGGATTCCCTGAATCCCCACCTCCCCCAACTCGCGGCCCCTCACAAGGCACATCCAGGTGTATCCACAGCGAATCAGGTGCTTCTCACTGAGCAACGCCTAGACTCACTCATACTGGAGGCAGCTGGCCTTGGTTTCTGGTGTGGCATTTTGAGGCAACTATAAGCACAGCATCTGTGGATTGCTTGCCGAATCTTAACAGGTGGCTCTGGAGGGGTAGAGGTTTGGGCTAAGTTTGGCCTGCAGCTGAATCCCTCTCAGGACTATGCCACTGGACACCTACTTCATAAAACCATACTAATAAGACTGGGAGATTTAGAAGCTTTGCTTAGTACATAGAAACAGACACAGAAAGCCAGCCAAAGTGGGAAGACAAAGAAGCAGAAACCATATGAGAGAACAGAACAGAGATCCAGATATAATGGAGTCAAGTAATCTAACAGATGCAGAGTTCAAAACACTGGTTATAAAGATGCTCAGTGAACTTTTGGGAAGTGGAGATAAATTCAGTGAGAACTTCAACAAAGAGGTAAAAAATACAAAATGAAAATAGAAATTATAAAAGGGAATCAGTTAGAAGTGAAAACACATTATCTGAGATAAGAAATATATTAAAAGGAATAAACTAGTGAATAAAGAAAAGGATCAAATGTCCTATCAGAGGATGGGAAAACCAAGGACATGCAAGCAGAATAGCAAGAGAGGAGATGCCAGGACTATAAAAATAATTTAAGGAGCATATGGGACACTGTTAAGGGTTAAAATATCCACCTGATCGGGATACCTGAAGGAAAACAAGATGTTGAACAGCTATTTGAAGAAATAATGGTAAAAAAAAAAACTTCCTTAACCTTGTGAAGGAAATGGACATAAAACCCCAGGAAGCTCAGAGAATCCCAAAATCTAAAGAAGCCCATACCAAGACACATCATAATTAAAATGCCAAAGGTTAAATACAAAGAAAGAATATTAAAAGCAGCAAGAGAAAAGCTGATAGTTACCTACAAGGAAATCCCCATAAGACTGGCAGCTGATTTCTCAAAAGAAACTATGCAGGATAGAAGGGCTTGGCATAAAATATTTGACAGGATGAAGACCCAGGATCTAGAACCAAGGATACTTTACCAGCAAAGTTATCATTTCGAGTTGAGAGACAGAAAAAGAGCTTCCCAGACAAAAATAAACTAAAGTAACTTATCACCACCAAGCCAGTATTACAGGAAATGTTGGAGAGATTTCTTTAAGAAGAAAATGTATCAAGAACAAGAATACAAAATGTTAACAACTATAGTTTTATCAATAAGTAACCCTAATGGAAAAGAATTAAGTGTTCTAAATAAAAGATAGAGTGGATGAATGGAAAGAAAAACAAGACCCCTACAAGTTACCTATAAGAGACTCACTTCAGATTAAAAGACACACACGGGCTGAAATGAGGGAATGGGAAAAGAGAAGGCTTTGGTGGACCTAGAAGTTATCTATGTCAGACAGAAAAAAATAAACACTATATAATTTCACTTATATTCCAAATCTAAGGAATAGAAAGAACAAACTATTCAAAAACAAACACAATTACAGTGGACAATTTGGTGACAGAGGGGAGGGGAAATGTGGGGATGGGCAAATGGAGAAGAAGTACAAATTAGCTGATGGGTGGTTACGGGGATGGGGAGCACAGCATAGGGAATGTAGTTAGCATTAATACATTGGCTAGGTAAAGGGTCAGGGGAGGGAGGAAGCAATTGGGGGGATCATTTTATGAACTATATAACCAATGTACTGTATACTTGAAACTAATTCAAATAAATAAAATTTTTAAAAATTAGAGCAATGAGATATCACTATATACCTGTTAATATGACTAACATTCAAAAACTAACAATACCAAAATCTGGTGATGTTATGGAACAACAGGAACTCTCATTCATTGCTTATCAGAATACAAAATGGGACATCTTCTCTGAAAGACAGTTTGGCAGTTTCTTTCAAGCTAAACAACTTCTCTCTCTCTCTCTCTCTCTCTCTCTCTCTCTGTCTGTCTGTCTGTCTGTCTCTCTTTCTCTCTCTCTAACAACAACAATAAACACCTTAGCTCTTACATAAGCTGAGATAAGAGAGAGGAGAATTAATTTTTTTCTGGAGCTTGATTTTCCTCAGATAGAACTTCAGCTCCTTGCCATCTACTTGACCACATTGGCCTGGTCTTAAAGAGATGCATACAAGAAGCTTGCCTTGCTGGAACTTCTAGAAGACTATTGATTTTGGCATTCTTTTTCCTTCATCATATTACTTCTGAATTTTTTTTTTTATCATTTTTGCTTAAAATCTCTTCCTCCTCGGGAGTCATCTTGGCCCCCTTCTTGCAGCCCAGAAGCAGTGCATAGTGGGATTCGTATGACTATCATCAGTTCAGTGCACTTTCAATGAGCACAATGCAGTTCTTTACTAAGGTCTTGGTGTGGACAATTCATTGTTGGATGCATTGCAGACAACATCAATATCCTTATTTTGCATGTATAACACTCAGAGCTCTGGGAGAAGTCCCCCACTTCTAGCCTCAAGGTGTAGTACTGCTTGTTGCCTCCCTGCACACTGACTGTGTGTATGCAATGGGGGCCAATCTTAGTGTTGGCAGCAGAGTGTCCCAACTCATATTTTCACTTTTCAAGGTAGGGCTGTCTTTTGCCCCTTGTTTTGCAGCACTTGTGCTAGTTGTCTTGAGAGATACCCATGGCTCAGAGCCGGCTGGAAAAAAAAAAAAAAACACAGAGTCCTGGTCAGGTTTTTTATGATCTTTTTTTCTTCCAGTTTTATTGAGATATAATTCACATATAATATTATATACATTTAAGGTGTGCACCATAATAATTTGATACAGAGAGCAAAATGATTGTCACAATAAGGTTAACAAAACTGTCACATCACAGTTACAATTTTTTTGTGTAGTGAGAACTTTTATAATCTGTTAGTAAATTCCACATATATGACATATTATTAATTATAGTTACTATGCTGTATGTTAGGGTGTCAGTACTGCAGAGTGTAAAATAATTCACAAAGTTGAGAAATAAAGCAAAAGATTTATTCACTTTCCAAGTGAGGAAAGGGACCAAAGTTAAGAATAGCACTGGCCCTGAGGGGTGAGGGGTTAGAACTTTTATAGGGTTATAAAGGGCAAGGCAGCTGGTGTTTCTAAATGGCTGGGTAGACATGGCAAAAGTTTGAAATTTCTTTGATGTTATCTGAAGCAAGATACCCGTGATATAGTTAATTAACTGCAGGCTTGTTTGTCTTGGTATCTTTTCCCAGGCCTGTGAACTTAAACTCAAGAGAAAGAAAAATTAGAGGGCACTTTAAGGTCTGCATGCATCCATAGATTGTTTATTTTGGCTGATAGCAGAAGCTGACTCCGGCAGAGGTTCAAGGACCTGTAGATGGTATATTTTAGCTGATAGCCCGACGTAGTTCTGGCAAAAGTCTGAAGCCTGTTAGGAACTGAGCTGTTTGTTCTTTTACTGTACATTATATGCCCAAACTTATTCATCTTATAACTAGATGTTCATACCCTTTGACTACCTTCACATTTCCTCCATCTCCCACTGTCCATCCCAGCATAGTCTTATTACGTTATGGACTGACTTGTGCCTCTCAAAATTGATGTTGAAGCCTTAACCCTCAATGTGACTGTATTTGGAGATAGGGCTTTTAGGTTGAAATTAATATTAATTGAGGTCATAAGGGTGGGGCCTTAATCTGATAGGATTGTTGTCTTTATAAGACTAGAAAGAGACAACAGAGATCTGTCTTGGGAACACACACAGAGATAAAGTTTGTGAAGGCAAGCCAGGAAGAGAGACCTCACAAGAAATCAGTTTTTTCCACATCTTGATCTTGATCTTCTTGCTTCCAGAACTGAAAAAATAAATTTTCATCATTTAAGCCACCAAGTTGTAGTATCTTGTATTGGCAGCTGAGTGAACTAAGACACCATGTAACGCAGCAATTGTCCTCCTAAGTATTTACTCAGTTGAGTTGAAGAGTTATTACTATACAAAAACCTGTGCATGGCTATTTTATAGCAGCTTTATTCAGAATTGCCAAAAATTGGAGTCAGATATCTCTCACTAGGTAAATAGATAAACTGTGGTATATCCGAACAAAGGAATATTACTTAGCAATAAAAAGAAATGAACTACCAAACTACCAAGTTTCCCATGTCTGATAAAAAAAAAGACATGTAAGAAGTTAAATTATATATTGCTAAATAAAAGAAGAAATTCATAAACAAATCTATTGGCCTTATGTCTATGTAGATACTGTATTATTCCAAGTACATGATATTTTGGAAAAGATAAAACTGTGAAAAGAGTAAAAAGATCAGTAGTTGGCAGGAATTCAGGGGGAGGAAAGAAGGGATCAATAGGTGGAGAACAGAAAAATTTTAAGGCAGTGAAACTATTCTGTATGATACTGCATTGGTAGATACATGCCATTACACATTTGTCATAACTCATAGAACTGAAAGGTACAAAGAATGAAACTTAATGTAAACTGTGGACTTCAGTTAATAATAATGTATCAATATTGATGCATTAATTATAAAAATGCACCAAATTAATGCAAGATATTAATAGCAGAAATTGTGGGGGTTAAGGAGGGGAAAGAATATGGGAACTCTTTGTACTGTCTGCTCAATTTTCCTGTAAATTTAAAGCTGTTCTATAAAATAACATCTACTAATTACAGAAATATTATGGCTTGGAAAGAAGTTAAAGTGTCTTTATTTGCAAATAAGATATAGGAAATCCTAACAAATCTGAAGGAAAACTACTAGAAATAAGAGAGCTTGTTTAACAAAGTTACAAAATATAAAGCCAATTTACAAGAAACATTTTAACTCCATACATAGCAGTATACAATTGAAAATTAATATTTAACAAATACCATGGCACCAAGAAATGTGAAATACATAGGGGTAAATTTAACAAAATATGTGTAAGACTTGTATACTAAAAACTAAAAAAAAAAAAAATTGCTGAAATTTTAAAAAATCTAAATGAAGATCTATACCCGAATTAAAAGACTCAATATTGGTTTATTTCTTTGTTGGCAATGTTACTTTTTATTTTTTTTAATTATAGTTGATATTCAGTATTATATTATTTCAGATGTACAGCTATAACACAGGAGCCCCAGGCCTGGATAGTGCACATGGTTTTGGATATCCTGGAAGAACCACCAGGAGGGCCAGGGGGGTAAAAAATTCCATTTACTACATACAGGCAGGGATGCTTCAGCATCAGCTGCTCAAAGCTGCAGGAACCCAGCTGCTGACCAACAGCAAGCAGAGTTTTTTATGCACACAAGCAGAGGGAGGGGTTATCTCACTGGGAGAGCAGCTGCCTTCTCAGATGATGGGGAGCAAGATGTGCTACTTGGTTACAAGAGCAGAAAACATCCATGGGAGCAGCAGAAAACGTCCTTGGGAGTAGGCATTGCTGAAAGCTCTTTGTGTACTGCCTTCCTTGGCTCTCTTATTTCTAGTTGGCCAGGCAGCATTCAGTCTCCTGAGTATGTGAAGGGGCTATGCTCTGAGTTAACCCAACACTCTACCCCTACATAGCTCTTCTGCCTTACATTCTTCATGTCAGTTCTCCCAGACCTGGAGTCCCTGGGTGGTTAGAGCATTTGCATATTGCATCCTTATATCACAAATACAATAAAGACTACATCCTAACTCTAACAGTATACGTAAGCCAAGCTGTCCTGTTACCAGGTAATAGCCCAAGAGCTCAAGGAGGGACACCAAGTAGTTAAGGGCTTTGCTTCAGTTGCTACATCCTGTGAGGCTACAATTTCTGTTACAGCTTCCACCAGGCTCCTGATCTTTTCTCAATCTTCAGAAAACAGAGGCAACTGCTCTGGCTGTTTTCTGCTAAAAAGGGGTGGAGTTTGGGGGGTTATAAGAATGAAACTGTCATACATTCAATTGAATGTATTGTTAGTTTGGGGTTTACTATGAATACAAAGTAGTCTTTTGATTCTTTTTATTTGAGTCTCAACTTCCCCAGAGGTGTTATTGTAGGTTTAGCAGGTTATATTAGCCATTGTAGAGATGTCTCCTATGTCTATGAAAATAAGAGGACAACAAGGGTTAATAATCAGAGTAAATTATAAACCACCTTCTGAGTTTGTTAGGCTGTCAATAAAGATTTCTAGATATAAGGCTGGAAGCATCTCCTGTAACTTTAAATGTCCCTGATGATGTCCTCAGATGCCAGAGCAAACTCTGTGTGGCCCACACAACACCAGTTACTGAGATTGTTCAAACATCAGCCGTTGTGGCAATTTCTTAAATTTTACGTCAAGTTGTCCATCTTTAGTTTCATGGCTTGGAAAGAGCAGTTATAGTTTTCATTAATTACTAGTTAGAGGATGAGAGAAAAATTTACAAATCAAAAACATGTTTGAAAAATCATAGATAGATTTTGGAAAATAGAAGAATTCAGGACCCAGTCCAATTTACAAGTGGAAAATAAAAAACTTAAACGGCAATGAATAGCATAAGAATCTAATGTTTACATAGGCATATTTCAATTTTTATCGAAGCATGTTTTTTCTTTCCTTTCCAACTACCCCAATTTTTACCAAAGATAGCCAAACTAAGATTCATTTATTTGTGAAATAAGTCATTTCAATAAACTTGGCCTAGTCATTTGCATAAGCCCAGCAAAACTATTAATTAACCAGATAGGAACTTTTAATTCTGCTTTGCTGGAATTTTACAAGGAATCTTCAGATTGAACTTAAAACGACTTGCAAGACCCAAAAAGCCAAGGCAAGGACTTGCCCTCAGAGGATGTCTGCTCTATCCATAGGTTTTGGGTGATTTCCTCTTTTCTTGAGATCTCCAAAATATCTTGAAGTTCCTGTACCTGCCAAGAAATGACATTCTTTACTCATATGGGAAGGCTGCTGGGAACCATGAGAACAAAGTACCAGGCCAATATTTCCAAAGGCTTTATTGGCTTCCATAAGTCAATCTGAATTCCTTAAAGTTGTTTGGTCACA
This sequence comes from Cynopterus sphinx, assembly GCA_030015415.1. Classification (NCBI taxonomy): domain Eukaryota; kingdom Metazoa; phylum Chordata; class Mammalia; order Chiroptera; family Pteropodidae; genus Cynopterus; species Cynopterus sphinx. The sequence goes on from CM057387.1 coordinate 48,301,777, forward strand.
TCTAAGTCTCTGTATTCCTCTTAAATATGACATTTCCAGTCAAAGGCTTGGTAATAAAAACTAGTTTCCAGTCATTTCCTGGTATAAAGAGAACAGATTCTTATTAAACTTATGCAGATAATCACATTTCTATGAAAGTAAGAATACTCATTAAAAGTGTTTGGATTACAGAAGGGTAAGTAGGGAGGAAAAGAAACACTCCAATTCTGCATAATTACTAGCAAAATTTAGTTCTTAACAATTGTGGAGATATAATATCCTTGAGTAGCCAAAGGCCTGATTGAGACAACATAAAACATGAAAAATTATTTTTATAAAACACAAAAATTTTGTTTTCTTCATGCAGAAACTTCTTCCACAATATCAATAGCAGACCTATAATCCCAGAAACTCTGTTTTATTTAGCAGAGGGAGAAAACAACTCTGATTTTGTATTAGCTTGCTTTTGACATTTAAATTTCTAATCTTGTTTAGTTTAACCATCTATAAAGTTTCCTCTTTCAGGATTTCTCTTCTGCAACTGTCTTCATCCCTTCAGTTTGCCTCTTCTTACTCATTTCAAAATAACCAACTTAAGGACATACTACTTTCCTTTAATAGTCTTTAAAATAAATCTTTATAACTTAAACCTTCTCTTACTAAACATATACATTTCCCTTCCAATCATAATACGAATTCTTAGCTCTCTGAAACCTCTATTTCTAATAGTACTTAGAAAGTAAGCAATTAACATCATTTAGATTGGCAAATATATGAATATATTTTGTAACCTCTAGAAGTATTTCATTTGCCCTTGACAGTTTTACAGAGGCTGGGAAAAGATGGGGGCAGGGTACAGCTTGCTGTAAGTCTGAAAGAGAGTCAGAGGTTAGCATGACATCATTGATGTAATGGTACAATTGTATGGTGGAGGGTTTAGCCCAGCCAGTCAAATCCTCAGCCAAAAAACCATGACAAATAGTGGGGCTGTAGGACAGCGAAGGTCCATTGTTGTCCTTCCCAGGTAAAGGCAAATTGATCTTGACTGTCTGAGTGAATATTTGGGACATGTCCTGGTCCTGCAAAAAGCCATCCATGCAGAGTCGAAGCAGCCTTCACTTGAGGTCCATTCCAAGCTGCAGACAGCTACCTGCCTGACGAGCAGGGGTTGGAATTTCTGTCTGGTTTCAGCTGCCTCCACAGGGCTACCAGTACTGTATTGGGTTGCTTATCAATCTTCTTTAGTCGACTCAGGTACTTATTAGATCTATCCATAGTTGCCTTCTGGTCACCTTATTGTTACTTTGCACCTACACATCATCAAGCCCTCAGTTTCTGCCTGGCCAGTTCAATTTCCCCCAAAATGGGCAATAGCCTGTGTTGTCACCTGGACTGTCCTCCCCACTAGGGTGGACAGGACAAGCACTAAGGTACCATAATAAGCCAGTGGAGCTGTCTGGTTGATGCAGTCCTGCATATCTGCAGTATATGGCACCACTTCAGGGCCCTCAAATAGTTCAAAGTAAATAGCATGCCACATTCCCACCTCCCTAAGGAACACCTGCAGTTCCATCATGGGCATCCGGTATGCTGGGCCATTGGCAAATTGCCTTTATTTGGCCAAACCATGCAGCAACCTGCCATGAGCCAATTCAGCAGTGATGCATTTTCTGCATATTGAATTGCCCCATATATGCATCGGCACAATGAAGGGTGGGTGGTGACAGAGGCCATCTGGGTTAATTCATCCCTAGACAGTATTATGCCATCTGCACTGGTGTCCCAGAGGCAGAGTAGCCAACCTACAATGGACTCTGATCCTTTCTGGTGGAACTTGGCAGCCAGCTCTACCAGCTCTACCAATGTACATGGCCGGGTGGAGGAGGCAGGTTCCTTGGATTTTGCCCCTCAAGACATTCTTGTTGAGTCTTTAGTTTCTGAACAATTATTGGTCAGGTCTGAGTAAAACATAACTTCCTCTGGGAGGGACACCTCTGTATTTTCATCTGACTCAGACTCACTTTCTAAGAAGGGGTTCTATTTACTAGGGTTCTATTCAGACTGTGCAAACTCTCATTAGCTTTTACCCCCAAACTTTTGCAGAGTAGCAGGATAGGTCCTGCAGTTGTTCACTAGTCTGTCTGACATCCCAGAATATCCTTCCTATTGACCTATGTGACTCAGAGGTCTCTTTCTAGCCTACTTCCTCTTCCACTTTCTTCACACTTTCCTCAGCCTGCAACTGTTGAGTGGTAGCCTCACGCAGTGCCTGCAGAAGGGGCCAGCCCACTGTGGCTATGACCCACAGCTCCTTTTTTAAAAGAACACAATTCCCCTATTTTCAGTAAAACTGTAAGAGGCCCATAGGTGTGTTGGGGACATCCTCCCACTCCCTTGGTGAGCCCCAAGAATCTAAAAGGCTTGCCACCTCAAATAACATGGACCCAGAGACCCACCCCGGATTCCCCTGTCAGGCCCCCACCAGGTATGTTTCCCCACCTCACTCAAGGCTGACTCAACTGGGGTACTTTCCAGAATATCCTGCCGGCTATGCCAATTGTAATGCAGAAGTATGAGGCCTAGAATGTGTACCTGGTTTTGGATATCTGGAAGCACCACCAGGATGACCAGAGGGGTGAGAAATACCATTTACTACACACAGGCAGGGATGCTTCATCAGCAGCTAGTCGAAGCTGCAGGAATCAAGTTGCTGACCATGAGCAAACACAGTTTTTTATGCACATAAGCATATAGAAAGGGTTATCTCATGGGGGGAGCAAGATGTGTTGCTTGGTTACAGAAGCAGAAAACATCCATGGGAGCTGCAGAAAATGTGCTGAAAGCTCTTTGTATGCAGCTTTCCTTGTCTGCTGGCCAGGCAGCTATCAGTCTTCTGAGTATGTGGAGGGTCTATGTTCTGAGTTAACCCTACAGCCTAGTGGTTAGACATTTATATAATTTACAAAGTGATCCTCCTGCTTAGTCTAGTACATAGTTATGACAGTATTTTTGACTATATTTTCTATTCGGTACTTTACATCCTGTGACTATCAATCTCTACTTCTTAACCCTGTCTTTCTTTCCACCCAATCTTCCATCCCCTCCTACCTTGGCAACACTGGTTGTTCTCTGTATCTACAAGTCTATTTCTGTTTTGTTAATTCATTTATTTTGTTCTTTATATTCTACATATTCTACATATAAGATTATATGATATTTGTCTTTCTCTGTCTGACTTATTTCACTTAACATAATATCCCCTAGGTCCATCCACATTGTTGTAAATGATAAGATTCATATTTTTATGGCTAAGTAATATTCCATTGTATATACGTACCTCCTCTTCTTTATCCAATCATCTACTGATGGACACTTTGCCTTTATATCTTAGCTGTGGTAAATAATGCTGCAGTTGTTGAACATAGGTATGCATATATCTTTTTGAATTAGTGTTTTGGATTTCTTCAGATAAATACTCACTAGCGGAATTTCTAGGTCATAAGTTAGTTCTATTTTTAATTTTTTGAGGAACCTCAAAACTGTCTTCCACAATGGCTGCACCACTTGCAATTGTGCACAAGGGTTTCCTTTTCTCCACATCCTCATCAGCATTTGTTTTTTGGTTGACTGATGATAGCCATTCTGAAAGGTGTGAGGTGTTATCTCATTGTGCTTTTAACTTGCATTTCTTGATGATTAGTGATGTTGAGTATCTTTTCATATGTTTATTGGCCATCTGTATGTCTTTTCTGGAGAAATGCCTACTCAGGTCTTTTATACATTGTTTAATTTAATCGTTTGGAATTTTTGGTGTTGAGCTATATGAGTTCTTTATAAATTTTGGATATTAACCCCTTATTGAATATGTCATTGGTGAATATCTTCTCCCATTCAGTAGGTTGTTAATGTTAATTCTTTCCAAATTAAACTACAGATTCAGCACAACTCCAATCAAAATCACAGCAAGATCATTTGAAAAATCAACAAGCACCCTTCTGTGGTTTCTGGTCAGACATGTACTTTGAGAAAAGCTAAACCAACTGAAAATCAATAACTCTTCTTTGATACATCAGGGAATTGAGCTCACAAGGCAAACTGCTGCCCCCCAAAACCAAGAAAACAGATGGACACAAAGAATCATAGCTTACTTCACTAGAAGCAGAAACTGACAGCTAGAGTCAATATTGGAACCTCTAAACTGTAACTGATGAATCACTGGGGGATTACTGTGGAGAAAATCGAGAGTTAAAATACTTAAGGGGCCCATTCTTGGGGGAATCCTACACTTACATTAGTTTTCCCTCCAAGAGTCCTACCATTGTGAAAATCAGAGAAAAATCACCCTGTGCTTCCAGAAGAGACTGTGAAAGAAACCTCATACAAATATACCCATAGTATTTTGTTTTGTTAACAAGGTCTGCCCTCAGGGTAACCTACTTTATCAGAACCTAACTAACCTAAGAGAAATAACTCTATCTTCCCATAGCTTTTGATGTAGAGGAAGGGAAATACCCAAATCAGGATCACTAAAAGACTGAGAGCTAATCACAGGACTTTAGAATGCTTTCTTTCCCCCATATCTTACCACAATATCAATAGAGCTCCTATATGGTCATAGGGATTACAGTTAAAATAGCTGTAAGTCTCAGGACCTACCTAAGGAGTCTCTAGGAATAACCAAAGACAACAGGGAATACAAAAACAGGACACTAGAGGAGATTTTAACCTCTGACACCACAGTTAACAGCAAACAGTAAAGACAGACTCAGCCAGATGAACATAAAACCTCATACTAAAGGCCTATTTTATTTCATTATGTATGGCTTTCAACAAAAAATTTTAAGGCATGCTACAAGGCAAAAAGCACAACCTGAAGAGATAAAGCAAGCAGTAGAATCAGACTCAGATATGGCAGGGAATTTAGAATTATTATATCATAAATTTAAAATAACTATGATTAATAGGCTAAGAGCTATAATGAAAAAAGTAGACAAGCTGCAAGGACAGATAATGTAAGTAGGAAAATGAAACACTAAAAAATTCTAGAAATCAAAAATATTGTTAACAGAAATGAAGAATGGGTGAGCTCATCAATAAAATAGACCAGGCAAAGAAAAGAACCAGGAGCTTGAAGCTAAATTTGTAGAAACTTGTGAAACTAAAATGCAAAGAGAAAAAAGGTTAGAAAGAAATAAAATAGATTATTCAAAAACTAGGAGACAATTACAAAAGGTATAATATATGTGTAATGAAACTGCCAGGAAAAAAAAAGAAAAAGATAAAAAGAAACAGAATATTTGAAGTTATAATTGAAAATTTTCTAAAATTAATGGCAGACACCAAATCACAGATCCAGGAATCTCAGAGAATAAGAGGCAGAAAAAAATACCAAAAAAAACATGTACGTAGGCATATCATATTAAAACTGCAGAAAATCAAGAAACAAAGAGAATATTTTGAAAGAAGCAGAGGAAAAGAACACCTTACCTATAACAAGGATATGAGTCTCATGAATTTTTCTCACCAGAAGCCATAGAGTAAAATACTTTAAATGTTGGGGTGGGGGGGAAGCCCTACCAACTCAGAATTCTATATCCAGCAAAATTATCTTTTAAAACTGGCAAGGCTGAAATCCCTATGTCCAAACAGGAACAGTAGGTAATGGAGTTTACTTGGTCAGGGTTTTAGGATAGAGGAGCTAGGATAGGCAGAGAGACAAGGGAGTTGAGTACATGATCAAGAAAGAGTAAACGAAATAATATGACATGGAATCTAAACTAGGCAGGAAGAGGAACAAAAATAAAAGAGAAAAAATGAAGGATCCAATGGGTTTAGGGATTATGAGACTGATAAATATCTACAGTGGTTATAGTTGGAAATGGATGTTTGAATCACTGAGTTTGGAAAAGAAGCTGATTCAGTATGTGACCTTGGGTAACTAAATAAGCAAAGAAAAAGACATTGGAGGAGATGTGACATTGGGGTCAGAATTTGAGGTAACACGGAAGGCCCTGTTGTACTGTTTTTCCTTTCTTCTTTTTTCCAAATTTCTTTACTGAGATAATTAGAAAAAGTAAAGTAGCTTGTTATATCCACTGAAATTATACATACCTTTGAGCCTAAAATAATCTAACTTTTCTCCACTATATTTACATTTATGCCATAATTAAATTTCCTTCATATGACAACTAGCCAGTTCTCTTATAGCTAAGTGGAATTTGCTGTGTTTAAACAAAAAAAAAACATGCAAGACTTTTAATAAAAACTGAATGTATTTTTAAAAAGTGATGGAGAATGGTGCAGCCACCGTGGAAAACTTTGGCAGTTCCACAAAAAATTTAAATATATTTACTTTATGAACCAGGAATTCTGCTTGTGGAAAATATGTACAAAAGGATTAAAAGCAGGTACTCAAACAGTTATCTTTATACCAGTGTTCACAGCATTATTATTAACCATAAACAAAAGGTAAAAACAATCAAAGTATCCAACAGTGAATAAATTAAAACAAAAAAACTGGTGTACATACACACAATGAAATACTATTCACCACAAAAAGGAATCAAACGTTTATACATGATACAGCATAGACAGACCTTGAAGACATTGTTAAGTGAAATAAGTCAGACGCAGAAGGATAAATATTGTATGATTCTACTTATGTAAGGTAGCCAGAATAGGTAAATTCATACAAACAAAAATCAGAATAGAGATATTAGAAAGTGGAGGAAAAAGGAAGAATTATTGTTTAATGGGAATAGAGTTTATGTTGGGATGATAAAAAGGTATGGGTATAGATAGTGATGATGAGTACAGAGAATTGTGAATATAATGCCAATACACTTACAAATGGTTAAGATGATAAATATTATATTATGTATATTTTACCATAATAAAACAAAGGTGTTTAAAAAGGGGAGGGAGATATAAAATTTCTCAAATAAAAATTGACAAATGGATTCTAAAATTTACATAGGAATGAAAATATTAAGGACTCAGAATAGCCAAACAATTCTGAAAAAGAACAGAGAACTTATACTAACTTATTTCAGAACTTGCTATAAAACTACAGTAATTAAAACAGTGAATAATGGTATAATAATAGACATGTTGATCATTAAAACAGAACACAGTCCCAAAATATACCCATAAATATATGGCTATTTGGTTTCTCAGAAAAAGGACCAAGGTAATTTAATGGTGTAGGAATAACTGGATATCTATGATAAAAAAAAAATAATAATAATCTTGACTCGTATCTCACCCTGCAAAGAAAAAATCACCCCAATGAGCTAAAACTACACAATGTCTAAAATAAGACACCAAAAAACCTCCTCCCTTTACTGAAAATATTTCTTGTGTAAGAAAATGTTTCTTATGTATTATAACAGATTTTAAGGAAAATGGAATTTAGTTAATCTTAATAGAACTTTAGAAGGGAATTGAAACAAAAGATGTTTCAAGGTAGCCCAAGCAGTTTAAATAAGATGCTCTCCTAAAAGCAATCAACTGAATTCAGTAATGCTTTTTAAGTTCTCAAAGAACTTCATAACTAGATCATTTTTAAACAAAGTTTAGAGAAGTTAAATTATTAAAGTCTCTGTTAGATATGTATTTACCTAAAAACTGTTATCAACCATCTTTTTTACCACATATCTTAAATCATATAGCTGAAAGTAACAAACTTCCATAAAATGATATTTAGACAGTAATTAGCTACATATTTAAAAGAACAGAAAGAGGATCAATAAAAGGATTAGTAAATTACATCATTGAGAAGATAAAAAAAGATCATACCAGTTTTTTCCTCCATAAATTACCAACTCAAGGACAGTACAAATTAAAGATGTGGGCAGTTGTATTCCCTCTTCCATGTTTTCTGAAAACCTAATCATATTTTTAAGTTGAGAAATATGTATAATAACCTAACTGTGAAAAAGGGCCAAAATTATAGTAATGCTAGACCATTCGAAAGGACTATGCTATTAATTTTTTAATTATGTAAGGAGAAATACAGGTTCTTTTGGAAAAGCATTCCCTAGGATCCAAAGGTTGCACAAATCACACAGAAAATATTGGAAGTTATTCAAAACACCTCATTATTTTTAAAACTCTTTTAATTAACATAGGATATTGGAGACCACTTCGAATTCTGTCTCTAACACTTAGTTGCAATGTGAACTTGAAAAAATTACCTAAACTCTGTTCTGCAGATCTTTTGTCTGTCAAATGAAGATACTGCCTACTGCATAGATTTATTATGAAGATATGTATAAATGTGTAAAGCACACATTGGAGTCTAGCTTATAGTATGCCTAGGTGTTAGCTATCATCATCGTTACATTATTATTATTCTACTGGAAAACGCCAGGAAAAGCAGATTTTTCAAAATTATGTACACAAAATAGTTAGGACGGTAGAGTCTGATTCCAATTTTGATGTTTGACTACAGACAGCTTTCAAGCCCACTGCCCTTTCCCCCTTTGCCCATAATAAAGTTCTAAAGCTCCCTATTTTTGGCGCAAGTTCAAACTACATAAGTATAACCATAATATGGGAACTCCACCCTCTAACCATCAGAAAAACCCCAAGTCAGTCTCCTTTGTGGGTTCTCTCAAGTCACTTGGAGATGAGGTTAGGAGCCATCCCTGCTCTCCCTGGAAAGCCTCACTATGAATAAACTTTTCCATACCCACTTGGTACGTTTATGACATCATCAGTCTCAGCATGGAATCAAATTCTGGGTGGGGTTCATCTTCCTTCTCTGTGAGTTTTTCCAAAGAGAAAGGAGCTAATCCAAACAAAAATTAATTACATAGAAAGAGTTGAAGAATGCTATGAGAAAACTAAGAAGTCGACTGAAAGATTCTGTGAGAGACACATATTACTGTGTTAAATGTGTTTATGAATATCTAAAAAGCAACTATTATTTCAAAACATTCTAAAATATGTTAGGAGCAATGAAGTGAAAAAAAAAAAAAAAACCCGGACCTGAGTTTCTACATTTTCATAGGCCTTAGGATGTTATCTAAATATTCATAAAATATACTGATTAAAGACAAGAAAGTATTTGGTTGGAGGGAAGGTTTCTGTACCCTCTAAGTTCCATTTTAAAAGTAATAATATAAAAGATTTTAATTTAGAAAAACCTTAAATAGCTTTTTTATTTCATCCAAGTTTAGCCCTCTTTCAAGGGCTCTAACTAAATTTTATAAATGACTAAAAATAACCTATATAAGTGTCATTTTAGATCTAAAAAAAATACATTTTTAAGGAAAAATCCAGGAAAAAAGGAATGGGGGGGAGCAAAAATGCTAGTAACTATTTCTAACAATTATAGATAACTTATTTTTCATTTTATAACTTTCCATACTTCCTAGACTGCCTACTAATAGCAAGTCACTTACATATCAATGCAATTTTGTTGCTGTTGTTTCATTTCCTTCACAGTCAGTGTACAAATGTGAATAGGAACTGTGGGCATGGGCATTGAGATGCTTGGGAATCTCAGGCAAATTTTTATCTGTCTCCAAAAAGGCACAGAAACATATATATTTACATGATTAATAATCTTCAAAATGATTATGAAGACCAATCAGAAATAATTCTTATTTTAATTCTATGAATTATAGTTCATACAAATGTAATCCAAACCTGTGTTTATAGATCATATACACTGACATCATATCAATGTACCAAACTAAGTCCTGTATAGATGAAAAAAGTCCAAGAATAAAGTTATAGTTTATAAAAAGGAGTGATACTGAAAGATGGAAATAGTCTCATATATAAAAATCACTTGTTTTAGGTAGCTTCATCGTTCTGCAAGTATTTTACCCTTGCTCTCATCTCTTCCTTTACTGTACTTACAGTAACTAATATTTGTACATACCCTTATAAGTTACAAAGTACTTTGCATGTGTAATTGTGTAATTAAGGGCAACTGCTCACATTATTCAAATAAGACTAATACAGTAGAGTTGTCTAAAGTGTTTCGGATAATCTATAGGTGATTCTTTTGTAATAGTATTTCTTAGTTTTGTTCTTGGCAAAGTGAATGAACTATCTATATGTACTTAAAAATTAGAAAACATCTCATTGGCACCTCTCTGATGTATACCATTTCAGAGTTTACAAGCCAAACATTAGGACATTTAGTCCATAGAAATTCCAATTTTCCCCAAAATACTACATAAGATTTAAACTTGGAGCAGTTTTAAAGAAAACAAAAGAAATATATAGATGACTTCCTTATAGCGGGATACACCAAAGTTGCTATCGAGAGGAGAGAATGTGCCTCCCCTCGCGAAAGTGTCAGATAGCCATTATCTCTTTCAAGAGACAAGAAAAACACAGGAATACTTCCCATGTGGCAATTGTAGATAAATAACACAATTCTATAGCAGATCACTCTGCCTCTTACCTTCTTTCGATAATATCTACAAGAAGTCATAATCAATTTAATCAGTACTGATAGTGGGTACTATTACACATTATTTATTCCAAATAGATTGTGAAAATGACAGAAGGCTCTAAGTAGACACAATATAACTTGAGGAAGCAATGACAGAAACTGACAACATGCTTCCCAAATGTATAAAAAGGACATATGTCCTAGAAGTTTTGATTTTATCATCTTTTTGGTCTTGAAGACATTGTGTGATACATAACTATCTAGCATTTATTTATTACTTTGAATTCACTGTTTTTATATATTTTCAAAGGTGCTTAATTCCCTCCCCTATTAATTTTTAAAACCAAACATCTATAGTTAAATTTTATAATAATTTTCAACAAGAAAACATTACATAATACTTAGGGCAAAATAATAATTTAACAAAAAAGAAAGTAAAGCAACTAGACTAGGTTAGCCAAAGAGAAGTAGTAGGTAGGACTGTAGTGGTACCATGTCATACATAATTGTCAAGAAAGGCAGTCTCATGCCTACAGTCTTTCCATCCCACTCAGCCAGATAAGAATGGGCCTTGGGCCTGGAATACTTCCTTACCAAGATGAAGAGCCCACACAGCTTGTACGAAGATCATCATCTTGTGTGGGAAAATATTTCCCTGTTTCAGGCTCAATGTGTTCCACTGAAGTAACCTTCGGACACACCCTCAACAGTCAATATTTCAAACTTCACATGGTAGGGGATCAGTTCTTCTGCTTCACTGCAAGAACGGTATATGCAGGCCATTTGTCTTGCATCAGCTGCATGGAGGGCAGGGAGGTGGCCCTCCTGGCCACGGGAGATCAACATAAACTATTGGAGCTTATCTTGCTCTGTCTCTTCTTTGAGTAACAGCATTGTTCCATTCAGTGCCTGACCTATTATGTTTTCCTTGGTGACTCCAATACCAGGATGCAGTGGGCAAAAAAGTTTGGACTTCTATTCCTGGTGGCTGGCAGTCATGAACTTTGCTACCCCCCTCATAGTAGAAATCCTCCCCAGCATTGTTATGGGTGCATAGTGTTTTACTTATAATGGCAAAAGTAATCTCTCCCTATTTTGTCTATTTTACTAATTTTTCCAACAACCATAGCAGTCCTCAAAGTGTGGTCCATGTTCATTAAGGGTTCCCAAAATCCTTTCATGGGGTTTACAGTGTCAAAACTACTCTCATAATAACACTAAGATTCTATTTGCCTTTCTGCTTGTGTTGATATTTTACTAATGGTGCAAAATCAAAGGTGGTAAAACTGCTGGAACCTTAGTACAAAACAGGGCAATGGTATCAAATTAGAAGAGCAGTCCTTGTATTCTTCACCACTATGCATTTACAGTAAACAGACTGCAGTCCTGTTAAGAGATGTAGAAAGTTTTTAACTCTTCAAAATTATGGACATATATGCAAATATAGATTGAGACAACATAATGCATACATTAGAAAATCAATTTTTATTCCCACATACTTTGATTATACCTAATTATATCAAACCGCTTGAAATTATGCAAGCTAAGAGACTAATCATAACCAGTTTCACCAAAAAAACACAGGTGCCACAACTGTTACATCCAAAATACAATTTGCTGAATTTCATTTCAGATGAGCAAATAAGAACTGCAAAAACTTAAAAGAAATTCTCTAAACTTATTGGTATGCTCTAAGTCTTACCATGCAGAAACTTAAGTTATCATAATAAGAAGTCTCCTAAGATTTCTTACATATTCAGCTTCACAGAAAGCCAAAGATTGTGGGTACTATAAAAACACTGTGATGACTGATTCTTTTCCTTGATGACAGATTCCTGTGTTTGCCCCTAATCATTGTGTGACAAAATAACTTTTTCCATACCAAGTAGTGATTAGTTGTACCAGCAAATAAAATGTTAAGTGTATGTCCATTAAGTTCTATGCAGTCATATCTCAATTACAATAGAAAAGTGTAAATACAAAATGTCTCTTTTGACATTTACAATGTAATTTACACAGCTTTGGTCTAAAATATCAGTCTACATACATAAAAGCCTTCTTTTATCACATCTTGAGAGGTGAGCTCTACTGTCATTTATTCTTTCTGTTTTGCTTTTTATCAATTCTGTTTTGAAACTTCTTTGGACACCTAATTCTACCAAGGTTCTGAGGTTGTACACTATAAATTTAGCATACACCCATAGCTGGAAAGTGCTCAGACTATGTTTTTGATCTTTCTTACCTGATCTTAGTTCAGTGGACATTAGTCAAAAGAGAGAAAAGCCCTTTAACAGGAATTGTCCAGCTTCTTCGAACACGGTACTTCCTTTGTGTGTGTAGATTGTCACTATGACCACCTGAGTTAGGTGGTCAGAATTTGGGTTTCACAGCACTATGTATATACATATATCAATAACAGAAAAGGATCTTTTCCAGATTTTCCTTGTTTTCTGACTCATTTCCACTCTAAAATTGTTGAATTTTTTATACATGTGGGTATTCATTTCTGGTTCAAAGTGTAATGGCATCTATTCTTAAAAAGAAAATTAAAATGTGGTTCTAGAGGTTCTTATTTGTGTTGCTAGTAAACTGGCAGAGACTGAACGCATATATCTCTAATGAAAGTATTTCTACGAAACTTGCAGTTTGAGTTTCAAAGTCTTCCCCCAGAAAAGAAAAAGAATGGGACATTATGCTTTCCTTTCATAAATAACAGGATCACATGAAATGTAATGTAATTTATAGTTGAGTTCATTAATTCAATAATGCAGACCTATGTGTAGAAAAAAGGCAGAGAAAAGAACGTATAAAAAGACATTTTAAAGTGCTGATGTTGATTTTTTTTTTCTTTCAGTGTCATTGAGATATAATTGACATACTAAAAGGCTGATGTTAACTCTTTACTATAAGGCACAAAATTTTTAAAATAAGCTATTGTGAAAGTGGAAGAAACAATGTTGCTGAAATGATGTCTAGTCACCTGTAACTCCACCAAGATAATCCCCTATACACTTCCAACATATAGAGGTCCACCTCACAAATTTGTTAGCTGATATGTTTTTCTTTTCTCAAATAGACTATTTTTAGAGCAGTTTTAGGTTTACAGATAAACTGCATAAAGTACAGTGTTACTATATACTCCCTCTCACTCCACCCTCAGTTTCTTTAATTATTTACATCCTGCACTGGTATGGTACATTGGTTACAATCAATGAACTAATAGTTTACATTAGGGTTCACTCTTGGCCTTGTACATTCTATGGGTTTGGACAAATTGTATAATGACATGTATCCACTATTACAGTAGCATATAGAGTACTTTCACTGTCCCAAAAGATTCTCTATGCTCCACCTATTCATCCCTCCCTCTCCCTGAATGCTGGCAACCACTGATTTTTTACTGTCTCCATAGTTTTGTCTCTTACAAAATATCATGTAGTTAGCATATACAGTATGTAGCCTTTTCAGGCTCCTTTCACTTAGCAATGTGCATTAGGATTCCTCCATGTCTTTTCATGGCTTCAAGTTCATTTCTTTCTATCATTTAATAGTATTTCATTGTATGGACATATCACGGTTTGTTTATCCATTTGCCTACTGAAGAACATAGCTTATGGCAGAATATAACATACAGAGGTTTACTTCATAAATTTCTGTTTTCAATTGCAATTAAAAAATTTTTTTAATACAAAGTACCTTGACTTCCAGGCAGATTAATTTTACCTGAAAAATTAAACAGTATTTCCCTAAACTTGAAAAAACTTCTAAAGTCATTGAGAAATGACATACAAATGACAAAATTCTAGCTTGATTGGTGATGTAAAGACCTATAGTGAATATTAAAACCTCTGATGTATATGCAGTACTTTGTAACAAAATGTGTGTGTGTGTGTGCGCGCGCGCACGGGCGCGCGCAATCACGCACACGCATGCGCATGTCAGGCTTTTTTCCAAGGAAAATAAAAATTTTCTTTATTTCAAAACAGTAACTTCTTTATATTGGATGAGGGCTGTTCTTGAAAGAGAAATTACTGAGTCAAATGCTATCACATTTGTAAGGATCTTGAGGCACATTACTAAATTCATTCCTACCATTGGTATATAAGCAAGCCCATTTCACTAAACTCTTGCCAGAGCTGAATATAGGATTTAAAAACATAAGTACCTGGAATTTGAGGAAATAAAACTGTGTGGTCATTTGATTTTATAAAGAATCACAGTTTGGGGATGGAGGACACAAAAAGGCCTGGGTATTCACATAGCTTCAATCCTTCATTTTAGTTGAGGAAATTGAGATTAAACAATCACCCAAGGTCACATGCTATCACTTTATTAAACAGTTAAGCAAATTGTTAAATGTGTCCTAACACTTTATGTAGATTTAATAGTTTTTTTCTAATGGCATGTAAGTGACAATGTTTATTTGCCAATCACCTTAAAATAAGCATGGCTTTTAAAACCTTGCCTACACTTTTCTCCAACTACCCTCTTTCCCAGAGCCCAAGTAAACTCATTCAATCTCATTGCTTAAAATTACATGCCCAGGCCATGTCTCCAAATTTTTGACTTCTAGCCCCATTCTCACTCCTGAACTCCAGACCTGTTTATCCAATTGCTTACTTGACATCTACGATTACATATTTAACAGGTATTGCAGTATGAATAGTTCCACAAACCTGCTCCCCAGCAAAACTGGTAAAAATATTTTTAAAACAATCATTTATAATCTCTAGAAATTATGCTAAGGGAATGCAGCAAATAAACATTTATTCAAGAAAATCTACTACAATTTGGTAAAATCAAGGAGATCTGTGATATTTGAACCAAGACTTGCTCCCTACTTCTCACTCCCCCAACTCAGAGAAATAGAAACTCCACCCCAACCGGCGTAGCCCAAAATACAGGGCTCCTTCTACCTCAGCTCCCAGTTAGAGAGCTATCTTCCAGGGAAGTCAGCATTTCTCAGCTCCCTGTTGCTCCCTGTTGTATCTGGGAAAATGCAGCCAAAAGGAGAGATTCTCTTTTTCTGCCCAGATTATGGAGTGAAAGCTATATCCTGAATGTGGCACCAGTGAGAATACTGGGGCCCTGATTGCCCTTGCCATGTCTCCTAATGCAGAGGTGCTGGGAGAAGCAAGCAAAGTGGACCTGAGGCTGCTGCTGTCTCCCTCCATTGAGCACTCAGTTCCTAACAGTGTCACTCAGAAAGAAATACGCCATTGTAATAGGCTGCAAAACAGATACCTCCTAATCTATTCCCAAAGGAACTGACTTCACTTGCAACAAAGTATAGGATGTTCAAGCCTAAAGATGCTCTCAAAACAAGTAGAAGTTGTGGGGAAAGACAACCAGGGGGACACTGGTAGAATCATTAAACATATAGGCTAAATTGCAAGACAGCTAGTTTCCTGGCGAGAACTAAGGCAAAAGACCACTCACAGGAACTCACCTGGGGTCTGCCCAAATCTCAAATACCAACCTCAGAAACTACTATTTCAAATGAGCCTATTAAATTTGATTGGTTTGTCTGTGGATCAACTTATGCCCTAGGGTAATACTGAAAGCATTACAGCAATTAATGGAGTTTAACATCTGGGTATGGCCAGGAAGAGACAGGCAAAGAGAGAGAACCGTGCCCAAACTGCTGACATCACAGATTGATTATAGGAATATTGAAGGCTACATCCCCTAAGAAACAACATCAGAGGCTTTATACTGCAGAGGATGTAGGTGGGGATGGAGTGGGGATAGAATCCACTAAAATAACTGAGTCACTTAAAAACAAGCAAAATAACAAGGCTGGGGAAGGGGGAGGACCAATACATAGGGTTGCTAAACCACATTACCTAAAAAATCCAGTTTCCAACAAAAGAGTACAAGACATTGAAAGAAACAAGAAAATAGGACCCTACACACCATAAAACAAAAGCATGCAATTAAAACTGTCCACGAGAGTAACCAGATTTCAAAGTAGCTGTTGTAGATATGTTCAAAGTAGTTAAAGAAGTAAAGACAGCTTGTTGACTAAGGTTTTAGTCTTGAGTTATGAAAATGTTTGGTACTAGATAGAGGCAGTAATTGTACAATATTGTAAATGTACTAAAAATAAAATTAAAAAAGAAAACAATCATGATTGCCTAGAAAAGACAAATATATAGAGAATTAAAGTAATCCATAAAGAACGAAAGTTTGTTTAGTTGCCTGGGAGTGGAGGTAGGAATAGTAAGTGACTGCAAATGAATAGAAAGAAATTTTATTGGGGTGATGAAAATGTCCTAAAAATTATGTTGATAGCTGCAATTATGTAAATTTGCTAAAAATCACTGAAGTGCACACATGAAATAAATGATTTTATAATATTTAAGTTATACCTCAATAACGTTGTTTTGGTCCTGGTCAAGATGGCAGAGTAGGTGAACACTGCTTGCCTTCTCCAATGACCACATTAAAATTACAACTAAGTTATACAACACTCAATGTGGAGAACCATGTGAAATCTAGCTGAACAGAAATCATAAAACTAAGGATATAAAAAGAAACCAAACTGAAACTGGTAGGAGTGGAAACACAAAACAGTCTACTTCCACACCTACATGTGGCAATTGAGAATCGAGAGGGATGTCTCAGGTGCAGAGGTCCCCAATAAGGAGCAAGAGGTCCGAGTCCTACACTGGGCTACCCAACTCAGAGCACTAGTGCTGGGAAGATGAGTCCCTGCAACACCTGGCTGTGAAAATTGGTGGGAATTCCAACTGTCTGGGTGAGAAAGAAGGCTTCTGGAAACGCAAGTGTCCTCTTAAATGGCCTGTGCATAGACTCACTCACAGATATTCACCCTGAGCTCTGGCAGAAGGGAGGTGTCTTAGGCAACAGAGATGTGTAGGTGCAGACTGAGTTGTATAACTTCAGGGTGAGGGCTGGAGGGTCAGCTACCATGATTCCTGTGTTGAACCCTCCTCCAGTGGCTAGATGTCATCTTTTCCGCATATCTGAATCTGCATTGGTCTGGTGAAATGTATTCACTACACCCTGATGAATCCCTGGGACCCTGCCACACACTCAACTGGGGCACTTCCAGAAATTCCTGCTCATGCGGCAGGCAGCCAACATTAACCCGTGCTTCAGTCTTTCTTGGACAGCTCTTAGGGGTCCACAAGACTGCAGGTAGGCAGCAGCTGGCCTCAGTGTACCCTGAGACTTTTGCCGAGTGGCCCCAGGTTCAGCAATTGTATCAAATCTCAACTTGTATTAACCTGGTAAATACCACTCTCCCTACCTTGGTGACTCCCTGAGACCCACCTAACCCAACACATGTATTTCGTGAAGCACTTTCAGAAGCTGAGCCTTACAGGTAGTTGCCAAGCCTAGAGGTGCCCTGGGCATTTTGCTGAACTTCCCCAGGCCTGTTACTGGTCACAGCCCACCTCAGTTCACAGTGTGGCCTTTCCCATGCACCTCCAGGTCCAGCATAGGCAGTGACCAACCATGGATCACTCTGAAACTAAAACTAGATATCCCTAGGCTGGTCACAGGCAGTGGCTAACCTTGGAAGCCCCTTCCAAGAAGCCCCATCATCAACACATCTAGTAGCTGGCTTCACGCTATAAAAGAGCACCACCTGATTTGCCACCAAAGCAGCACAACCAAAGGATGGTCTTGACAAACACCAAAGCTAGCTGGGGTAAATCATGCTTCATGGGATCAGTCCCCACACAGCAGCTCATAAGCTATGGGTGTGGCCAACTCTCATAGCCAGATAGCCTGAGGGTCAACCACACCCGCTGATGTGCCAACAGTAATTAAGGTTCAACTAAACAGGAGGATACACACAACTCACAAAATAGATACCCCTGGAGCACCCAGCTCAGGTAATCAGGGAGACTGCACCACTGGGTCACACAGGGCACCTACTATAAAAGGCCACCCTACAAAGACTGGGATATGTACCAGATCTACTTAACACATAGAAACAAACACAGGGAGGCAGCCAAACTGAGGAGACAAAGAAATATGCCCAAAATGAAAGAACAAGAGAAAACTCCAGAAAATTAACTAAACAAAATGAAGACAAGCAACATATCAGATACAGAATTCAAAACAATGGTTATAAGGACAATTAAGGAATTTAGTGGGAACTTCAACAAAGAGATAGTAAGCATAAAAAAAGGACATAGAAACCATTTAAAAATCCAGTCAGAAATGAAGAATAGGATAACTGCAATGAGGAATACACTAGAAGAAATAAACAGTGGATTTGATGATGCAGATAATTAAATCAGTAAGTTGGAAGACAAGGTAACAGACAACATCCAATCAGAACAGTAAAATTTTTTAAAAAATTAAAACATATGAGAATAGTTTAAGAGACCTCTGGAATATCAAACAAAATTCACATCACAGGGGTACCAGAAGAAGAGAGAGCAAAGAACTGAAATCTATGTGTTGAAATAATGACAGAAAATGTCTCTAATCTGAGGAAATTGACATACAAGCCCAGGAAGTGCAGAAAGTCTCAAACAAGATGAACCCAAAGAAGCCAACACCAAGACATATCATAATTAAAACGGCAAAGGTTAAATACAGAGTTCCTAAAAGCAGCAAGTGATAAACTATTAGTTACTGACAAGGGCGCTCCCATAAAACTATCAGCTAATTTCTCAACAGAAACTTGAAGGCCAGAAGAAACTGGTACAAAATAGTCAAAATAATAAAAAGCAAGGGCATACAACCAAGGCTACTTTACTCAGCAAAGATCTTATTTAAAATTGAAGAACAGGTAAAGAGCTTCCTGGATAAGAAAAAGCTAAAGGAGTTCATCACCACCAAACCAAGTATTAAAATAAATGTTAAAGGGACTTATCAAAGAAGAAAAAAAATGAAAAATAAAAGAACACAAATATGAATAATAAAAAGGTAATAATTACATACCTATCAATAATCACTTTAAATATAAATGTATTACATGTCCCAATCAAAATATTTAGGGTAGCAAAATGGATAAGAAAACAAGCCTTATACATATGCTGTCTATGTGAGAACTACTTCAGATGGAAAGATAAACACAAACTGAAAGTAAAGGGATGGAAAAAGATATTTCATGAAAATGGAAACAACAAAAGAAGACGGAGTTGTAATACTTATATCAGACTAAATATACTTTAAAATAAAGGCTATAAGGAGACCCCAAAAGGGACATTTCATAATGATAAAGGTATAAATCCAACAAGAAGATATAACCTTTGTAAATATTTATACACCAAACATAGGAGCACCAAAATACATAAAGCATGTACTAACTGACCAAAAGGGAGAGATTAACAGGATACAGCCATAGTATGGGACTTTAACACCCATTTACATCAATAAATATATCTTCCAAACAGAAAATCAATAAGGAAAGAGCATCCTTCTATAACATATTAGATCAGATGGATTTAATTGATGTTTTTAGAGCATCATTTCATGGCAAAGCAGCAAACTTTACACTCTTTTCAAATGCACATGGAATATTTTCCAAGATAGACCACATTAGGCCACTATATGAGTCTCAATAAATTTAAGAAGACAGAAATCATATAAAGTGTCTTCTCCAAACATAATAGTTGAAATCAGAAATCAATTAAAAGAAAAAAAAAACTGAAAAACATACAAACACATGTAAGCTAAATAACATGCTACTAATCAAGAAATGGTTAACAAAGAGATTAAGAAAGAAATCAAACAATACCCTCAGACAAATAAAAATGAAAAGACAATGACCTCAAATCTATGAAAAATAGCAAAAGCAATCCTAAGAGGGAAATTCATAGTAATGCAAGGCTACTTCAGAAAAAAAAAAACAAAACAAGACAAATCTCAAATAAACAATCTAACCTTATACTGAAAGGCACTAGAAAAAGAGCAACAAAGAAGGCTCAAAGTGAGTAGAAGGAAATAATAATCAGAGTGGAAATAAAGTCTAAAAAATACAAAAGATCAATGAAGGCAAGAGCTGGTTCTTTACAAAGATAAACAAAATTGATAAACCTTTAATCAGACTGATCAAGAATAAAAGAGGACACAAAGAAATAAAATCAGAAGTGAAAAAGATATGACAGCTGACATGGCAATAATACAAAGGATTATAAGAAAATACTATGAAAAATTATATGTCAACATATATAATTTGGCCAATCTGTAAGAAATGGATAAATTCCTAGAAACATCAAATCTTTCAGGACTAACTCTGTTTCAAGAAGAAATATAAAATCTGAATAGATCAATAACTGCTAATGAAATCGAATCAGTAATCAAAATACTGCCAACAAACCAAAGTCCTGGCATTACAGGTGAATTTTACCAAACGTTCAAAGAACTAACACCTATTTGTCTCAACTATTCTAAAAACTTCAAGGGGAGGGAAGGCTCCCAAGCTCATTTTACAAGGCCAACATTACCCTAATTCTAAAACTAGGGTTACTAGACTTATTGGAGGGATCACCTCATAAATTATAT
Organism: Cynopterus sphinx; assembly: GCA_030015415.1. Taxonomy (NCBI): domain Eukaryota; kingdom Metazoa; phylum Chordata; class Mammalia; order Chiroptera; family Pteropodidae; genus Cynopterus; species Cynopterus sphinx. Next base: position 48,322,664 of record CM057387.1, read on the forward strand.
AAACGTCTAACCAGTATGTTGTACACCTAAAACTAATATAATATTGAATGTCAACTGTAATGGAAAATAAAATTAAGAAAACAGTTGTTTTTTAAATGTACACATAAAAAAACAATTGTACAAAATTATATATAATGTATTATTGAGGCTGTAACATCGAGTGATTTCAATGATTTGCTAATAACAATACAGAGGAGGTGAGAAAGAACAAAGCTGTATTGAGCTAAAGAAATTACTCCAGACAGTAACTGAATCCACAAGAACAAGAAATGAAGAAAACCAGAAAAGTCAATATAACAAAAGCTAGTAATATGAAATGCCCTTTCTTTTTCCATCTTCTTTAAGATATAATCATTGTAACAATGTAGTGTTGGGTTTGTTACATTTATAGATTAATTGTTATATACAGTATAAATAACAATTATATCACAAAAAGCAGAGAAATGGAATAAAACTGTATTAGAACAAAGTTTTACATCTCATTCAAATTAAGTTATTATAAATCTAAAAATGATTCTATTAAGTTAAATGTACATGGCAAGTCCTGGAGCAGCCACTAAGAAAATAACTTTATAAAAAGTGAAAAAAAATCATTAAAGAAATTAAGCTGCTACATTAGAAAATATTTACTTAATGCAAATGAAAGCAGTGAAGATTGAGAAACCAAAGAAAATATGAGACATAAAACAAAAAGTAAAATGAGAGACATAAATCCAACTATATCAATAACATTGAATGTAAGTGGAGTAAACACATATCAAAAGACAGATTGTTAGACTGGAAAAAAAAAAACTATATGCTTTTTCCAAGAAACAGTTTAGATTTAATGGGACAAGTCATGCAAGCAGCACCATAAGTGGCTATAGTAATGTCAGACAAAATAAACTTTGATTAAAAAAAAAACTGTCACTAAAAAAAAGTTAGGATGTTTTGTAATAAATGTCAATCCAATGGCAAAATAATAGCATTTATAAACAGGTATGCACCTGATAAGGGAGAACCATAAAACATGTAGCAAAAATTCAGAAATGAAGGGAGAAATGGACAACTCAACAAGTAAAGTCTTTAAGACCCCACTTCCAATCACACATCTAATAGGTTGAGATTTAATACAACTAAAACGGAACTCATCATTCCCCTGTCCTGCTTAAAATCTGCTCCTCCTTCAGTCATTTTAAGTGGCAATTAATCTATACAAATGCTCAACCAAAAATCTTTAAGTGTCTGTCTCTCATACCCACATCCAATTAATCTGTAAATTCTACAGCCTGTCTTTCAAAATAGATCCAGAAGCAACTACTTTTTCCAAATTACACCCTGGTCTACACCACCACCGTCACTCACCAGGATTACTGAATTACACTGACTGGATTCCACCTTTCCTCCCATGGCCCCCCGCTGTCTAGCAGCAAAGTGAACTTGCTAAAACAAATTAAATGTCATTCTTCAACCCTGGACTGAGTCTGTCCAGTACATTTTCAATGAAATCCAAATCCTTCAAGATCCCTTTCCAGCTTTATTTACTTTTTTAACCACTACACTCTTTACACTGACCTCCCTCCTGTCCTCAGCAAGTTATTAAACTGATTTACAATGCAATCCTATTTTTTAAAAATATCATTAAGTATAAATGTACAAAAAAGGTTAAGCACTATTATAAAGTGTGGAAAAATTATCTATAGGTAGTAGGATTACAGAAAATTTTCATTTTTTATTGCAAAAGTTTTCTAATTGATGTATTATTTATGCGTTTATGTATTACTATGCAATAAAGTTATAAAAAGCTATTTATAACACCCCTGACACACAGTGGTGGTAGTATTTAACTGAATATGCAATCTAGAAATAAACCATCTGTGTTACAGAAAAATCAGAACAAAATAAACTAATAAAAACAAAATCTGCCTATAGACATGGCTAGTATTAACCGATACGTGCTCCAGGCATTTTCATTCATCATTCTGTTTAATTTTCACAACCCTATGTAATGAGAACTATTATTCTTAATGTTATTCCCATATAAAATGAGGCTCAAAAAGGTTAAGTTGTTGAAATTGCAGAGCAAGTAGTGAAGCTCAGGTATATCAGACTTGAATGGTCATGGTCTAACTACTATTCTAGTTATTGCCTCATCATAGTCATTTAAAATAGTGCAAAACTGAAAGAACTTAGACATCCAGTATCAAAAGGATATCATATAGTTATAAAAATGTTTAATAAAACTAGAACTACATAAAAATTGATGAGCATGTTACATGAAAAAGCGTATCACAGTCTATACATGAGTACAAGAAAAACTATTATTTTATACGGAAATATGCTAAAATAAGTCAAAACATTGACGCTGGTTCAGTTTGGGTAATGGAACTGAATGGTTTTCATTTTGTTTCTTTTTGCTTTGCTACTTTCCAGTTTTTCATGAACGCATCAGAACTGCTTTAAAACAAACAAAAAACTAATTTTCATGGAAGGGAAAAGTGTTTGTTTTGTATTAAAGGAAAAACAGCCCAGTGTCTTTCCAAACGGCTACAAATTCGAAGTTCCGCTTTAACTAGATAAAACCTTAAGTATTATCAAAAAAGGCGATCTATCATCATTTAGTTGACATACGGGGACCCCTCATGGACCAGTTTTTTCCAAAGGATTTATGGTACTCATTTTTGTTTGTAGCCTATTAAAAACTTAATGGGATTGACGATGTCAATGTAGTTTAATAATCCCTTTCCACGGAAGGAACATAATTCAAAAGTATTTTCAAACCACTTACAGAGTGTGTACTTTGTATAAAAGCAATAATACTTCAAAGGAAGCAAAGATACTAAGAAAAAGTCGCGACGTTCTAAAATGCACGCTTGTCCCAAAACCTTGTCTCAGGGCCAGTAAACTTTTTCTGGTATTGTTTGGTGGTGGTGCGCTGAGCGTTTGGCTCTTCAGCGAAAGAGAATCGACCTCCGTTCTAACGCGGCCTCCGCGTGGTTGCACAAAGGGTGTCAGGGACTCGGCGTCCGGCACAACCCAGCTCTGTTAGTAGGCGGGCCCGCCGGCTGGCCTGGCGGCTACAGAAAACCGCCTCGACTGTAATGGCGGCAACAGCACTCAGCCTGACAGGGACTGGAGCGAGCGAGCTCCCGCCCGAGTGAGCAGACGCCTCAGCTGGGCCAGCGCGGGCACGAAAGCACTGACCAGAACCAGGTATCTCTCAGTCAAACTCAGCAGGTTCAGGGCGGGGACTGCCCGGGACAGCACACACGGACATCCTCCGGCAAGCCCAACCCTTTCCTCCTGCGGACGCACCACGCACGCACCACGCACGCACGCACGCAACTCCCAGGGCGGTGCGCCGGCTAAGAGCCACCTACCGGAAGTGCACGCTCACGGAGGCCCCGCCCCTCCGGAGTTTGCCGGCCGACCAGTTCAGCCCCGAAGTTGCCGAACTGGCGCTAGCCCCACGAAATGGCGCCTGCGTCCCACGAAATGAAACTTTTGGTGCGAAGCTTCCTGAATTTGCGGAGGAAAAGCAGCAAGATGAAACATTTGGCTTAAAGCTTGAAAATGAAAATTTGGGCTTAAGTTTGTTGTTGAATAAATGCTGAATGATTGAAGTAGTGAATGGATGTCTGCTTTAATTTTTAACTACACCTTTAAAAAACCCCATTCTTCCAAAACTACTACAGCAACGGGGGGGGGGGGGGGTGTGTGTGTGTGTGTGTGTGTGTGTGTGTGTGTGTGTGTGTGTGTGTGTGTTTCACGTGCAGTGACGTGGCTCGGACTACTGGCAAGCCTACGAATGAATGATGTCCACTAATTTGGTCCTCATCAGCACTGCTCAGCTCCTACAGACTCGTCTAAGGCTTCTTTATATAGTCAATCCATCTCATATTTGGTCTTTCTCTTTTCCTGAAGCCTTCTATTTTTCCAACATTATCTTTTCCAAAGAACCCTGCCTTCTCACAATATGACGCCAGGATGTTTCAGGCTTAATTTGCGCTGGAACTCACCTTTTCATCTTTCTAGTTGTCCAGGGTATCCAGTTTGGGATGAGTCCTTGACAAATCCCCTTCCTGGTGTACTCTTAACTGGTAGTATCTTACAAGCTAATTTGGTGAGACATTTTTAAAAGAAATATTTTGCCAATATCATTTTCTGACAACTTTGTACTACGCTCTTTTTAAAAAACCTTGAATGGTTTATCCAAATCTAAACTTGAGCCAGTCATAATCTGGCTTCAACCCTGAACAACCTTAGTGCCTATTTACCCCATCTATTCTTCCCCATACTCTGTGTGCTTAATTAAATCTTCACATTAAAAATAGTACAAAGCATTGTAGAGTAAGACACCAGGGAAGATGATAATATGGTTGGGGAAATTGAGACAGGTCTATGTGTTCTCCAGTAATCAACAAGAAGAAAAACTAGATAGAGCCTCTAGACCTTGAGAAAATATTTCTGCATGCCAATCTAGTGATCTTTTCATTCCCTTTACTCAAAAAAAAAAAATTGAATATCATAGACTTGTGTGGGTGGGTGCTTAATAAGCAGATGCTAAATAAATGACATTTCTGTGGGAAGCAGCATGGTAAGAAGGAAAGAGCACAGACTTGGGGGTTAGATTTTAGTTCAAATCCTGGCGTGGCACTTAGGAACTGAATCATCATGAGCCAATTAGTTACCTTACCTCTTCACACCAGTTTGCTGGGCTTCTTTTGCCTTAAAGTATATTATTTTTATAGCTAAGCTGAGATTTTTTTAGAGGTTTGCACTTATTTCTGAGAAGAGATCTGTAATAGGCTTATACAATGTACACTATGGTCGTTTAATTTTAAAATTATTTAAAAATAACTTAATTTTGCTATTTCAATAATATATGTGAGCTATTCTTGACACAGTGGCACCTGGCCTTGCCTTCATGGGGGTGGGATGCAGACAATGAAATAAACGGTAAATACAAGGTTGAATTTATAATACTTTTGAAAAGATATATAGGGATGAGAATATACCAGTAGGAACAATCAGAATTCTGAATTCTCAACATACATAGTATTAATATGTAAATAAATGTTTGAAATATAAACCATTTTTAGCATAGTTCTGAAAACCTCCTTTGAAAGAAGCCTTCCAAGTTATCTCTGAACCTGACTGCTAAATAAAAAAAGAGAAATCCATGAAGGAAACAATATAATTAAGGATTATATAAAGAAATGCTACAGTGTGGGTGGGGTGAGGAATCCACAAAAAATAATTATCCAAAGATGTAGTATTCCATATTAAGAAAGTGCATGAGGGAAAAACACTTAGTATTTTAGCATGTTTGGGTATCAGCCAACCAGATACTTATTTTGCACGAATATTTGTAACTCATCCCCTCTGAAAATCAAGATATATGAGAAGCCCAGATATCACGAGCTCAAATTTCTAAATCAAACCCAAACTGAGTTGATTACAAGAATGAAAGTGATCATCACTCTGCTTTCAGGTTCCACAGTACTGAGGATACTACCCCCCAACCCCCAAGAGTCAGTAAATGTTTTCTCATACAGTATTTCATCTAGATCCATTACTGTAGCATCATTACAGAAAAACACAAATCAGATCACATGTACCAAAACTATTAGTTACAAATTCAGTTTACTGAACCAGTGAACCTAACGGCTCCAGGATTTAACAAAGGCTGAAACAAAGTTAAAAGGTTTCAAATAAATGTATCAATAATAGTTACATGTTAAAATACATTTATGTTCTATGTGCAGCCCTAACTTTCCAGTATCCTCAATGTCTTTCCACAGAGGTTTCCCTTTATGTCACTTCTGATTGAATTGTCAAGCTATTAAAAAGGCATTCACTATGCCTCCAACAGAGCCCAGATACAAAATAATCGTCGTTTGTTCTAGTTTGAGAATTTTAACTCAACTTCTGGGCCCTACAGTAAAAACCAGTTCTCGGAACCGCACACATGATATCGATATCCCACACCCTTTGCATCCTTCCCCAGCAAGTTTCGAGAAAGTAATTAACGTTCAGCTCTAACGTTGACTACAGTCCCCCAGCCTTAAACCCTTAGCGAGAACCGCCTACAATCCGCAAACGCCTTCGTCCCGGAAGTTGCGTCATACGCCCGTGCGCCCTGTCCCCGGATGCACTTTTATATCCGGATTCTTAGAACGGACTCAGAGTTCCACGGTTCCTGACGCGGTTAGCACATGCGCGACGGCTCTGCTCCCTCTTCCTCCACTTCCACTATCCTCCACGGTCCGGGCAGTCGCCGCCACCGCCGCGGAGGAGTCAGGAAGTGCAAGATGGCCGCCTCGGAGGCTCCGTCTCTGCGGGAACAGCCCGAGTAAGTAGTCTCTCTTGAGTGGTACGGAAGGCCGGAGTCCTGGGGACTGCCGAGTGGGAAATGGTGGGGACCTGCACAGGCGGGCGGGAAAGTTCAGGCCTAACGGCGGGAGCCAAACTTTGCCTTTCTCGCTAGATACGTTGTGTGGCGGGAAGTGTGGGGTGCGGGCAGGTCGCCTGCAATCTTCGCTCTCCGGGAGGCCTCGTCTGTTGGGTGAAGGCGGCCGCGGCCTGCCGCGCGTCGTTGCCCTGGGAGGCACAGGCGCGAGCGGCCCCTACAGGTCTCATGCGCGAGGCGGCTGCCACGACAGTGCGGTCGCGCCTTTCTATTACCTCCCTTGGGGACCGAGCGGAGCTCCCTGGCCTCAGCACTCAGCAGCATCGGTGTTGGGCATCCGAGGGGCAGTGGCGGCAGCAGGGCGAGCCCTAAAACTTATCTTCCGCATGCATTTACCTAGATTGTCTACTATTGGTGTCAGTTTTTGGAAAGCAGGGAGGAGAAAGGGTGCTAGGGCCACCCACTTTGAACATCCCCAGCTATAGTTTGTGCACTTCTCTCTCCTCCCCTCCACTCTTTACTTAAGCATCCATCCGATATTTTCCCCCTGCCTATTGGCAGCCTATTTGCCAACTTGTAAACGTAAGACAAAGTAAGATTTAAGTCCTTGGTTTTGAGGCCTGGCGTTTTGGGCTTGACTTTATAACGCTTCTTGGTAGTACCAATGGAAGAAATAGTGGAAATTGTTAGCTACTTCTAAATCCAAGCACTTTGTCTATAATTAAGCTAATATAAGAATTTATGTGGTGGAGTGAAACCATACTTGTATACGCTGCAAAAGCTAACCGTTGCCTAACTGAAAGTAGTATTTTGTGTGTGTGGTGCGTTTATGTTAGGAAAACTTAAGAACATAAAAGAGACTGGATTTTGAAACATAGCGACCCTTTTTTTGCATTAGCACTATCTGATTTGTTTCTAGCCATTTTAGGACTTGGGATTAAAATGATAGGAGAAATCTTTGCCTCCCGAGGGCACAACACTTCATTGCTGTGTATCCAGTTCTGTACTCAGTCATTTGCTTTACTCAGCTCAACAGAATTATACTAAGTTTTTCCTTTAGGGCTTTTGAAAGCTGTTTTATTATCTTCACAGTTTGAGTTAGAAGAGAACAAATGGATTCTAAAATTTTAACTAGACTTTGCCTCTTTTTGTTTCTCTCATCAAGTTCACAGTGTGGCACAGTTACAGTATTTGTGTCAGTACAGTACAGATCAGATCCTTGGCTATGCAGTTGAATATTCTAGTGATCTTTTCAAGTTCTGTAGACTTCTATCCATTCATTTGATTTTAGGGATAGTTCAGATTCATTTTGAGGAGTAGTTCAGCTATATTTTATTTACATTTTTAAATGCTAGATTCAGTAATAAATAACTTTATTTAAGCCTCTGCAATATGAACAATGAGGTAGTCTTTATTTCTGCCTCCCCTCCCTACAAAACACTTTGTATAAATATAATTTTTGGTCTATATGTATTCCATTTTCAATTGTTTGGAAATGTTTAACAAAGAAAATAACAGTTTAAATGAATGAGAGCAAGTACTATATATGCTTCTCTAGTGAATGCTGAAATATAGCATCTAATCAATTTTTTAGAGAACACTGAATATTTAAATGGAGTATTCAAAAGTAGAACATTTAAAAAATAAATATTAAAAAGACAGTTTTTAAGTTTCCTGAAGGCTTTTTAAAAAGTGGTTTTTACATTTGTCATCTCTAGCTAAGCCTTTTAGATGTTTTTAAACACATTGTATATGCATTGACTTATTTGCATTTACCAAGTACCACAGGTTCAGAGAACAAGGCAAATGTTAACTCATTGAACCCTTATAACAACCAAATGGTAGTAGATACTGTTTTTTCTCATTTTTACAGATGATAAAACTGAAGCACAGAGAAATCAAGTTAACTTGCCCAGGGTCATGCTAAGTGACAGAGCCAAAATTTACACCCAGGCAGTCCGATTCTAGAACTCTGCTCCTAATGATTATACGGTCTGGTCTGCCACTATAAATTGTGGCTCCTTTTAAAAATAGCCTTTCAAGTTTGAATCATTGTTATTTATTTCCAGAGTCCCAGAAAGATCCATTTTTTTGATGTGACAGTTCTAATTCTTTGAAACTTAATTTCCCAAACCTGATTTGGAAATGGAATGGGTCAAAGAGTTTGTTTTAAGACTAGGTCTTTCGGGTTCATTCTTGTTTTTACATTTACATTAGTTCTGTATTAACGTTGTTTAACTTGTTAGAGAAACAGGCATAATCACTTTCTTTGTAAAAAATCAGTTTGCTCACGGTTCTCTTTCTCCAAAGCATAAATTGAATGACCCCCAAGTAAGATGTCAAAAAGAATATTCTTTGAAAAACACGTGAAGAGGAAATTAAAATAACACTAGTGGTTTGTAATTGGTCACTTAATTTAAAAATTGTTCCATGACTATTTTCATTATGCCAGATACCCCAATACCTGGCTTGCTTGAAGGGTGAAACTTGTCATTGCATTTGACAAAAAAAAAAAACAAAAAAAAAACAAAACTTAAACACGCATACTGTCTGCACTTCTAATTTAGCTTTGTTCTCAAATATGACTTGGAGGATAGTATTCAGCTCTCATTGTTTTATATAAACCTGTTGAACACCAGATTTGTATAGACATGCACCTGCTAAATGTAGTGTTAAATTGCAAAATGTAAATTTATATATATGGAATTTATATACAGGAGTTCCCCCTTATTCACAGGGGATACTTTTCAAGACTCCAGTGGGTGCCTACAGATAGCACCAAATCCTATATATACAGGCATACTTTACTTTATTGTACATCACAGATACTGTGTTGTACAAATTGGAGTTTTGTAGCAACCCTGTCTTGGGTCTGTTGGTGCCATTTTTCAAACAGCATTTTTACTCACTTCATGTCTCTGCGTTACATTTTTTGGTAATTTTCACAAATTTCAAACATTAGTGTTATATTTATTATAATGATCAGTGATCTTTGTTACTATCATTACAGCTCAGATGGTGGTTAGCATTTTTGAACAATAAAGTATATTTTAATTAAGGAATGTACTTTTCTAAAAAAAACATAATTTTGCACACTCAATAGATTATAGTGTAAATGTAACTCATGCACTGAGAAACCACAAAGTTCACGTGACTCGCTTTATTGCAATATTTGCTGTATTTTGGTGGTGTGGAACCAAACCCAGAATATCTCCATGGTATAGTTGTACTGTTGTTTTTTATTTATTTTTTTTATGATACTTACATCTTTATGATAAAGTAGAGATTAATAATAACCAATAATAGAATAATTATAATAGTAATGTAATAAAAGTTGTATGTGTGGTCTCTCACTTTCAAAGTATCTTATTGACTGTAACCTCTTTGTGATGATACAGTGTGCCTCTGATGAGATGAAGTGAGGTGAGTGTCACAGACATTGTGACATAGCATTGGATTACTACTATAAGGGTTACTTGAACAAGAGCACTGTGATAACCCCGACAGTGAGCCTGATAACCAATATGGCTACTAAGTGATTAATGGGCAGGTAGCATATACAGTGTGAATAACCTGAACAAAAGGATGATTCATTTCCCAGGCGGGATGGAGCGGAAGGTGCATAACTTCATCTTACTACTCAGTGGCATGCAATTTAAAACTTATGAATTGTTAATTTCTAAAATTTTTAATTTAATATTTTCAGGCCATGGGTGAGGGAGTACTATTGTATCTATATTTATTGTTAATATGAACTCTCCAAGAAGACTATAAGAGTTTTTTTTGTTTGTTTATTATTTATGCCTGTAGCACCTGGTCTTCTAGGTGGTCTGCCATACAAGTACTAACCAGGCCCAACCCTGCTTAGTTTCTGAGGTCAGACATGAGGCTTGTTCAGTGTAGCATGGCAGTAGACCATGGACCATGGCTCCACTGGGGCACAAACCCAGGACCTTCTGCGTGGAAAACAGACATGCTAACCGCTACACTGGAACCATGTCCACGAGCAGGTTTCTTATCAAAAAAACCTTTCCATGTAGGTTTAGAAAAAAGTTGTTGATGAATGTAAATCAGCTGCCCTAGCACAAGTTCATTCATTATATGTAATAACATTCTGCCATTGACTCATTGAGTCCAAGTTTTCCTGGTTTACCTAGTCAGACTTAAGTTGTTATTTTCTGTAAATTTGCCTTAGAGAACAACCGAGGAGGGCGAAGATGTGCTATATGCCTAACCCCATTGTAGGAGAACTCTAGGATAATTAAGGTTAACTAGTTGGCCTTAAGGTGCTTACAGTTTTGTTTTTTACCAGTAACCTAGTCATTTCTTGAGATAACATTTGTTAAATTACAATAGAAACTGAGGTCACTCATGGGAATGACTAACACTGGGCATTATGATGTAGGTCCTGGTTCTCCCAATCTTTAGGAGCTAGATAATCTTTTGAAGGAAATTAACTTCCTCTGTGGTTAAATTCAAGAATTTTGAATGAAACTCCTTGAAAGATTTATAAATTATAGAAAGCATTAGAAAAGTGTTCAAAGAGCAGATTTTTCTTGGGGAGAGAGGTGATTAAATCATTTGGGATACTGCATTCAAGAAATGGGTGTATATACTGTGTGAAGCACTGGAGATAAACTTGAGAAAAACAAAATGTTTACTGTCAAGAGGTAAGAGTATTTTATAGCCAGTACAAACCAGCTGTAGTATAATGAACAAACCATTTTTATGTTATTCTATATAAATCTTTTAATTGATAGAACAAATACTTGTTGAGTATCTACTATAGGTTAGATAATCTAGGCCTTAGTATTAGAGCTGTAAACTAAACATTAAAATTCTGCTCTAATAGTGTTTATGTTATAATAGGGAGAGACAAACAAGAATTATATCAGGTGGTGGCAATTATTTTGGAGAAAAATTAAGCAAAGAAAGGGAATATGTGTGTGGTATGGTGGAGTTTGCAATTAAAATGAATTGATCAGGAAAACTTGACTGAGAAAGTGTAATTTGTACAGAGACCTGATTGACAAAGGAAACAGCAATGTATACAACTGGGGAAAGTGTTCCAGGCAGAGGAAACAACAGATACCAGTACTAAGGCCCTGAGGCAGGAGTATACTTGTTCAAGGAGAGCAGTGCCACTGAAGCAGAGTGAGTGTGGAAGGAAAGTAATAGGTTCAAAGTGTTGGAGAGGTTGGGCAGACAGTATGGGGCCTTATAAAGGATTTTAGTTTTTACTCTGAAGGAGGTAGGAAGCAGTAATCAAGTTTCAGGCAGAGTAGTCATGTGCTCTGTCATTTTAAAAACATATTCCATCAAGTGGAAAAGCTCTTGACTGACTTGGAATGTAATATCAGCCTTCTTGCTAAGTTTGATGTATGTGTGACCTTAGACAAGTTCCTTAAACCTCCTTGAACCTTAACATCTCATCTGTCATGGAGACATAGAGACAGTGTTTCTTGAGTAATTTTATGTGAATTCATTGCCAAAACAAACCTATAATTTGTCAATACTATTATTGCTCCAGTGTTTACAGTTGAGGAAATTGAGGCACAGAGGAATATCTTGCCTCAGCTGTGCCACGTTGGAGGCAGCATTTTAACAAAAGTCGTTTTACTCTAGAATCCATGCTCCTTGACAGTGTTCCTTAAAATAACGTTAGTATCAGCCCTGCTGGCTCCAGTGTCACAATGGGTAAATATATTTATTTGTCCAGTATCCAAACAATAGTAACAGCATACTTTTGGGGCAGTTGGTTCATGCTAGACAATGTTAATAACAGATTATCCTCAGCAATCTTCACAACATGCTTTGAGGTAGGTGTTATTTTTATATTCTCCATTTTATATAGGAGGTACCTGCAGATCAGAGAGATCTAAAACTTGCCTAAGTCCACACAACCAGTAAGTAGTGGGATGAGAATTCAAACCCAGTAGTCTTGCTTTAGTTTTTTGCCATGTGGTGATTTTCTCATGTTCTCCACACCCCCTTATTGTCAACTAAAACCTTCAAGCATACCTCTGTGTGTACTTTATTGAATACAGTCCTGGCTGGAGGGCCAGACTCTTCTCCAGCTTCTGCTGTCCAACAACCTAACCTTGCAGTTCCTGGGCCTCTGACTCCAGTGAGCCTGTGACTCTGTCTCAACCATTCTCTGACTCCAGTGAGCCTGTGACTCTGTCTCAACAATTCTCTCCCAGAATCTTACTCTATCTTATCTCCCGGAATTGGCCCTGAGATCTTAACCTCTATTAGACCAATTTCATCCACAAGTTTGATGCCCTGGTGACACTTAACCTGTTTGTAGTTTGCTATGTATAGCTATGTCTTTTGTCACTTTTCCCCACTTGAATAAATAGCCTTTTTACTTCTGGTTAATTTTTTATACTCATTCTATAGGACTGTTATTTATGATATTACTTTTAATCCATGTACCTTCCTGATAAACATTTCTTATCTCCCCCGCGATGTTCTGACTAAACTGATATCTGGGGTTTTTCTGATATCTCCTACAAGATGCCTTCCTTGACCATTTTCAAAATGATTTTAGATAATCCTTCAGTGTTCTCATAATGCCTTTATTTATGTCTTTATCATTAAACTTCTCAAGTGTTGTAATTTCCTTGAGGGAGGCAGGTATTGGACCAGTATATCTTATTTTCCTGCTGCCTGGCTTAATGTCTACATTAAGTTTGAGAAATTTTTTAAAAATATTAAAAGACCTTAAATGAAAAATTATTTCTTAACTTGCAAAGAGCTATTTGTAGTATATGGCACAAGTAATAAACTTACTAAAAATACAGGAGTATATAATTTGAAGGATTTGGACAGAATAATTTAAATTTTCTTCCAAAAATAGTATGATGCCCCGAATCCAGATAATTTAAAGTTTGGGTTTGGTCTCTTAGTTTAAGATGTGATTATTTAGTATGGAGTGATTTTAAGCCTTTGTTTAACCTGGTAATACTGAACTGTAAAGATTTAGCAGAAGAGTTCAGAATCTTAAACTCTAACTCAGCATAGCTCAAGGATTTAAGCACAAAAGCCACCTATTAATATGAACATATTTTGGGAGACTAATCTCTCATTTTAAATTTAGAGAGATTAATATCCCACTGAACAAATCTTGGGTTGAACCATATGAAATTGCTGACTTTGAACTATTTTTGACCTGCAAAACACCCTTTGATGTGGTTCAACCTGATACCGCATGATTGCTCAGTGACTGCTGTAGGCCAAGAGTCCTAACTCCTGGTCAGTTTACTTTGAAGTTCTAACCCTTGGAAACATCAGCCAACAGTGTACATGATGGAGTGCTTTTTTTGAGTATAGTTCAGTGTTGGCTCTAGAGATTCAAAATTATGCTTCTGTATTTCAAATATTGAAAGATTTGTCTCCCATGTATACATGTTTTTATGTTTTATGAAAAAAGAAGATGGAATATTCTTTTGATGTTAAGTCTGGGTTGGAAATGCTGGTTTAAAATCAAGTTACTGAGTAACTGTTTAAATCAACTAACATTTTACCTGGCTTGGATTCCCTTTTTCTGTTAAATATAATTATTTTAAGCTCTTCACTATGCATTTCCTCTAATAATTTTGGTAATGGAGTTCAACCTTTAAAAACAAATTAAAGTGTAAGTCACCATTCAACTCAGTTCTTGCTATACACTGTTGAAATAAATGTCTGACACTTATGAAAGTATTTTATGTACTGAGGTGTATTTTCTCATTATTTTGGTATGACCCTGAATACTTGATAAATGATATGATTTTAAAATGTATTTGATACATTTGTAGGACAGAAGATGCTGATAATTCTGAAAAGAGTATAAATGAAGAAAATGGAGAAGTATCAGAAGACCAATCTCAAAATAAGCATAGTCGTCACAAAAAAAAGAAGCATAAACACAGAAGTAAACATAAGAAACATAAACATTCCTCAGAAGAAGACAAGGATAAAAAACATAAACATAAGCATAAACATAAGAAACACAAAAGAAAAGAGGTTATTGATGCTTCAGACAAAGAAGGTATGTCTCCAGCAAAAAGAACTAAACTTGATGATTTAGCTTTGCTGGAAGACTTGGAAAAACAGAGAGCCTTGATTAAAGCTGAACTTGATAATGAGTTAATGGAAGGAAAGGTCCAATCTGGGATGGGGCTCATATTACAAGGTTATGAGTCTGGCTCTGAAGAAGAGGGGGAAATTCATGAAAAGGCAAGAAATGGAAATAGGTCTAGTATTAGATCTTCAACTATGAAGGGGAAACTTGAACTTATGGACAATAAAAATAGTACAAAAAAGCGAAGTAAAAGCAGATCCAAAGAACGGACTAGACATAGGTCTGATAAAAAGAAAAGTAAGGGAGGTGTTGAAATAATTAAAGAGAAGACAACTAGGAGCAAATCAAAGGAGAGGAAAAAGTCCAAAAGTCCATCCAAAAGAAGTAAGTCTCAAGATCAAGCAAGAAAATCAAAATCTCCTACCCTTAGAAGACGATCTCAAGAGAAAATTGGGAAGGCCAGGTCTCCTACTGATGACAAGGTTAAAACTGAAGATAAAAGTAAGTCAAAAGATAGGAAAAAATCCCCAATTATAAATGAAAGTAGAAGTCGTGATCGAGGCAAAAAATCCAGATCCCCAGTTGACTTAAGAGGTAAATCCAAAGACAGAAGGTCACGATCCAAAGAAAGAAAGTCAAAACGATCTGAAACTGATAAAGAAAAGAAGCCAATTAAATCTCCCTCTAAAGATGCTTCTTCTGGGAAAGAAAATAGGTCACCTAGTAGACGACCTGGTCGTAGCCCTAAAAGAAGAAGTTTGTCTCCAAAACAACGTGATAAATCAAGAAGAAGTAGGTCTCCACTTTTAAATGATAGGCGGTCTAAGCAGAGCAAATCACCTTCTCGAACTCTGTCTCCTGGTAGAAGAGCCAAGAGCCGATCTTTGGAAAGAAAACGAAGAGAACCAGAAAGGAGACGACTTTCTTCTCCAAGGTAACTTGTTTTCAAAATGTTAGTATTTTTTACCAGTGCAGTAGATTTTAAAGGAGAAACTAGAACTTGTGGGCAATAAAAGAAGAGATGGTAATGAGCTTTATAGTTTTCAAGTATAATCCATTTCACTAGCTATATTAATATTTACACTTTTGTCAGTGTGTAATGAGTAGTTACAAATTTGAACTTAGTGACAGAATCAGTTTTTTCCCCCCACCTCCTTAATTCAGTATCTAATTTGCAGACTTAAATCTAAGTAATTTGGTTGTTAAAGCTAGGTATACCTATTTATGGGAAGGGGGCAGTTTCTGGAGTTGGGATTATTCATTCAACACTATAGACAAATTTTTAACTTTAAAAAAGAAAGTATCAGTTTTAAGGATTGATCTGTCTGCCATCTTGAATTAGCATGATTTTGAATTCTAACAACATAAATTTGAACTATAATTTTGGCCCCAAAATATAACGAAATTGAAAGTGGAAATTTTTTTCTGTTACTAATTCATGTACTTATAATCTTATTTAAAAACTACCTCTTAAATTTAGGAAGAATAGTGTATGAAATTATTTTTTACCAGTAACAATGAAAACAACTCCTATTTTTATTATACATCTGATATGTCAGTTCTTAAAAATTGTGATTCTTCCTCATGAGGTAGAGTGACTATCATACTTAGTTTATAAATGAAAAAGTATATTGAGAATTTATTTACTAGGATTATAGAACTAATGATTAAGACAGAAACAGTTTTGTCAGGGAGGGATGGGGAGTTGCTTAAACTATTTTAGAAACAGAGTTTTTAATATCTTTATATTCAGTAATGAGATGTGAAATTATTGGCCAAGTTTCGCTTAAAATAATGTTGGCTTTTTCTATGTAAAGATAGGAATTCTTAGCCATTTACTATTGATATTAATGTTTACTGTATCTGGGTATAAATAATAAGCTAAAGTTTAAATCATCTTTTCTAAGATATTTCAAGAATGCTTCTCAAAGTACTCTATCTGAAGAGATACTCTTGATTCTTTACTTCTAAGTGACGTAACGAAATGGCCCCATTCTGTTAGCTTTTCTGCATTGATGCAGTTGTTAGTGTTGCTGACAATGATATCTAAAGTGTTTCTTGAATAATTCTTTTAGTTTGAGAAGGAAATTTTGACGGGTTTATTAAGGACTAGAGTCGAAATTTTGAAACCAATAGTTTTTTAATTATAGAAGAAAAACTAAAGAGAAATTCAGATAATGCAGAAGCATGTAAACTCTCCGTCTCTATTCTTCCTCCACTGCCACTCGTAAGAATAGGTCTTTTAGTCTTTTTCCTATGCCCATACAATTACACGGTTTTGTCTTATAAAATGGAGTCATACTATTCATGTAAACAGTGATTTGCTTTTTTCATCAAATACTTCTGTGATGATACATAAAGATCTTTTTAAAATTTATATAATAGCAACGTGTTTCACAGTGTGGATGTGCCAGAATATAATCGTTTCCTTGAAATTGATGAAAATTTAGGTTGATTCAAGTTGTTCATGATTGTATGCAAAGATGTCCATGGTTTATGTATGAGGTTTCTTTGTAGAACAGATGCACAGAAGTGAAATTACAAAGTCTAAGGTTATGTACATTTACATTTTAGAAAGTTTCGTCAAATTTCCTTGAAGTAAATTTATACCAGTATATACTTCCATGACTAGATGGTCTGTTCTTTTCCCCAAACCCTTATATTTCCTCTGTTCTAAGGTTAACATTGATTTAAGATGCTATGGTATGTAGTTACCATGTTAAAAATGACTATTGTGAAAATGTCAAAATTTAGATATAAAAGTCTTTAAACTTAGGAAATGGAATATCATTACCATTTGGGGAAGTTTTGAGATGTTTACCTGGAATTAGAATCAGTGGCTGTAACAATATGAATAATCTTTAGTAATACTTCAAATTGCGAGACCAGAGTAAATAGACTTTTTATTTTTACCTGCCATTATATTGCAGTGTCATGATCATTTGAATTTGTTTGTTACAAAACATATTAATTTGTGTTTACTATCTATAGCATGTCTTTTTTATTAACATTGTGAAAAATTATTTTTAAACATGTATTTTAACAAACATTTTGGATGGACGGAATTTTTTTTCCAATAACATTTTTTTCATGATTCCAAAAGTTATTATTATAGAAAATTAGAAAAATACCTGAAAATACAAACAAGGATTTTTAAAAATTACTGTAATAGCATGTCCTTTCTTAAGATATTCATTGCATGTAGAAGAGAATAATTTATTTTGATGTGATTTATTTTACTATTAACTTGTATTTGGTCCCCTTAAGAACACGACCTCGAGATGATATCCTCAGTAGACATGAAAGATCAAAAGATGCCAGCCCGATCAATAGGTGGTCTCCAACCCGAAGAAGAGCAAGTAGATCACCCATTAGAAGGAGGTCTCGTTCCCCACTCAGACGTAGCAGGTCTCCCAGGAGAAGAAGCAGATCTCCTCGGAGAAGGTAAACCTATGTTATATATGTTATTCTTTTGATTCATCAAACTGAATGTTTTTGCAGCTCCATATTAGATCAGTTGGTAGGTTTTCTAAGACCATTTTTTTCTGTGAAAAATTGTAGCTGCGATCCCATGTAGCTTCCTCTACTGACGTATAATATTTCACACTCATTCATTTCTCTTTAACATAGTTTTTTTTCAAATACGAATAAATCAGCATTCATTAAAAACTCAGTCTCTTAAAAGTAGGATTTTTTTCTCTATTTTTTAAGAGAGATAAATACTGAGTGAGTTAAACCTGGGATATTTTTTTTCAGCCAGCAGGATAGATCATAGGGTAATGAATAAGCAGTCCAGTTTCGTGTCTTACAATTCTGTATTTATTTGTCTGTTAATTTGTATTTGGTCCCTAAAGAACACGACCTGGAGATGATGATCTATTTAATTCACAGTAGAAAACATTTTATAAAAAAAACACATGTAATTACTAGTATAGTTATTCAAAAAGGTTGGTTTCTAAAGCAGGGGATCAATTTAAAAATACCACATACACATTTAAATATTTTAACCTAAAACGCAAATGGATTTGCCAATCTTTTAACTTTTTAATTGAATTAATAAAGGAATATAGTTTAAAGAGACAGTATACCAAAGGTTTAGAATGCAACCACTATATATATCTATGCATATCTGAGTATTTTGTATGCTAGATTTTTAGAAACAGAAATGCTTTGTCTAAGTCTGTGTATGTTTTAAGTTTTTTAAAGTTATTGCCATATTATGTATTAATTTCCTACTTAGGACAATTCGTTTTTAATATAACCCTTCATATTTCTCTTCTTCCTGATTTCATCACCTTTCTGTATCTTCCAGATATAATCATTATTATGAGTATAAGGATATTGTTAATTGCTGAGCAAATAATCCAGGGAACCTCCATTCTAATACTCCTAGCCTTCTGGCTCCAAAATGACCAATAAACCTGCTTATATAGTTATTATTGTAGTATTTGTTTTTCCTTTTCTGTCCTCTTGGCATTCCTGCATTTCTTTTATATTTTGATTCTATTTCCTCTAGCCAGTGTCTACTCATGTTTTACCTCTTTGATTTGGTAATGCATCGCCAGTAACTTCCTGATGAAAGTACAATGAAAGGACATTTTTGGAAACTTATGTCTCTAAAATTTACCTTTTTTCATTGCTGATGTGTCAAGGAATAGAATTCTAGGTTGAAATCATTTTTTTCCTTAAGAATTTTGAGATTGTTATTCTACTGTTTCTAGTTTTCCATATTGCTATTAAGAAGTCCTATTCTGATGTCTGGGCAGTTTTTACAGGACTTGCTTTTTATCCCTGCCCCCTCTTTTTTTTTTTTTTAAACAATATTGTCCTGTGTTTTGAAATTTCACTATAATATGCTTTATTGTGTGGCTTTTTATTTCCATTTATTTTGTTGGGCATGAGATAGGCCCTTTAAAGCAGGAAGATTATGGCTGCCTATTCTAGGAAATTTTCTCTCTCTCTCTCTCTTTTTTTTTTTTTTGCTTTTTTTCTGTTTTTTTTTTTTTTTTCTCCCATTGGACCGTCTGTATTATTCCAGTGATCTTTTTGTTTTTCTCATACATCTTTTATGTTCATTGCTAATTTCTAGTTTCGGTCTAGAAGATAGTTCCATTCTTACCTTCTTCCTCTTCTACTGATTTTCACTCCTGAGCTTGCTTTTATTTATTTATTTACTTACTTACTTACTTACTTCCTTATTTATTTCTAAGACCTTGTTGCTTGTTTATTTTTTTTTATCTTATTTTACTTTTGTTTTATGGAAATAGCACCTTTTATGTCACAGATGATAATGAGTTTGTTTTGTGTTGTTCTTATAGTTTTCTTTATAGTTTTCTTACCTATATAGTTGACTCTTAAACAATAGAGTAGGGTAGGAGCATCAGAAATCTGCCTAACTTTTGGTTCTCCAAAAACTTAACTCTTAGTAGCTCACTTTTGACTGGAAGCCTTACTGATAACATAAACAGTTGATTAAAACATGTATTGTATGTTATATGTATCATATACTATATATTTACAATAAAGTAAGCTAAAGAAAAGAAATATTAAACCATAAGGAAGAGAAAATATTAAAAAGCTATTTATAAGTAGACCTGTGCACTTCAAACCTATTGTTCAGGGATCGACTGTATTTTGGTTTCTTCCTAGATTTCTTTTTCTGCTTATTTACCTTTTCATTTGATGACTTTCTTCAGACACCTGATCCTTCCTTACTGTCTGTCGTGATTTAAAAGTTAGGCACTGAGACAGTGGGGTAGAAGCTGATGATGTAGAACACGTGGATTAGTGGTATCACTTCAGGGTAATTAGATAGAGACTTTAACATATCAACAACTGTGTATTTTTCCTTTTGGGCTAATGAGTTTCCAGAATCCTCATCTCCTGCTAGAGAGTATAGATATGGTTTACACTCAAGTTTTGGTCCTTCATAATGAGGATTTCATCTTTTTCTCCTCGAATAGAGATAGAGGTCGAAGGAGCAGATCCCGGCTGAGAAGGCGGTCTCGATCACGAGGTGGTCGTAGACGTAGGAGCAGAAGCAAAGTAAAGGAAGATAAATTTAAAGGAAGTCTTTCTGAAGGAATGAAAGTTGAGCAAGAATCTTCATCCGATGATAAGTAAGAGTGGAATTTTCCTATAATTATCTTTCTCCAATTTAGAGAAACACTGACTTAAAAATCTTTTTTTTTTAATTAATATTTTGAATATCAGCAAGCCTGTTCATTTGGTCTTATATTTAAAAGTTAATCTTTTGTGCATATGTTAGAGGTTATGTGGCAGAGCTCATGGTTTTCTGAGTTTAGATGTAAGTTTGGACTGGAGTGACTATTGGGTCATTGCTTTATCATGTGTTTCCTCTCTTTATATTTATTAGAAACAACAGATATATTACATAGTCCTGCCAATCTTAATTACCAGTTTTATGGGGGAAATTTTTATACTAAGTTTAGACTTTTAGTTTCTGTGAAATGATAGATACTTTGTATCTGAGGCTATCTGGTAGCAGGTATGCCTATTAAAATATGGGAAATGAGAAATTTTTTAGTGTCTAATATTGGGGAAAATTTTTTTAATGCAAACTTATTTGTCTAAATGGAACATCTCAAAAACAAGACTCATTTAGAGCAGTGATTTCTCAACTCGGGATGATTTTCCTCCCCATTTGGCAATGTCTAAAGACATTTTAGGTGATCATCCAGTGGCTAGATGCCAGGGATACTGTTCAGCATCCTCTACTGCACAAGACAGCTCCCCACAATGAACTGTCAAAATTATAGTAGTGGTATGATCAAAAAACCCTGATTAGAGCTGGGTGATGAGAAAATTGAGTGGGGGAAAGGTATTATATATACATAGGTCCTGACGCCTTTAGAGTGCTGTTTGCTTACTCTTCTGCAGTGAAAGTTCAGCAGACCATAGAAAAGGCTGTACTGGGAGGGATCGTAAAAGTTGTGGAGAAGTTCTTTAGTAGATAGTTGGGACCAGTCTGGGGCAGTATTTGGAGGCAGAGCCACATTCCCCTTTAGATCGTATGCAAATGTTTACATGTTCATTTTTGATGGTGAAAAGATCTATAGCTTTCAAAGGGTTCTGTGACCCAAAAAGGGTACTAGTTTACTATCTGTCCTAGCCATCTTGTTTTATAGGTGTAGAAACTGAGGATAGAGGATTGAAATGACTTTACTAATACTTAGGTCATGGCAGAGCCAGTGATGACTTTTTTTAAATTTAAGGATCTTTTGTTTCCAATTTCTGTGCCCTGAGACAATAGACAAGGAGAAAACTGAGAACACCGAAGGTTAAATTACTTGCCAGAATTTCAGACTACACACTGAGAGTTTTGAAACAGAAGTAAAAACAGTAAAATGGCTTAAGACTTTTGCTTGAACTTACTGTTAACTTACATGTTCCAACTTTTACTTTTTAAGTGTGTAAAATTATGATTTTGGAATTTCTAAGGTTGTTTGAAATTGATTACATGTATATTTGTGTAATTTTTTTTAAGCCTTGAAGACTTTGATGTAGAAGAAGAAGATGAAGAGGCTCTAATAGAACAGAGAAGAATACAAAGGCAAGCAATTGTTCAGGTATGTGATTTTAGTAAAATTTTTATCAGTTTTTTTTTAAATAATCACTATTTTAGGAAAATGTTTTTATTTACTTTAATAAGGAAGTCACAGTAGCAATTCAGTAGGTATTGAAAAATAGTAGTTTCTTAATAAAACTGAAGTGGTTGCCTTTTTGATATAAACCTATTGTGTAAGACACAAAATTTAAAATTTTTTTTTTTTACAAGTTAATGACTAGGAAAACTCTCATTTAATAAATGAGTATAGAATAAATTGGAGGAATTTCATTTAGCAAAAATGCCTATTTTGAAAAAAAATCTTAATGTTTAATAAAATAGCAAGTTTTTTAATGCAAATATGATTGTTTAAATGGAACATCTCAAAAATAATTGTAAGACAAGTTTAGAGCTCGGCAATTTAAAAAATTGGGTAGGTAAAGGGTGTTATACATATTCTTGATATAGTCATTGAACGATAAGGTTAACTGCCTTGGAAGATTGTCAGTTCTTCCTTGGCCATCCTGAGAAAAAACTATGACCACTGAATTCTTTGTGGATAGCATTTCCTATAAAGTACCTTCTCTTATCATCATTAGAATTTTCTTCTAACAATGGGAAGGTGAGTGATGGGACTTGAGAGGAAGAATTCTGAAAGACATGAAAAATGTTTAGAAACTGAGAACAGCAGACAAAAAGAACAGTCAGGCCAGCTCACCTAGACACACATATCAAACCAATAAATCAGGTAATGGTATGTTAGAGTGAAGGAAAGAAGAATTTGAATCACCAGAGGCTATAGGGCAAAACTGGAATTCCAGAGAAAACTTTTGGGGGGCACTTATTAAATTATTATTATTAAACTGATAGGCCTAAAGACTTGGTTGAATCAGTTTTTGTTCTTGCCCAGGTCCACATTCCCTTATCCACAAGCCTTGAGGCCAAATAGGCTTCAGAACTCAGATGTATTTGAATTCTGGAAAGGTAATATGGTGCATCAGTATATATTAGCCCCATCAGTGGGGTCTAGAACAGCACCCCATCATCAAATTTATTAGTATTTCTTTAGTGAGGCATATTATATTCACACTAGGGGAGATAAATAAGACTAAAGTGTATCACATCTCTTCTGGTCAGATTTTGCCTCCTGTGGAATTTGGAGTTATATAGAAGGGATTTCAGATATGATTCCGTCAAGGCAGCAATACCTTTAAAAAAGTTCTAACTTTATTTGACTCTTTAATGCAACACCTCTTACCAAGTATATTTAGTTAGCATCAGATTTTATGAAAATAATGTTTTGTTATTACAGAAATATAAGTATCTCGCTGAAGATAGCAATATGTCTGTGCCATCTGAACCAAGCAGCCCCCAGAGCAGTACTCGTACACGGTCACCTTCTCCAGACGACATTCTGGAAAGGGTAGCTGCTGATGTTAAAGAGTATGAACGGGAAAATGTTGATACATTTGAGGCCTCAGTAAAAGCCAAGCATAATCTAATGACAGTTGAACAAAATAATGGTAAGTTAGATTTTTGTTTTGACCATGTTGTACTCTGAATTTTTAGCTCTATAACCTCAAAATGAGAGATCATTTTGGAATGGAGAAAGTGAAAGGGATTAGGAATGTTGTTCTTGCTAAACTTATAGTACTATAATATTAAATGTATCCCAGTAAATGTTATCTATAAATGGTTTTTTATTAGTTATATAACTGAAATAGTATACCAAATTCCCATTTATTCATTACCTTTTGTTCTGCTTGCTCTGGAGTATTTTAAAGCAAATTGTAGCTATGATTTCTTGTGTAAACATTTCAGTTTGTATCTTTGTTGCATAAAGATTTAACAGTTGGTTTGAATCAAAATCCAAATAAGATGCACATATTATGTGTGGGGTATATACCCTTTAAGTCTTAATAGTTTTTTCTTCATCCTCCCCCCTCCTCTTGCCATTTATTTCTGAAGATACCAGAATCGTTTATTTCTGAAGATACCAGATATGTGTCTTGTAAACTGTTGTGGTTTTGTCTGGCTGTATTGTGTTCTTTATTTCCTTTCCCCTCAGTAGTAGTGTTAGAGACTTGAATAGATTGGCATTTGTGTTTTTTTTTTTTTTTTTGGCAAAAATTATAAATCATGGTGTAAGCATATATTACATCGGCGGCATGTGATATGTGGTTGTCCTAAGTTTTCTATTCTTCAGTTACCCCAAAATGTAATTTGGACAGGAAAGACAGGATAAATGCTTGATTATTTTCCTTTATTTACTGATTTTTAGCATAGAATATAGTTGGTGGCCCAGCAGCCTCCACAGATGACTTGTAAGAGTTCAATCATTTTGGCAGGTTTCAACTGGTATCATTTTGTACTTGTGTTTCAGTCCATTGCTGTCATTTTTATTACTGAAGCTCACGTTGTTCTCTCTTCAGCTGAGGTGGGGAGGGTCCAGTCCTTCTTATTTGGTTTTTAATGTCTTTTGACTCTAACCTTGCAGTATTTCATATAGCTTTTTACTTTCTGTGCAAGGTCATATAGAAAATATTTTAGGCTTTTTGTAATTATTTTAGATTTTTTTCTTTGTTCCAGCTACTGAACTTTGCTCTTGTAGTGCAGAAGCTGCCACAGCCAGCCAGCATTGATAAATGAGCAAGGCTGTGTTCCCAAAAAATCAGTATGGACACTGAAATTTGAATTTTATAAAATTTTCATATGTCACAAGTTATTCTTTATGTTTTTCCCCAGACCTATAAACATGTACAAATGGCCTGCACAAAAATAAGCAAGAGGCCAATTTGGCCCAGACTATAGTTTGCTGACTTCTTTCTTACTAAAGTAAGATATCATGGGCTCACCTTATACATATCTTGCCCAGAACAGAATCAGCTACTACTCCAAGGAATCCTAGTTTTATGTAATAGGAAACCTCATCTAGAGATCACAGGGCACTCAGAGGTGCCCATTACTGCTCGGCCTTTTCAATGGACAAGGCTAGGAAGTACATTTCTGGAAAGGAATTGTTCGTTCATATTGATATTCCTGATTAAAATTTGAAATTATAGAGTTTTTATTACTTTCTTTGATTTTATATCCCTTTTACAGTGAAAAACATTGTCCCAATAACATAACTCAGGTTATTATTTTGAAACTTTCATAACAGTTCTCAGTATGATTATCAGTTTTAAATCTGAATGCAATTTGGTGGTTCTTTTTGTTAGGCTAGATGAATTCCAGGGTTGTATAGTCACAAATATGTGTTGTAAAGTCATTTGAAATAATTCTCTGAATGGTTACATCACCAATTTGATAGGTTTAGGTTTATTTTCATTTGCTTTTGACTTAATAATTTTCTACATTTTTAAAAATTATTAAAACATCTTTCACAATCACGTATTTGTGTTCTACACAGGCACACAATAAAAGTATACTATACACTCATCTGTTTGAAAGTTCTTTATTCTTTTAATTCTTTTTTATATCTGCATGCTATTCCAATGTAATGAAAGTGCCAGTTTAATCTGCTTTCTAACGATGTGTACTTGGGGTGTGTCCAGTTGTTGGCTATTAATTGGAGTGTTGTAGTAATATTGTGCATTAAGTCATTTTTTATGCTCACTGCTTGTTTTGAGATGGTTTTCTAGAAGTGGGATAGCTGAGTCAGAAGAGTATATGAACATATAATTTTGTTATTTATTTCCGAATTCCCCTCTATAATAGTTGTACAATTTTTGCTGTCCCACAAGCAATGTCTTGAGTGCTTGTTTACCCAAAGGCTTGTTAACAGAATGTTGTCATAATTTGGGATTTTTAGACAGTCTCATAGAGAGATGGTATTTCATTGTAGTTTTAAGGTGCATTCTTTTTGTTTTTTTCTAGAAACCCTTCCAACTCTTTCTTTGCCCAGTTTTTTTATGGAGTTATTGGACTTTCTAGTAGAAAAATACAGATCTATATCTGTCAGTAGTGGGGATATTAACCTTTTGAAACTTCATTTAGAAATAGAATTTAGAAATGTAATTTTTTAAAGAGGAGCTTTCATTTCAATATATAGTCATTGACAGATTAACATTGGTGAAAGAATTGATATTGGGTCTTTCAACTTTATGAAACATAGTTTTACATATCTTAAGTGTTATAAAGTGATTTTTAAGTTGGGTTTTACTGAAAAACTAATGTACAAGAGGATAAACGTTTAATTGCTGTTAGGGATTTTCCATTGACTTATTATTTGTGCTTTAATTTATCTCTTGATTTTTAAAATATTAATGCAATTTTTTATTAAGGTTCATCTCAGAAGAAGCTTTTGGCACCTGATATGTTTACAGAATCTGATGATATGTTTGCTGCATATTTTGATGTAAGTAGTTTCAAGTCATAAAAGCAACTTAAAAGTATAACAGTGTGTGTGTGTGTGTGTGTGTGTGTGTGTGTGTGTGTGTGTGTGTGTAGAGAGAGAGAGAGAAAGTGAATTAATAAATGTTAATATTTAGACAATCTGGGTGAAAAGTACCTAGAAACTACTAATTTTGTAACTTTTTTGAGTCTGAAATTAAGTACAACATAATAATAGTTTGAGAGCTTCATAAATGTCAAACATCAAATAAAGTGTAGTTACTTTTTTGTAACTTTTTTCTAGGATTTACAAACTAGTATGTACGTGCACAGTAGTTAGGCGAGACAAGGTGATAGCAATAATTTCTAGGCCTTTATTAGAACATAGTTCACTTTGGGCTTTTATGTTGTAGATAATGGAGAACTTACAGTTTGGAATCTAATAGATTCACTGAAGAGCTAGAAATGTTATGTGGAGTGTTAAGAAATTTAGGTCCTTTAGCCATTTTTATTAGTGCCTTTTCTTGAAAAATCTTAAAACTAATATTCAGAACTGTGAGACCATTTTTATTTTAAACTTAAGAGAACATGAAAGATAAAGAAGCTTTAGTAGGGGGTGAGGTGAAGGATAAATATATATCGGGGAAATTAAAAATGGAATATGATAAGTAATTAGTTCCCCAAACCCAGCAGTCATTGGTAATTGGTTTAAGTAATATATTATGTGTTATATATATGTTTGTGTATATATATATGTATGTGTGTATATATATGTGTGTATACGTATACATATATTTATATGCATATGTATGTATGTATGTATGTATGTAGCCCTAGGAGCACCAAAAAAAAAAAAAATGGGTTAAGAGAGTATGAAATTGGGTGATACTGAAGAATCTTCTGAGTATCATGGAGAGTTATGTGTAATAAAGACTCCTCAGAAGTATCAGATACTCTTGTTTAATTTCCCACATAAACTCAACTAGTATAGCTAGTGATATTTCTTGCATATATGGGAAGCAAGGGGTGTTACATGGACAAGGCAGTAAAAGAAATGTGAAAATTGGTAAGAGTTGGACACTGATTATTAACTGTGTTCTCATGAATGAATTTTGTCCTCTGTCAATAACTTTGGAAAATCAGATGTGGTTTTGAGTTTTTGTTTTCATTTATAATGCCCTAGTTCTATTCCTAAAAAATTTTAAAGATACTTTGTTAATTTTTTTCCTAAGCATTATTGTGATAATGGAGAGGCTTTAGTAATCATGTTTCATCTATACTGCTTTTATATAAGTGATAGAGAGTTTATTTAATTCATCATAACTTGTTTTTCTTGAATTACAGCTGGTTATACCCATTTTTGTTTGAAATAAAGTGCTTTAAATGTCTGTGATTAGCAGGTAAACAGCTTTGTTGCCTCCTTAATTTCAGAGTGCTCGTCTTCGGGCTGCTGGCATTGGAAAAGATTTTAAAGAGAATCCCAACCTCAGGGATAATTGGACTGATGCAGAAGGCTATTATCGTAAGTTCACAATTCTTATTAATTTTGGAGTTCATTGTAACATTTTGTAAGAGTATCACACACTGAAGAACTCTGAAAGCCACATCACAGTGCCATCACTTAAAAAGTATGGTACATCTAGCAGCTTCTGAGCCCGTGTTGTATTCCATTAAGTAGCCAGAAGCATCACGAGTTGAAGTGAGATAAAGACTTGATGTGCAATCTAAATCTATTCATAGTTATTTTCAGCTATGAGTTAATCCTCCAGAAGGAAGGCGGGGTACATCACTTGCTTATCTTGATCTGAAACCAAGAAAACATACAAGGAACTTGGGATACCAGTTGTGCTGTATTTATCATGTAGACTGCAGCTGGGAACACTTCAGTGAGCACGTCTTCCCTATTCAATGTTAAAATCATCAGCAGTTGATAAGACAGCAGAAACTCTCCTTATAACGAGTGGAAGTGAGCATGCAACTTTAACTACATAATGAGTTAACAGTGGAAGCACAGCTTTGATCCATTGTGTTGTCTAGGAAACCAAAAACGTAGTAAAGATATGGCACATTTTTTAAGTGACTGCACTATGTTTCCTATTTTTTTATTTCTGTGCATCTCTTAGTTTTGTGTGGTCAAAATTTTAATTCTTTAATTTACTTTTAGGTGTGAACATAGGCGAAGTACTAGATAAGCGCTACAATGTGTATGGCTACACTGGTCAAGGTGTATTCAGTAATGTTGTACGAGCCAGAGATAATGCAAGAGCCAACCAAGAAGTGGCTGTAAAGATCATTAGAAACAATGAGCTCATGTAAGTCAGAAAAATATGTGATGAAACTTTAATAAAACATATTCACAAATGAACATTTTTAAATGTCATTATAAAATGTGTAACTATGTAAAATTGCAATTATAAAATGAAAGTAGCTCTTTTGACTGGATTTTTCATTTATAACCATGTATTATATGGGAAGTACTAGAACTATAGGTTGATTTATATTTAATTCATTTCAGTGTGTTTCAGTACCTACTATTTACACTAATATCAACTTAGACTCCTTCCTTCTACTGCTTGTCTCATGGCCATCTTTTGCTGTGAGTATCTTAAACTCAAGACCAGAGGTGAGAAATAAAAGGATCTTAATGATTAGCTGCCCTTGGGCATAAGGTGGCCTACAAAAAGTGAAAACTGATTTATCAGATAGTTCTGGGAATTATTTGTATTTTTTCTCTTTTTTCTTTAATAGAGGTAATTGTCATAATACATATGTTTTAACACCTATACCACTTTCTGAGCTTGTGTTAAAGTCAATTTACCATCTGTTTTGAAACACTAAAGAAATGTAGATTTATACTAAAGTCTCAGGCTGCACTAGGCTTAGAAAGTTATTTTTGTCTTTTTTTGATGGTAAACCCCAACCTCTATTATAGACATCAAATTTTTAAAATATAGCTTATTGACAAATTATGACTAGAATTTCAGAGGATAACCAAATATTAATATATGGTAAGACATTTCTTAATTAGACTCTTAAGGAAACCATGACTTGTATTTGGTGTGGTTCCACTTTTATTAAACATAACATTTATATCAAGTCTTGATCTAAAATGTGCAAGATTGATTTCCCTTCAAGCAAGATGCATTTATTCCTCAGTGTTTCTGTTTTGTTGATTGGTTATTTTGGAAATTAACCTTATAAAAATAGCTATTGGTTAAGTATAAAATTTTTAAAAGGGTGAGACCTGTCATTCCTCAATGGAATTATTATTATTACTTAAAAAATACAAACTAATAATTAACATGTCACCTATGATATGTCAGACTGGAATTAACAAATATATATTATTTAGTTTCCCTAAATTTTAGTTGTATTTAATTTTGACCTAATTTTTTTTTCATTTCAGGCAAAAAACGGGTTTAAAAGAACTAGAATTCTTGAAAAAACTTAATGATGCTGATCCTGATGACAAATTCCATTGTTTGCGGCTCTTCAGACACTTTTATCACAAACAGCATCTCTGTCTCGTATTTGAGCCTCTCAGGTACAGTGTCAAAACTTGTATAGTTAGATAAACACTATGACATATTTTCTGGATATTTAATTTTTTTTTTAATTTAGCTCTGGTTTTTATTGTTTAACTTCTGTATAAGACGCGACTTATTGACAACTCTTAATGCATAAACATTAATTGACTGTATATTATGTGCCAGGCACTAATTATTTTTGGCCTTCAGCTCAATAGAAAGATTCTCTGAAAATTAACTTAAAGAAAAGGTTAAGCCAGAATGAAAAGAAGTAAGAATAGTGGAATTAGAAATAGGATTTTGATCTTCAATAGTATGCTTTCACTGTTAGGCTTTCAGATGTAAAACCATTCTAAAATCAATATGAATTTTACCATTGCATATCTTTCTTCTATTTATTTTGAAAATTGAGTTCTATTGGAAAATTTTGTTATATGCACACCATTTCATATGTTCTCATCAGTGTAGAATAATTTATTGAATGTGGCAGGAGGATTCTTGAATAGAACATGCTCATTGTAATTTGTATTTTAGACTTCATTTTACTTTGTTTAAATGATTTTTGCCTTTTTATTTCTATTTTGCATTTTAACCTCAAACTTTTTTTTTCTCTCCTAAAAGTATGAATTTACGAGAAGTGTTAAAAAAATATGGTAAGGATGTTGGTCTTCATATTAAAGCTGTAAGATCCTATAGTCAGCAGTTGTTCTTGGCATTGAAACTCCTTAAAAGATGCAATATCCTACATGCAGATATCAAGCCAGACAATATCCTGGTAAGTCAAACAATCAGGCCACCTTATACATCACATATCTACTTGCCAGTAATGTGAGATTACCACTGTATTCTTCTAGAAATGACATCTTAGAAGAATAATTCACTATTATATTTATTTCCCATTACAAATGACTTTATTAATTTTTACTTTTTTGGATTTTGGGCCATGAAATTAAATTAAAGTATAATGAAAGAATAAATAGGCCACTGCCCCAATTTATTCCTTTTGCTTGATGAGTTTAGAATACACACGAATCCCAAGAGTGCTTTAATCTACTAATGATGCACATCCTCTGGTATCTAAAAAAAAAATGCACATGCTGCTGTTTTGAAATAAAAAGTGTTTATACTTTTTTGTTCTGTAATTTGTATAGACTGATGAAGTTAAGGACATTTAAGGGAATTACCCTTTCAAATAGATATATGGCGTTGAGTTTAAAGGTGCCTAGGAGTAATTCTTTTTTCCTTTATTCTTTATTACTTTAGAAGCTGTGACATCTGGGAGCCCAAACACAGTAAAGCTCAATTGTGGTTAGGTATTATATTAAAGGCATCCCTTTCACAGTCTTGACGTCTCCTAACTAATGATTTCTCATGTGGTAGATGCAGATTTCACAGCATTTATGATTTTGAAAATTAGAAATATATATCATCATAGTGGGTGATTAATGTGTACACACACTCCTTCCCTTCCTGGTCTCATTTCTTAACCCTATTCTGTGGTATTCAGAGTTAGCATGTTTACAACTCAAGCAATTCCTAGTTCATCTTCCAGTAACATGTTCCACACTTTTTAAAGATTAGGATCACATTAAAGTATTTCCTTCCACGCTACCACATTAATAAGAAGACATTTCATTTTGGTATGTTTTGTCTGTGTTTGTAATATATAGCATATCTAATATAACTGGGCTGGAGGAGCTGAGTAATTACAATGAAATGGTAGGTAGAATTGTAGACTTGCCTAGTTCAATTTCAAAGTTGATTTTTTACCTCAGTTGGTTTTTAAATGATAATATATCATCCAGATCAAAAAAACATTTAAATATGTAGTTTAAAGATAATTATACAGGAATGAACGTGTAACCAACCACCATATAGGTTAAAGAATAAGGCATTTGCCAGTATCTTAGAAGCTCTTGATTTTAAAACTTTATTGAATTTCTGACCTGGAATGTTCCTTCTTCCTGGAGAAGGAAAATATAGACATGAAAAAGAACACATGGAGCTGTTTAATGAAAAACCAAAACGTTTAGCTGAGGATTTTAGCCACCGGTGTTCTAAAAGTACCACATTTCTCATGAAGGGGCATAGCTGAACTAGTACATGTAAGTGTGGCTATCCTATTATTTAAGGCATTTAAGCCAGCCCAAGAGTTCCACTAGTATACTGAGTATTGCAACTGTATTCTTAAGTAGCGGAATGCAGTTTATACTTTTAAAAGCTTTGAAAGTGCTCTTCCTTTTTATCTGTTTTTCTGATCCCCCAGATGAAAAGAATGATTATTCATTATTAGCTTTAATTCAGTGAATATCATCTGTAACCAGTCTATAACAGTGACCAAACTTTATAATGTCCTGGTAGAGAGTGCCTACGACTAAAGTGTTATGTTTCTTTTGGGTGGAAGCAGTAGGCCAAGTTTAAGTCCCAACTCGGAATTTGTGTGTGTCTCTTTTGAAGGGGGGAAGGGACTCTGGAATATGAATTATCTGCACTTGTTAATCCTGAACATGCTTCTGACTCATGAGTGGCAGCAGTCATGGGAGCAACTCCAGCCTTTCTCAGCAGATGTCACTGTTACTGTGTATGTTGAAGTATTTACAAAGGAAAAAAGAAACAAATGACTAATACAAAGTTCATGTTTTATCAGTTTTGCCAAATATAGTTAACATTTTCTTGACTAATACCTTCTTTATATTTAAGGGATTTAATAATTTTTAGACATGAAGTCATAGCTAAATTTGGGATGGTCTGGCAGCTTCCATTGAAGAATTCTTATTCTGTTTTTGTCCAAATTTAATCTGAATCCTTCTGCTTTCATTGCCATCATAATTTTCTGGCAACTGAAAGTTAATTAAGTCTGATCCCTTATGAATGAACATTTTCATATTCCTTTAATTAATAACTTGACTTTATTCAGGTATTCTGGGGATTTTTAGAAGATGCTTTGCTTCAGTTAAATTTTTCTTACAACGTCACCCTTTTCCAAATACCATTGGTTAAAATTAATTTAACTTTCTATTCCATGTTTCCTCACTGGAAAAAGTTCTTTTACTAATTATAATCAAATATTTATTAGCTCTTAATTTTTCATAATTAGGAAATTGAGTTATAAAATAATTTTAAAAGGATTTTTTAAATGAGTAACTTTGTTTTCATTATTGAAATAACTTCTCAAAGCCAGTTATTTTTATCTTTGTCTTAATTATTCCTGGCATGAATTAAACTTCCATGATAAAATGTTTTGCAGGTTAATGAATCAAAAACTATTTTAAAGCTATGCGATTTTGGTTCGGCTTCACATGTTGCAGATAATGACATAACACCTTATCTCGTCAGTAGATTTTATCGTGCTCCTGAAATCAGTAAGTTTCTTCAAATGTTCTTTTACCTGGGCCATCATATGTGCTGGAAACAGAATATTTAATGTCTAAGTACTGTTTTAATCGCACTTCAGCAGCTGCACGAGGTCATTCATGAGGAAGGGAACCATAGCACGTTCATCCTCCTCAGTTGGAATGATGGTAGTTGTGACAGGAGTCTTGATCATGTCTGGCAAGAGTAGCAAAACAGTTGTGGAAAATCCTCGACTTTAGAAGACTGCTCTTGATTACTCAAGGTCTGATTATCAAATTTATGAATTGTGTGGGACCTTTATTTTTTTCTCTTCCTGTTACCTTCGTGCAGGCTGATAAGCACTTTTACCAAAAGTTAAATGAAAAAAAGAGAAGAAATATGTTCTGCCCCTTCAATTCCTTTTCTACTTCCTCATTTTTAAGGTTTTAAGTTTAAGCATTTCTATTAAGAATTAATGGGAAATAACATGAAACTAATGCCAAAGTGAGGTGTTAAGATAGTGGTTATATACTTTAAGCTAAATAAATCCCCCGTTAATGAAAATAAATATAATAGTTGATTGTTTTTATCATATATTAAAAATATTCATTTTGTTTTTAGTTATAGGTAAAAGCTATGACTATGGTATAGATATGTGGTCTGTAGGTTGTACCTTATATGAACTCTATACTGGAAAAATTTTATTTCCTGGCAAAACCAATAATCATATGTTGAAGCTCGCCATGGATCTCAAAGGAAAGATGCCAAATAAGGTAGGATATTAGTGTGAGCTTGTATTTTTTCAAGGTCTTAGCAACAGTTTTTTATAAACTGATGGATTGCTAACACATATTCATCACTAGTGACTCTAAAATAGTTTTAGAGAGGCAGGTATGTGGCTACTAGGATTCCTTTAGCTCTTTCTCATTTCTGGTGTTCTAATCAGCCAAGAGCTATTAAAAGAAAAAAACTCTTTTCCCCTTTAAAGTCTGTTTTTGTGTTTTTCTTTACCTCCTTGAATTAAGCAGACAGTAGGGGCCTAGAGTTTAGGGTAGAATTGGAATTGGGGAAGAGACTTGAACATAAATTTGTTAAGTGCCGTGTGTGTGTGTGTGTGTGTGTGTGTGTGTGTATGTGTGTGTCTGTGTGTATGTGTGTGTGTGTGTACATGAATGTTTCATGTGTCTATTCTTCCAGAAGCTGCAATGTTCTTGGGAGTACACCCTTAATTGGTAACAGGACCAAACACACCAAACACACTTGAGAGCTAGAATGAAAAAAAGTGCAGGTCAGGTTAGTTAGATATAAGGAAGGCCTCGGTCATAAGAGAGAGAGTGAGAGATCATTGAAAGAGGAACTGGATGGCAGTCAGTTTAGTAAAGATTGGAAGTTATTTGGGAAAGGAAGTTACCAAGAAAATTTATGTGGAATGACATCTTTGTGACACAAAACTCACCCTTAATATTTTAGCCGTCATATCTGTTTGATTAACGCAAAGCAAGAACTTCAGGGATTTATAAAAATGTCTTGAGGGCCACGTCTTAGACTTTTATGATTTCAGCTTATGTTGGACTTGTTTGGAATAAGTTGCACAGAAATTAGCTATGTTGGTATTTATTTTAATAAGATTTAGCCTTTACCATTTTAGGACTATTAGAACATAATTTGTAAAATGTCATTAGCTTTCTTAACTGCTAAGAGACACACCAATTGTTTAATAGTTTTTTTATCGAAGAACAAATGATTTTAGTCTTTGTTTAATTTCATTTTGGTATAGTGAAAGCAGAATTTGATATCATAATTGGTTTATGATATCAAAACCAATTATTGAGAAAAACCCAGAGAGATAAATATAAATTGTTATGGTTAAATTATTAGTAAGCCAGACTATTTCATAGTAGTTTTGTTTTATTTCCAGATGATTCGGAAAGGCGTATTCAAAGACCAACATTTTGATCAAAACCTAAACTTCATGTACATAGAAGTTGATAAAGTAACAGAGAGGGTAAGTCTCCTTTTAATGTGCTATATTAAATGATTATCTTATTAATGAATGAGCTGGGTCATATCATAGTAGGAGCTATAAGTATTTTAAAACATTAAAAATAAATTATTTTTGATGTTGGCCAATTCTGAATA
Organism: Cynopterus sphinx; assembly: GCA_030015415.1. NCBI lineage: Eukaryota > Metazoa > Chordata > Mammalia > Chiroptera > Pteropodidae > Cynopterus > Cynopterus sphinx. Next base: position 48,358,021 of record CM057387.1, read on the forward strand.
AAATGTATCAAGTTATGAAAAAGATGAAGAGATTTAAAAATGTGTAGTTTGAGTTTTTATTTATTTTAGGTTATATTTAGGCCCTCTCATCTTTGGATCACTTTTCTTGATCTGTCCTCCCATCTAGCTTCCGTACAGCTGTCATAGTGACTTTAAAAACAAATCTGATCATGTTACTCTCTTTGCTTAAAAACCTGTCGTTCTATTACCCTATAAGATATTATATTTAAATTTCTTAGAATAACAAGCTAAGTCCTCAGTGATATGAACTCTGCCTTCTTCAACAGTTTCTCCTCTGTGTACTGCATAAACCGTACCATTTGACAAGTTAGCTAAAGGACATGCTATTACAGACATCTATGCCTGTGTTCACAGACCATCCTGACCTTATTTGCTTCCTATACTTCCTCACCCCCTAAAAAAAATGTATTCAATTTCAAGCCTCAGATGAAATATACATTCTATATGAACCTTTCTAAAACCTTCAGGTGGAAGTAAGCACTTTATTTTTGCTCCATTGTATTATGTGTCTCTAACTTTATCAGAGCATGGTATCAACTCATGTACATGTCTATTCCCTCTTCAGGGTAAGGAAAATACAGTTCAAATAGCAAGTACTTACTGTATTATATTTAATTAATATTTTTGAATTCTCGAACTTTAATTACTTAACTACATTTTAGAGTTCTGTTCTCATTATGTTTACAAGATTATATTACAGAATGATTTTTTTAGAAAACTATCATAGCTAATTCAAGATTAACCTTTTTCATTTAAGTTTTTGGATTGCTTCTTAAAAAGACATGGAGAATAGAGGAAGCCACCTGAAAGTTTTAAATGAGTAGATGATACATTCTTATATATTGATATTTTGGTAGACTGAAAACAGTCTGATTTATTATATGTGTTTATTTAGAGATATTTTTAAAATTGCTTTTAGGAGAAAGTTACTGTCATGAGCACCATTAATCCAACTAAGGACCTATTGGCTGACTTGATTGGGTGCCAGCGACTTCCTGAAGACCAACGTAAAAAAGTACATCAGCTAAAGGACTTGTTGGACCAGATTCTAATGTTGGACCCAGCTAAACGAATTAGCATCAACCAGGCCCTACAGCATGCCTTTATCCAGGAAAAAATTTAAGCGAGATGAAGAAGCTCCAAGGGTTTGAGTAATTAAATACAAAGACTGAAGAAATTTCACAGCAGTTTATTAATGTATATAAACTTATAAATATTTCTCCAGCAAATTTGAGAAAGCATGATATATTTGAATTAAAACCAAGGGTGATATTTCTTTTAGAAATGTTAGTTAATCTGTTTTGTGTCTTATGTGAAATTTCACTGTAGAACTGTTTTAACTGCCAAGACTGCACAAAATTACAGTGCTAATGTACATGGTTGCAGTTCACATAAAAGACAAAAAAAGCAGCTGTTATAAAATAAGTAGTAATACTGGGTGGTTGATTTATTTTTAGCAGACTTGGCTTCATTTTGGTCTTCAGGTAAAATGGCCAGCATAAATGCTGTTTATATTCACGTTTTCCTAGGTATGTGTGTGCAGGCCACAGCAGCATGCCCTTGGTGTAGTCAGTGCCGAAGGGAGTCTGTTCCTTCTTGAGCCTGCCTGCAGGGATGGTCTCCTCTTTTAAGCAGGTTGTGTACAACATTCAGTACACTGAAGGTAAGCTAAACCATCAACATCACTGGTGTTTTGCGATGTTATTTTATTGGAGCAATTGACAAATGAGGGATATTAGCTTTGTGGCAGAATTCCCTGCATGTGTGATAACTGATCTTCTTTTATTTTTTGGCATTGCAACTGTGGCATAGTTACAATTTCTGTTCTGTTCATCACATTTAAAATTTGAAGAGTATGCGCTTGATGGATAGAGCGCCTTCAGTGTACTGTTTCTTATTAACTTAATTTTTTTTTAATCAACTTGCTATAGACTTTATATACATTTTGTTAAATACAGTTCCTAGTGACATAGAAACAATGCATAGTTTTCATTTACTAACTACAGATGTTGAGGCATAATTCTGAAAGTCCTCATATTTAAAAGTTAGACAACATAATGAAATTTTTAACTATTTGTATGTCATTTTGAAAGTGTACTGCTTTATGGTAAAAGTGTTTTTCATTTGTTCATTGTTTTCATTATTTGTGATCATGTTGTCTTTCAATACAGGCATAAACCTTCCACTCTTGAACAAAGCAGCTGCTTTTTAAAAGCGGTAATTGCTTCTTTACCTTTTATTTCTTTTGTAAATGAAGCTTTTCTTTAAGAATGTGACTTTAAAGTGTTGTCTATTGCATAAAACAGTTGACACTCACTTACTGTAAAGTGAAGATTGTTCTACTGCATGTGAAGTGGACCATGCAGATTTCTGTATGTTCTCAGTATGCATCACTAGATAATAAAGTCTTTTGTGAACAAGGCATTTGTAGCCATTTTTAAAAATTTTTGTCTTCAGTGCTGGTAAGTCAGGTAAACCATAAATAGCTAAAAGCAACCTTTTGTTTCTTCCTTAAAGTCTTTACAAGAATTATTTGCTAAAGATGTAAACCTAGCCAAAAGTTTATCTTTTATTAATTAGGATCCTAATTATTTCATCAGAAGTTCTACAAATATTGTCAGCTTTCAGTGTAGTGAGATAATTCCTGTAGGTTATAGGGTATAATTCAGGATTTAACTAATGTTTCTGCTATTTTCTCACTTTTCCTTTTGATGGTGCGGAAAGAGAAAAAAGGAAAACGGGGCACAGGCCATTCAACGCCTTCTCCAAGGGGTCTGATTTGCTGAGACACCAGCTTCACCTTCTTAACAAGGTTATTTCTGACAGCATGTGTAGATAAACATTTAGCAACAGTTTAAAACAAAATCATGTAAATCCGCTTGGTTTTGCAACACAAAGGAATTCGTATTTTTAACATGATAGAAAAAAATTTTCAGAAATTTAATCTTTTCTGTTTGGGTGGTAAATTAATTCTTGTCTCCCTGAGGAATATGGAAAATAATCAGATTTTAGGGGTTCAAATAATATTTTTAAATTGTAAATGGGATTTTTTTATTTACCCAGGCACCTAATTACAACAAGCATGCACATTTTGGTGCATTCAAGAATGGAAAATCAGAATAGCAGCATTCTTCTGGTGGGTTTTGCTCCATTTAAAGACATGAAATGAACTACAGCCAGGAAGGTGATAGATGATATAATAAGCCAACTTTGAATCTACACCCCATCTCTTCACGGTCTAGATTTACTAAAATAAATACAAGATGATGTTCATCTTCAGGTAGAGTGAAGCCTTGTAAATGAGGCATCACAGTGCAGCTTTCTACCTTAAATGAAACAGGTAGTGATTTTCCCACCATTATTTATTTTGGTGATAAATATGCTGCATATTCAAGACTTTTGTAGTTATTTTCACTGAGTAGTTAATATTTTGATGCTTCTGGTAATTTTCGTGGCTTCATTTTATAAAATTATTTAAGTAAGCTAACTTCCACTAGAAACAGTTCATCTTATGCCTTCAAAACTGTTACATATTCATTAAAAAACAAAGTTGCTTGTTACTTGTTCTTTGTGTTTTAGGTGCAGCTCAGTGGAAGATGATGACAACCAGAAGACATGAGCTAAGGTTTCTGTCCTATAAAAGATAAAAAAAAATCTTCCATTTAATTTTTGTCTAATTTTTTAGTTTTCAGCATTATGATTTGGATTTCATTAATGTTTGGTACTTAGTATAGTAGTACTATTATACTGTTCATTTATAAAGTGCTTGTTTTATCATGCCTCCTGCCTCTCCCCCTTCTTCCCTCCCCTAAAATAAAAATAGTTTGTCAAATTTAGTGACGTAAAAGACTCTTGGATGGTGAGATTACACATGTAACATGTGGTTTTCAAAATTGGTTCCTAAAAGTTATTAGGGAAATAGCAAACACCAAAAAGCATACATCAAAAAGTAGTCTTTTGCTTTAGGTATCTTATCTCCTTGGCAGATGCAAAAGAATAGAAACTAATTTTTAGAACACTTCAACTCCTAAAATACTCTATCCTCCAACTTGCCCTTTAGTAACTTTTTAACACATGTAGTCATGGTCTTAAAGTAGACAAAATATTTAGAGTCATTGTCAGTTTTTCTTAAGAAAAATGAGAAGTGATACACTGTAGATCCTTGATATTCCCAAATTAAGCATTCCTACATAGATCTATTTGACAGGAACCTTGTAAGAAATCATAATGAAATATGTGATGCTATTAGAATAGGTAATTTTGCTGAGGCAGGAATTTGGAACTCTGCAGGACCTCTGTGAGATTTAGGCCATTTAACAAATAATCCTTTAAAAACTTGCATTCATGTTTCAGAGTAGCTATGTAGTTTTCAAATACAATATTTCTCATGAAGTTTTTGCTTTATTACACTTCGGCAAAAATGATATCAAGTGATTGTCAGACTTTAGGATTCATAAGTCTTAGGACATAGCTCTCAAAAATGTCAATTCTTTCTATAGTCGAAGAGAATAGCTGAGATTTTAGAAAGCATATACATTTTAGACACTGTTCTAGATAGACCTTATTCTTGAAGGTTATCAGAAACTAGGCTGGAATTTTGAGGCTTTGAAAGGATGGAGCATCTTGTCATAAAATTTAAGATGGTCCCAGTATTTGTATTCACTCCTAAATTGTTACTGATATCCTGTTTTTTATTCCCCAGTGCCTATCTCATTCCCCTGTACTTATTTCTCTCAAAATAATTTTGCATTTTAAAATAATTTTTACTTTTTGTCATTATAATTATCACTTTTCCCCCTAACTAAAATACTCAGGACATTTTTACAATACAAAAAGTTTGTATAATGTTTTATGGTGTGTTATGGAGGCAGTTAAATGTAATGTTAGATATGTGTGGTACATGCATTACTTTTACTGTACCTGGATTTTATCATCTGTCATCATTTTGTAGCAGAACCGTATCTGGCTAGGTAGAAATAAAATCTCTGAAATGAAACAAAGGAATCATATCTGAATTTAGGCCAAACAATTAAGGAATGCCCTTTTAAATGTTGGAGATAAAAAAAGCCAGAGATTTTCAAATATGTAATTTCCTTCCGTTAGTTATAAAGACATTAGAAATTGGGCTTCTTAAAGTATTCATATATCGTAATTCAAGCATATATTCAACTTTAATTTTATCATTCTTCTCCTAGATGGAATGTCTTCCTTATAGAAATGTTCACTATAAATTCATCTGTTTTTCACATGTCAACAATAAACAATTGAGTTTAAAAATGTTTTCCAGTTATTTTGATACCATGGCATCTTTAATTTTTCTTTTCCTTCTATGTGTAGGGTAAGGGACTGTTCTGAAGAATATTTTCATTTAGTGACAAGATATGGAAGCTGAAATCTGAAAATATTCTGTATTCTAACTGTGGTATTATTTGTTGTAACTTGCATTTTAATAATGTTCCTAATCAACTTATTGGGAAAACAATAAAATATGCATCTTGTTACTATATATATTCTCTTGATTTTTCTTTTGCTTGAGTTTGGTATTTTACATTGAATTTTAAAGATGCCATTTCTTACCTGATTTTTCTTACATGCTGTTTCACTGATCTTCACAGGTGTACTTCAAAAAGTATTCTCTGTGCTAAAATATGATTGGGAACTGCTGGGTGAAATTAAAGTTAAATATTTACCCTAAAAGTTCTCATAAGACATCTTATGTGCTGTGTGGACCTCAGTGAAGGGGAAAGGTATGGAGGGAAGTTTACAAACTATTTGGCAGAATCTGCCCTTTCACTGAAACTACAGCGTGGAAATAGCCAATTTCATATGATCATCCTTTCAAACATCAAATCGTTTTCTAAGGAACTAAGTGCAGAACACACACCAAAGGGTATTGTATTCTTACATGTATTTCTGATTTGGTTTTCTGGTAATAGATGCATAATAAACAATGAGATGATAACTCCATTTTCTCTAATGATTTAAATAAATTGGTTGAATGCAGATTGGGGAGTCCTGACTCGTCTGCCCACTCTGTTTTCATCTCTTCAGCTTAAAAACTGAATACTTAGGAGGGACAGTTGGGTCATGTGAATCTTTGGCATATGGAAAGCAGGGTTGGAGAATGGAAGGTCAGAGTTCCACTTAGCTGGAACTACCCACCACTGAGAGTAGACCCTAGTTTAGTCAAATCTTGATTTTTATAAGAAATGGGCCAAATTGCAGTGTCTCTGGATAGCCTTATAAAGGGCCCTTATTGTAGTTTTCTACTTGGGCTGACAGAGGATTAGAGCTACATAATCATCTAAAGTAGAATATCGGTTTGGGAAACTGTTGCTGCAGACTGATGAGAAAGAATCTACCTTGGTTAAGATCCAAAAAGGAGCTGGAAAAGGTCAATATTGGAGACCTAAACTTGGATATTTATGAATAAGCCAACTTTAACTAAAATTTCCTGAGCAGAATTATATTTCCTACAAACTTTGCCAAATGTCTAATGGCACCCTAAATAAAGTAGCCTGATTGTTTCCAATAAGAAATTTGCCCTCACCTATCAGTTACCACCCTCCCTACCCTGAAATGCACACATTCAAAAGGACCAAAGCAGTTTTTTAGTGCAGCAATCAACTTCATGGAATTTCTGACAGACTGATCCCTTGTTACTTTTATCTACAAAATGCTCCTCCCTACCTTGTTTCCCATTTCGCCTGCCCCCTCCCACTCGTAATCTTATTGAAAACCTGGATTTGTGTCTTCATTACTCAATTCCATACCTGGTGCCTGGCACATGCCTTGCAAAAAGTAGGACATGAGTTGTTACTCAGCAATCTGGCTATGGAGCCAGTACTTGTAACTGCTGTGTCATACATAACAATCGTCAGTGATGGATAAAGTCCATTTCTGAAATACTTTGAAAGATACTACATGCCAGGCAATGATTGTTCAGGATACAGTGGTAAGCAAATCAGTCATGTCCCTTCCTGAAGGTTTTACAAATAAAAGTTACATCATTATAGCCCTAGGATGAAATAAAGTATCAACACGTGAAAAAGGTAGAAATGAGAATGGGTACAACGGCTGGTAAATAAGGTTCAGGACTCAAGTTAGAGCTGCTAAGAATGAGAATGAAGATAGGTGATAGGGGACACAAGATTATTGCCAATTGGAATTGAGTGAAATTTTTGTAATCTGTGAAAGGGATGTTATACCACTTTGGATAATAACACATTGCACAGGATTTAGGTAAAATTCTATTAATAACAAGGGGTCCTGAACAGTTGTTTACTTTCTATTGCTGTGTTGATATGGTTCCAGAAAATTCCTTGAAATTAACCTAAAAACTTAAGCATACTTTTTGACCCCTGCCTCAGAAAATTATTTGAGCTTTACTCTTACTACAGATAAAGTAGAGAACACTTGAAGTACCGTTGCTGTCCTCAACATTTATTTGAATTCTTTAATTCATCTCCATCTCTAAGTCAAATGTTCCATATTATTGTGGGAGATATCCCTAAGTCAAACCCAATACTGACTGGCTTTACATGCAGGGTAAGGGAATGGGGAGAGGCCTTTTACTTTTCATTTTTAACTTGCAGTAATGTTCAAAGTTTAAATTGTGTGACTTTAATGTTTAAGAAAAACTACTTTGAGGTCACTTCATAGATTCATATAAATGTCTAAACACTATATTGTACACCTGAAACTAGAATAATACTGAATTCAACTCTAATTGAAAAAATTTTAAAAGATGGGGGAGGTGAAGGGGAATAAGAGTTTCAAATTTCCAAATTTCAAAGTCATGGGAATGTAATATACAGCATAGGGAATATAGTCAACAATATTGTGATAGCCTTGTATGGTGTCAGATAGTTGCTGGACTTATGGTGATCACTTCTTTAGTATATAAATGTTGAATAACTATGGTGTACACTTAAAACTAATATAGTATGTAGCTATATTTTAATATAAATCTTAAAAAAAAAACCTTTGAATTCACCAACCATTCACTAAAACCAAAGCACAGTATCCCCCAAAATATTCAAACTGATCAAGGCATGTTACATCCAGTTTTTCCTTTACAATGTTTTTCAAAGTGTGATCTGAGAACCACCTTCATTAAAAGTACTCGAGCCCCACTCCCAAAGATTCCATTTCTGTAAGCCTGCAATAGAACCTACTTTTTTGTTTTCCTGATTCTTATGTGCAGTATTCTTCTATCAGGTTTGTTTCCCTTTTTACCAGTTAATGAGTTAAACTTTAGCTTAGTCTGAGATTCAACTAACTAGGGTTAAGACTTCTAGCAATGAAGAGCCTAGGGGGGAAAAAATCTATTAACATGAGATCTGGCTGCTCTGTAGACAGTGACCTTTTCCCATTTTTCCTTGGACCTCTCAAAACAATTAGATCTGAGTGGAAGAGGGTTATTCCATGCCTAAATCTATAGTTAGGCCCCAGAGAAAATTAATCTTGCTTTCAAATGACAAAGGACCTGGAAAACGATAAGTTTCTAAGGATTCATAGGAAGATTTTGAGGATCTGGTTAATTAATTAAAGCAGCAACTTTAGCTTCTAGTGGCCAAATACACAATGGATATGTCAAAATGACAAAAGAGATTTGTGGAGTAGGGAAAGGAAAGAAGAAAGGTAACACAGTAGGAAGAACTAAAAAAAAAAAAAAAATCACTTAGAAGTAACTGACTTGTGTGTATAATAGAACACAAAATAGCAGCAATGTCAATTATACCATTTATTGCTGATGGAATTATACTCTAAACAATCACAAAAAAAGAACAATCTTTTGAAAATAGTTTACCAAATGAAACATTTTGAAACACAACCTGCAAAAGATTGTCAAATATGTCAGTATGGAAGCCCTAGATTGATATATAGATATCTCAGCAGTGATTTCTATAAGTTCCACTCCACTTCAAGTGTGTGTGTGTGTGTGTGTGTGTGTGTGTGTGTGTGTGTGTGTGTGTGTGTTTAATACCTGCATCTCCGAATGATGAACTATATTTTAGCTGGGATTCTTGGAATAGATTTGCTTACATTGAGATGTATGAAAAAGTTATTTTTGCTCAAGGGGTGGGCATGTATCTTTAGCTATAAATGAAGGTGATAAACAGTTTAGCTTTTGAATATAGATTGGTCTGTTCAATACTATGTTTTTTCGGTAAAGTTTCTTTTTAGTCCTTGGTGCCCTAATTTCTTCCCTCTGATTTTCAGGAAAAGACAGAGGTATGGGTGAAACTGGTATTGGAGACTTTGATGGGAGACAAGATCTTGTTGAGGCCACTTTAACCAGTGATTGAGTTGTTTGGGCAGTAGTAGGTTTGGTTGAGAGTTCTTGGCATGGATTTAAAATGGAGCTTTTGGGATTCTTAAAGTCATCATAAGTTACCATCAATTGTTTTGTTGTGGATGAACTTTTTAGAGATGGTGGTCTAGAATTCCATTTATATTTGCCAGCATTGCTCCAATCCCATTTTGAAGCATTTTGTTCAAGCTTGCAAGAACCAGAATTAGTTTTTCTTTTTTCTTTACTTTTATCTACACAAGTTGGCTGAAGACTCACAGAGTCAGAAAGTTTTGGCTGTCTCATTTTGGGCACAGTTTTGGAGGAAGAGGGTCGATCAGTAACTGCTGGAGTACAGAAAGCAGTTTGTAGTCTTGGCCTTTCCTTTTGTATAGTTGTATGTTGTAATCGTTCCATTTCCAGTAAACGAGTTATCAAATGGTCAATACAGCTTTCTGGAGATTCCACTGTTCCTTTCCAAGTTTCAGATTTTGAGAGGGCTAATTTGTGCAAGTCCAGAGTATTGAAAGGAGGAGGGAGAAAATCAGGATATGAAAATACTTCACTTGGTTCCTCTGTGAAAGACTCTTCAACATTTTCTATTGTTTCTGGCTTTAAGTTTAGGTCCATCTTTTTAAAATAGCTGAGTAAAGTATCATTCGCTTTTTCATTTTCTGATAAATCACTTTCATCTGTCAAATTTTCTTCTACAATGCTGATTCCATATTTTGAATTCCAATTTGGAGCAGATAAAGTTTCACCATTGTTGTGTTCTATAGTTGAACATAAATTAATATGGGGTTCATTTCTGTCATTAAAGTCTCCGTCAGCATAGAGCCAGCAGAGACCTAATGGCGTCTGCAGTCCAGGGTAAGAAACAACTTGTTTATCAACCGAAGCACTTTTTAAGGAGTGATTCATAGTGAAGAGCCTTATGGGAGTATTCGTTATGTTAAGGCCAGTTTCCAATGAAGATTTTTTGAAATCCCTTTAAAAAAATGATTTAATAATGAATGACTTGTTGACTAGAAATAAAATGCAATTATAATGATAATGAATAAGTAACCTTACTCAGACTGGTTAATGTTTAGTTCCCAATGGCATATGTGTATCTATCTGAAACAGAAATATGTTATTTCCAAATATGCTCTAATTGTACACGACTATATAAATTGTTTAAGTATTGATTAAAATATTAACTGGGCATCTCTTTGTGCATGCACAGGTAATGAGATCATTATAACTACATATGGCTAATGAGTTATGAATGGCCAGTAGGTTAAAATTGGCTAATTATATCTATTTTCCTATGAATACACTGTACATGCAATTATGATTTCTGAAATGGAGACTATCCAACTCAAATTGAAATTATAGTGAAATGTTATTGACCCAGAATTAGATAAAAGGAAACACTTAAGGAACATAGGTTACTTAATAAAGGCTTCCACTTTAGCCATTGTGGTTTTTTATTATTATTCTAACAAAAAAAAGGAAGCAAAACTAAGTCTATTGAACAAAATTTACCCCAGATGTAGTCCACATCATTTTCATCTGATGGTGCCCTTTTATTTTAGGAGTAATAACTCTAGGTATTATATTAAAATGAAAACTGCAGAAAAGCCAGGCTATATAATACTGAGTTTATAGTTAGCTTTTTTTTTTTTCTTTTTTTTTTTTAAAGCTTACTAGGAATACTGACATTGAAAGATTTGATTCAGAAAGACTGGCCAAGATAGCATACAAGCTAGATGTTGTGCTCACCCCCTCTCACGATCACACCAAAATTACAACAAAACTACAGAGCAACCTTAACTGGAAGTCACCTGAGGTCTAGCTGAATAGAGATCCTACAAATGGGGACATACATAAGAAGAGGCTGGTAGGAGGGGTGGAGATGCTAATCAACTGGTCCCACAACTATGTGTTGGGATCCAAGAACTGGGAAGGTTACCTTGGCTGCAGAGACCCCTCCCCTCTCTGAGGAGCGAGGGGTCCAGGCTCCACACTAGGCTCCCCAGCCCAGGGTTCCTGTGCCAGAAAGAGAAGTCCCCACAACCTCTGGCTGTGAAAAACCAGCGAAGATTGTGGCTGAATGAGATGAAAGGCTGCAGGGATCCCAGACGCTCCTCTTAAAGGGCCCATGCCCAGACTTACTCGCTGACGGACTTGCTCACTCTGAGTTCCCACGCTGGGGCAGCTTCTTGAGGAGCGCCAGGGACATACAGGGAGACACTGTGTTGTTGGGCTTCAGGGTGAGGACTGAAGGGGTGGCTTTTTTCCTGGACAGAAGTGCTGGCAGTATCCATTGTTCTTTTGTTGAGCCCTACCTGCTCCCAGTGTGCAGACGCATACCTGAGTCTCCACCAACCTCAATAACACAGGTCACTCCACCCAGGTGATTCCCTGAGACTCTGCCTCTCCGAACTATTTGTATGGTTTATTCCATACAAATAAAAGTCTGCTCAGAATATGCTGCAGACTTTCCTAAAATCTCTCAAAGGCTCACAAAACCCAAAGAAGCAAAATCTGGCCTACACATTCCTTGTACCCCTTGCTGAGCAGCACCAAGCTTGGCACTAGTGGCAGCTGGCCTTGGTTTCTGCATTGGCCTCTTGAGGCACCTTTAAGCCCAGCATGGGTGGCAGTCATCTGTAGATTGTTGGGTGACTTTATTCGGTGGTCCCTGAAGTGCACAGGCTATGGCTGAACATGACCAACAGCTGGTCCTCTCCCAGAAAGCCCTTAGGCCAGCACACCCTGTTGTCTGCTTTGACCAGCACTGGAGCTGGAGCACCCTCCAGGGCTTCATCTGAGGAGGACACATATAAAGGGCAGACTGGGCAGGCACCAGAGTCCTGCTAAAGTGAGTCCTGCTTCATATGGTCAAGACCTCACTGGCCAGTCCTCACAACCAATCAGCCCAAGGGTCAATTCCTCCCATCAAAGTGCAAACAGCAACCAAGGCTCAGCTATATCTAGAGGGAACCTCTCTCAACTGACCAGGGAACACTGTGCCACTGAGCCCCAAAGGACATCTACTATATAAAGTCACTCTACTAAGACTGGGAGACTTAGGAGCCCTACCTAATACATAGAAACAAACATGGGGCGAAGGCAGCCAAAATAAGGAGACAAAGGAAGATGTCTCACATGAAAGAACAAAACAAAGCTCCAGAAAAAGAACTAAATAAAGTGGAGTCGAGCATTCAAACAGATGCAGAATTCAAAACATTGGTTATAAGGATGCCAAAGAAACTTAGGGGAAGAGTAGATGAACTCAGCAAAAACTTTAATGAAGAGATAGAAAATATGAAAATGAAGATGGAAAAAAGGGAACCAGTAAGAAATGAAAAATACAATATCTGAGATGAAGAGTACATTAGAGGGAATCAACAGAGTGGATGAAGTGGAGGATCTAATCAGTGATTTAGAGGATGGTAGGTAGCCCCAAAAGACACCAAATCAAAATAGCAACAAGAAATAAATCCCCCAAAATAATAGTTTAAGAGGCCTCTGGGACAATATAAACAACAATTCATATCATAAGGGTACCAGAAGGAAAAGAACAAAAAATTGAAAATCTATTTGAAGGAATAACTTTAGAAAACCTCCCTAACCTGGTGAAGGGAATAGACATACAACCCCAGGAAGTTCAGCGAGTCCCAAACAAGATGAACCCAAAGAGGCACCAAGCCATATCATAATTAAAATGCTAAAGGTTGAAGACAAAAAGAATCTTAAAAGCAGCAAGAGAAAAATAATTAGTTACTTACAAGAGAGCTCCCATAAGACTGTCAGCCTATTTCTCAACAAAAAATTTGCAGCCAGGAGGGCTTGGCACAAAATAATCAAAGTGATGAAAAGCAACGACCTACAACCAAGATTACTATATCTAGCAAAGCTATCATTTAGAATCTAAGGCCAAGAGTTTCTCAGACATGAAAAAGCTAAAGGAGTTCCTCATCACTAAGCCAGTATTATGGGAGGAATTTAAGAAAAAGAAAAAATATGTACCAAAAATATGAATATGTGGCAATAACTACATATCTATCAACAGGTACTTCAAATGAAAAAGAATTAAATGCTCCAATCAAAAGATAGGGTGGCTGAATGGATAAGAAAACAAGACCCTTATGTAGAATGCCTACATGAGACTCACTTCAGATTAAAAAACAGACACAGAAAGTAAAGGGATGGAAAAAAATATTTCATGATGGATCAAGAGGGCATTGTGCTGAGTAGAGTAAGTCAGAGAAAGACAAAGTTTGAATGATTTCACACACATGTGGAATCTAAAGAACAAAATAAACAACACATACATATAAAAAAAAAAAACATTAACAAAATCATAGATACAGAGAACATTTTGAGAGTAACCAGTTGGGAGGAGGAGTGGAGGGAGTTAGTGAAAAAGGGGGAAGGGATTAAAAAGTACAAAATGGTAGTTACAAAATATTCACGGAGGTATAAAGGATAGCATAAGGAATATAGTCAGTAATATTGTAATAACTATGTACAGTGTCAGATGGGTACTAGATTTACCTATGGGGTGATCACTTTGTAAGATATATAGATGTCTAATCACTATGTTGTACATCTGAAACTAACATAATATTGTGTGCCAACTGTAATTGAAAAATTAAAAATATTAAATTTCTCAAAAAAAGAATGATTTGATCCATTAATTGACTTATATTTATAGTCACTATCTTCTTGCTACTTTGAAAGCCAGTTTACATTAAGGAGAGCAAAGTTTTTTAAATACTTTGATTTCTATGGAAAATGATAAATATGCATTTAGCTAAAAAAATAGGTATATTGACTTGCCTTTGAAAAACCACAGGAAAATTACTTTAAATTTAGAATTGATAACAACACAATCTATGCACTATATTAAAAAGAACACACACTCTGGAGGCAGAAGTCCTAGGTTTGAATTTATTTGCCCCCAGTGAGCTAAATACCCAGACAGTTATATAAACATACTTTGCGAAATATTAACTCTAAATTAAAGTTATCATTACTTTTATCCTCTTTTCTTGTTGATGGCATATTGAGGACAAAAATCTCAGTAATATTTCACTTCCAACTCTGCAATGTTACTAGGCTTTCCTAGTATTAACAGGGAATGCATACCAAACACATTATTCAGTTTAGTCCTGATAACAACCCCATGAGATAGGCACTTTTACTTTTTATTTTTTATGGAAAATAAAACTTGAAGCAAGGCTGGTTAAGGTCACACATCTAGTGAGTAATGGAGCTAGGATTTAAAGCCAGGTGATGGGGATCCCCTGTCTGTGATCCTAGCCCACACTCTACTGACTCACTTTATGTTTGCTCTTCTGTATGACAGAATTCAATTAATTTCATTTGACCTCTTACCTTGAAATCTCTGTTATCAGCTGAGTTCTCTCTAGTAAAAGTAACCTTTCCTATCCCCACGAGCACCAACATTCCCTTAGTCAATACAATTCCTTTAGCACTTTTTGGTTTTGCCCTTCAAATTTTAGCTTTAGGTGAGTTTATCCTGAGCCTCTGACTAGGAAGATAGCTACTATCAAGTGAACCACACTAATGTCAAAAGTGGGTACAAAAGAGAGGACTAGAACTCAAGGTCTCCATTAAATAATACACTGTACGTAAAAGTGACACATAACAGTGTTCAATAAATATTAACTTCCAAATAATAGTAACCTACTTTTTAAAGAATCACTATAATTGATTCTAATGCACACTAAAGATTAAGATACAAAACATAAGAATTCAAATCCAAGTAAGGTCTGAGAAGCAATATATTATAGTGGTAATGAGCATGAACCTATTTACTTTTTTTACATTCTGGTGCTACCATTCATTAATTGTATGACTTTGGGCAAGTTACTTGTTACCCTGCCTCAATGTTCTCATCTATAAAACAGGGATGATGATAACAGTACCTACCTTATAGGATTGCTGTAAGGGTTAAATGAATTAATACATATAATTAAAACTGTTCCTGGAACATGGAGTATTACTTTCCTATTACAATTTATTCTCCCTTCAATAAGAAGTCCAAACTCTATCCATCTAAACCCTTACTGTAATGGCACCATAAATTACCAGTATATTGATTACCTTTGTGGTGTCTGCCAGACATTTCCTATTTAAGAATGAGCTTCTACAATATTCCATTATTTGCACTCGACACTTTTTCTTCTGGTTGTTTTTTGTTTTAGCATTTCAGATGAGTATTTCAGATAAGTTAACTCATCTGTATTTAAACTTATTTCACTAATGTAGGGATTTATAAAAATATGCTCTCACCTGGTCTCCATGGTACTTCCTTCATTAAGAGGATAACTCCAGAACTGAAATAACCCTTGATTACTATTCTGATAACAGAAAAGCCATGGAAAACATTTTAGTAACTGTATTATTTTTTTTTTAAATAACACTTTAGGAAAAAAGTATAATGAATAAAATCCCACCTGTGTTCTTTTGTGAGCATGTTCTGATAAATTAAGTTCTAGCATCAGTTGTTCTACTGGAATTTCCAAATGACTCTATAAAGCAGCAAAAGACTTTTAAACGAGGTATATCTCTGTTCCTTACTGGTTTGTGTTCTAAGACTGTATAGTGATTGTTATAACTAAGGAATATATAGTTCCAACCAAGAAATAGATAGTATAATCATATAATACTCTCTTATATACATATGAATATAATATTTTTACTGATTTCAGCAGGAATTAGTATAATCTTATAAATACCAACTAAACAGTGTTAACTAATGAATCTTGAATATCATTAACATTGTCTTTATTTTACTAACAGTTAAGTGTTTTATATTTTGATCAAAAAAGGTAATTGAAAGATTTTCTCTCTACTTCAAAACAAAATATTAACTATCTTACCTGCTTCAGGTATCTTAAAAGCTGAGACTATTTCCTTTTTTGAAATGACTATAAAACACTATATTTATTACAAAGTTGATTTCCATTTATAGTTCTGTTATACTGAAGAAAAGCTTAATATATTAAAATATTAATGACCGAGTTGTAGCCCTGTAAAAAAGCAAAGGTCTGTCTTGTTCGAAGAAGTCTATAAAAATGAAATTTAAAGTTTAACTTAGAAAAAAAATTTTTTTAAAGAACATACATGTAATTTTAAATAATGTTTTGTGAATTATTTAAAACCAAACATTTATCCTTACCTTGTTAATTTTACCTGAAAAAATATATTGGAGAAAAATAACAATTAATAGTTAGGTAAAACTGCTTACACTAAAAACAAACCCCCTTTAATGTGCATGATTATTCATATTATGAATATAAATTTTCCTATACTTATAAAAACAAGGATCAATATACACATCTAGAATTTCTTACCACCTGCTTCAATATCCCTTCTGGGTGGGAGGTTTTTATTTTCAGGAACAGGTGCTTCTGAATCCAAATTCCAGTGAGATAAGTTCTAAAACAATATTTTTTTTAGGATACTCTTAATGTTAAGAAAATTTTAAAAGCTCAAGTACATAATTTTACATGTCCTTTGGGTGGAGTGTGGCAAAAGGCTTTAAGCTTCAAGACCACCTCTCCTTCTTATAAGAATACTACCAGCATATTTGAGGAATATGCAATGTTCTCTTATTAAACTAGTATCAGCTTGATAACACTAATTAATCAGAAAATGGAAAGGCTTTTACAATTTATGGTTTCATTCTTATTTTGTTCAAAATAATGGCACACAGGTTTTAAAAATTGAATTATAAATGTAATAAAATGGCTAGTGCAGTGTGTCCCTGGCACATAATGGCACATTCACCAACTTTTCTGTAGCTGAGTACCAGATCTAAAAGCCTATAAAATCTTTCCATCAAACAAAGAAAATGATCTAATCCTCACATTAACTCAATGCTGACCAGCCCACTACTCATTCTGGACTCTAGATGTTGAGAAACACTCAGGAAGTACTCTAAAGAAAGCCAAAAAAGATAATAGAAAAAGGTACTACATCTACTGAGTATTTATGTTCCAGACATTGTGCTGAGTGCTATGGGGGAAAAAAAAATGTGGATGTGTATAGGAGAGGAATGTAATCATTAATCCTGGAAAAGGGAAAGTGAAGAGGCAATTAGTTTATTTTTTCAAAAAGTAATTTTTTGAGGGATGAACTTAGTGGTTTTCTTTCTCAAATAAAAAATCCTTTGCAAATTAAACTCTAAGCAACATACAAATAAAATGTGAGGTAGTATTAGGTATCATCTCTACACTAAGGAGGAATAGGGAGAAACAAGCTTAAGGATATAACTAATCCACAAGGAAGTTATGTCCTTTTAGAAAAGAATAGTTGAAACTTAGGAGGCAGGCTGCAGATTCTCTTTCTCTGGAGGTTTTTGAAAAATAAAATTAATACATTATTCTCTGCTCTTTGCAATAATGTCTCAGGTCTAGTCTCCATGTGAGAATTACCTGGAGAGCTTTTTAAAAAATAACAGTTGAAAAAAATGTTACAGATTCTGATTCAGTAGGATGAGGGTATGGCCCAATTATCTGTATTTTTAAAACCCTCCTGACAGATTCTCAAGCTTCTCTCAGCTATGTATGTAACAATGGAACACTAATGTACAAGATAACATGTGAGAGAAATAGCCTTAAATTACCATGGAAAAGGAAAGCTGATGAATTGTGGTATTGAAATCATGAAATAAAATTAATGACACCAGTTTGTCAACTGGTAAGGAAGACTGTCAACCATACACAAAGCCAGCTAGATTTTAACTCCTTATAGGTTGGGAATTGTTTATACCTTTTGATATCCCACCTGTCTTACCAATATTTTTTACAAAATACATGTGAGAAAATAGAACAAAATCCAATTGCATTTAGAATTGTTTTGACATTTCAAGAGACACTTGTTAACTTTTCCTTTGTTAAAAGAAATGAAAGTTTCCAACTGATATTCCAAATGTGCCAAGAGGAAAATTCAGGACAAACTGCTCAGAGACAGCAGCAAGGGATCTTAGCAGTAAGATTCAGAGGGAGTTAGGTCTTAACAGTGGGAGCTGCTGTTCAAATGCTCAAGTTCAATAGCATCTGCCATACCTCATGAGAGATGTTTGACATACGCAGGTTGGTGCCACAGTTCTCACCATTTCTTCTCCCCATTTTGTTCCTCTGTTTCCTTAAAATCCTATACAAGTGGTTGGACATGCATATTTATGGGTAAGGTACAACACTGATTTAAAGAAAGCATGAACTTTGGCTCCCCATATAAAGGAGGTTAAGAAAATACTTAGAAAGCAGGAGAAAGGGACTACAAGGGCAAGGTGTGGGTAACAATATAAAAATCAACCAGAAATAAGGGGGCAAGCCAGACCCAAAAGGGGAGGGTGGTATAGACAAAAGCAAATTGGAAGATTTGACAGAAGATTAGGAAATTAAGGTCTGAAGTGAGAAAGATATTATCAGAGAGGAAGATAAAATATAAGTTAGAAAAAAATATAGTGAATCATCTGTGATTTATAAAACAGGGTCATGAACTCTGCTTTTAATCATTCAGAACAGGTGCTCCAATTGAAAACGTATTAACCTTACATACACAGAGCGAGCACTCCATGTTCAGAGACACTAAAAAGCCCACAGGACCAAACACTATTTTCCACACCAAACTATCATGGTACCCAAGCCCACTACTGTTTAAGGTAGAGATATTAGAGAACTATATATAAGATAACCAGTAAAGAAACCATTGGCTTAGGGTATGGCTATCTGGAAAGACTCACAAATTAAAGCCACCACTGTAATCAGTATATTTGCTAATTGTTTATATTTTATTGTCTCCTAGAGAGAAACATGTACCCTGGAGAAATAGAAAATACAATTCAGGAAGGTTTTGAATCAATAAATACTGATCCACCTGCTCCATGCCAGGCGCTGGGGTGGAAGCGTGAAGGAGGAAGGCTGAGTCGGGGGCGCGGCCCGGGCCACCCAGGTGTGTGCCCTGGAGGAGGGCACCGGGCGCCTGGAAGAGGCCGCGGGATCCGTAAGAGGGGCCCAGAGACGAGGTCTCTGTGACTGGGAGTCCGGGGCAGGGGCTTTCGAGCAGCAGACTGAGGAGGTCGGAGTCCGGAGGAAGGCGCAGAGCCCAGGTGGCAGAGCCCCCTCCCGCCGCGGGCTGTGGGCAGCTCTGTGGGGAGCGCGGGACGCGGGCTCGCGGGGGCGCCCCGGGCTCCCGCCTCTTACCCCGCCGCGCCGCAGGCCCCCGTGAGGTCCCCGGCGTCGTCTCCTAGGCCGCCGCCTCCCCGAGGCCCGGGCCCGTCCGCGCGCGGGGCGAACGGCTGGCCTGGCGCCCCTTCCGACTCGGCCTTCCTGCAGCGGGAGGACAGGGAGGGCAGCGGGCGGCGGGCGCGGGCGGCCGGGAGCGCGGCGCCCTGGGCGGGGGGCGGCCCGCGAGGCCCGCGCGCGGGCGCCGGGCCGGGCGAGAGCGGCCTGCGCCGGGGCTGCGGCTCCGCGGCCTTCCCCAGAGGCCGGGTCGCCCGGCAACTACCACCGAGCGGGGGCGCCCGCGACGGCCCCGCGTTCCATCGGGCGGGCTGGTGGTCGGGGGCCGCGAGGCCGTCGGCGGCCGCCCAGGCCCGCAGCCTCTGGGGGGTCACCAGGCCGCCGCGCCCGCGAGACGCGCGCCGCAGCCGGGGGCGGGCGCCGGGCCTCGCCTCCTGCCCTCGCGCGCCTGGGGGCCTTCCAGGCGGCGGCCCGGGCCCCTGGGCCATCGCAGGTGCGTGGCCGCCCCAAGGCTCTGCACCCGCGGGAGTCACGGCCTCGGCGCCGCCACCGCCCCACACCCAGGCCGGGCCTTCCGGCGCCCTGGCCCTGACCCTGGCCCTGACCCTGACCCTGACCTCTGGCGACGCGCCGAGGGGCCTCGCGCGGCAGCCGGGAGGCCCTGGCACCCCCCGGCAGCCACCCCATCATTTGTTCATTTAAAGCTTGGAGCTGTGCCCAGTACTAAGCTAGACAAAGCTAAATCTGTGTATATGCATGGATATATGTAAACTTCTGTCTATGCTTATTCTATGTAATACAGTAAATACTTAAAATGGAAGAAGGAAGGGATCCCTGCTGAGAGGAAGCCCACCTCGGTCAGTTCCGGGTCACTCACTGGTGTTACAGTAGGAAGAAGAAAAGCTGATTTTTTTTTCTGTCTGGGATACATTTAGGTCCTGGGAGGCCAATTTTGTCCTCTAAATTTATATTTCTTACTTTCAGTTCCATGAAATAAGTTTGTAGAGTGAGGGGAAGAGAGGAAAGAATACATGTACATTCTATACACATATAGAATATAGGTATATGCACTATTATATGCATATATGGTAAGTATGTAAGTGAATATTTACATATTTGTGACTGCGATATATTTGTATGTGTAAGTAAATAAATACTAGTGTCAGATGTATTCTTTATAATAAAGCATTGATATTTGAGAAAGAAATTTTTATAATCCTTTGCTGATCGATGCTATTGCATTCTGATGGGTTGAACACTTGGCTCTAGATTCAACCCCCAGAATGTTTTGTTAACTATCTAAATACACTGGTTCTTAACATTTGGGCGGAAGGAATCTCCTGTTGCTTTGAGTATCTTCCCAGAAAGAGTATGTACCAGTTGAATACAATTTCAAGGATTTCCCCCTTCTCCACCTCCATATCAGAGGTGTCTGTCTCCTTCCTCTCCATTTCCATTTTCCTCTCATACAGGCCTTCCCTGACTTCACTATTAAAAGCCCTTCTCACCCACATTACTCTATTTCATAACATCCTGTTTTTATTTCTTCTTCATACTCTTCACAATATTATTTGTTAGTCTTGTTTGCTTTTTTTCATTGTCTGTCTCTTCCTAGTAGAATATATAACCCTCTATGAGGGTAGGGCCTTACCTGACTAATTCATTGCTGAATCCCCATTACTTTAAACTGTGTAGGAGCACAATAAATATAAGTGAATGATTATAAGGTTAGCCTAGGCCTCTTTGGATGTCTCCTTCCTAAGTACTCTCCTCCTTCTGTTTTCCATATTGATGACCTAAAACACAGACCTACTCATGCCTAAAGAATAAAATGGAGATTCTGTAGTCTGTTCATCACCTTTCCACTGTCTACATGTCAAAAACGTCAGACATTTTACAATTTTCCTAAATACTCTCTGTCTTCCAGGACATAGGTTATGTTTACGTTTTCTACACTAGCTCTCTCTCTCTTTTAATTACTTAAGTTCTACTTATATAGATCTAGCTCACAAATTATTATCCTGATCCTTCAGTAGGAAATTGCTACTACCTTCAAGATCCCTATTTTGGGTTATATTATAATGATTTATTTACAGTTCTGTACTCACAATACATTATAATTATTATTTTACAATATCTCACTCATTTTCTTTTAAACGCTTAAAAAGCAAGACCTTGCAGCCTTATTCTGTCTGGTGGAGTACTGTCATATACTAGGCACTCAAGAAATATTTGAATTAATTTACTCCAAAAATAACATTTGCTAGAGTGTGTGGTGTGGTTACCATATGCCAGGCATAATGCTGAACATTCTACACAGATTAACTGACTTAATACTCTTAATGACACAATGAAGTTGGTACTACTAGTTATTCCTATTTTGTAAATGAGTAAACTGAGCTTTCCCAACTTAAGATTACTTGAAAAAATAGTGAATTGGGTAAATATTAGAGTCTATGTATTTTTAACTAACTCTATAAATATATCTAGCTGAGATTTTTTTTTTCTGTCTTTGGATAGGAGACAAGAATGACGCCTATATGTGTGTATGCATGCGTGCATTTCATATATTTAGCTTACGTATCTCCCATCTTTCTTGCTTTATGTTTCTGTTTCTGCTTTATTCTTGTTTTAGAGCTTGAGCTGATGCCTTATCCCTCAAAGTCCCTCTGAGATTTGTCATCCATTAATGCATCTTCTAAGATTCTTTATTTTTCCTTGACAAATATATTCCTAAAATCTTCCTTTCAAATTATTATTTCCACTTGACTTCTCTTTCTCGGGAGACCTTTCGAACACTTTGACATCAGCATCAAAATCATGTGCCCCCACCACTTGTTGAATTGATAAGGTTTTTAGTATTACAGTTTTAAAACTAAAGTGACAGTATTTACAGGGAAGCACCCATTTTAAGTGGTGAGGAGACAAGGCTAAGAGAGGAAAGAACTCAGTATGAAATGTGACAGTGTGAAATATAAGGGGAACAACTAAGAGAATGATGCCCTTTCCAAACCCTTGAGTCTGCTCTGGCTCTAGCTAGCCTTGAGAGTTTTAGTGAATTAGTTGGACAGTGGACTGTTTTCTATAGCAGATCTGGTCCAACTTTAACAATAGTCCTTCCCCCAGAAGAACCCACCTTCCTTCTAGGCCATCCCTAGGCCACTCTAGATTCCATTTTTAGTGGTAGCCTCAGGCTTCCCTTACTTCAAGCCCATACCTCTTTAGTTAATCCAAGAGTAGGGTAAGGTAGATGCTCTCTGTCTCATGGCATTTAACAAGCTCTTGCATTAATTACAGTGAAGGTGGTCTGAATTGGTGGAAAAGAAGGAAAGCCTGGGGTCAGTTAGTAGGTAAGAATGCGTTGCTACCCACCTCAATTTCTCTTACTATGAAAAAATGTGATGACATCGACCACCAGATAACTATTTTGGAAAGCGCTATGATGTACTTTTGTTCTCCCCATAATCCAAGGGTATGCAAAAAAAAAAATATATATATATATCAGTAACAACATTGATTAGTTTCTATTTACACTGGAGGGAAAGGCTTCTGTTTCAGTCTACCTCTTTCAATACCTCTTATGTTTTCACATTTACCCATGCTTTTGTCTCCACCTCCTTTTATTTTTCCCTACATTATTGCCAGGTCATGGCTGATCATGTACTACAATAGAATCTTGTTTAGTGTAATTATGTAAACATTTTTAGAAAGTCAGGATGATATTTTCTAGTTAATAATGTGCATTTTTGTTCTCAAATAGATTCTAAATCAGTGGAGAACATTTCAATTCAATTATGAGCAATTTGTGTTTAGTGTCTGGTTTAGCTGACTTGTCTTATATTTTTTCCAGGTGAGCTTTGTCTTTCAGTCATGACCGATTATATTTATCTCTATGAGCATTTACCTTATATAGCCTAACTTTCTTGCGTATGTAAAAATTTTTTGAAGAAATATAAGTGAAATTTTGTTAGAAGTTGTGTTTTTATTTTAAAAATTAATCTTTAACACTTGGGTCTGTTATTGAGAGGCCACCATTTTTTGCAAAAATATAGGAAATCTTGTTTAAAATCTATTTCTGAAGTGAATGTGATAGTGATGTATATAAATATATTTCCAAAAGTAAGATAAACACATACATCCATAAATTCTACATCTGCATATGTTGCAGCTAGTACTTTTGAATAAATTCTCAATCACATTTCCACCTTTATTTTGATTTTTCTGCAAGATTTGAATTCTGCTGTTTGAATTGCTTTAAAAATCTTCCTGTCCTTCAGATGCCTATACTCTGTAGCTGCATTTTCTTAGTCTTATAAATTTTGGGTTAAATTCAGGATCAGAACTTACTTTCTGGCGCCAGGAAAGCTGTTACATGGATCCTCTTTCTGGTAGTTGGGACCCTCCCACCTCATTTGCTTTGAACGGAACACTCTCTTTAGAACGCTTTCTTTAAGAAACTTGGAAATGATCTTTTCTCTTTGAACATTACTGAATATTTTGCCTTCTGGAAGCCAGCTGATCTTGTCACATCCACCATGGCTGAGGGGAAGGGGAATGTGTTCAGGAGACACAACAGCCCTCTTTGAAACAACAATAAAAAAGGAATTACCATTTACCTAAAAGTCATGAATAAGAGATCAGCCTAACCAAAAAAACAAGCAAGAGTCCTGCAGCTGCTAGGTAGTTTATGATACACTGCTAGCCTAAGTGGTGCTGCTGGCTCTTCATAGCAACTCATGTCACAATAAGAAGTGCTGGCTTGGGAGGATTCTTTCTAATCTTTTCTTGTGAGAAAATAATCATATATTACAAACATAGTTGTGAAAAGTTAAATATACTGGATATTGAAGAATAGAATTGGAAATAAATAGAATACAAAACAGACACAAATGGGAAGATTTGTTTTGTCAAAGAGCATTAGTACCATAGCCTGAGACCTGGTTGGCAGCAATCCAAGATCACATAACTAGTTAGCAGCAGGGCATTGCCAGCTTCCATTCTTGACTATTAACTCCCATCCTGGTTCAGTGTTCTTTCCACCACAGCATAATTAGAGAAAATGAATGAGATTGCTTCCTTGAAGAAAACTTAGCCATTGTGAAAAACATTTATCCATGAGATAGTTTATTTAAAAATAAAATGTAATCATTGTAGCCTGTTTGATTTCAGCCAATGTCAATAAACTTAAGATAGCTAGAAGCATTCCATCAGTTGCTATTTAGAGCAATAATTAAGAATGGATGGATCAATTCACTGGAGTATAAAGAATCAATTTTAATAGATCACTTCTTTGACCTGTTGAATGGCTTAAAACATGGTTTGTTCTTTCCTTTTTATGTAAATGAGGATTTAGTAGTACATTGGCATTTACTTGGAAGAAAGAATCCTCTGGCTATCAGAATATCCCACCCCTGTGACCGCCACCAATTCCCCTCTTTCCAATGCCCATGAAATTATGAGAATCATGTTACATTCAAGTTAGCTCTATAACATATTTTAAATACATTTGTATTTCAAGTACATGTTTTATTTGTTTTTTTAAAGTCTAATTTTTAAAATTTGCAAGGTGAAAATTAAGAAGTAGAATTGTATATCTCCTGCTGTGGGCACTAATGTACATATGATATAACATGATGTTTTTATAGTCTTGACCAAAGGTTTTTACGTTTGGTAAAAAGCTGGCAAACATTACCAACTTTTGCCATAGCATTCTTAGCTCCCATAGCTTTCCCTGTTTCTAACCATTTGCGGTGTGATTACCCAGCCATTTCACAGAGTAGAACAATTACGG
This sequence comes from Cynopterus sphinx, assembly GCA_030015415.1. Taxonomy (NCBI): domain Eukaryota; kingdom Metazoa; phylum Chordata; class Mammalia; order Chiroptera; family Pteropodidae; genus Cynopterus; species Cynopterus sphinx. Next base: position 48,383,396 of record CM057387.1, read on the forward strand.
TGAACCTGGCTCAGTTAATGGAGCATGCTGAGATTAAGGAGTAGCTATAATAAACCTTATTATTTGAATTTTTGCTCCAAATCTAGGAGTAGTTCTTGGCAGCTTTCATCTTGCTTGGGGCTGTGCTACCAAGTGTGGTGGTTTAAATTTATTTAGTACTGTTCTCTGCTTTTAGTCTACAATGAAGAATAGCTTCTATCAGTAAAACTAGAGTCAAGCATTTTTTTTTTGTTTGCCTTGTTTCCTCAGTGTTAATTCGGTTAAGAGAAAAAAAAAGTAGTTTGTCATCTTACCTGTGTTAATCTGGACATTTCCTTAGTTTTTGGACGATGAAACTCTTTCCTCAGTTCTTCTCAAGAACTGTGCTGATGTAACCACTATCCCCCAGAGAATAGGAGGTCTGTGGAGCTTTCATTATGTACACATAGGGTGCATAGCCTCTACTAGTGCCAGTTGGAAGAATATAACACTGATGTGTACACACCACTTTCCTTCTTCCTTTTAAGAAAGTTCTCTACTTTCTTCAGACATTGTCCATGTTCAGACTAGAAATTGGAGTTTCTGCCTAAAATTCCGGTAAGATTTTCAAGATATTTTTGACAGGCTGATTTCCTCTGGTTTGAAGAAGCAAGATGAGCACACAGAGTTCCAGGCTAAGATCTGGGCCATTGTGACTCTAAGAATGCTAAGCAATCAAAAACCAGAAAATAGATTCCATGATATCTTCTTAAAGATGAAGAAAGGCTTGGAGGAAGAACAGCAAGGGATTTCATTCTTCAAATTCTCTATTCATTCTTCTCTGTAGCTCAGTGGATCATCATGGAAATAGCCCCAAACAATCAAATTATATTGAAACTTCCACCTGTTGACAAATGTATGACACCCAAAAATTATGACCTTCCTGAAGTTATGCATCACACCTTTGAGACCTTATCCAACCTTCACAAGCTGCTTCCAAATCATCTGATGAAAATACTTCATTCTTATAAGAATGAACAGGACAAAAAAAAATGTAAGTCAGAAGAGGGTGGGTATGAATTCTTTTTGGTAAGCATACACTTTATCTTGGTACAAGCTGCCTCTTCTTTTAGCCATGAGTAAGAACTTCTTCTTTACATTATAGGCATGCTCAGTCCTTAAGACCCATGGCCCCATCCATATGGGGGCCCATGTTCTCAGAGCTTAAAGTAGAAATTAAGCATGTATTGACTTCACCATCACTTCTTCACATTCCTTTTATGAACCAAGATAATTCTGTTACTCTTCTTTAGGCAAAGCATACTTGTGAAAAGGTAGAAAGGGGACTAAGTGGGAAATACCACTAAATTTACAATTTTAGCATTAGATTTGATTTTAAAAGAGATTAGTGAGAAATCAAGTTGAAGGTTGAGCTTTGAAGTTTATTATTTCTTTACTATATTTTTTACTACTTCTTTCTCCTATTGCCAGGATTGTTCCACCCCAGAGAACAGCTGGCTATTCCCCTTGAAGATTATAAGCAAGTTTCACTTGTAGTTTGGAATGGCCTACCACTTTTTGTAATTCCATCAGGGTAGTTGATAACTGGACTGATTTGCAAAACTGGGTAGAGCAGTTCTAGAAGTAGAATTGTTCATGCTTCAGTGACAGATGGAGGTAGATGATAGCCACTTGTGCTTATAAATTTAGAAAGTAAAATAGCACCTATCACAGTGATTAAGACACAAGTCTTGGGAAAGAAGGTGGGCATCGGGATAATAATTTTAAAATATTATGACAAATTTGGCCATTTGTATTCTGATCAATCCCTCTTCCCCAAATCCACAGGATTGTCAGTCAATCCCAATATCCAGATTATACTAAAGATTACATAAAAATCAAGAAAAATGTATGCGAGCTAATAGAACAGATAAATGTTACAGACAGGCAATTCACAAGATGTAATAGAAATCATCAATAAGCATGAAAGATGTTCAAACACTCTGGTAATCAAGGAAGTAAAAGATAAATCAAGGAGATATTCTTAGGTCAATATACTGGTAAAATTGAAAAGACTAATAATGATGAACATTTGGGGAAATAGATACCCCCGCAATCAATGGCATGTTAATTGATTCATGCTTTTTCAAAGATAATTCCAAAGTCTTTGTCAACATTATATGTATGGTATTGGTTTATTGAATGAGATAAATTTGGTAAAGAAGAGGCAGAAAATTTTCTTCTTTCTAACAACTTCCCCTTTTGACCCATTCTGTTGATCGTTCCCCCTTTGACCCATTCTGTTGATCTTCATTCAACAGAATGGGTCAAAGGGGGAAGTTGTTAGAAAGAAGAAAATTACAAGCAGATCTCCTAGCTTTCCTGGTCATATTCAGATAATGAAAAGTTTACTCATATCTAAACTCTATCCCCTTATCCATTTTAAAACCTCTCTGCTTCCCACTGCTCTAAGCCTGACTTAACTCAGAAACTGGAAGTAAGCCTGGCAGTACAGTAGTTTTATTTTTCTTACTTTGCCCACTCTTTCACTGGCTACTGTTAGCTTGAGAAAGGTGAGAATGAAAGGAATTGAAAAGCTTTTCCTCGACTGGTGAAATATCAGATTGTCATCTGTCATTCTGGCTCTCTGGGGGTGGCAGCTTTCAACAGCTGACCTTTTCTTTTCTGGGGTATTTGTGCAGGTACTTTGGTGATTTCCCATTGCTGGAGGTCTCTCATTTAATAGCTTCCTACTGACATTTCCCCTTCTCCATCTTCACCCCTCCACTCCTTTAGTATGTTACATTTCCATCCTAGTTTAACCGAGATTGCTTTCACCCTTTGGACAAAGCCCTCTTAAAATGTTATTCAAGATGACTCAAAACCAACTACTTCCCAGGGGGTTTATGTATAGCTCATGGAAAATTTGAAACCCTGTCCTCCTTATCTTCACCCGATTGGTGAAAGTACAACTAGCTTCCAACACTGATCTCTTTTCTCTGTGGCCTGTGGTCTTAGCCACTTTCTGGTGGACTTTTCCAGGTGTTAGGGGTTGAATTGTATCTCCTAAAATGACCCGTTGAAGTCCTAACCCCCAGTACTCCAAAACATAACCTTATTTGGAAACAGGGTCTTTATTGATATACAGATGTAATTAAGTTAAGATGAGGTCATACTGGAGTAGGGTGGGTTCTCAATCCAATATGACTGATCCTTATAAGAAGACACAGACACACAGGGAGAAGCTGGCCATGTGACAATAGAGTTAGAGATTAAAGTAATGCATCTGTCAGTCAAGGAATACTAGAAACTAGGAAGAGGTAAAGAAGAGTTTTCTCCTAGAGGTTTCAGAGGGAACCATGACCCTGATGACATCTTGGTATTGAAGTTGCAGCCTCCAGAACTATGAGACAATAAATTCATTGTTTTAAGCCACCCAGTTGGTGGTACTATGTATGTTATAGCAGACCGAGGAAACTAATAAAGTAGATGTTAGAGGATACAGCCCAGTACCTTTATTTGTCGGGGGGCGGGGGGAGGGAAATGGTATAGTACACAGCACTTCAACAACTCTGCCTAAAGAAAACTTCACATGCCTTAAAGCATGTTTACCATTTTCTAATATAGATAGGTATGTTGTACATATGTGGGTATCTGGCACCTACTGAATTTTTCTGACTGTAGCTTCAGGACAAAATAGAGACAACAGAAAAATTCATATTTGAATAATTCCTTACATATGCATGTCCTTCGACTTAGCAATTCCACTTCCAGTTAATGTCCTAGAGAAATACTTGTACCTGTGCACACAGATGCATGAACAAAGTTGTGTGTTGAAGCATTATTTAGAATAGTGAAATAAACAGCTTAATGTCATTCAATAGCAGAATGGTTAAACTGATAAACCAATACTGTAGAATCTATTGAAAAGAAAGTTAACTATAGAGTGTAAAATAAGTGCAAAATAAACTGTAAAATAAGAAACAATGATTTACTTATGCCAAAAGAAGACTGTATATTTGACAGAGACAACAAATTCAGGACTGTGGCTATCCTTAGAGAAAGGATAGAGATTAAAGGACTTCCCCTTTGACTATGTATATTTCTTTAAGTTGTTTGATTTTATTTAATATAGTGGAAGTCTTTCCATGTATTTTTGTAGTAAAATGCAATTTTAAAATTGAAAATGCAGTGAGTGTTTACATGAGGTTGAAGAAGTGTTTTAGCTTCTGTTCCCTTAGCCTCCCAGTGTAGACACTAATATATATATTGATGTACCTTTAGCAATTGGTTGTATTCCTGCTGTTTAAAACTGCCACCCATGCTGTTCTTGTGCCTTTATTTTCAAGGCATTTGGCTGAATTTGTTCTCTTCTAAGGTTGGAGGACAGTTTAAAGAAGTGCACAATACAACTGAGGTGAATGGTATCTAGGGGGAAGAGATATTGCCTCAAGTTCCAAGTCTGTGTCTTGAAGGACCTGTGTGTAAGGTAGAGACCAGTCACAGAGGAGACATTAGCCTTAGAGGTCCTGAATTCCTCACTAAAAGGCTGCTTCATTTCCAAAATGCCTTTTCCAAAATGTGTAGTGATTGCCTTGAAGGTGCATTCTGAAGAGATGATCCTATTTCTCATACTTCTTCTGTCAGAATTTGAGTTCAATAATGGATACCAGTGTTAGACTGCTACTGTGGCTAAAGCTCTTCTAGTAAAAATTTCATCTGACCTTGAAAATGGATTTTATCTTTCATCTGCCACCTGCCTCTTCATCTGCAGAGAAGTTTTGCCTGTCTTAGCCTTATTTGTTACTCAGAGCCATTATAAGAAGAAAAAAAAAACTGAAGAGTTATTGCTAAACTCTCAAATTTTTCTTTCACAATTTGAATAATAGTGAAGTTAAATAATAAAAACAACATAAAACTGAGAAAAAAAATCCACTACATGGATTTGGATATACCACTATCCAGATAGTTGTCTCCAAAACATTATAAGACTTTACAAGAGGTCCTCTTCCTCCTCCTACCTAGACCCCAGCACAGCAATGTAAGGGGTTATGCAGAGGTCATTTTAGTATTGGCTTCATGCTGTTTAATACGTTCTTCTTACTAGTTTCCTAAATGACTGGTGCCAAACCAAATAGGAAATGGAAGGAAGTTTAAGGCTTTTTTTTTTTTTTTTGCCGTTTTCAATGCTTAAGAAGATACTTCTCTTGATTAAATCATTTTGTCTCCCTCACCCAAATACTTTGGAAGTTTGCTTAACTAGATGGTGGAGACATACAGGGAGAGGCAGGGCAGGCAGTAAGAGTGGTTTCCACAGAGTTATTGAACTTTAACAGATCAATGCAGCAACTCTAGAAGCAGAATATGCTGTTCACAGTTGGCAGTCCACTGAAGGCCACCAAATCTATGACTTTTGTTTGTACATTGAAGATAGTTATGAGGTGCAAAAGTAACAAATCACCTTAAAGCCCAGAGTTTTAAGTTACCTATTTTTACTATCACTGGTAAACACACACACACATACACACACACGTGCGCATGCACACACACACACAGTGGCTTTTGTACTGATTTATATATCTCATCTATGCTAATTTGTATTGTGATACCAATTCGTCCATTCATTCATCTGTTGCTGCATCCATCAGCTATGTAATGCATTCCACACATTAACATAAGAAATTTTAAAAAACATTCAAGCAAATATAGTTCAATACCTCAAAAATTTTCTCTATAAATTGACAACCAATATTATTTTACTTCCAATAATTTTATGAGGTACCCTTTTGCTTATCATACTTTCTTTCAAAACCAGGAAACTTGCTTATAATTTCAGAAAAGATGGACTGTAAGACCCAATTAAATATTCAGAGTGAGTTCTGAGTTTTCATCTCATTTTGGTGTGCAAAACTAAATGTAATAAATAATACTGGAGAATATGAGAATTTGTAAATGTTATTCTCTCTAATTTATTTCTAGTTACTTACAAAAAGGATTTGAGGCAGTATACAATATTAAATACGTATATACAACACCACAATCAAAAAAATCATTTGAAGCCAAAAAATTTTTTATTTTAGTGGGATGTCACCAAATACCTAGATTGGGTTAATTAATTTAGTTGAATATAAAATTCAGCTAAGAAATTCTGGCAATCAAAGTGAACTATATTCTATTCTTATTGTTCAAGTGTGCCTGTGAGAGCTTCTGGGTGCTCAAGCTTAGTGATTACTGAGCTAATAAACTGCTGCTAAAATAGTATGTGGGAGCCATCTGGGCCAGGCCTTGACCACTAGCCAGGAACTCCAGATTCCAGTCCTGTTCTTGACTCACTTAAAGTGGTTTAAGGGCCTCTAAGGATCAAGCTATTCATCAAGTCATTATATCATTTATTCAGATTGCTAAGGTATAGTCCCTTGAGCCAGTTCTTTGTCCTTAGAAATCTCTGACTATTACTCTGTCTGGGAAATATCATCAGTGGTTCAGCATGAGAAATAATGGAGACTGGACAAGTTCTGATCTAATTCCTATGCCGGGTCACCCAAACCTCTCTGAGGCTCAACTTCTCTTCCTGCATTAGGTTTATGACAGCTCTTTTATTTTCTAATACATCCAGATAGATTGCTGAGCTACTTATAATATAGTCTGAAAACTGGCTTGGGGTTTCAAATTGTTACCTATTGGCAGAAATAAGAAGCTTGTACTATGAGTCAAGTACATCACTAACACACTATGCAGTTCAAGTGATTCCTTCCTTCTTCTCTCTCTTTTCTTCCTTTTCTTCCTTTCTTTTCAGGGATGGGGGGGTGGTGGTAGCATGACTGTTTTGATGAAGAAAGCAGTGTATTGAATTCCATTCTGACACAAGCTATTTGTCTCATTGCAGATGGGCAATTTGGTTAGGGGCCAATTGAGGTCAATGGGAAGCAGTAAATGTGATATATATGCAGAATGTCATTAATATGTCTGAAAAAAATAATTGTACAGTAACTTGCCATTAGTTTAGAAATCATGTACAAATTGTACAAATAAATTTTACAGTGGTATGGAAACATCTGTTCATTTGTTCATTCTTCATTTATTTGCTGTACATCTATTAGATGTCTAGGACCAGGCTAAGCTCTAAATGTTGCTCAGTGATATTTTTGCCTTGATGGAATGGAAGAGCACAATGGCAATTATAAAGTGGTATAACTACACTTTCTCACATTAATGCCATGTTACTCTTGCTATGAAAAAATGGAGAGGAACACTGAATTACAATAATGCTTATTCTATTGCTAGGTGAGAATTCTGAACTCTCTGGCTTAGAAAGGATCTTAGTAAGATGTCAATTTCCAAGGGAGGTTAATCTGACCCCAAAACCAAGCAGTATGCCACTGTGGAAAAGGAAAAACATCAACAATGAAAACAATGGGTGGAAGAAATGCTACTTGTTGAATAAAAACGTAAAGGATCCTCCAATGTCAACTATAGTTGTCAGGTAGGTGTCTAATTTTTGTCCTATGTGGACATACTTAGATATATATAGGGTGATCACAAACTCTCTTCACTGCTTAGTTAAAAAATTACAACATGGTCTTTGAGACAGATAATGAGCATAAAAATAAGCCTTGCTCTGTATAAAAGAACATGAACCTCATTTTCAAACTCTCAAGAGTCTGGAGGAGCCCTCATTGGGAGAAAACTTGTGGAGATAGGAGCAAGTATGTGAGTCCATCAAGGTTCATTCATGTTGTAGCATATTTACTTTTTAAGGCTGAATAATATTTCATTGCATGTATATACCACATTTTGTTTTATCCATTCATGTGTCTATGGACTTTTGGGTTGCTTGCATCTTTTGACATGACAACTGTGAATAATGATATTATGTATAAGGGTATATAAATATCTGTTCAAGAGCTTACTTTCAATTCTTTTGAGTACATACTTAGAAGTAAAATTCCTGAATCATTTGATATTTCTGTTTAATTTGCTTGAGTAACTGCCATACTGTTATCAACAGTGGCTGCACATTTTACATTTCCAGCAGCAATACACAAGAGTTGCAGTTTATTATAGATGTCTAACTAATGTACTATCTACTTGAAACTAATTTAAATAAATATTTTAAAAAATACTTACTGCCCTAAAAAAAAAAAAAAGAGTTTCAATTTCTTGACAACACGCGTTGCTTTCTGGGTTTTTTGTTTGTTTTTGTTTTTGATAATAGCCAATCTAATGGGTTTCAAATAGTATCTTATTGTTTTGATTTACATTTACCTAATCATTAGTGATGTTGATGATGTTCATGTGCTTATTGGCCATTTGTATATCATCTTTTGATAAATGTGTATTCAAGTCCTTTGCCCATTTTTTGTACTGAGTTATCTGTTTTGTGTTGTTGACCTGCAGGTATTCATTATATATTCTCAATATTAATCCTTTTTCAGATATATGATTTACAAATATTTTTTCCCATTCTGCGGGTTTTCACTTTGTTGATAGTTTCTTTCAATGAACAAAAGTTTAAAATTTTTGATGAATTCCCATTTATCTATTTTCTTCTTTTTGCTTCTGGTTTTGGTGTCATATCTAAGAAATCATCGCTAAATCCAATGTTAAGAAGTTTTTCCCTGATGTTTTTTTGCCAAGAATTTTATACTGTTAGCTCTTATGTTTAGGTCTTGCTCCTTTTGAGTTAATTTTTGTATATGGTGTAAAGTAAGAGTCCAGCTTTGTTCCCTTGTATGTGGATGTTCAATTTTCCTAGCATCGTTTACGAAGACCATCCTTTCCTTATTAGTGTCTTGGCACCTTTGTTGATATCATTTGATTGTATATGCAAAGGTTTATTTTGAGTTCTCTATTCTATTATATTGGTTTATAGGTGTGCCCTTAGGCCAGTAGCATGCTGTTTTGATTACTGTAGCTTTGCTGTAAGTTTTGAAATTAGGAAGTGTGTCTACCAACTTTTTTTAAAGAATGTTCTGGCTAGTCAGGATTCCGTGAAATTCCATACAAATTTTGGATGGCTTCTAATATTTCGACAAAAAAGAAAACATCATTCCAATTTTTATAAAAATTGCACTGAATCTGTAGATCACTTTGGGTGGTCTTAATATCTCAACACTATTAACCTTTCCAGCCATGAACATGGGGTAGCTTTCTATTTATTTATGTCTTATTTAATTCTTGTCAGTAATGCTTTGTAGTTTTCATTGTACAAGTCTTTTGCCTCCTTGGTTAAATCTATTCCTAAGTATATTATTTTTGAGATTATTGTAAATGGAAAGTTTTTCTCAATTCCCTTTTCAATTGTTCATTGCTACTATATAGAAATGCAACTGATTTTTGTGTGTAGATTTTTGCATCCTACAATTTTGATAAATTTATTAGTTCTATAATTTTTGGTGAATCTTTAGAATTTTCTATATACAAGATCATGTTGCTTACAAACAGATAATTTTACTTCTTCCTTTCCAATTTGAACATCTTTTACTTTCTTGCCTAATTTTTTTTGGGTAGAACTTCTAGTATTATGTTGAATGGAAGTGATGAATACAGACACCCTTCTCTTGTTTTTGATCTTAGAAGGAAAGGTTTCTGTCATGGAAAAATGTCATATTTTAGGGTGCTTATCTCTAGTGTTTTCTGATTGTTCTGGTGAGAAATGCACTCACAGAAACCTTTCAGTAAATATATTTAAAGCTCCTAGAGTGATATGGCCCAAATGTTTCTGCATGACATGGTTGACCTTGGAATGGTTGGTCACTGACCTCCCCTTCTGAATTCCCCTCTAGAATTAATGTTCATTGATAACGTTTTGTATCAGATTTTTAAAAATCTTTTAAAAAGGTTTTTCATATATGGCCTATGTTATGTTGAGGGTTTTCTTTTATTCCTAGTTTGTTTAGGATGTTTATCATAAAATGATTTTGAATTTTGTCAAATGCTTTTTCTGTATCAATCAAGATTATAGTATGTTTTTTTTCTTTCTATTAATGTGGTATATTATATTGATTGACATTCATATGCTAAACCATGCTTGCATTCCAGAAGGAGAATCTTTCTTGGTTATAGTACATAATTTTTTTAATATGCTGTTGTATTTGGATTTGCTGGGTTTTGTTGAGGGTTTTACATCAATATTAATAATAGATATTATCTGTGGTTTTATATATTTATTTAGGGTTTTATTTTGTATTTATATTTTTATTTAGTGTCTTTGTCTGGCTTTGGTATCAGGGTAATGTTGGTTTGAAAGGATGAATTAGGAAGTATTCCCTCTCTTCAATTGTGTGGTAGAGTTTGAAAAGGATTGGTGTTAATTCTTTATTATTGTTTTTTAAATTAATTAATTAATTTATTTTATGGTGACATTGGTTAACAAAGTCCAATAAGTTTCAGCTGTACACTTTAACAGTAACCACTAGTCTGGTAACCATTAGTCTATAGTCCATGTCCATGAGACTCTCTCTGTTTGTTCTGTTCATTTGTTGCTTTTAGTTTTATATGCCACACATAAGTGATATCATGTAATTTTCAGCTTTTTCTGTCTGGCTTATTTCACATAGCACGATTCTCTTGAGATCCAACCATGTTGTTGCAAATGGCAGTATTTCATCTCTTCTTATGGCTGAGTAATATTCCATTGTACATATGTATCACACCTTCTTTAGCCAATCATCTGTCATGCTTCCATGTCCTGGCCAATGTGAATAATGCTGCTTTAAACATGGTGTGCAAATATCTTTTTGGATATGGGTTTTCAAGTAAATACCCAGTTGAGGGATTGCTGGATCATAAAGTAGATCAATTCTCCATTTTTTGAGGAAACTACATACTGCTTTCCGTAGTGGCTATACCAATTTGCAGTCCCACCAGTAGTGTTTGAGGGTTCCTTTATCTCCACATCCTCTCCAACATTTGTTATTACTTATGCTGTTGATTATAGCCATTCTAACAGGAGTGAAGTGGTATCTCATTATGGTTTTGATTTGCATTTCCCTAATAGCTAGTGATGTTGAGCATCTTTTTAAATATATATTGGCCATTTGTATGTCCTCTAGGGAGAAGTGTCTTCTGCCCATTTTTTGATTGGATCATTCATTTTTTTGTAGTTATTGAGTTGTATGAGTTCTCTGAATATTTTGTATATTATCAGAGGCATTGCTTGCAAATACAAATTTCCCATTCAGATGGTTGTCTCTTTACCTTGTTAATGGTTTCTTTCACTGAGCAGAAGCGTCTTAGTTTAATGTAGTCCCATTCATTTATTTCAGCTTTTCTTCCGTTGCTTTTGAGGTTAAATTCATAAAATCCTCTTCAAGTCCAAGGTCTTTGAGTTTAATTCCTATGTTTTCTTCTATGTGATTTCTTGTTTCAGGTCTTATATTCAGGTCCTTAATTTATTTTGAATTAATTTTGGTGTGTGGTGATAGAAAATAGTCTGGTTTCATTCTTTTGCATGTGGCTTTCCAGTTTTCCTGGGACCATTTATTGAAGAGGTTTTCCTTACTCCACTGTATGTTTTTGGCTTTTTGTCGAAAATTATTTGCCCATATAAGTGTAAGTTTACTTCTGGACTCTTGATTCTGTTCCACTAGTTTGTGTGTCTGTTTTGCTGCCAATACCATGCCGTTTTCATTACTGTCACTTTGTAGTGTAATTTGAAATCAGGCAGCATGATGCCTCCAGCTTCATTCTTTTTTCTCAGGATGGCTTTGGCAATTTGGGGTCTTTTGTGCTTCCATACGAATCTGATGATTTTTTTTGTTATATTTCTTTAAAAAATGCCAATGAGATTGTTATGGGGATTGCATTAAATCTATATAATGTTTTAGGTAATATGGTCATTTTAGCTATGTTGATTCTTCCAATCCAAAAACTAGAAATATCTTTCCATTTCTTTGTAACTTCTTTGATTTCTTTTAATAGGGTCTTGTAGTTTTCATTACATAGTTCTTTCATATATTTTGTTAAATTTATTCCTAGGTACTTTATACTTTCGTTGCAATTTCAAAAGGAATTATTTTTTCCACTTCTTTTTCTGACACTTCATTATGAGAGCATAGGAATGCTATGGATTTTTGAACATTGATTTTTGTATCCAAAAACTTTACTGTATTTATTGTTTCTAGTAGTGTTCTTATTGTCTTTAGGGTTTTCTATATAGAAAGTCATGTCATCTGCAAATAGTGACAGTTCAACTTTTTCATTTCCTATTTGGATACCTTTGACATATTTCTCTTGTCTGATTGCACTTGCTAGGACCTCCAATGTTATACTGAATAACAGTGGTAATAGAGGACAGTCTTGTCTTGTTCCTGATTTTAGAGGGAAGGTTTTTAGTTTTTCACCTTTAGGTATAATGTTGGCTGAATGTTTGTAACATATGTCCTTTATTATGTCAAGGTACTTTCCTTCTATACCGATTTTGTTGTGTATCTTGTTGAAGGCTTTTTCTGCATTTATTGATACAATCATATGATTCTTATTTTTTAATTTGTTTATGTGGTGTATTATGTTAATCAATTTGTGTGTGTCGAACCATCCCTGTGCCTTTGAGATGAAGCCCACCTGATCGTGGGTATCATATTTTTAATAGGTAGCTATATTCAGTTTGCAAGTATCTTATTTAGAAATTTTGCATCTGTGTGTATGAGAAATATTGGTCTGTAGTTTTCTTTTTTTGTGTGTTATCTTTATTAGGTTTGGGTATCAGGGGAATATTGGCCTCATAAAATGAGTTGGGGTGTATTGCCTCCTCTACAACTTTTGAAGAGTTGAGGAGAATAGGTATTAAATCTTCTCTGAATGTTTGGTAGAATTCACTGGGAAGCCATCTGGTCTTGGACTTTTACTTTTTAGTAGGTTTTTGATGATTGTTTCAATTTCCATACTGCTGAATGGTCTATTTAGATTTTCCAGTTCTTATTGATTCAGTCTAGGAAGTTTGTAACTTTCTAAGTATTACTCCATTTTTTCTTGGTTATTAAATTTGGTGTTATACACTTTTTCATAGTATTCTTGTACAATCCTTTGTATTTCTGTAGTGTCAGTCATAACTTACCCTCTTTCATTCCTGATTTTGTTTACTTATGCTCTTTCTCTATTTTCTTTAGTGAGTCTAGCCACAGGTTTGTCAATTTTATTAACCTTCTCAAAGAACCAGCTCTGTGTTGCTTTTATTTCTTTCTGTATTTTTTTTAAATTTCATTTATTTCTGCTGTACTTTTGATTATTTGTCTCCTTCTACTGACTTTAGGCTTCATTTGTTCTTTCTTTTCTAGTTTTTCAAGATGAAGTCTTTGGTTGTTTATTTGGGCTCATTCTTGTTTTTGGAGATAGACCTGTAATAATATGAACTTTCCTCTTATAACTGCTTTTGCTATGTTGCACCATCATTATCATTTGTTTGTATGTATCTCTTGATCTCTCCTTTTATTTCTTCTCTGATCCAGTTATTCTTCAATAGCATGTTGTTTAATCTCCATGTATTTGTGGTTCTTCCTGCTTTCTTTTTGCAATTGATCTCTAGTTTCAAAACATTATGATCAGAGAATATGGTTGGTATGATTTTCTCTTATATGTGTCAAGGCTATCTCTGTGTCCCCTTGAGAATGTTTCATGTGTAGAGAAGAATGGATAAGCAGCTGTTCTGGGATAGAAGGCTCTGTAAATGTCAATTATGTCCAGTTGGTCTAATGTTATTTAAGGATGTTATTTCTTTATTGATTTTATGTTTGAATGATCTGTCCATATTTGACAATGGGGTATTTAGGTACCCTACTATGATAGTGTTTTGGTCTGTTTCTCCTTTTAGTTCTGTTAATAATTGCTTTACATATTTTGGGGCTCCCTGAATGAGAGCATAGATGTTAAAGTGTTATGTCTTCTTGGTGTATGACTCCCTTTATTATGCAGTGTCTCTCAGTATCTTTCTTTACCTTTTTTATTTAGAAGTCTGTTTTGTCAGATATTAGCACCACTACTCTCACTTTTGTCTGAACGCCATTTGCTTGAAATATCATTTTCCATCCTTTCACTTTGAGTCTATATTTGCCTTTAGAACTAAGATGTGACTCCTGGAAGCAGCATATGGTTGGGTTTTGTTTTTTGATCCATTCTGCAACTCTATGCATTTTTATTGGTGAGTTCAATCTATTTACATTTAGGGTGATTATTGAAATATGAAGTCTTCTTAGAGACATTTTCTTTTGCTTTCTGGTATTTTGGTGTTTCCATTGCTTCCTTGTCCTTGTGTTTCTATATTTTTTTATTTTGTTTGGCTTTTGTGAGTTTTCTTTCTGGTTCTTCTTATTCTATGTTATATACTTCAGTGTTAGATCTTTGGTGTGTGGTTACCATTATGTATATGAAAACTCACACACACACATCTATATACAGTTGTCCATTTTTCTTTTGCGCATGCCTTTTCTCTACTCCCCTTTGCAAATTTAAATCTTTGAATCCTCACCTTTTCAGTCATTGTTGTCTCAATTTGACCCAATGTATACTGAACATTACTATCTTGCTCTAGCAATTCTCTTCTTAATGTTTAAGCTTATAATGCCCTGTTCTTAGTAAGAGTTGCACTCCTCTGCTTCTATCTGCCTGCTAGGCTTCTATCTGCCTGCTAGTTACCTTTCTCATAGCTACTTTTTTTTTTTTTCATTTTGTTTTAGAGTTTACCCATTTCAGTATTTCCTGTAGTGCAGGCCTCATAATGGACAATTTCCTCAATTTTTGTATGTCTGAAAAGGTCTTTATTTCTCCTTCATATCTAAAGGAGAGCTTAGCTGGATACATTATACTAGACTGGAAGTTCCTTTCTCTTAATAGTTTAAATATTTCATTCCATTCCCTTCTGGCTTGTAAAGTTTGCACTGAGAAATCCAATGATAATCTAATGAGTTTTCCTTTGTAAGTTACTGTCTTCTTATCCCTGGCTGCCCTGAAGATTCTTTCTTTGTCATTGATTCTTGATAATTTTAATACAATGTGTCTTGGTGAAAGCCTTTTTGGGTTGAGATAATTGGGTGTTCTGTTGAATTCTTGAATTTCAAGCTCCAGCTCATTTCTTAGATTTGGGAAATTCTCATCATTATTTGTCTGAAAATGCATTCTTGTTCTTGCTCCTTTTCCTTGCTTTATTAATGCCCATTATTCTTATATTTCCTTTCCTAATAGTGTTAGTTTTTTCAGAAGTACCATCCGAAATCTCTGTCATTTAAGTTACATGTTTCTATGCCTGTATGCTTATTTTCTGAAGATTTTTCTCTTTCTTTCTGAGATGCCTTGTCACCTTTGTTATTCATGGTGTTTAATAAACTATTTCTCATGAATTGAAGTGCATTCTGCTGTTTTTCCAGAAAGAATATTTATTATATAAAGGTCTTGCTTTAGTCTGTTGCAAAGAAGTCGCTTTTCTTTTGTTTTCTAGTAGGTGGCATCTAATCCTCTTGGATCCCTGATTTATATAAAACCTAAATAATGCCTTTTAATTTTCTTGTTGATATTTAATCATGTTTTCTACCCTCAGTCTCAGTTCCTGTCAGTGTTAGCAACAGTTTTGGTAGTGTTTGCTTACCTTCTCCTGGGATTCCATGGTGATTGGTCTTGGAAGGTATGGGGGGAAGGTCTCTCTGGATTGGAGAATGGGGTCTGTGGCTTAGCCTCAGTTTTGCAACACCAGCTGGTTAAAATCAACTGTTGTTTCTCTGCTATTTTTCTTCTCTGCTTTTTGCCCTGATGACTGAGCCCTGCTACTAGCCTCATGGAACTCACAGCACTCCTAGACAGGGCTGTTAGGGAACTTGTTGCACCTTCTCCCCTCTCTCTCCTCCTACAGAGAGCTCCAGCTGCAAACTTACTTTCTCCCAGTCCGCTGCTGGGCACCTGGGGTTCTGACCTGTGGTATCTCTCATGTGCAGATCCCATGCTCAGTATGTGCTCCTGGCAGTTTGAAGTTTTTCTTCGTTTGTTTTGTTGTTTTGTTGTTGTTGTTGTTGTTGTTGTTGTTGTTGTTGGGTTTTAGATGTTTATTGTTGTTTCAATGGAGAGATCTGGGGATGTCTCTCATTCTGCTATGTTATTCAAACTCATTAATTCTTCTTTAAATGTTTTATACAATTCACCAGTGAAGCCAACTGATCTGGGGCTTTTTGGAGAGAAGTTTTTGAATTTGATTCACTCTCCTTAGTTATAGTGCTATTCAGATTTTCCATTTTTTTGTGATTCAGTTTTTGTAGTGTCTTTGTCTAGAAATTTTTCCATGTTATTGGCATTGCTGTTTATAATATTTCTTTGTATTTCTGTAAAATTGGTAGTAATGTCCCCTCTTTTATTTATATTCTCTATTTTATCTTTGCTCTGATATTTGTTTTTCCTTCCTCCTGTTAGCTTTGGATTTTATTTGTTCTTCTTTTTCTAGTTTTTAGGGGTTACAATCCAGGTTGTCAATTTGAGCATGTACAGTTATAAATTTCCCCTTTAACACTAATTTTGCTTCATCCCATAAATTTTGGTATTTTGTGTTTTCATTTCATTTGTTTCAAGATATATTCTAATTGCCCTTGTGATTGCTTCTTTGATCTATTGATTGTATGAAAGTGTGTCGCTTAATTTCCACTGTAGATTTTCTAGTTTTTCTTTGCTATTGATTTCTAGTTTCATTCCATTGTGATTAGAAAAAAATATTTTGTATTATTTCAATCATTTTAAAATTTATTAAGATTTGCTCCATGGCCTAACATATAATCTTTCTTGGAGAATGTTCTATGTGTACTTGGGGAAAATGTGTATGCTGTTGTAGTTGGGTATAGTGTTCTGTATACATCTGTTAGATTCATTGTGTTCAGTGTTGTTCAAGTCCTCTATTTCCTTGTTGATCTTCTGTCCAGTTTTCTACTCACTATTGAAAGTAGAGTATTGAAGTCTGCTTTTATTTTAGAACTATTTCTCCCTTCAATTCTGTCAGTGTTTGCTTATACATATTAAAGTTCTAATATTTGTTGTGTAATGTTTATAATTTTTATCTTATTGCTTTACTGACCCTTTTATTGTTATATCACAGCTCTTTTAACAATATTGAGTCAATTTCATCTGATATGAGTATAGTCATCTCTGCTCTATTTTGAACAGTACTTACATGGAATATCATTTCTAAATCTAAAGTGAGACTCATGTAGGCAGTATAAATTTGAATAATGATTGTTTTATCCATCTGTCAATCTGTATATTTTGCTTGGATAGTTTAATCCATTTATGTTTAAAGTGATTACCGATAACCACATACATTTGCCGTTTTTGTTTTGTGTTATCTATATATAATTTTATCCCTCATTTCCTCCATTACTGCTTTCCTTTGAGTTCTGTTAAGTTTTTGTAGTGAAACTTTGATTCCTTTTTCATTTGTTTTGTGTGATTTTTAGATATTTTCTTTGTGGTTTCCATGGGATTGCACATAACATTCTAAAATAATGACAATATATTTTAAATTGTTATCAACTTGACTTCATTGCATACAAAAACTCCTTTACATCTCTACCTCTCTGCTTATGTTATTCATGTCACAAATTACATACATCTTTATACATTTATACACATTAACCAAGATTTATGTATAGGTCTTTTAAATCTTACAGAAAAAAGTGGAGTCACAAACCAAAATTGCAATAATTCTATTTTATATTTGTCCATATATTTGTCTTTAGTAGAAAACTTTATATTTTTATGAGATTTGAATTACTATCTAGCTCTTTTATTTCAACTTGTATTCACTTAAGCATTTCTTGTAGGGTAGGTCTAGCAGTAATGAATTCTCCCAGATTTTGCATAGGAATTTCTGAAATTTTTTTCTCATTTTTGAAGGACATCTTTTCCAGGTGTAGAGTTGTCAGTTAATAATCATTTTATTCTTTCAACACTTTAAATCCCACTGCCTTCTGGCTTGAAGGTTTCTGCTGAAAAATCTGCTGATATTCTTATCGATGATCCCTTGTGTGTGATAAGTTGCTTTTCTCTTGCTTCTTTCAAGATTCACTTTGTTTTTGTCTTTGACAGGTGTCTCAGTGTACATTTCTCTGTTTTTATCTTAGTAATAATACATTGAGCTTCTTGGTTTGTATATCCATGTAATTCCTTAAATTTGGGAAGTTTTCAGCTATTATTTTTTTTTTGAATAATACCTGTCCATTTCTCTCTTGCCCCTCCTACTCCTGGGACTCCTATTGTGTGTATATTGGTCTACCTGATGGTATCCCACCAGTTCCTTGAGCTCTGTTCACTGTTTCTCATTTCTTCTTTTTTCTTTTTTTTTTTTGCTCCTTAAATTTAATAATTTCAAACGATCTCTCTAAGTTTGATGGTTCTTTCTTCTACTTTTTCAAGTATATTATTGAACCCTTCTAGTGAATTTTTCAATTCAGCTAGTGTAATTTTTAGCTCCAGAGTCTGTTTAATAATTTCTATCTCTTTGTTAATATTATACTTTGTTCCTATATCCTTTTCCTGATTTCCTTTAGTTCTTTTCCTTTAGTTCTTTTGAGCATATCTGAGTTATTATAAAGTATTTGCCAGCAAGACTGATGCCTGTACTACTTCAGGGACCATTTCTGGAGATTTTACTCCTTTGAGTGGCCACAGTTCCCTGTTTCTTCGAATGCCTTATAATGTTTTGTTGACTATTGGGCATTTGAAAAAAAGGCCAGTTCTTCCAGTGTTTGTATATTGGTATGTGTCATCTTTTTAAATTAGTGAGCTCATTAATGGTGATCAGCCCAGGCTTTCTCAGCTCTTTTCTAAGTATACTTTCTGTTTGGGTCTTGTATATGTTTTATTTAATTAATTAATTAAAAAATTTTCTTGGCTGCTTTTAAATTTCTTAATTTCCTAAAGTTTCACTCCAGCTTCTTTATAGGGCCTTAAATGTTTTATTGTATTCTTCTGCATGTAATATCTTTCTCTGCATCCACAGGTCTGCAATCAGCTTGTATTTTTCATGTGTTACATAGCCGGCCACTGCCTTCCGTGGCTTCTAGCCTGGGATCCAAATTATGCCAGTGCTTCCCATCTGAACACTGAGTCAGGCAAGACAGCAACCAGTTCCCTCAGGCAGTCCACAGACAAGCCAAAATGTTGAAAAGAATTTTCACTCTGCTCCTTCCAGTCCAAAGAAGGAAGTTGAGAATTAGGCTAATTCCTCCCAACTATACCATGTAGGGGAGTGGGTGGGCCAATGGCTAATAAAAAGGCCACAAATTTTCTATTTTTTTAATGTAATTTTTTCTTGATTGGACATTCACTTGTTGCTGTAGACATTTGACTGATTTCCATCATTACTCATTTCATGTTCCTTTGGGGGAAATGAGGGCCTGAAACTTCCTAGAGTCCGATCTTACTGATGCCAATCTGTTTGTTTATCTTTTCCCAATATTTTCTTCTCTCAGTTTTTCATATTATTTAATCTCTATTGGTTTATCTTCTAGGTTCCTTAATTCCTACCTTTGTCATTGAGTCTGCTAGTGACTCCCTTCAGAGAATTCTTTTTTAATTTCAGATTTTCAGTTCTAATTGTTTTTATTTTGTTCTCTTTTTGTAGTTAGTGTTTTTCTGCTGGGAATTTATGTAGTTTTAATAATTTCAAGTGTTTTTAAATTAAATGTATTGAGGTAAGATTAATAACAGATACATTTCAGGTGTACAACATTATAGCTCAATATCTGTGCTCACTACCAAAAGTCTACTTTCCTTCTATTACCATATATTTTACCCCCTTTATTCAATTCACATAACCATTCCCCTCTGGTAGTTACCATTCTATTGTCAGTATCTGTGAGTTTGTTTTGTTCATTGTTATTTTTTGTTTTACATTCCATAAACAAGTAAAATCATACTGCTTTTGTCCTTTTCAGTCTGACTTATTTCACTTAGTCTAATATACTCAAAATCTATCCATATCGTCACAAATGGCAATATTTCATTTTTTTACAGCTGAATGGTATTCATATATATATATATATATATATATATATATATATATATATATATATATATATATATATAATCACATCTTCCTTATCCATTCAGCCTTCTGTGGACACTTAGACTATTTCCATTTCTTGGATATTGTAAATAATGTTGCGATGAACATAAGGGTACATATATCTTTATGAATTATTGTTTTCATATTTCTAGGTAAATACCCAGAAAAGGAATTGCTGGGTAATATGGTAGTCCCATTCTTAATTTTTAAAGAAACCTCCTCACTGTTTTCCAAAGTGGCTGCACTAATTTATATTCCCAACAGTGTATGAGAGTTTCCTTTTCTCACCATATTCTCCAAGACTTATTTCTTGTCTTTTTGATAATAGCTATTCTAACAGGTATGACATGATATCTTACTGTGGTTTTGATGTTACATTTCCCTAATAACTAGTGGTGTTGGACATCTTTTCACATGCCTATTTGCCATTTGTATGCTTCTTTGAGAAAATATCTATTCAGATTTGCCACTCATTTTTAATCAATTGTTTTGTTGTTGTTGTTGTTGTTATTCAGTTGTGTGAGTTTTAATATATTCTGGATATTAACACCTTTTCAGAGTATCATTTGCAAATATTTTCTTCAATTCAGTTAGTTTCCTTTTGTTTTGTTGATGGTTTCCTTAGCTTTTCAGAAGATTTTTAGTTTGATATAGTCTCACTTATTTTTGCTTTTGTTTCCCTTGACTTTGGAGTCAAATTCACAAAACACCTCTGAAATCAATGTCTGGAAGCTTCACGTCTACATTTTCTTCTATGTATTTTATTGTTTCACATATTGCATTCAAATCTTTAATCCATTTTGAGTGAATTTTTATGTATGGTATAAGATAGTGGTTGTCTAGTTTTCCCAATTCTATTTATTGAAGAGATTTTCCTTTCTCTATTACATATTCTTCACAATCAAATTATGAATTTAACTGCCTACATATGTCAAGTTTATTTCTGTTATAATGATCTGTGTCTGCTTTTCTGCTAACACCATACTATTTAATTACTAGTTTTGTACTATACTTTAAAATCAGAAAGTATACCTCCAGTTTTCTTTTTTTTTTAAGGATTGCTTTACTACTTGAGCCCTTTTATGGTTCCACACAAATTTGAGGATTTTTGTTTATTTTCTCAAAATATTTCATTGTGATTTTAACTAGGATTGCGTTAAATCTGTTTATTTTAATTAGCTTCAAATATACAGTACATTGGTTAGACATTTATATAGTGCATAAAATGATTTCCCAATTTGTTCCCTCTCTCCCTTGACCATAAGCTGCCAGTCTTATGGGTGTTCTCTTGTAATTGTTTTTCTCTTGCTGCTTTTAATGTCCTTCCTTTGTATTTAACCTTTGGAATTTTAATTATGATGTATCTTGGTGTGGGCCTTTTTGGATCTCTGATTTTTGGAATTCTCTGAGCTTCCTGGGGTTTTATGTCCATTTCCTTCACCAGGTTAGGAAAGTTTTCCATCATTATTTCTTCAAAGAGCTGTTCAACATCTTGAACAAGAAAGCCAGTCAGACAAATATTTGGAGCCTTAATAGTGTCCCATATCCTCTTTAAATTTTATAGTCTTGAAATCTTTTTTCCTGCCATTCTGATTGAGTGTCCTGATTGGCTTTCCTGTCCTCTAGATAGGGCATTTGATCCTCCTCTTTATTCACTAGTTTATTCTTTTGTTTATTCCATTTAATATACTTCTCATCTCAGATGAGAAGTGTTCTTCATTCCAGACTGGTTCCCTTTTATAATTTCCATTTTTCATTTTCATGTTATTTTGTCTCTTTGTTGGAGTTTTCTACTCTTCCCAAAAGTTCATTGAGCATCTTTATAACCGGTGTTTTGAACTCTGTATTTGTTATATTACTTGACTCCATTATATCTGGATCTGTTTTGTTCTCTCATATGGTTTCTGCTTCTTTGTATTTTAATTTTTGCTGCCTTTCCATGTCTGTTTCTATGTACTAAGCAAAGCTCCTAAGTCTCCTGGTCTTGCGGATTTGTGAAGTAGGTGTCCAGTGGCACAACCCTGAGAGAAGTTCAGTCACAGGTCAAACTTAGCCCAAGCCTCTACCCATTCTAGGCCACCTATTAGGATTCAGCAAGCAATCCACAGATGCTATGCTTATAGTTGCCTCAAAAGGCCACACCAGAAACCTAGGCCAGCTGCCTCCAGCGTGAGTCTAGGCACTGTTCAGCAAGTAGCACCTGACTTGCTGAGGACACAGCTGGATGTGGCTTGGGTGGGGCCACAAGTTGAGGTTGGTGAGATTTCAGGAAATCCTCTGGGCTGGGTGATCTCTGATATCCAGTGTGATGACTTCACAGCTATGGTGGAGCTGTGTCTGCACACTGGGAGGGGGAAGGGCTCAACAGGGAATAATGGACACCGCTGGTACTTCTATACAGAGTGAGTCTTTTCCTTGGCCCTCACTCTGACAATGTCTCCCTGTCTCAGCTGAATTGTCAGTGGTGCTCAGAGTGAGGTCCATCACCGCAAAAATCTGCTTGCAGATGTGGCCCATTTAAGAAGCATCTGCTGCTGCCGCTACTGCAGTCTCCATCTCATTCAGCCTCTGGAGACCAGGCCACCATGTGTCTTCTTCCCATTCTACCTTCTGCCGTTACAGGGTGATTTCATGGGTTTCTACCTAGTTGTATGGCTTGTTCATCTAGATCCCAGGTGATTTTTCTTTGCTGCTTGCTCCTTGTTTCTGTCACAACTTTGATTTGATCACCAGTGGGATGAACAGAGCCTCTATCCTCTATGCCATATTTTTCCCCTCTTGCATTAAATCTGTTTATTGCTTTATGAACATTTAACAATGTTATTCTTGTAATCCATGAACATGGAATATCTATTACTTTGTGTATTCAATTTCAACAAGTTTTTGTCATTTTCAGCATACAGATCCTTTACTTCCTTTGTTGTGCTTATTCTTAGGTCCTTTATTCTTTTAGTTGTGATTGTAAATAGGATTATTTTCTTCATTTCTCTGATATTTTGTTGTTAGTGTACAGAACTTCAATAGCTTTTATAATTTTATAAAATAATTTATAAAATTATAAAATAATTTATAATTTATAATTTATGTTATAAATTAATTTATATATTATAAATTTATTTAAATTAAAAAATTTATATAAATTAGTTATATTTATATAATTTGTATAATTTATATTTAAATTATATTTATATAAATTTATATAATCAAATTATATTATATTTATATAATTTATATGAATTTACATAATTTATTTATATAGATGTATATATTAATATAAATTTCATGTCCTGCAAATTTCCTATATTTCTTTATTACATTTAATGATTTTTTGAAGTCTTTAGGGTTTTCTAGATATAAAATCATGTTATCCTCAAATAGTTAGTTTTACTTCCTTTTCCATTTTACATGCCTTTTCTTTTTCTTGCCTAATTGCTCTATTTCTTTCAGTATTATGTTAAATAATAGTGGCAAAAATGGGCAGGCATCCTTGTCTTTTACCTTAACTTAGAGGAAAAGGTTCCAGTTTCTCATCACTGAGCATGATATTATCTGAAGGTTTGTCATATATGGCCTTTATTATGTTATCTTTCTTTTATACCCATTTCATTGTTTTTTTTTCATAACTGTATATTTTGTCAAATGCCTTTTCCACATCTATTGACATGATCATATAATTTTTATTTTTCATTTTGTTAATGTTGATTGATAGGTGAAATGTTGAACCATTCTTTATCCTTATAATGAATCCCATGTGATAATGATGTATAATCTTCTAATGTTTTGTTGTATTTAATTTGCTAGTATTTGTTGAGTTTTACATCTATGTTCATCAGAGATATTGGCCTGTAGTGTGTGTGTGTGTGTGTGTGTGTGTGTGTGTGTGTGTGTGTGTGTGTGTGTGTGATTTCCTTGCCTTGTTTTGGTATGAGGGTAATATTGGTTCTGTAAGGTGAGTTAGAAAGCATTTCCTCCTCTTCATCTTGCTGAATTTGAGCAGCACAGGTATTAAATCTTCTTTGAATATTTGGTGGAATTCACCAGTGAAGCCATCTAGTCCTGGACTTTTGTTTTGTGGGAGGTTTTTGTTTACTGATTCAATTTCCATACTAGTGATAGGTCAATTCAAGTTTTCTGATTCTTTTTGATTCAGTCTAGAAAGGTTGCATGCTTCTAAGAATTTGTCCATTTATTCTAGGTGTTCAATTTGGTAGCATATAGCCTTTTGTAATATTCTTGTAAAATCCTTTGTACTTCTGTGGTATCCATAGTAACTTCTCTTTTTAGTTTTATTTAAACCTTCTCTCATTTTTTGTTAGTGGGTCTAGCTACAGGTTTGCTAATTTTGTTTACCTTTTGAAAGAGCAAACTGTTTATTTTTTCCTATTGCCTTTTATTCTCTATTTATTGCCTAATTTTTATTTTTTCCATTTTTTTTTCCTACTGATTTGGGGCTTCATTTGTTCTTCTTTTTCTGGTTACTTAAGGTGTAAAATTTGTTTGAGATTTGTTTCTTGAGGTGTCTTCTTATAATTGATTTATAGTTTTATAATATTGTGGTTACAGGAGATGCTTGATATTTCAGTTTATCAGAATTTAGACTTGTTTTGCTTCCCAACATGTTCTAATCTTGAAAATGTCCCATGTGCACTTGAGAATGTGTATTCTGTCATTTGGGGGTAGAAAGATCTATAAATAGCTTTATATCCATGTCTTCTAATATGTCATTTATGGATGTTTCCTTGTTGACTTTGTCTAGGTGACATTGGTGTTAGTGAGATAATAAAGTCCTCTACTATTAGTTTCTCTCTTTGGATCTTTTAATAATTGTTTTATATATTTTGATGTTCCTAGAGTGGGTAAATATAAATTACCTTTTATGTCTTCTTGATGAATTGTCCCTTTTATCATTATAAAATATTTATCTTCATCTGTTATCTTTTGTTGTTGTTTCAACATCTATATTGTCTGATATAAGTATGGCCACACCCACTATTCTTTGGATACCATTTGCTTGGAGTACCATTTTCTACCTCTTTTCTTTAAACCTATGTTTTTCTTTAGAGCTGAGATATGTACAGCATATACCTGAGTCTTGTTTTTTTAAATCCATTCAGCTACTCTTTGCCTTTTTATTGGTCAGTTTAGTTTGTTTACATTTAAGGTGATTATTGATATATGGGGTCTTACTACAGTCATTTTCTCTCTTTTTTTTCCTGGTTGCTCTGTATCTCCATTTTTTCCCTTTTATTTCTATCTGATAATTTAGTTTGTTGACTGTTTTTTTTTTTTTTTTAATTCCTCTTATTCTGTTTCTCAGCTCTGGATTTTTTGTTTTGTTTACCATGAGGTTTATATAAAATGTCTCATAAATGTTTTTTTTTTTTTTCTGATAGCATACCTTCACTTGCCTATACACATTCAGTCCTTTACCTTCTTCCCTTTTATGTTTTGTTGTTACAAATTATTTTCTTTACCAATTGCAGCATTTTTAAGTGTTTCTTTTTCCCCTTTAACCTTTATGCTATAATTATTACCCTATTCTGAAATAGACTTGCATTTTTCCTGCTTCTGCCTGTTTCCTTTCTCAAAATTGTGTATACTTTTGTCTTTCTGGTTCAGGTAGAAGAGCTCAACATTTCTTGTAATTCAGATCTTGCGGTGGTAAATTCCCTCAGCTTTTGTTTTTCTGGAAAAGTCTTTATTTCTCCTTCCTATCTAAAGGACACTTTGCTGTATATATTTTCATGATAGGTGGTTTCACTCTTTAAATATTTTGAATATATCATTCCACTCTACCCAGTTCTGTAGGGTTTCTACTGACAAATCTGACGATAATCTGATGGAGTTTCCTTTGTAGGTGACTGTCTTTTTTTTTTTTTTTTTTTTCTGGCTGTCTTTAAAATTCTTTATCATTAACTTTTGATTGTTTTTATGTAAGGTTTTTTGAAGGTCTTTTTGCAGTGATAAAATTAGGTGGTCTGTTTCCTTTTTGAACTTGAATGACCATCTTTCCCCGTAGGTTTGGGAAGTTCTCATCAATTATTTCTTTCCATAGGTTCTCTGTTCCGTTCTCTCACCTTCTTCTTAGATGCCCATTGTCTTTATGTTGTTCTTTCTAAAAGAGTCGGATAGTTCTCATAGACTTCATTCATTAAACAATAACAACAAAAAAATTAGTTCTCTCTTCTTCCATCTTAGTCATTTCTAGATCGCTATCTTCAAGCTCATTAATTCTCTCTTCCATCTGGTCTGCTGTTTTAATGCTTTCTAATGCATTGTTCATCATTTATTGTTCTTCAACATCAGAATTTGTTTGGTTCTTTTTTATGGTTTCAATTTCTTTGGTGAAATATTCCTTTTGTTCATTAATTTTCTTTCTGAGTTCACTGAATTGCCTGAGGTTTTTTTTTTTTTTTTGTATTTCTTTGAGTTTCCTCATTATGGCTAGCTTGAATTCTGTATCATTTAAATAAGTTTTCCACGACTTTGAGTTTGGTTCTGGAGACTTGTCATTTTCCTTTTGCATTACCATGTTTCTTGATGTATAGTTCTTCTGCTGGCATATCTGAAGTACTAGGCTCTTGTGTAGTTACTGTTTTGATCTTAACAATTTAGCAGTTTGATAATTATAGGTCTTTTGTTTTCCAGTAGAAGATGCTATAGTGCAAATTTTTGTTTTATGTTACTTATGTCTCTGGGATCATGGTGGGAGGGGTGTCACTTTTGTCATGAAAATTGAATACTGGGTGATGGGGTGGTATATTTCTCCACTATGTCTACATCACCTTGGCTTTGGGACACCACCACTGTGGTGGGGGAATGTGGTGGATAGGGGAGAGCTGGGCTCACAAGTCCACAGCACTGCCTACTTACTACAAATGGCCTCTGTGCTATTAGGTGCCTCTCCACTGTTGCTAGTGGTTTCCTTGCAATCATGGAAGGAGGGAGTGGTTTCTCGGATACTAATGTTGTTTCTGCCCCTTACTCTCTGCTGGGCCATACTGTGTGTACAGCAGTGTAGGGGCCACACCCTGACTCCTCTACTGCTACTACATAGGCTAGAGCGACAGCAGCTGCCGCACGGCATCTGTGTACATTGTCCTTGTCCTGCCCCGTGTCCTACCTCCCCTACACATTCCAATATGCCTACCTTCAGGTATATTGATGTGTGGATCTCTCAGATGTGTTTGTATGTTTAACAGATGAGCCTTTCTTGGATTATAGATGTCTGACTTTTGTAAATTTAAGGGGAAATACAAAGGAGTCTTCTTGTTGATGCTTACGTCATTCTCCTTGTGCATTTTCTTTATTGTGGAATATGATTGTAAGAACTGCTTTAAAGCCTTCAGATTACAATTCTAACATTTAGGTCATCTCAGGATTGACTTGTATTGTCTTTCTTCACCTGAGAGTGTTTACATTATTATGATTTTTTGTATGTTAAATAACTAGATTGTATCATGGCCATTGTAAATATTATGTTGCATAACCCTGGCTCCTGTTGAAATTATCTGGAACATGTTGGTATTTGTGAGTCCTGTTATAATCATCTGGAGAATGTTCTTTTGTTTTAGTGAGTAATCAACCGGTTAAATCAGACTACAAGCTCTCACTTGATCCTGTGTGTGTGGTGGTTAAAATTCCAGTTCAGTTTTCAAAGCCTTTAATGTGTTGGCTTGAGTCTGTCCCACTCATGAACCTGAGACTTGTGTGAATTCCTACACTGAATTAGGGGAAGATCCTTTCTCTCTCTACTCTGGGATTCTCCTCTCACTCTCTCTTTAGGCCCCAGGGATCCCTTTCTTAATTAGAAAGATGTTTTCTTTACCTCAAATTTTATTTAGCCAGCCACATCATGGCCACCACTGTACTACTCCACAACATGGGTCTGCATTTTAGGCACAAGTCAAGTGTTCAGCAGAGCAATCTTAGCAATTGTTTCCATATTTTCTATAGTTTATCTACAGATAAACTCATCCCTATGCAGATGCTTCTGTGTACTGATACTCAAACACACTCATTGGCTTTTAATTTCAGCATCAAATTGTTTTTCTTATTTTTGTTGAGAGATTTAAATTGAAATTAGTGGGAGGGATAGGAAGTAGTTGGCTCATGGTGACACAATGGAACTGGAACTCTGGAACACTTACTGGGACTTTTGACTCTAGAAAAGCTACTTATATATATCTGAGCCTCTGGATCTTTATTTGTACAATGGTAGTAGCAATAATCCCTATCTCATCTTTAACTTTTGGCATTGTGTTTTGAGAATATAATGTGATTATGGGCACTAAAGAATAGTAACAAACAGCAAGTTCTCAATAAACATTATTACTTATTACTATTCATATATATTCTACAAGAGTGAACATTTGAATTAGAGTTACTGGAATTAAGAACTAAAAAGTTAGAGAGTTGGCAGGTTGGCTACCTAGATGCTGATGCTTGAAGGAATATTTAAAAAAGTGTGTGGGGGGATATTTAGAAAAGCAAAATATTTTATGTTAAATTTTATGCCATTGGAATTAAACCCTCCCCCTTCTCAATTGATACATATGGCAGTACTCAAAACAGAGTTGCAAGGTTAAGGCAGCTTGCAAATATACCTTTTAAAAAAATCAAGTTAAACAAAAATAAAGACTACATGGTAAATAAATAATTAGTAATACAAAACACTACTTTCTAATGAAATAACCCAATTTTCCCTTCATGCCATTTTATTAAATTATGATAAAAAATGAAACTAATATTCTTATTCATTTTCTAGTAATACTACTGCTTCCATTTGGTTCCCTTGCTAGATGGCTGAAAAAGAACATGCAACCCACTGAAGATCTTCGGTCAGTAATCCAGAAGCTGTCTGTATTTGGGCCAATTAGGTCAGTCGACCTTTGTGGACGGCAAAGTGCTATAGTGGTGTTTGAGAACATGACTTCAGCTTGTAATGCTGTGAGTGCTTTTCAAAGCAGGATCCCTGGCACAATGTTTCATTGTTCCTGGCAACAACGTTTCATGTCGAAAGATGTAAGACTCTCTGTTATCAAAAAACTTTGTAAATTCTTAAAGCCTGTTTTACATAATTTATTTCTCATCAGGGCTCTAGTATAATGTAATAATTATAAGTGATATTTTATCACTGAAAAAAACATAGTGAAGCTTATTCAGTTAGTTAAAGTATTGAAAATAGATTATAGCACAGCCCTTCCTTTGAAATGTTTAACTTTGTAATAGTGGTCATCACAGTTTTGCTCTTCGGGATAAGAAATTCATGACTGCATTTATGCATTCATCTGACAGCCATCTTTCCTGGAGGACACTAACTTCTTCAGCATTAACAGCGTGTAACTTTTCTTTCTCCATATTTCTAATGATCTGTTTTGAAATTCTCATGGCCTGAATAAACAAAACCAACAATAAAGTTAAAAGATATTCTAATATGAGTGGGATTATTCTACAATTCTGATTCTTGTTTCTTCATTGTTCATCTAATCTGGTATACCTTAAGATAAGTGTGTAATGTAAGACAGTACTTCTCTAACTTTAATGTGCATACAAATCATCTCAGCAGGTATTAGGGCTTGTGATCACACATTTCTAAAAAGCTCCAGATAAAAACTAAAGCTCCTGGTTCAAGGATCACATTTTGAACAGCAAAGATATAAGAGCAATCAGTCACTATCTAACACATATAAAAATGAAAGTGCTACATGGTAAGAATCTCCTAAAAGTCAACCTACCTTATTTTGTTCCTACCTAGACTTAAGAATGAAAGTGCTTGGAAAATGCTGTCATACCGCCAGCCATCCTCCTAAAAATTATCCCTAGAAAGAACTACCCTTCTACCTTCATATCCTAGAAACGGCATGTCCATTCATTAAGTTTTATAAAAATCAGTATTGCTAACATTATGGTTGTTTTTAATCTCAAATTTAGATGTGCTTAAAGCCCACCAAGATAAGTCTTATCTTTTTGATTGCTTATTCTGTTATGGTAAATAAACTATCTCCATGGTTCCTATAAGTTAAAAAAAAAAAAAAGAATACTAACATTTGGGGGGAGCTTTGAATATGCTTTCAGCCTGGTCCAAACTTCTGTCTGAAAAGTACTGTCGGGAAAAACTTCAGTAACAAGTCCTTGAGCACATGCTTCTCCTGCTGTTAACTTTTTTCCAAAAATAAGCATCTCTTTTGCCTGGAAAGTAAAAGCAAGACTAAGAAATTAATGAAACAAGGCTCAGTTAACTTTGGAATTAACTGCTTTCAGTAGACATAGGAAGAAAACGATAACCTCAATAGGCAATGGCTTGCAAATTGTGTGTTGAGACCACCTAGGCTCTTTAAAAGGTTTGTGGAGCTTCCTACTTCTGTGTGTGTCTATATTGGAGAGTCAAGAGCAAGGAAATTGGGACAGCAATGACCTGAAGCAGATTCTGATTTTATAACCCATGGAAGCTATGATTTTCTGTCTTACACAATACAATTACTTTTTACAAAGGGGAAAAAATTGTGGTCATAGGACATGCCAAACAACCTTGCAAAATCCTAAGTTTCAAAATTCCCTTCCCTGGAAAGTCTACCCTGTGATCTAGCTCTGATGTTTTTCTTTTACCTGCATAGGTACTCAGATTAGTTCTATTTGACTGAAAGAATGTGAAGACTAACATTCAGCTTCTAATAAAAGTGAAGTAACTAAATGGATATTTCTCTATATTTGCAATTTCTTTTCCAGAAAAGTAAAGACTACTTTATTGCCAAATGCTCTAAGTCTTAGGGTTGGTTCGGCCCAACTTTTCAAAGTTAGAATCTATATAACAATGCAGGATATGTGACAGAATAAAAAGATTTTTAAAAATATATATTTATAACAAAAGCCTTACAGCAATGAAAACAGGCTCAATTCCCACTCCCACCTTTCAGATCTTGAAGAATGTTTGCTGACCTTTTCCCTATCCCCTGGCTCTCTAGTCTTGTCATAATCTGCTTGGAGTCATGCACACACAGTGTGGGCAATTAGGTTTCCATAAACATAGTGACAGATATGAGCAGTCACTTAGCCACTCGAGGAGCCTTAATACCCTGGTAAAATTGGCTGATGAAAAGACTCTTGTGACCAGGAGTGGTAAACCCCCATGAAGCCTCACATCTGCTGGTACTTCACATGATTCTGAAAGTAAATATGTCATATCAACTTTTAGTGGATAATGCTTATCCATGAAGAAATTAAGTGGAGGAATGAGCTTAGGAGAGAAAGAGAGGCAGGCACAGCCCTAGTCCTTCACCTGACTAATGCCACCAAACTGTGGAAGATGAGGCCTTGTGCCACCTTCAATTCAGCAAGCACTCGGCAGTCAACTAAAAGAGCAGTTTCTAGTTGTGGAGCTATAGAAAGAGTTTCTTATTTTCCCCTTACCAGACATTTCCTTTGGCCTGGTTCCTCTATATTTAAAATTCTTAAAAGTTGGGAAGCAGAACATTTGCTTCTCTTTTGTCCATATTATTGAGAGGAAAAAAAGAGGGTATGGAATTAGTTTTGGAATAGAAATGACTTATTAAAATTTATTTTTGAGGTTTTCAAAGGTTACCTTCAACAGGCCCATCATCTTCGGAAAAGTGTAAGAGGAGCATCCTTCTGGACTTTGGCCTAAGTGACTAAAAGGAGTATGAAATGTTGCCTATTTGAAAGAAAAAAAAATAAAAATATTTTTTGATGTGATTTAAAAAAATAATTTGTCCATAGCCTCATAATCAATACTCAGTTGAGAAACAGTTTTTTAAAAAATTAGAATTGCTGTATTACATATGCACAAAATTTACTCTTTTAATGTATGCAGTTTAACGAGTTTTAACAAACGTATACAGTTATCTAGCCACCACCATAATCAAGATATGGAATATTTCCATCTCTAGCAAAAGTTCCCTTGTGTCCCTCCACAGTCATCATTCCTCTTACCAACAAGCAATCTCTGATCTGTTTTCCATTCTTACAGTTCTGATTTTTCTAGAAAGTTATATAATGGAATCATACACTGTGTAGCTTTTGTCCTTCTGTAGGTTTTTGTCTGTAGTATAAGGCTTTTTTTTTCAGTTGTGTAGATTTATTATTTTTTTTAAAAAAGTTTTTATTTTATTAGTTTCAAGTATACACTACATTGGTTAGATATTTACATAGTTTGTAAAACGATTCTTCTACTTGATCCTTCTCTCCTCTGGTTTTCCACCTAGTCAATATATTTATGGTAACTGCATTCTCTATGCTGTGCTCCCCATCTCCAATGACCATCTATCAACTACTAATTTATACTTCTTTAAACCTTCACTCCATTTTCCCAATCCCCCAATACTGCCTCCCCTCTGTCCATCACCAAAGTATCCTCTATATTTGAGTCTCTTTTTGATTAGTTTGTTCTTTTTGTTCCTTAAATTCTGCATATAAGTGAAATCATATGATATTTATCTTTCTCTGTCTTATTTCACTCAGCATAATAACCTTTAGGTCCATCCATGTCATTGCAAATGGTAGAATTTCATTTTTAATGGCTGAGTAATATTCCATTGTATATATGAACCATAAGGTACAATATTCACAAATCGATTAATGTGATACACATTAACAAATCAAAAGATAAAAATCATATGATCATATTAATAGATGCAGAAAAAGCATTCAACAAAATCCATTTATGATAAAAACTCTCAGCAAAGTGGGAATAAAGTCCATATATGACAACCCTATAGCTAACATCATACTCAACAGGGAAAGGCTAAAAACATTTTCCTTAAGATCAGGAAAAGACAAGGATGCCCACTTTCACCACTCCTCCTCAACATTGTATTGGAATTCTTAGCCACAGCAATCAGACAAGAAAGAGAAATAAAAGGTAACTAAATTGGAAAGGAAGAAGTGAAACTCTCGTTACTTGCTGATGACATGATATGATGTATGAAGAACCCTAAAGAGTCCGCCAAAAAAACTGTTAGAATGATCAGTGAATTCAGTAAAGCAGTAGGTTACAAAATAAGTATTCAAAAGTCAGTGGCATTTTTATACACCAATGATGAACTTTTGGAAAGAGAAATTAAGAAAATAATCCCATTTACAATGGCATCAAAAACAATAAAATATCTGGAATCTAACCAAAAAGGTAAAGACCTATTCTCAGAAAATTACGTCATTGAAAAAAGAAATTGAAGAAGATAGAAATAAATAGAATATACTGTTCTTGGGTAAATAACATATACTGTGCTCTTGGGTAGAAGAATCAACATCATTAAAATGACCATACTACCCAAAGCTATCTACAGAGTCGATGCAATCCCTATCAAAATACCTATGGCATTTTTCAGAGAGCTATAACAAATAATCCTAAAATTTATATGGAACCATAAAAGACCCTGAATAGCCATGACAATCTTGAGAAAGAACAAAGTTGGAGGCATCACACTATCTGATATCAAACTATACTATAAGGCTACAGTACTCAAAACAGCATGTACTGGCATAAAAACAGATACATTGATCGATGGAACAGAATAGAGAGCCTAGATATAAATCCATGCTTATATACTCACTTAATATATGATAAAGGAGGTAAGAATATACAGTGGGGTAAAGAAAGACTCTTCAATAAATGATGTTGGGAAAACTGGACAGGTACATGCAAAAAAGAAGAAAGAAAGAAAGAAAGAGAGAGAGAGAGAGAGAGAGAGAGAGAGAGAGAGAGAGAGAGAGAGAGAGAAAGGGAGAGAGAGAGAGAGAAAGAAAGAGAAAGAAAGAAAGAAAGAAAAAAAGAAAGAGAAAGAAAGAAAGAAAGAAAGAAAAAGAAAGAAAGAAAGAAAGAAAGAAAGAAAGAAAGAAAGAAAGAAAGAAAGAAAGAAAGAAAGAAAGAAAGAAAGAAAGAAAGAAAGAAAGAAAGAAACTGGACCACCTTCTTACACTATATACAAAAGTAGGCTCAAAATTGATTAAAGACTTAAATGTAAGACCCAAAACCATAAAATTTCTAGAAGAAAACATAGGCAGTAAACTCTGATATTGCTAACAGTAATTTTTTTTCAGATATATCTCCCTGGGCAAGGGAAACAAAAGAAAAAATAAACAAATGGGACTACATCAAACTAAAAAGTTTTTGTACTGCAAAGGAAACCATCAACAAAACAAAAGACAACCGACTGATTGGGAGCAGGTATTTGCTAATAATACATCTGATAAGAACTTAATATCCAAAATATATAAAGAACTCATACAACTCAACAACAAAAAAACAAACAATCCAATTAAAAAATGGGCAAAAGACCTGAACAGATATTTCTCCATAGAGAAAATACAGATGGCCAACAGACAGATGAAAAGATGCTCAAGGTCACTAATCATTAGACAAATGCAAATTAAAATCAGAATGAGATATTACCTGACACCTGTTAGAATGGCTATCATCGATAAATCAAAGAACAACAAGCGTTGAAGAGGATGTAGAGAAAAGGGAACCCTTATACATTGTTCGTGGGCTTACAAATTGATACAGCCACTATGGAAAACAGTCTGAAGGTTTCTCAAAAAATTGAAAATGGTTATACCTTTTGACCCAGCAGTTGTATTTCTGGGGATTTATCCAAAAAAAAACCCAAAACAATTTGTGAAGGCCTAGGCACTCCAATATTCATGGCAGTACAATTTACAATAGCCAAGATATGGAAGCAACCTAACTGCCCATCCACAGATGACTGGATAAAGAAATTATGGTTCATATATACAATGGATAATTACTCAGCATAAGGCTTTTGAGAGTCACCATATTGTTGCATGTATTAGTAGTCTGTCCCTTGTTATTTTCAGTAGCATTTCATTGTATGGATGTGTCATAATTTGTTTTTCCATTCATCATTGAAGCCACTGATGTTATTTCCAATATTTAGGCTATTATAATTGAGTTTGTTATGAACATTTGTGTATATGCCTCTGTAGGAACACATGTTTTAATTTTCTTGGGTAAATACCTAGGAGTGGAATTGCTGGGTTGTGTGATAAACATATGGTTTAACTTTACAAGAAGTTGCTTAACTATTTTCCAAACTGGTGTACCATTTAACATTCCTATAGGCAGTATGTAAGTTCCAATTGTTCCACATCCTTGCTGAACCTTGTTGTTAACAGTCCTTTTAACTTTAGCCATTCTAGTAGGTATGTAGTGCTGTCTCACTGTGGTTTCAATTTATATTTCCCTAATAATTTATAATGTTGAGCATCTTTTCATGTTTAGCCATTTGTATTATCTTCTTTGGAGAAGTAACTGTTACAAGTACTTTGCCCACTATTTTCAAGTTAGGTTGTTTACCTTTTTATTATTGAGTTGTAAGAGTTCTTTATATACTCTGATTATAAGTCATTTTCTTAATGATGTCCTTTTTGTATGTTTTAAGAGCCATTTATACTTTATTTTCCATGTGCTATTTATGCCTCACCGTTGCCCATTTTTCTATGAAGTTGTTAACCTACAACTTTTTAGGCAT
Source organism: Cynopterus sphinx (assembly GCA_030015415.1). Taxonomy (NCBI): domain Eukaryota; kingdom Metazoa; phylum Chordata; class Mammalia; order Chiroptera; family Pteropodidae; genus Cynopterus; species Cynopterus sphinx. Next base: position 48,418,892 of record CM057387.1, read on the forward strand.
ATTTTTAAAAAAATTTAAAGAGATTAGCCTTTATGATGTGAGTTGAAAACTTTCTTTAATCTGTCATTTGTCTTGATTTGTCCCACAGGTTTTTTTGATTAGCTTTAAATATTAGAAATTATTTTAATATTGATTATTTAAAATAAAGTCATTTTTAGCTTTTTAAATATATTTCAAAACCACTTGTGTGTGTTTCTGGATGATCACTGATAATATGTAAATAATATTTTGGCTTCATTTCCTGTAATCAGATATAGTGTTTTATTTTAATCAATATGATTAGAAGATAGAAGGTAATGTATGCAGCAAATAAATCAAAATAAAAATATAAGGTAAAAAGTAATTAATGTCATCTATCTTTTCTCCTCCCTCCCCCAAAAGAAAGCTTATTCAAGAAAATACACTGAGAAGTCACACACAGCCTAAGGAACATAGCAGTGAACTGGAACAAAACAACCACAGCTAAGGGGCCACAAACAGGTATATACAAAACTGACAATAAGCAGCATTTAATTTATTTATAAGCACTATTATAAGTAAGCATTGAGCTTATTTTCAAATATGGAGCAGTAGATGTAGTCTGATGTTCTGGCATCAGACTACTTAGTGACTCTGGGAGTTTCTTAACCTCCCTGTGCAACAGTTTTCTCATTTGTAAAATGGGGATGAATAGCTATCTTATAGGACTGTTGTGTGCTTTAAGTGAGTATTAAAATGTGCATCAAGTGTCTAGTACATAGTGAGTATTCAATTATTCCTTATTTTTATGATTTCTACCTTTTTATTAACTCAGAGAGAAAATGTACCATTTGCTGAAAGAGAAACTAGTAGGCATTAACTATTGCCCATAATAAAGAAAAATTTGGTTGTATGGGTTAAATGTTAACTTACACTTAATATCATACTTATTCATGAAACTAGTAATGATAAATTCTACAAAATAAATTCCTCACTACTGGTTCTTTCTTTTGTGTCTTTCCCTGATTTTAAACTGAACCTTATTTTAATTCAGGTGGGTGAACACAAAGCAGAGATCATATTTTGTTAAATATTTTACTTTAGGCCGACTCTCTTAGCACTTAAAAAATGTGTGTGTGTGTGTGTATAATGTTCTCTAATTTCAATTTTAATTACAATTTATATCATAAGATGAAAGTCCTAGAAATCTTTGAAGTAATGATGTATACCATTTTGAATACAGTGGGAGAATCAGGACAAGATCTAATACTTGTCCTCAAAGTAGTGAAAAATGAAAGGCTCGAATTCATGTCAGGAACTCCTCTAACCAGCCTTGTTTAAAGCAGGTCAATTAGTTGGCCATTTAACACAGAACAGGACCAAATACTATTGATTTCTGCCCTTGAGCAGAAACTTTCACCTATAAAGGTTAGGCAGCATAGTACCTAGAATTTCATTTGTTATTTTTATGGCAGAATTACTAAGAAGAATTAGATCAATCTGTTAAATGGAATCCAGTAAAAGATAAACCAAAGAGTTAAGGACCCTAATGTATGGTCCTATCTATCAGTGGGGAAAGTATCACCAAACACAACTAGGAATCCCGTCAGTGGTGAAATCCACAAATTTCCCACGAGATTGTAGTTCAATAAATCTTACCATCACATAAGCAAAAGTCACTCTAGATATCAGATAACCCTAGAAGTGGTTATTAGCTCTATAGTAAAAGATCTAGGGTAAAAGTTCTAAAATAAATGTTCATCATATCTTTGATTATAATGACAAAAAATAACCCAAACATTAGCACTAATTATTTCTGAGTGGGAAGATACAAAATAATTTTTAACTTTTTTCTTTGTACTTTTCCATATTTTTCAGAAATTTTTCTACTATGACATATTACTACTGTGGTTAGAATAGAAATTAAAATCTATATAATTCAATGGTGAACATAAAACTGAATTGTGTTTTGGGCAAGTAACTTTTCTGAAATTCAGTTTTCTTATCTGCAAAGGAGGAAGTGAGAGTAGATAATGCTTGAAAGCCCCTTCTTATTCTAAAATTCTAAATTCCAGAATTCATTTGGTTGGAAAAAAGTATCCAATAATCCATGTGCATTATCTGCAAAGCTACCATCCTTTCTTCCCCTCTCCACATAATAACTTTCAAAATCTTGGGACTACTTCAGAGTAATATGAAAATTGAATCACTGTTATGTAATTTGATTAAAATACAGAACCAAGAGAATTGACACAATATTCACAATATTGGTGTTTAGAAAAATTCAAGTTAAAGTTTCAAAATAAAATGAGTCAAATTAGTTAGACTAATTCTTTGGGAAAAATTTAAATTTAGTCCATTCAACCACACAACAAGTAATCTGCTTACTACTAGCAACAAAAAAGGAGAATTCAAAGAATCTCATTTTTACTTGCATTACTTAGTAAGTTTCTGGGAGCTAACTTACCCTGTCAGATGCATACACAGCATCGAACAGACCAAGAATGGTGACGGAGATTCCCACAGCTGGACCATTTACCACTGCAATCAGAGGCTTAGGGAAATCTATAAAGCAGCCTACAAAATCTCTACAGAAATACAAAAGCATGTTTAACTGTTTCAAAACAGCATTACTGAAGTAAAGGCAAGACAACAGGAGTCTGAAATAACAAATTGTTCTGCCCAGGTTGAGTGTTTTCACATCACCCAGCAGTACCTCTCTTTCTTGCCACCTCCCTAGTCTGTAATACCAGATTCATTCAGGACACCCATTTAAATGGCACTTCATGAAAACTCACAGAGTCCTATAATCCTCTAGTGAGGCCTACAGTTTGACTTTGGTACAAACCTTGTATTCTAGACAGTTAGGGCTATAAACCAGCTGTATACTTAGAGATTAAGATGGCTGACTGAGCATATGCTGCAATATTATAGCTCAGTGGGAATCAGAGACTCAACAGGAATAAATGAGATAAAAAGAGAGGAGGCTTCACATCTTGTGTTTTTTGAGACTATTCAAAGCCTCCTATTACCAGCATAATGAAAGTCATGCATTCCTCTGGCCAGCTAAGAATTAGCTAAATCCATCTGCCTCAATATGAGAGAATTTTATTTACTTTATTTACTATAGTTTATTTTTATGCTTTCCAATCAAATCCCATGTAGAGCAGCAAAATGAATAGGTAACACAAATTTAAGTGATAGAATGAATGACTACCCATTGATAGAGGCAGTTAGGAGGAATATGCCTGTTCAAAGTCATGGTTAATTATTCTGACACAAAGAAATATTTATTTTACTTTTGATCAACTAAATACCACTTTGATGAATATGGATGAACCGTCTAGGATAAAACAAATGTCACTTACCTCAGTAAAATAGCACCCCTTTTACCTTTTTCTTCTACTTCACCAGAATGAACATCAGTAAAGTTAGACAGATCATTCCCACTACAGAAATAGTCACCATTTCCTGTAAATAAAATCAACAAACTCACCATTCATTCATTCTGTAATTATTGAGTATTTACTATGTACCAGGCTCTATGCCAAGCACTGGAAACACACTGGTGAATGAGCTCTGGTTCTTGCCCTAATTTACAGATTAGTTAGTAAGCTGAACATTTATGTAAAAACACAAATAATTATAGCATTGCAACTATGATACAAAGGAAAAGTCCAGGATGATGATATGAGTATGTAACAGGGGGTTTGGTCTAATTAGGAACCTTAGGTAGGGACGTTCCTAAGGAAGGGACAACTAAACTGAGATCTGAAGGACAGGCAAGGTTAACTAGAAAGAAAAGTGCAGGAAGCATATTCATGCAGAGGGACAGCATATGCAAAGTTTCTGTGGAGGGGTAATCCTTGTGTTTATGACGGGTCCAAAGAAGTGCCACTGTGAGAGAGCAGAAAAAGCCAGGGGGAAGAAACTGATGTAGGATGAGGATAGGCAGGACAGAGCATGCAAGGCTTTGTAGATCCCTTAAGAACTTTTGCCTTCATTCAAAAAGTCATTAATGGTATTTTCTTTTCTAAAAAATTATAATTTATATACAAAATGATCAGTTTTAAAAATCATTGATTCAATGATTTTTGGTAATTGTAAATACCTATGTGATCACTATCTAAAACTAAAATATAGAACATTTCAATCAACCCAGAAAAAGTTCCCTTAAGATCCACAGGCCTGCAGACTGGTGTATCCACTGGGCACGTCCTCATAGGTGTCACCTCCTAGATCTGTCTCCCTGGATCTTTTTCATTGTTCCAATACCTTACTATATAGACCAGAATCCCAATATTCGTTAATGAAGCTTGTCCTTCCTTCACCTCCCATGTCTAGTCTAATACCTTCCATTTTATCAATATCTCTGGAATCAATCCTTTTTTTTTTTTTCTGTCTCCTCTACACGAGTCCAAGCCACCATGGACTCTTGTCTTAACTGAAATACACCCATATGTATTCTCTCTGATCCCCTTTTGCCCTCCTCTCTCCCTTGCCCACTCCAATCTCCTTACTACATTCAATATAATCTTTTCCAAATAAAGATCTATTCTTCTCCTATTTAAGATTCTTCAGAGTCACCAAGGCAATTCAATGGAGAAGGAAAAATCTATTAACAAATGGTACAAGAACAACTAAATTTCCATATAAGGGAAAATGAACTTCAATCCCATCTTACACCCTACACAACAATTAGTGTAAAACATGTCCCTAGATTTAATGATAAAAAAGCAAAAGATAGAGAGGGAATGGGTTCAAGGGAAAGTTACAAAGGAAAGAATCAAAGAACATGTTTGTTTTGTAGACGGGTTTTAGACAGTTACATTTGAGGTACTGAGAAACAAAGAGCTATATTTGATTTCAGCAGTAAAATTATATAATAGATTTGTTACTATGCTTCCACCAGGAGAAAATAGCATCATAAATAATATTTTCAATAATTTTCTGAGCAATAAACTTTACCAAATTCTTATGCTGGTCCTCAATATACATATAAAACATTAAGAGCTGAGCTGTCCCTGTGGATTCAAAGTAGAAGTGATGGACAATCTTAAGAAATAAAAAGATACCTGAGAACACTTAGGAAAAAATGAAAGAGAAAATCATAACTATTAAAGAAACAATGCCACTAGAAGCAGTAAGAGGAGAAGAGACATTGCTAAAAACGTAATCAGGGCACTGGAGCAGAGTGAGATAACTGAGCAAAATGAATGAAAGGCAAAAGAGTTAAGAATTCAGAGAAAATAATGGATAACAGTCCCAGCAGATGAGGTATTTATTTTCCATAACTAGAATTTCTTTCAAAGAGAACATATCAACTGAAACAAAAATATTCAGATATTAACAAAGAAAACTCAAAATAAGGCTTTAATAATCAGTTTAAAAAAGATATGCCTTGCTTATGCATATGGTAACTTCAAACTGCTCCCCAGCAACAATTCAATGCTAGAAAATAATGGAGCTCTATTTAACAGACGATGTATACACTTGGAAGAGAGGTATGTCAGGAAATCCATGCTAACCTTTTGCCTTTCATAGGGGAAAACAACAGCTACTGTCTGAAGAGAATAATACAGGACAGAGATGTTGATGTGTATCATGTAAAGCTATAAAAATGATTACTAGTAGCGCAAAACTTCTAAACTATGAGAAATAAAATATACACAAAGGAAAACACAGACCATGAAGTAAAAAATAACAATCAAAGGAAGCATTATAAATAGAAAGAATGTAAGATGCCAGAACTAAAACCTAGCATGCCTGTAATATACATAAATCTAAACAGGTAAATGCACCTTTACAAGAAAAACTAGGACTGGATCAAAGGGAGAAAACCCAACAATGTGCAAATAATACTGAAGCAGATATTATGGTAGTAATATTTGACAATGTTGATTTCAAGGCAAAAAGTATTAAATGAGACAAGATGGCCACTTTGCAATAAAGGTTAAACTCCACAATGAAGACCTAACCATATCTTTTAGTGTCAATAAGATAAAAATTTGCTTTAAAGCAAAACTTCTTTCACTATAAAGGGAAACTGACAGAAACCCAATAGTAATAGATACCTTTAATTCACCTTTTTAGTTCAAGACAAATTCTTTAGAAGAACAGAAATTGGGAAATCTAAATTACATAAACTAGAAAGATAAGCCCAATTGATGTATTTTTAACTCCATATCTTAAAAATAATAAACTTATTTTTGAGGTGCCTCTGGATGATATACAGAATTGGCCATTTTCTAATTCTTTATCTTCAAGATAGAGATTTCAATAAACAGCAATATACTCTAAATTTTAATAGAGTCTAAAAAAATAAAATCAGAAAACTGATTTCTGATTATAATACATAAAGCTAGGAATTAGTAACAGAAATGAAAACCCCCCAAATATTCTGGAAATTAAAGTAACTATTACTTGTATAATGCTTGGAATAAAGAGGAAACAGAAACCAAAAGCAAAAATATGTAGAAAATAACTAATAAAAGCTCTGTTTATCAAAACTTAATCTTTCAATTTTCTCATCTGTGAAATAAGAATAATAATAGGGCCTAGCTTGACAGAGTTGTTGTGAGGAAGCTTAGAAAATTTAAGAAATTAAAAAAAAAATTAAAAAGAATTAAAGTGCTTAGAACAGTGCTTGGCAAACAAAGTATTAAATGTATTTGCTATGATTATCATTGTTATTAAACTCAGCAATTTTACTTTCAGGAACACAGCCTATAGGTTATTTCGCATGTTAGCTGAAAGACATACATCAAAGGATATTCACTGCAACATTATTTTAATAGCAAGAGACTAGACTAGTATAATCTATATGTTCATCAAAAGCAGAATAATGCAATAAACTATGGAAGCCAAAAAAATTTAATACTTTGTAGTCCTAAAGAGAAAAACTTAGATGTGTATGTACCAACAGAACAACTTTTCAGGATAGTTAAGAAAGGAAGGTAGGTATAATATGTGTGCATTATATGCTTTCTTTTGTTTGTTTGTTTTTTTTTTTAAATGTAGAGGGAAATAAACACACATGTTTTTATATACATACACAGTTTCTGGAAAGTATTAAGGAAAACTGAAATTTTTTAGGGAGCAGGATTGGGGTTCCAAGGAGAATAAGATTTAGTTTTATTACATAACTTTCATATTCTTTGGATTGTTTTAAAACCATGTGCCTATATTACACTTTTATTAAAAATAGTTATTTTTAAAAATATCAAACATTCTTCTTCTGTATCAAACCAATGCTATGTCTAGACGATTGTTTTTCTTATCTACATTCTCCTAAATTATCTGGGCATATGAAATACCAAAGATATCTTCAATTTGTCCCTTTCATTCATTTCTTCAAGTAGGTATTAGATTTCTCTCCCCAACTCCTTTTTTAACTAAAAACTATCTGATATCTCTAGATAATATTTATTTTATAAATTTTAATGAAAATTAAAAGAAACCAAAATCACTGCTGCTTCTGCCATGCCAACAAATAGTAATTGCTACTTTCTATCAAGTGTCTGCTGTGTGCCATGACCCTTACCTGCCTTATCTCGTGTCTCATCTCAGCCATTCAATGGGGTTAGTAAAACACCATCTTTCCATTCAGGAAGCAGAGGTCACCCACACACAGGAAGAAGGAGTGAAGCCAGGACTTAAGCTCAAGTTGATCTAAGTCCTGACCTGAGGCCCAGTATGCACGGTACCCCTTCCAAATCTAATGACTTTCATATGCCATGTTCTCATCAGTCCAGGTCATGGGCATCCATCATATTTTCCAGTTATAATCACAATATTAATACAATTTAAAAATTTTTTATTATATCTTAAACACTTATTATTGGTCTTTATAATTTTTAATGCTTGTACAATATACAGTTTAGTAGATGTTCTATAATTTGTTTTATTATTCTATTATGATAACACATGTAGAATGTTTTTACATTTTCACAATTACAACTATTACAAAGATTATCTTTCTTGTAGAAGACTTTTCCCTTTAGTAAGTATCCAATTTTAGTATCGATAGTACTTTTATTTTTTATCAATTTGCATCTGCTTTTAACATGATAAAGATATCAATCTTGTGTCTATTATATTTTTCATATATTTAAAAATTTGCGTATCTCAATATTGGAAAAGATCTTAAAGCTTATGTACTCACTTTCCTATCTAGTAGGAAATCCCCCCAAGTAGAAATTTAATTAAGAAATCCAAGAAAAAAGTCTTACCTGTTAAAACAGTTATGGTTGAATCATCCTTGCTTGCAGCTTTGAGTGCAAGTATGATCTCCTGATACATCTATATGAAAGGGAAAAGACAAGGAAAAGAAAGGAACTCTGAAAATTATAACTATCACAAGTGCATTCACTAAATGTCAGTCTGTAAGCCTACTCTCTGCAAAGTACCAAACATTTATGTTGGTTGTATTTACATAACCAAAAAGGCTGCCCAATCCACTTGAAAGGTTTTAATTCATTTTACAATTACTTGCATTATGCACCTAGTGCTAAAATAGATGCTAAGGGATATATCTACTTTTTTTCCCAAAAGTGAACAAATAAGACACACTCCTTCAGCATTTGGAATTAATACAGGGACAGCTCTAAAACGAGTGGAAGTACAAAGCAGAAAGAGGTCAGAGGAGGTGCTGATACTTATCTAAGGTGGGAAGGATGAGATGTGGCCAGAGAAAGATTTCCTAGAAGCAGTTTTTCAGTTGGGACCTCAAGAAAGAACATTAGAGTCCCAGGAAGTCTGGGAAGTGTTAATGAGTGTTAAAAGGCTGGGATTTCTAAGACAATGTAACGACAATCAAAGACAATCAGCCCAATATTTTAAATCAGCAACACCTCTGAAAATCTTGGCTGTATAGTTGTTATAGCTTTTAGTGCACTCAAAACAGGTGCAGTTTCTACCTTTGATGAGACTTCAGTGTGGGACAGAATGATGAAGAGGGCTGATATTTACAGATACACATATATACTGAAAAAGAAAATGTATGGACTTTACAAAATATATGAATAAAGGTGAAATCATTTCCATCGAGAAAGGAAATAAGGATGTCATTCCATTATTATAGTTATAATAACATAGCATGACAGGGTAACTGGCAAGAGCCAGGATTAGGAGATGGATATACCAGGGTTTCAAGTTAGGATTTCCTGTGTATCAGTTATATGAATTTGAGCAAGTTACTAATCTAATTATTTTATTGTTAAATAATAACAACAGTAGGCTCCTTGTGGGAATTAAACAAACCTTTGTGAGGAAAGTATTGACACAAATTAGGTACTTTGTAAGGAGTGGTTAGTGTTATTATTATTATTACCATGATAATATAAAAATGAGTTAGGGAAAAAAGAAACACAATTTTGAGAACCAAATGTTTTATTAGCTGAATGGCACATATTCAGCTTCATGGAATTCTTATTTAAGACTATTTTAAGTTAGTATGTTCTTCCTACTACAATACAGATGATAAACTCAATGAAAGGGTATAGCCCTCTCAAGTTTTGTTCCCAGTTTAGCATTACACATCCAATTTATTCTCTATAATTTTTTTCAAGGGAAAAAGGCTGAAGTGCTTACTTTTATTATCATTCTAGTTCAATGACATATTCAAAGACTAAAAGTTGCTCTTGTGAAGTAGCATATTTCAAGCAGAGCTGTGTTATGATCTATTTATGAGGAAGTCCTTCTCTCCTTTCTACCTCTACTTGTACAAAATAAAGCTCCATGTAGGTAGAATAGTACTATCAAGTCTAAATGACTTGGGGATATTTCTGGGGATGGTCTATGCCAAACTTAGAGAATTTCTATGCATATTCTCTCATATCAATGTATACCCCATTTATATTAATTTCTCTATGCTTCCATCATTAGGAAAATTGGGGAGCCTTCTGGGCACGTAGAACCTGCCTGAAGCTTACAAATTCTAAATGATGAATGCCCTACTTTATTGTATTAAGTAGCCACAATTACTAATCTTCCTGCACAAATCAAACAAGACTTTAGAAAAATAAGAATGATGCTGAAACACTGTAGTTTTTAAGTGTAACAGACAGAGAAAGAAAGGAAAAGGAGAACAAACTCTTAGGGCAGGTAATGCTACCTGAGTGGTGATTGCATTCTTTTTGGTGGGCCGGTTCAACATGATCTTTGTGATGCCATTTTCAGAGGTCACCACCAAGTTTTCACTTCCCTGTTGTTCCTTGTCTGCTCCAGGTTTCACTTGGATAGACGAAGCAGATGAAGAACTCAAACTAGACACCAAATCCACATAGTTCTGCCTGGCAGTTTCCTGAAAAGATGATGACAAATAACTTCAGCCCATAGTCAACGAATAAGCATTTTAAGAAACTAACTGTGCTAAAAAAATAGCACTTTGCAATGAAGAAAGAACAGAGGTTCTGATTCAATAGTGTTCCATCAAGTTCTCGAAGACTCCATTTATAATAGATTGATAATGAGAAGTACCCAACTTCCTTTAGGAATACAGCAAGTAAAATAAAAGCCAAATAACAAGTAAATTTACCTTGGGTAGACTTCCAAGAGCATTCCATGCATCCCATTTGGCTTTATTGATCAAATTAAACACACCTGGTTTGGGAACAGTACAAGGTCCTTCAGTGGCCTGTGAAAGGAAAGAAGCAATTATTTGCCAATGTCCTGCAAATTGGAGCCTTAATATTTAAGATCCATAAAATGTACAACTAGCATGAATGTGCCTTCCCTCCCAAATACTTTCCACAAGGTACATGAATTGATCTAAATGTTCCCCTTGCCTTCTCTTTGATGCTGTTGTTAAAGCAGCACAAACAAGAGAAAAAAGATTAGTGAGACAAAATGTGCCATTAGCTATGAATCCCTAAAATAAATTATAGTTGCCTGTTATGGGAAGGCACTTCTCAAAAATTCTAATAGTTCATTAGTTTTATATTAATGACCACATTTTCCACATACAATTAAAACATTCAAGCAAACAATTTCCAAAGGTAACCAGCCAACAAACATTTGGAAACTCAAAGTATAGTCTAAAAGCCCAAAGTGACAGAAAAACTACCACGAATTTAGTGGTAGATTTCTGGTAACTGAACAACAGAGTTGTAGCTGAAGGAGCAGGGTGGGGCTGTCCGAGCCACTGGCCCTTACAAAACTAAACGAAAGGACATGAGTAGAAAGCAAAAAGCAACTAGACTTGTTTGAGGGTAGACAAAGTAAGTATTTTGAGATGAATAAAATATCCTAGTCAACTACTTTTCAGAAATGGTAATCTAAAATTTCTCTTAATAACCACATTAAAAAAATTTTTAATTTCATAATAAGCTAAAACAGGAAGGAAGAAATAGGCTTTCAAAAACAAAGGCAGCAAATGAGGCTAAGACTTTCTAAAGACAAAGAAACAAAAGTGACTGCAAGAGTTAGCTACCTATAAAATTAAGAGGAATAAGTCCACAAGAATTCCCCTACTTCTGATGCCAAGTGCAAGGCTGGGAGGCTCCTGGGACCACCCTCAAGTTCAATAATCTGCTAGAATGACTCACACAGCTCACTGAAAGCTGTTATACTCACAGGTGCAGTTTGTTGTCAGGAAAGGATACAGATTAATATCAGCAAGAGAGAAAATGCATAAGGTGAGGTCTGGGAAGTACCCCACTCCTGTTCCCAACGCAGAGTTAGGACAGTGTCCTCTCCCAGAATTGATGTATGACAACACACATGTGGCATCACTGACCAGGGAAGCTCACTCAACCCTGGGGGCTCAGACTTTTCATTTGGGACTCCATTTTGTAGGCATGACTGAATACGTAACCAAAGCCTCACTCTAAATCACACTGTTAGCCTCTCCAGGCAAACAAAGACACTATCAGATATGGCATTTCAAAGGTTTAGATAATAGGCAATCTAAGGGAACCTATCTAGAAGCCAAGGGCAAAAGCCAGGCCTCTTTTGAGGCAAAGTTAAATTCTTTACTATACATACCCATATGAAAATAAGACAAGCTCAGACCAATCACAGGAAGAGAAAAACATAATACACAGGAGCCCAGAGGGGCTGACTTCCCAAAGTTGTCCTTTGACATTGCAACTTAAAGACTTAAGTTTTTAAAATTTTGTTATAAAAATTTTCAAACATACACCAAAGTAAAATATTATAATAAATTCCTAATACTCATAACTCATATTCAGCAACTACCATATTTTGCCATACTTGCTTCCCCCATCCTTTCTTTTTTTGCTTTAATTATTTTACTGAATCCTGAATACCATACTAATTCACCCCTACAAACAGTATGCATTCTTAAAAAATATTAATATTTCCTTATATAACCATGACATCATTAATAATAGTTCCTAACATCATCTAATACTCAGTCCATAAAATCAAATTTAATCAAGTTTCTCCAAACAACTTTTTCATTTGATTTATTCTAATCAGCAGGCAAATGAGGTCTATACATTTGGTTGCATCCTTTAAACCTCTTACTATCGAGTGGTACTGATGGGTTACTTTTTGCCTTAATAGCATTTGAAAATCCAATATACAAACACTCAGGTATGTACCTATGAAAAGCTGACATAAGCAGATCCATTTTAAAATAGAACAATCGCAGCCATTGAAGAGCAACTGCTTGCACACGTTGTCCTTTGAACCTCTGGAATGTTTGAACTGGCAAAAAAAGTAACCTTTGGACTTAGCCAAAGCAATATTGTCTTCCAAACAACTGTAAAACTAACAAGAAAGCAGACATCCTGATCACAAGAACTGGTCATTTTGAATATTTTTTTCTGAAAATAGAATCAGTAATCTGTCATTTATAGCTAGAGTCACTGTTAGCACTATTAGAAATTTATTTCCTCTATTCATATAATAATTTCCCTTCCTTTTCTCATAAAAATCCTTTGCCTTCATCCTGTAATCAGAACACAATTTAGGTTTCTGCCTGAATCTGTACCCCAAATTGCAATTCTATGATCTCAAATAAATAGTTGTTGCCTCTCAATTTGGCTTTTATTTTTAGGTTAACACATTTTTGAGAAGAAAGGCAGTAAAACAAACCCTGAAAATACTAAAGCTGAATTTTAGTAAAACACACAGCATATCTATACACGAGGAACCATTTGCTCAAAATGTGTCTAAATCATTAGCTTTCAGACCTTAGGTATTTACCTGCTTATACAATGCATAGAGTTTTAACTTCATTTCATTTCCTGGATCTTTCTTCAACAACTTTACCCGAGTCACTGCGTCTTCAAAGTCCTTCTGATCGGCTCTCATTGCTGTTCCACTCACATGCAGTTGAAGTGCTGGGAAACTAATGACCTGCAGAGGACTACAAACAGGCAAACTGATATCTAACTATTCCCAACCCTTATCAAAATGCTATGTTTCCCTATATTTTCCATATACTTGCCCCAGAAAGCTGGCTACAAATGGTTAGTGGTTTCCAAAAATGATCCCTAGATAAGAAATCAATACAGAAGCTGACCGCAGAAATTATAAAGGAACAGGAGGGTGCTACTATCCAGAACGTTATCTGTAGCAATTCCAATTAAATACAGGCATACCTCAGAGATACTACAGGTTTGGTTCCAGACCACCACAATAAAGCGAGTATCACAATAAAGCAAGTTGTAATCTTTTTGCTGGTGGAGGTTCTTGCTTCTAATTTGTAAAAAATGCATTATCTGCAAGAAAACAAAGTGCAATAAAACAATGTATGCCTGTATATATAAAAGCACTCAGAACCCAATAGATATGAAAATTTTGCCACAGGCAAGAAGTGGAACGCATGTAAGATAGATGAGAGCAGGAGACTGAGACTAGTAAAGTACCCAGCAAGAATGTAGTCTTTTGTGTCCCTAGGTCCAGAAACAGCTTCTGTAGTCACAATTGACAAAGCATAAAATATTATCAATTCTTTCCTCTTCACTCAGAAAAATGCATATCTCAAAATGCACACAGGCAGAAGAGGGAGAGTGGATGAAGATATAAGACATGCTCAAAAGGAGAGATGAGCAGTCGTTAGCATTCAAGACAGCCACTTCTAAGTGAGGTGGGGATATCTGCCTGGAGGGAAATCCACCTCTTGAAGATGCTAGCTTGAGAAGCCAAGCTGAGCAAAGACTCACTCCTCACTCCACCATGTTTTAACTAGCCAGCCAGGAGTAGAAAACAGCAACCAGAGCCAGGCAAGTTTTTAAGCTCACACAGTTAGAGGGGAGGGGAAATTCAGTGCATAGTATTGAGGCCATAAGCAAAAAAATGGATGTTCACAATGATGATCCTGATTAATAAAGTTAGTGGTATCAAAGATGATTAAACTAATAGTTATAATTAAAGCCCAAACCTAGCAAATGTATCACCTGTTCTTTGTAATGTAACTTGCATAAAATATGATGAACTCTAGGTTCAAACCTTGAAATATTAGTAATTCAATAAAATTGGTCCTCAGTAAGTTTTATGCTAAGTAATTGAATTAGTTTTTTTTTTTTTTTTTTTCCCGGAAAACCTCTGCATCCTACATGAATTTGGCACCTGGCAAGTTCCAAGTAGAAAAGGAAAGGAAGGCCTCAATGGGCAAGTTCTCACAAAATATGGTGCAAACTTATTTGTTTTAAAACAAAGTGAGTTTTTAAAAAATTACAATGACCGTTTAATCTATAAAATCGGGAGAGTCCCTCGTAACTCCACCACGTCAAGGCAAACCACCACGTTCCAGAGGTTTCTTGTTTCCCACGCATGGATTCGTTTTCGGTTCTTAACGGTCTGTGTCCCCCGCCAGTTAACACGACCGCAGAAGCATTCGCCCAAAAGCAGTTGAACCCGACAGGACGATAACTGCTTGCGTCTCTCGCGTTTCATCGCAAATAGGCAAGGCGTGCTTCCCTGCTCTACCTTTAGCAGAGAACCTCTGCAGCCCGGGGCAGGCCGCTGGCGGCGCCCGGCCCGGGGCCACCCGCGGCAGCCGCCCAGCCGCCCGGGGCGCCGACGCGGGAGGCCCCCGGGGCCCGGCGGGGCGAGCAGGGCAGCCCCGGCTCCACGCAGCTCGCGGCCGGCCCAGACGAGGCAGGTGCGCATTTCAGAAGGCCTGAGGTCACGCCTTACAAATCCTCCAAAAGCGCAACCTTGTTGCTACCGAGACACCATAGCAGGGCGGCCGCGACTCCCCGACGTCCCGCTGGCGACCTCGGTGCGGGGCTGAGCACTTACCTCCGGGCGAGCCCCCGACCCCAGCGCCGAGCCAGCCTGAGGGCCATGGCGACTCCCCCGGGCGCAGGGGAAGAGGCAAACGAAGAGGAGAAGGCGGGGGAGAAGGAGGGGCCGAGGGCCGCGATAGGGTGGGCGAGATCGGGGCGGGGCCGAGGGCGGGGAGTGGCCGGGAAGCGGGCGGGGCGGGGCGGGGCGAGCGGCCCGGGCCCGCGGGGCGGGGCCGGGGGACGCGGGCGGGAGGGACCGACAGGTGGTCGCGCCAGCTTGCCAAAGTGGAACGTGAGAACCAGAATCATGAATGAGGTGACTTTACCAAAGACCCGAGGAGCCAACTTGCAAGTGAGCAGAGAGACCTGATTCAACTCAGTCCTGAGTCAAAGTCCCAAACAATTTGTTAATTCGTGCTGATGGCCCGTTATGATTTGTGCATCAGGCAGATCTGGTAACGGTCTAGGTGGAGGTAGGACTGAAGGCCAAGTAGAATCATTTGGGCCCACTCTAAATATTTCTTCGGAAATTCCAAGGGGATGGTCCGTAGCCTGCGCTGAGTCTCTCAAAGACTGACAATCTCCCAAGCTGAGTTAGTTAGGTGACCCTTGGAGGTAGTGGACGTTACACAAATCAGAAACTGTAGATACTGGAAGATTAACTGGGCTCCAGAAGACGAAACAACTTCCAAAGGAATTTTTATGAAGTCCCTTACTGGTGAGCAGATTTAGATTGTGAAACCTTTCACAATACAATTAAACTCTTCTTAGGCTTATGCCTACCGTATTTTACACAGAAAAGCAGGGTGTGGGACATTAGCTATCTTTAACAAAGTATAATTTTAAAAAATACAGAAGGTGCATGTATCAAAGATTAACTTATTAACTTTGATAACAAAGAATTTAAAAGACTGATTTATAGAGTCAGTGTAAAAAAGAATGCTGGAATAGATTTTAAGGTTTGGTACAAAACTGGTTAAAGTCCTACCCAATAATAAAACCATAACCTTTGGGGCATTTTTTTTTTTAATTTCCATCCCTACCAGCTGTCATTTACTAAGATCCATTCATTAGATTGCAGTTTTGAGTAAGAGTAGGTGGTTGCAAAGACAGACATTACTGGCAGTTCATCTTGGATCCACTCTGTACTCAAGGATTACTTTTATTTTCCTAATTATACCGAGTATGTCATCTATTCTCTACAGAACTCTGACTAATATAGATGTCTAGCTGGCATCTCAATTTTTTTATTCTACAATGTTTTATTTATTAAAAATTCTGGAATATCCAAATCTTTTAATAAAATTTTTATTTAATTTTAAATTATAGTTGTCAGTCAATATTATATTAGTTTCAGGTGTACAGCATAGTGGTTAGAGATTTACATAACTTAAGAAGTGATTCCCCCCAATTAAGTCTAGCACCCACCCGGAACCATGTAGTTATTACAAGATTATTGTCTATATTCTCTGTGCTGTACTTTACATTACTATGAGTATTTTGAAACTGCCAATTTGTATTTCTTGATCTCTTCTTTTATCCAGCCCTTTCTCATCTAGCAGCTATCAATTTGTTCTCTGTACCTATGAGTCTGTTTCTGTTTTATTTTTTTCTTAGGTTCCCATATAAGTGAAATCATATGGTATTTGTCTTTCTCTGTCTGACTTATTTCACTTAGCATAATACCCTCTAGGTCCATCCATGTTGTTGCAAAGGATAAGATTTCATTCATTTTTATGGCTGAGTATATTCCATTCTATATATGTATAATTTCTCCTTTATTCAGTCATCTATTGATGGGCACTTAGGTTGATTCCACATCTTGGCTATTGTAAATAGCACTTTAGTGGACATAGGGGTATGGAGATGTTTCCAAATCAGTGTTTTGGTTTTCTTTGGATAACTACCCAGAAGTGGAATTGTTGGCCATAGGTAGTTCTATTTTTAATTTTTTGAGGCACCTCCAAATTGTTTTCCATAGTGGCTATCCCAATTTGCAGTCCTACCTGGAGGGCACAATGGTTCCCTTTTTTCTATATCCTCACCAAACTTGTAGTTTTTTGATTTATTGATGGTAGCCACTTGAGAGGTATGAAATGTTATCTCATTGTGGCTTTAATTTGCGTTTCTCTGGTGATTAGTGACCTTGAACATCTGTTCCTATGTCTATGGGCCATCTGTCTATCCTCTTCAAAGAAATGCCTAGACAGGTCCTTTCCCATTTTTTAATTGGATTATTTGCTTTTTTGGTGTTGTGTTATATGAGTTCTTTATAAATTTTGGATATTAACCCCTTATCAGATGTATCATAGGCCAATATCTTCTCCCATTTAGTAGGTTGTCTTTTTGTTTTGTTGATGGTTTCCTTTACTGTGCAAACATTTTTTGGTTTGGTGTAGTCTCATTTGTTTGCTTTTCATTTGTTTCCCTTGCCCAAGGAGATAGATCAGAAACAAATATTACTAAGAGCAATGCCAGAGAGTTTACTGCCTATATTTTCTCCTAGGAGTTTTATGATTTTGGGTCTCGCATTTAAGTCTTTAATTCATTTTGAGTTTATTCTTATATATAGTGTAAGAAGGTGGTTCAGTTCACTTTTTTTTCATGTATCTCATCACCATTTTTCATCAGTTTTCTCATCACCATTTATTGAATTGACTATCTTTACCCCATTGTATACTCTTCCTTCCTTTGCCATAGATTAAGTGACCATATGGGCATGAATTTATTTCCAGGCTCTCTATTTCTGTTCCATTGACATGTGTCTGTTTTTATGCTAATAATATGCTGCTTTGATAACTATAGCCTTGTAGTATAGTATGATATTAGGTAACATGATACTTTAACCTTCAACTTTGTTCTTTTTTTAAAAAATCAAGATTGGTATGACTATTTAGGATCTTTTATGATTTCATGTAAATTTTTGCATCATTTGTTCTGGTTCTGTGAAAAATGCCATTTGGTATTTTGATGGGGAATGCGTTAAATCTATAGATTTCTTTGAGTAGTGTGGACATTTTAACCATGTTAATTCTTCCTATCCATGGGCAGAGTATATGTTTCTATTTATGTGTATCATCTTAAATTTCTTTCTTCAATGTCTTATAATTTTTTGAGTACAGGTCTTCTACCTCCTTGTTTTAATTTATTCCTGGGTGTGTGCATGTATATCTATATGTACATGTATATGTATACACACACAATTTTTATATATGTATTTTTATAATTGTAAATGGAATTTTTTTCTTAATTTCTCTTTCTGATAATTGTTTATACTGTATAAAAATGCAACCAAATTCTGAATATTAATTTTACATCCTACTACATTAGTTAAATAATTTATCAGTTCTAATAGTTTTTGATAGAACTTTTAGGGTTTTTTCTATACAATATTATGTTATCTACAAATAGTGTCAATTTTACTTCTTCCTTTCCAAGTCAATGCCTTTTATTTCTTTCTCTTGTCTGATTGCTGTAGCTAGGACTTCTAATGCTATGTTGAATAGAAGTTAGAAATGTTGAAAATAGACATCCTTGTCTTGTTCCTGATATTAAGGAAAATGCTTTTTGCTTTTCCTCATTGAGGATGTTATCATATATGAGTTTGTCATATATGGCCTTTATTATGTTGAGGTATATTCTTTCTATTCCCACTTTGCTGAGAATTTTTATTATAAATGAATGCTGATTTTGTCAAACACTTTTTATGCATCTATTGTTATTGTTATTTTTGTTGTGTAAAGAATCATAGATTGACAGAATTTTTTTTTTTGGGGGGGTGCTTTAAATGTATTACTTCACTGTCTTCTAGCTTGCATTGATTCTTGTGAGAAATCTGCCATCAATCTCACTTTTGTTCCTCTGTATGTAAAGTGTCTTTTTCTCTTATAGCTGTTTTTAAGATACTCTTTTTGTCACTTGAATTAAGCAATTTGATTATGCTTTGGTATAGTTTTCTTCATATTTCTTGTGAAGTTTGTTTGCATTTCTTCAATATTTAGATTTATAGTTTCAACATATTTTTTAAGTCTTCAACTATTGTTACCCCCTCTTTTCTTTAAAGACTATAACTTCATCACATTAATCTGCTTGAGGTTGTCCCACACCTATTTGTAGTCTACATTTTTCTTTTTTTGTATTTAAAATTCATTTTAAGGGGGTCTGCATAAAAAGAGGAGGCGAATGGTGGGGGACATGCAGGGGACACAGAAATATGATGACATGGCCAGGGTTGCAGCTTCTGTGTTGGGGGAGAGGGATGAAAAGAAAGGGTTAGGACCAAAGTTGGAGTAGAAGAGGGAAGGAGGAGACACTATGGCTGCATCCACCTACCCCCAGAAGCACCTCTACCCGCTGGATCCTCTTATTTACCTTAGCCCCATAAGTTTCCATTTCTTGTCTTTCTTCTGACCCTAGTGACTCCTTCTTTTCCTTTTCCTCCCCTTGAATTATTTTCCTTTGACAGATTCTCAAGTTGGATGATGCTTAGGGCCTGACCCCAAACAACCCCACCTCATGAAAGTACAACCTTTCCCTTCTCTGCTTCTGCCTCTTCCCAAATATCACTGTTTTCCCTCTCTGAGACAGAATCTTTGTTTCCCTCCTTCCTTCCCTTCCTTCCTTCTTAAAAAGAAAAAAAAAAAAAGCACCAATTCCCCAGGGTGCAGGGAGCTAGAAGCAGGAGAAGGAGAAGGACTATCAAGGGAGAAGGCTCACAAATCCCTTGGAGGACAGGTATACAAAGAGAAGAGGGGATGGAGCAGTGGCTGCTTCTGTTCTCTGCTACTCCTGTCCACTGTTTAGGGGCCTTCAACACAACCAAGGGGACAAGTGTGTGTGTGGGGGTCAGGTCTAATAGGGAGAAGAGAGAAGCAGAAGAAACAAATAATCAAAACTAGTGAATTCTCCTAAGGAAACACGTTTTATTTCTTTCCTCTGGGAGATTCTTTGGGTGGTGGGGGAAGCAGTGAGGAGTTAGTGGGAAGAGAGGAGGAAAGGATTTGGTACCAAGGAACTTCCTCCATTCTGCTCCCTTTTCCTCAAGAACTAGGAGCTCACCAGGGCTGGGAGGGAAGTGCTTGAGAGCTCACAGGCATGCCCTTGGCCCCCAAAAGGGGGTCCACAGATGTGGGAGGGACTGCCACTGATGCAGCTGCTGTTGCTGTCACTGCTGCTGCCATTGGATAGACCTCACCAGTACCTGGTGGGTGCAGGGGATGCGGGTTTTCCTTTGCAGGTAGGCTGTGTCTGGGGGGTATCTGCTGGAACAAAGGGGCACTCCCCCCACCCCCATGGGTGTGCATGTGGCCAGTCAGCTGGGCAAGTTTTGCAGTGCATGCTACACAGCTTGCATAGGATGCAGTCATCCCATGAGGCCTGAAGCCCACTGTCCTTCACTGCATGGATGAGCAAGTATACTGCCATGGTGAAGCTTTTATTGCTTTATGGTGAGCACACAGACATGGTGAGGGCCCTGGGTGTGCACCTTCATGTGGTCTGAAATATATGCCAACCTCGGCATTTTGCTACATACATGCTATGACACCTTCTTCTCCTATTGACTGAGTTCCCCCTCAGTCAATCCTTTGCAGCAAAATCTGCCTCAAATTTCTCCCATCTGAAATGTTGTTCCATTGAGTGCACTTGTTTGACATGACTGTTGAGGTGATCGAGCCAGGAGAAGTTCTTACCATAGTGGGAGCAGTTGTGCATAGCGTTGTCATATGAATGCATATGGTAGCTCATGCGGTCCTCGCACTTGAAGTACTTCTGACACACCAGACACTGATAGGGCTTCTCATCAGAGTGCAACAGCTTGTATTGGTGCAGGTGGTTGACGTTGCAGAAGGCGTTGCTGCACATCTCACAGGTGTGGTTCTTCTGGATGTGCTTTCCTGACGCAGTTGTGGTCACCACACCACCAGTGGCCTCTATGGTCTCTCCATCACCAGCACCCACTTCTTTTCCTTCTCAGCCAGCACTGCTTAGCTGGGATGCACTCATGGGCACCATGGTGGGCATCATCATAGTACCCAAAGGGACCAACTGGCTTTGGCTCATGTATGTGGCCTTGTGAAACCAGAGGTTGTAGCTGTTCTTGAACTTCTTGATGCACAGGGCACACACAGATATAAGGGCCCTTGCTCTTTTCTTCTTCAAGGCTGATGCAGCCTGTGCCGTGGTGACTGTCAAAGTTGGGGCTATGATGGCAGTGGCTGCAGCTATGGCTGTGGTAGTGGCAGAGACAAGGGGTATGGCTTCTAAGTGGGTTACACCAGTGCGATTGGTGAAGGGGGTGTAGCCTGCTACTTCACAGCCACTGTGTCCACTGCAGAGGAGGCAACCAGGGCCTGGGGCACTGCAGCAACAGTGGCAGCAGATGACTTGGTTGGTAGCAAGAACAAGGTGCAAATCCACCTGGAGGGGCTCAGACACTGACACCTGGCAGTAGGTGGGGGTGCCAGCAGGGCTTGGAATGGATTCTGAGCATAGCCCTGAGAGGCAAAGAAGTGGAATTGGAACTCATCCCTGACCTGCAAGGGGTTCTGAGTGTGACCCTGAGGTGGCAAGAAGTCATGAGGCTGCCTAACCCCTGATATTTCAGGCTCAGCATTGGGAAGGGGCAGGGGTCACAGCAGAGTGCAAAGGAACACTGGAAACATGGCTTCTGCCACAGCAGGGACAGCCAGGAAGGCAGGAGGGAAGAAAGGAAGGCTGTACTCCACATTTTTTCAATGTCTTTTCTTTCTGTGTTTTTTGTTTAGTAGTTTCTATTGCATTTTCTTACATTTCACTTATCTTTTCTTCTGTAGTGTCTAATCTGTTGTTAGTTTCATCCAGTGAATTTTTCATCTCAGAGACTGTATTTGTTATCTCTAAAAATTTGATTTTGATCCTAACATGTTTACTCTTTATTCTAGCCCCCTGAACTAGAACAGTAATGACAACTGTTTTAAGTAATTTTATCTACTAATTCTATCATCTATCTTTTCTGAGTCACTTTCCATGGATTAATTTTTTTCTTCATAATGAGTTATGTTTTCCTGTTTCTTTGCATATCTGCTAAATATTAATTGGATATTAAATATCATGAATTTTTCCTTGATGGGTGCTGAATATTTTTATATATCTATAAACATTCTTGATCTTTGTTTTGGAATGTGGTTAAGGTATCAAAAAAGCACTTTGATTCTTTTTTGTATATTGCTTCTAAGTGGTGTTCATAACAGTGTTTAGTCTAGCATTAGTATTCCCCACTATTAAGACAAAATGCTTTTGGGTACTGTAGCCAATCTTTGTGAATTATAGTGTTTTCCACTCTCACTAGTGGTAACAGGCACAATTCCTGTCCAAGTGTGATTTCTTCCAATACTTTGAGAATTTTTTCCTCTGACCCTGAGTAGTTTCCTCACATTCACGTACATTGGGTAAACTATCTGCACATTAATAAAATTATCTTGCTCTTCAGCTCTCTCCTTTTTGATACTCACCTGTGAATTTTAGCTGCCCTGACCTCGCTAGCCTCCCAACTCTGTCTCCTCAACTCACAAAGAGCACTGGGCTCTGACTGAGTTTCCCCTGAGTACCATGGTCTAGAATATTTCTCAAGACAGTAAACTGGGGATAATTGCAAGGATGACTTTTCTTTTTCCCCTTTCTCTGGAGGATTGTCTTGTGTTTCCTGTTTTATAATGCCTGAAAATCATTGTTTCATATGTGTTGTACTTTTGTTTTGCAGATGTTTCAGGTGAAAGGGTAAATCTGGTTTCCCTTACTCCAGCTTATCAAGAAGTAGAAGTTTTCTTATTGTTCCCACAAATCATTTTTAGCTGAACTGTAATTTATTTTAGAAGCCTTTGTTGTTCATTTTATAATTGTTAAATAATATTTCATTGTATTGATATGCTATCAATTATTTAGTAAGCAACCTGTTGTTTGATATTTGGGCTCAGCTTTAGTTTTATATATATATATATATATATATATATATATATATATATATATATATATATATATATATATGTATGTATCTGTGAGACTATCTTGCAACCACATATTTGTGATTTGTGTATTCATTTTCTTAAAATATTTGTCTTAATATAGGTGTATGGCTCCAAGAGTATGCAGCATCTCAAAACAGTCATTATGTGTTGCCAAGTTGTACACCAGGGAGATGGAACCAACTTATATGTTGCCCACATGTAACTTATTTGGATAATGAGTCTTTCTTAAAAATCACCTTTCCTCTTGACTTTTTAATGTCATCTTCTTTGATATGTATCTCTTTATATTGGTGGGACCCTCTGTCATTCTGAATTTCAAATCTATTAGCACATCTGATGATATGAAAAGATGAATATTTAGACCATTCTGTGGGCCAACCTAGTCTTGATTAATATGGTCTACTGGCTGTAGCATTCCTAGACTTTTTTGTTTTATTAAAATTATTCTGTTTTAATTAATTTGGTTTACATGTACTTGTTTCTTTACTTATATCAACAATATTTATTTTCCTAGTAAAAAATACAAGCTTTGCAATAGTCTTAACTATATCAATATTAGTACTGAGAAATCAGCTTTAATTCAGTTCTACCACTGGTGAGCCATAGAAAATTCTAGCAACAGACAAAAAATTATACCCTGACTGTTGAGGCATTGTTATTGAACCAAGAATTTGCTTGGAACTCTCTTTAAAATATTATTTTTCTCCAACTTCCCTATTCTGAGGGAACCTGCTCCACTAGCACTTGAACTTACTCTTTCAGTAGAATTAAACCAAACTGGCACTCAACTGGTTAGCCTGTTTAGAAGAATTAATAATGGCTCACTCACATGTCCAATTTTGCTGTGATTTCTTTCTAAAATGCTTACTTATTCTGTGTGTCCTCAATGTGATGGTATTTGGAGGTAGGACCTTTGGGAGGTGCTTAGGTCATGAGTGTGGAACACTCATGAATGGGATTAGTGCCCTTATAAAAGAAATCCCACAGAGCTTCTGCATTCCCTTCTGTCATGTGAGAACACAGTGATAAGACATCTACAAACTAGGAAGTAGGCTCTCACCAGACGCTGAATTTGCCAGCACCTTGATTTTGTACTTCCCAATCTCCAGAATTGTGAGAAATAAATGGTTGTGGTTGAACTAACCCAGTCTGTGGTGATTTGTTATAGCAGAATGAACAGACTAAGAATGTAGACCCTCAGTTTAGAACCATATATAAAGATAGGCAAATAGAACAACAAAGTAGGCTTTATTCCATATCTTTTTGATGACCTGCCAGGACATGAGTACAACAGTCCATAAAATTCCAGAAAAAAATCTCACCTCAGAGTAACTATGGGTAAATCAAGCTCTGCAGCTCTGAAGGTGACCTCTTTACCCCTTCTTGCTCTTGGGGTGGAGATGAAGGATTGGGGAAAACATAAGCTCTCTGCAATCTTCCTACCAGTGATTCTTTTGGGATGCTTAGAGTAACTCTTTGTTTTTCCTCAAAAACAATTCAATAAAGTATTTTTGAGAGATTATTTTGTGCCTCGCATTAGATTAAACCTGGAGATTCCATGGTCAGTAATGTAGATATAATGTGAACTCTAATGATTTTATGATCTAGAGGGGAGAACCAGGCATTGCTTAAATAAATGATGAGATGCTCACTGCTTGTTGACTTTTCCTTTGTTCCTGAATTGACTATATGTGTAGTTGTAAATATCTAAAATGTTTATATATGTGTGTATGCATGTGTGTGTGTGTATATATATATGTATGTGTGTGTATATATATATATGTATGTGTGTGTGTGTGTGTGTATACTGAAGTAAAAATTGAAAAGATTGTTTTTCACCCCTTGTTAATAGAGTGTTAAATGTCTGTTAGATACCAAATATCTTTTTATTTTTTTCTTCTTACCCTCCTCTAGTCTCTATTTATTTTGTCCTTTTCCCTTTTCTTTTGTCTCCCTTTTCCCCACCTCCTGTTTCTTCTCTGGGGAATTTGTGAATGAGAAGAGGAACAAGATGGTGCCCACTAATGAATGGAATAGCGTTCCCTTCCTTAGCACTGACATCAAGGGGATTCTGGTAACATGCAGACATCAATTGTCACTCTGCAGGGCTCAGTTCAGTGTTAAGTGTCCTCTCTTTTCTTCTGCCTGGCCCCCAAAACTTATGACAGTGTTACCCCACATTGCTTCTTCAGCATTATTTTTCATATATCTCATCAGTATCAATGTGAATGTTAGAAAGCTCTTTTAGATTTTTTGAAAAGCAACCAATTATTAGAACCAATACTAGAATATGAAAAGAGAAAAGAAGAGGATGGAAGAGAGGGGGGAGAGAATGAAGTCTAAACTGGATCGACTGTTGAAAAACATTGATGCTTACTTTTAAACATTTACATATATATGCATATATATGTGTATGTGTATGTATGTATGTATTTTTTTTTTACTTATCCTTAAAAAATTCTAAATCAGACATGTTTGGCTGAAATAAAATCAGGAAACACAGCCAAAACTCACCCACAAACCAAAAAGTCCACAGAGGATTCAATTTTCCATGCAAAAAAATCTGTTGAGTCACAATCTGTCTCCTTATCAATTCCAGTCATTAGCTGTAATTTGATCCATATGGTAGCTGGTCCTTCCAGAATTTGATACCTTCATTTGTCTAAAAGTTTCTTTTCCAGCCTTTTTTTTAACTGACACATTTTGAGCAACCTCAGCATTTTGGGTACTCTAGTTTCAGCTCTGGGGTCAGATAGACCAGGTTTAAGTCCTAGCTCTGTCACTATCTTGGTCAAATTAGTTTCCAAAATTGTAAAATGGCATGAAGATAATGTAATGTAAGGTAAGACAATCAAAGATAACAGCACAAGTGCTTAAGAGAGTGCCTAGCATGTGGTAAATGATAGCTACTATGATAACTTTAATGGTTATTAGTTATCTTTATCAATGTCCCTAGCCACAACACTCCAGGTGTAGTCTGACAGCTTGAAGTAGAGCTGAACTATCACCTCCACTGCTTTGTTCCAGTCAAACTGTTTCCATTAATGTGGTGTGGGTGAGAGTGCAAGAAAATTCACATTACTTAATGTTTAAATATAAACTTAAATTCAAATTAAATTCCTTTCAAATCTCCTATCTTGCCTAAAGCAGAATTTCAACCCTAGTTTATAATAGGCCTCCATCTCCCTCTATAGGGGTCACAAGTTTACCTGATAGTGAGAAGATGAGGGTGGATCCATCCTCTCATCTGTAACATAACATGTATTTCCTGGGAGCAGCATTGACCATAACTTCATGAGTTTCAGGGGGCTTCCAGTAATTGTTGTAGGGAGGGGCCACCTCTCAGCACCTTGGAAGTCTGCCATCTCCCCAGAGGAGCTGCCAGGGAATGTGGTCTTGTTTACCTTGTTTTGTATACAAAGTCCCCTCTTTCCACCTGGCCTTGTGGTAAATACCTTTCATGCCTCTCTAGCCACCCTCAAACTTTGTTCTCAATTCCTCTGTTTTTTTTCACCAATCCTTGAAATAATCACTAGAAACACATCAAGCTTTCACAGGAAACTTTGACTTTAAGCCACAAACTTCAGCCTGAAAGGTACAAAGCATGCCTTATTGCTTGATACAGAGAAAGTGGGGACAGGATTATGTGGGAAAAACCAATAGCCCAAACTCACATACAGTGTTGGCACTCAAACCATGTGCCCCAAATCCCTTTTCACTGTGTATTCTTATTAAGAAGGGTTTATACATTTTTAAATCTTTTTTTATTGAGCTAAAATTCATAAAATATAAAGTTAACTATTTTAAAGTATACAGTTTAGTGGCATTTAGTTCATGCACAATGTTGTCAACCATCACCACGATCTAGCTTCAAAACATTTTTATCACCCTGAAAGAAAAACCATTAAGCAACTACTAGTCTGTCTTTGGTCTCTGTGGACTTAATCTGTTCTGGATATTTCCATATAAATGGAAGCATACAATATATAGTCTTTTGTGAATGACTTTTTTCACTTAGCATAATATTTTTACGGTTCATATACATTGTAGCATATGTCAATATTCCATTCCTTTGTATGGATGAATAATATTCAATTACATGTATATACCACAATTTGTTTAATCATTTAACTGTTAATGAACACTTGAACTCTTTCCAACATTTGGCTATGGTAAACAGTGCTGCTATACACATTCACGTACAAGAATCTGAATACTGACATACGTTGGAGAACCTACAACAAAATGACTCTTAATCTTTTTGCTCATGTGTTCAATTTGTAAAGAACACAACATCTGTGAAGTTCAATAAAGCAAAGAGCAATAAAATAAAGTATGCCTGTATTAGTCCCTATTTCTAGCTCTAGTGAGGACATATTTGTCTTGATTATTTTCCACATTGTAGATTTGGCTCAACTATCTTGTTTAGGAGTTCTCAATCTGTATGCACTTCATCTAGGGAGTTTTTAAAATCACTCCAGAACAATTAAATCAAATCTTTAAAGGCTCCCCAAATGACCCCACCCCACAGCTAGAATGGTAAAGAGTTGGCCTTCTGCCCAGGTTCTCAGATTTTACCATGCATCAGATTTGCTTGGAGGACTTGTTAAAATGCAGACTCCTGAGTTTCTAGCTCAGTTAAGTCAGAAATGGAGTGCGCACATTTGTATTTCCAATAAGTTCTTATGTAACGCTAATGAATGGCGACCACACTTTGAAAATCATTGGCCTCTCACCCATCAGTGTTAGGGTGGGAGCATCAGAATCACATTGGAATGTCTATCAAATCATCCCTTCTCCTTATGTTATGCACTGGTTGAAGGTGGTGGTAAAAGAGTATTTTAGAAAATTTTCCAGTTCATTTTGCTCACCTGCCTCTTTGCCCACTAGCAATAGAGAACCATTGTTTTGACTTCTATGTCTTCTGGATACAGATTCTACCATCCGACCCATTGCCAGTGCTGAGCTGATCAAGGAGAGAAGGTTTTGATGGTGAGATGCCTAGTTGAAAAAATACACAAGGAGCCAACATGAGGACAAGCCTTTGGTGCAGTGACAGCATGGCCTTATATATAGGCCAGAGAACAATAGTGGCATTCCACCATGTGTGGTGCAGCAAGCTGATTTGTTCTTACTTAGCTAGGTGCAGGCACACTACTGTGCCTAATGTAACTTGCCAGATCTGGGGTCATGGCCTACACTCCACTCCTACAGAGTTGTGGCATGGGATTTGACCCAGAAAGCATTACCTTGAACACACAATCCACAGTAACAGTATAAGGAACAATAGAACACCGCCAGGCTACAGGCTATAAGGGTGAGGATGGCTACTGGCCTGTGGTACCAAACAGTTTCTCCAAGGGCAGGAGGCCAGGGGTTCTCCACCGGCAATACAGTATAGAGAAGAATGGGCCAGAGGCTAACAGGGAACTCTCAGCAGTCATTAGGTGACACTCACAAGGTTTTGGGCCAAACACAAATCCAGGGTTCTACTTGCGACCCACTGTGTAAGCCCTGTCCCCAGGGGTCCACCAGGGCTACCCATGCCTCCTGTGTTACCTGTATAGTCTAGGGCCATGACCAGTGGCCCGTTAACCTGTTGCCAAAGGTTCTGGGTCCAGCAAGAGCAAAACTCCTTGATAGGCCTAGGGCAAGAGCTGTTTAGCAGTGATGCCCAGGCACACCTTGATAGCTCGAGGCTAGCCCACCATGTTCAGGTCAAGGAGGGATAATCCCATTTTCCAGGGTTGTTCATTCAACAGGTGTACAGCCTGTGGGAGGTTAGAGTACCAATGGCTCCAGCCTGGGCCCAGGGTGCGCAGTTTGTCTTTCAGTAAGCTGTTGAATTGTTCTATCAATCCAGCTGCCTGCGGGCAATAAGGACGTGTAACTGCCATTGCACATTATTGGTGAGGGCCCAGGCTTGCACTTCTTACCCTATAAAATGAGCACCTCTGTCATTGGTGATTAATAAGGGCTGGCCATAGGTGGCTGCAAGGTGTTCCAACGTGGTTACAGTATGGCAACTGCCATTGGCCATGTAAACCCCAGGCCAATGGCCATGTCCACACCTGTGAACACATGGCAGTGTCCCCAATCTGTGAGCAAAGGTCCTATATAGTCTACTTGCCATTCCTGGAGTGGCTTATCACCATGGGGTAACACCCCCAGGGTACTCTTTATCTGTCATCTCTCTGGGTACTGCTCAGCATACCAGGGGCATTGGGACACAGCAACTTGTGCTTGTGCCCGGGTCAATGATAGACTCCATAGCTTTGCTACCTGTTCTATGGTATGGGCCCCTGCATGTCCCAGTTTTCAGTGGAGCCAGGGGCCAATGTTCACCAGAATCAGTGGTACATGGGTGGAGTGGACTTATGCCAGCGCATCAGCTGCATCATTGCCTGGGGCTTGTAACGGCCATGGCCGTGGAAATGGTATATGTTGGCCCCTGTTGAAGGCTTCACTTCCAGAGGTCTTCCACAATCCTTGACCCCATAAAGGGCTGTGGCCTATTATCCACTCCTGGTAGCCCACTGGGGTAGCCACAGAGTGAGACCTTGATATACATACAGTCCTACTGTCAGTGCAGATGTGCACTGGGCCAGGTTCATTCATGAGGATCAACCACACAGTGTGAAGCTTGGCCCTTTGGCTGGATTGCTCAGTACCAGCTTTGTACCAAAAGGTTTCTGTGGATGGCTGTAACACCATGGCAGCCTATGTTGGGGGCTTCCCATGGCACAAGCAGTCTGTGTACCAGGTATCCTCAAGGATGGGAGCCCAACCCTCTACATAGGGACTTGCTTGTCCCCGTCTCAGCAGGTTCCTCCAGGAGCTCTGCTTGAAATTGCACTGGTGCCAATAGGGAGTGCAGTTGACCTGAAAGGAGGCTTGCAGAGAACTGTGCCTACTGCTCCAGGTATACCTCCCACTTGGTCAGTGTAGGGGTCTGTGCAACTTCCGTATGGGGTATCTTCACCCTAGGCTGTAGCCATCCCTCCACTGGGTATGTGGACTGCACACTTAGGGGATTAGGATGAGTGATGGCCTCACTGGACAGGAGGGCTGTATATATGGAAGTCAGTTGCTTCTCTATCAAAGAATACCATGCTTCTGTGCCCTTCCATAATTGGGACCAGAAGCCTATTGGCACCTTCCGGGAAACTTGCTTCTGCCACAAGCCCCACCCAAATCCTGCATTATCCACCTGCACTGTGAGCAGAAATGGAAGGGCTTGTACTACAGCTTGTTTTTTAGACTTAAAGGCCTCTTCTGTCTTGGGCATCCAACCCCACTGGGCACCCCATCGCATTAGACAGTGCAGGGGTCACATTAAGGAGGCTAAGTGGGGAACAACCACTTTCCCAAACCCTAGCAGTCCAAAATAGGTTTGAAGCTGCTTTGTGGTTTCAGGTGTGTGGGTGGGTGGGTGGGTATGCCTGTATCTTATAGATCACTGCCTCCGGCATCACTTTTGTCTTACCCAGCTGGACAACTCCCAAGAATCTGACAGAATACCCAGGTCCTTGGACCTTGTCCTTGTTGTCAGCCCAACTGCAGTCTGTGAGAACTTCTTGCAGGCTGATTGCCACTGTTTCTAGTTCTGTAAGATAATCAGAGGTTGAGATTATGTCATCAACATAATGATACAGATATGCTGCAGGCAATCGTTTCCATGTGGCTAAATGTTGAGCTATGAGACTATGACACAGGGTAGGACTATGCAAATAGCCCTGGGGAAGGATGAGGAATGTCCATTGTTGTCCTTCCCAGGTGAAAGCAAACTGCTCTTGGCTTTCTGGAGCTATGGCAATAGAGAAGAAGGCATTTGCCAAATCTGCCACATAATTATATTATACAAGTCCAAGTGACAAACGGTCCATAATATCTGTGACATTTGGTAAGGCAGCATGTAGTGGAGGTATAACCTTATTCAGTTCCCTATAGTCAACTGTCACATGCCAGGAGTCATCAGGTTTCTGCACTGGCCACCCAGGTGAGTTGTATGGGCTATGCATAGGACAAATGACACCAGCTTCTTCCAGCTTCAGAATGGTGTGACCTATTTTCTCATTGTTGCCTGGCAGAAAATACTGCGTAGCTTGGGGCAACACCGATGGGAAATGGTATAGACATCCCTCAATAATAGTTTTCACCACTAGGATGCAAAGGCAGAATTCACCAGCAGTGGTATTCACAGTCAAGCTTTGCAAAGTATCAGTCCCCAAAATGTGCTCCTGTATGGAGGATATGTACACTTGGAATGTCTGAGGAGGCAATCTGCTGATACCCAGTGTTACAGGGATCTGCTGCATGTGAATGATTCGACTCCCCATAGTGTTCTGTTTGCAGTGAGTCCAGGAAACTTGTCCAGATTCTCATAAAGGAGGATGCTGTTGGCACCCGTGTCCATGAGGGTTAATACCATTTGTATATTGTGGGGGATCCAAAGTATAGTCAGTTTCACACCTGGCCTCTCAACAACCAGCTCCCCCACCACCTGGGTGCCCTGGCTTAATCCCTAATCAGGAAGAAAATATTAGCCAACTGTACCTCATGGGTTGCAGCTTTCCCAGGAATAGGGGTGTCCTAATCAGTTGCTGGTCAGGCGCAACTGATCCCACAATGCTGGCAACATTTCATTAGATTGCTGTTCAATCTCTTCTGGGTCTACCCCTGCCATGAGGAGATCAAATCACATCTGTTTGAAGCTTACCTTCATGGCTGGATGGTTTAGGGGTTTTCCTTTCCCCTACTTTTGTCAGCGTACTGGCCAGTATGGAGGTGCAGGTGACAGCACGGTATGCACTTGGGTGGTACGCTCCTTATGTTTCACTTATGCATCCCCTAACCTAGCCGTGGTGGACATCACCTTGTGGATTTGTTTATCCACTTAAGGGGCAAACAGTGCCACTATGGTACCAAAACTACCAGTCAGGCCAGTCCTTCATACAAGTTGTGAATACTTCTTCATCAAGACTATTATCCTGGGTGCAAAACATCATCTGTCGCATGCCCATTTCTCTAATTATCTGGACCAAATCTAAGCACGTGGTCCATCTGTTCACTGTTTCTGGAAGCTCCCCTGGGTTGGCCCACACTGCCCAGGCAGTGGACATGAGCCAGTTAATCAAGGAGTGATTGCCTGAACCCCACAATGTAGGTGTCACATTCTGGAGGCGCTGTTGGAAGGACAGTATTACTGTTATGAAGGCTAGCTAATCCATCTCTTCTGGAGACAATTCAATCCCTTTGGCCTTGTCATTTCACAGTCACAGAAGCTATCCTGGAGCTTTCTCCTTGGCTTTCTGCTCTACCTGCTTTGTCAGGTCCCAGAGTTCAGCTGGGGTGTATTGGACCATGATGGTATGCTTTTTAGCCTGGGGGAGAGGGTGCCACCAGCTTTTCCCCCAAGGGACAATGGCTGTTCCACATAGACCTGCAGCTGTAATCACTGGCTGTGCCTACTGCAGTGTCGCCAGTGGGCTTTCAAACCAGGACAATGGCAGCAACCTGTTAGGGCCCTACAGCATGCATTCCACTGCCCCCAGCCATTGTTCCAGCTCTTTCTCTTTGCATTGCAATTGTTGTACGTGCTGGGCCTGGGCCTGGGCCTGGGCCTGGACCTCCAGGCTGGCCTACCGCAGCACAGCTAGGAACATCCAGGCCTTCTGACCAGCTTCCTCGCAGTGAGTGGGCGGGACATTTGGCTCCATCATCTCCAGGGCTTTCCTGATGTCCTCTGGACATGGCTTCACTGCATCCCAATCCACTGGTGGCATCCATGTAGCCAATATGTGGCTAGGAGATACCACGAGGAGGTGGGGGGACATATATCATCCACCCAGGGATGTCTCGGAGAACTGGGGGTCATTGTTACCTCATCCTGCTGGCTACGCCAAGTGTCAGCAAGAACCTGATAGAGGAGGGAAGGTTTTGGCGGTGAGATGCCCAATTGGAAAAATACACAAGGGGCCAACATGAGGAAGAGGCTGCAAGCCTTTACTGCAGGGACAGCATGGCCAGAGAACAATAGTAGCACTCCGCCATGCCTGTGTGGTGCAGCAAGCTCATTCATTCTTACATAAGCTGGGCGCAGGTGCACTACTGCAACTAATATAATATGCTGGATCTGGGGTCATATCTTTAGCCGGGAACCTGGATTGCATCAGCCAGGCCTGTAGACTACACCTATCTCTACAAACCTTGTAAGGCCTCATGCTTCTGTTCACATTGTTCATGCATCTAAAATGCCTTTCTCCTTTCACTGTTAAAGTCCCACCCATCTTTCGTTGACTGAAGTATCAACCTGATATTTTCTCCAATGAGATCTTTAATCCTCTTTTATCTATCCTGTCTCTGGATTCTCATTGTATCTTCAAGGCCATGAGGTACTAGGGTGTAAAACATAGTGTTTAACAATGTACTGTTTTAAATTATTCATGGATTGTTTCATCTGTTATGAGTAGCTGGTCTCTCTTTTTTTTCATAATTTTCTTAGTTACTTTTATTGTATTATATGTTGATAAGGATCTCAATAAAAAGAATTATAAAATGTTAGAGTATTTACGTAGGAAAGCATTTGCCTGGTCATCCTAATGTACCAACAAAGATTGGTGAGTCAATGATCTTGAACCCTACCCAAGAAACACTAGTCACTAAAATACCTTGTTGAGAGGGAAGCTCTCCTACAAAAAGGCTTCTCAGCAAAGGTGCCAACAGACTGTTTTTGTGGTGATAGGCTATGATATTAGGTCTGCTTTTCCTATATATAAACAGTACTCATTACTAATTAAAACAACTTAGAATTATTATTTTTCTTGAAAACCACATATCTCCTCAAATGCTATTAGGAAAAAAATTTCTATGTTTTTCCCAAAAGCAAATTGAATAAAAATAAAATGAGGTTGTCAGGTGTAGTGATACCTAAAGCCTTGAATTTGGTTTGACTTTTTATTTCAGTTCGTTCACTGAGCCTATAGTTTTATATACTCCATAACTAATGACATTCACAGGGCTCACTGTGGCTCATACTAGATCAAGGATTGACAAACCATGTCTGCTACCTATTTCTGTGAATAAAGTTTTACTGAAGCACAATCACACCATTTGCTTATTTAGTCTGTGGTGCCTTTTCCTCTATAATGGGAAAATCGAATAGTTGCAATGGGGATTGTGCATTAGTTTGTTAGGACTGCTATAGCAAAGTACCACATGGGATGGCTGAAACAACAAAATTTATTTTCTCATTGTTCTGGAGGTTGGAAGTTTGAGATTAAGGTGTCAGCAGGATTTCTTATGAGATCTCTCTCCTTGGCTTGTATATGGCTATCTTCTCCTTGTGTCTTTACATGGTCATCCCTTTGTCTTTGTGTGTGTCTGTATCCTAAGCTCTTCTTGTAATTTCACCAGCCATATTGGATTAGGGCCCACTTTAATGACGTCATTTTAACTTAATCACCTCTAAGGACTCATTCTCTAGTACTGGTAGGACTTCCACATATGAATTCAGTGGAGGCACAAAGAGTGTATAGCCAAAAAGCCTCAAATATCTACTATCTGATCCTTTATAGAAAAAGCTTATTGCCCTATTTTATATACCATAATTTCTGCTATATAGTATAATAAAACATAACTCAAAAATGTAATCACTAATTTTTCTGCTCCCTCCATGAGCAGCTTTGGCTTTGGCTGGAGCCCTCACTAGATAGTGTCCTGAGCCACGCTGCCATGTTTCTGAGTAGGGATTTTAGTGAGTTCATTCCCATCAGAGACAAGTGCCAAGACCAGAGTCATGACTATGCTGTATTTGGCTCCAAACTTCATTTTCTGGAAGTATCATTATTTTCTCACACCTAAATTTCTTTCTTTTTTTCCCCTCAACTACCATCAGCAGCATAAACACTTGGCCTTATTTTGAGGCTATTTATGTCAAAGAAGTGAACTTTTTATCACATTATGATGGTTGCTGAATATTTTAAGGGGAGCTAGAAAAACAAAGCAACCTCTGCCTATGGAGACTGGAGGTTGGCTGACCTATTTATTGGCCAAATGGCTCACTCTGTAGCACCTGATACTAAAATAGGGCCTCAGATAAAGTACCCATTGTTTCATATTATGCAGACCATTGTTTCATATTATGCAGACCTTTTTTCGAGAAAACTCAAAACTGCAAGTGTTAAAGTAAAAATTGACAAGGCCCCACTTGATTATTATCATTCAGAAAAATAATTCGACTAGGCCCTTGTCAACATATGTCTGAGACTCAGCCATAGCATTTTAAGGAGAATTTTAGGAATCTAGGTGAAAGCTCCTATAATTTTTTGGTTTCTTTAGAGATCAAGATATGTCTACTAACTAGTAACTTCACTTGGGATGAAGTTGCTCTCAGGGTACATGTCCCTGGCATAATTACAGATTTTCAAGGGTAGAAGAGACCTGAAACATTCTGTAGCCAAAACTTCTCTTTTTAATGAAGAGGAAACTAAAGCAAACAAGTAAGAAAAGAAGAAATCAAAGGTCACATTAGGTTATATCCTAAGTAACATTAGCTAACTCTGGCTGGCACACTCCCCTCTGCACTGTACAGTGTCTTGGTACATGCCATCTGTCTTGCTGTCCTCTGGCTACAAAGGTTTATGCAGTCCCTTGGGGTGAAGTCACCAGTCTATAAATTTTGGAAGTGTTACAAGAGTGGCAGTGCTGTGATGAATTTTAATAAAAGATTGAAAGGTTTGTGTGTCTGCTGCAGACATAAAGAATTCTCTCTTGAATATAAGTGGCAGTCTAAGGCACTGCAGTCAGTGAAATGCAACAGGCCAAAGAGAAGTCTTCTGTTTTAGCAGATCATAAACTGTAAAGTTTGATGGAATGAACTTTGCTCAAAGAATGGACCACTGCTACTCTAGAACTCCCAAGCTCTCCTATTAAGTGCAAAATTGAGATGTGGAAAGCTGGAAGCCGCTTGCTGAGCTGAAAAATAAGGGCACAAAGACACATGGGCTGGCAGATAGCTTTCAACTGTGAAAAATGATAAGGCTGAGTTAGACATTCATGTCATTCATTCAACCATTGAGCTCCTACTGTGTGCAAAGCCATGGAGATACCAGGAAAGGAGGCAGACATTGATGACATAAACACACAAATAAATGTGAAATTATGGAAGGGATAAAGGCCTTAAAGAAAGGGTGGATGCAGGAATGAATCCTAAAGGAAGAGGTTGGCTGATGCAGCAATTCTTAGCCATGGCTGGTGATAAAAACTATAGCCTTCTCTCAAAAGTATATTCTTAAGGATTGCTTCTTATGAGGCATTGTGGAGAACTGGTCTGTTGTCATTGCCAAGTGTTTGTATGAGTGATGAAATCCTTGACTTGGAAGAGACATTGATCTTCTAACCCAATACCCATCCTTCACCACCTCTACAGCATCCCTAAGAGAGGGTTATCGAGTCACCTCCAGGCACAGGAAACAAACATTGTGTGCTGTTCTTACTTTAAAATTGTTTTTTTTTTTTATATTAGTTTCAGGTGTACAGCTTAGTGATTAGATATTTATATAATTTACAAAGTTATTCCTTCTGTTACTCTAGTACCCACCTGGCACTATACATAGTTATAACTTAAATGACAGAGAATTCAGGGTGGTGCTTCTGAAAATACTCAATGAGATCTAAAACAATTCACCAACAATTTCAGGAACCAAAAAAAACTAGATTTGCAGAGCAAGGATATTAAAACCCTCAAAAAAAATCAAATAAAACTTCTGAAGATGAAGAACACCCTGCAAGAGATAAAAAATGAAATAGTAAGCTTGGGAAATAGAGTCAAATAAATAGAGGAAAGGATTAGTGACATCAAAAAAAGAAATCTAGAAATAAATCAGAAGGAAGAAGAGAGAAACTGAAGAGTGAAAAATAATGAAAGAGAAATACAAGAACTAGCTGATACCATCGGGAGAGGAATCAAAAGGAAAATAGGCACTCTCAAAAGCGAGGAAAAGGAACAGGGATTAGAAAGCAAATTTACAAACAAAAATTTGATGAGAATTTCCCAAATCTAAGGAATAAGTTGGAGCTTAGAATTCAAGAAGTCAATGAAACACTCAAAGATATCAATCCAAAAATGCCTTCACCAAGACATTGTAGTGCCCTGGTTTGTAACTCCAGGAGCCAAGAAGGAGACTGACAACGATGCAAGCACAAGAGGGAGTTTATTGACAAACTCGAGTTTGGACCCCACTCGTTCACTGACACAGCAGTGGGTGAGAGGAGTCCCGACGGGGAGTGGGGTTTGGGACCGAATTTAAAGGGTAAAACCGTGCGCAAGAGGGTTGTGTGCACAGAGTGCCATGTGCAGCAGGGCAGTGCGCAAGAAGGGCCGGGTGCAGAGAGGGCTATGCGCAAAAGGGAAACAGGGCGTGGGTGCCTTAAGGGCTTACTGATTAATGGCTTTGGTCGGCTTGACCAAACGGCAGGGTGTTGTCCCTAAATGTTTTTCAGTGAATTTTTCTTCATTTAATCTGGAGTCTACATAACAAAATGGAGTTACTCTAGTCCTTCAACATATTGTATTAAAATTATCAAAAATCAACAACAAAGAAAGATTTCTCAGGGTAGCCAAGAAAAAGAAGACAGTAACCTATAAAGGAAAACCCATTATATTATCGTTGGACTTCTCAGTACAACCTTACAAGCCAGAAAGGAGTGGAATCGAATGTTCAAACTATTAAATAAAAGGAACTACCAGCCAAGAATAATGTACGCAGCAAAGCTACCCTTTAGATATGAAAGAGAAATAAAAACCTTTCTGGACATACAAAAATTGAGGAATTACTACACTGCAAGGCCTGCATGACAGAAAATATTGAAAGAGGTCAGCTCACCTAAAACAAAATGAAAAAAAAAAATACATAATTAGGAGTAAAGTGACTATCAGGCTAATAGAAGCAGAGGAGTACAACCCTTACTAACAACAGGGCATTATAAACTTAAACAATAAGAAGAGGTTTGCTATAGCAAGATAGTAATGAACACCTAGCATACACAGGGACAAAGTGAAACAACAATAATAGAAAAGGAAAGTCTTGAAAAATCCAAATTTGCAAAGGGGAATGGAGTTAAGGCACACACAGATAAATAAACAACTGTATATGTATAACTATCCTTTCTGTATTCATAATGGTAACCACATGCCGAAATTTGGAACCAAAGTATAAAACATAAAACAAGAACTACCAGAGAAAAAACCCACAAAACCCAACCAAAATAAAGAAAACAGACACATAAGGACAAGGAAGCAATGAAACACTGAGCTACCAGAAAGCAAAAGATAAAATAGCTATAAGAAGAACTCATATTTCAATAATCACCCTAAATATAATGGACTAAACTCATAATAAAAAGGCAGGGTTGCAGATTGAATCAAGAATCAAAACCCAATCATATGCTGCCTCCTGGACTCACATCTCAGTTCCAAAGAAAAACATAGACTCAAAGTGAAAGGGTGAAAAATAATATTTCAAGCAAATGACATTCAGAGAAAAGTATGAAGAGCCATACTAATATCTGATGAAATATACTTCAAAATAAAAAAGGTAAAGAAAGTTACTGATGACAGTTCATAATGATAAAGGGAATCATGCACCAAGAAGAGAGAACACTTATTAATATTTATGCTCCCAATCAGGGAACACTGAAATATATAAAGCAATACATAACAGAACTAAAGGGAGAAACAGACCAAAACTCTATTGTAGTACGGGATCTAAATACCCCAATCTCAGATATGAACAGATTATTCAAACAAAAAATTAATAAGGAAATAATGTCCTTAAATGACACATTAGACCAGCTAGACATAATTGACATTTACAGAGCCTTCCACCCCAAAACAACTGCTTATATATTCTTCTCTAGTGCACATAGAACATTCTCAAGGATTGACCACATACTGGGACACAGAGATAACGTCAACAAATATAAGAGGGTTGAAATTATATTAACAACATTATCTGATCATAATGCTTTGAGGCTGGAGATCAAATGTAAAAAGAAAGTGGAAAGAACCACAAATACATGGAGATTAAACAACATGCTACTGAAGAATAACTGGCTCAGAGAAGAAATAAAAAGAGAGATCAAGAGAAACATAAATATGGGTAATAATGATAGTATAACATATCAAAACTTTTGGGACATAGCCAAAGCAGTCATAAGAGGAAAGTTCATATCATTACAGGCTACTTCCAAAAACAAGAACAAGCCCAAATAAGCAAACTTAATGCTTCATCTTAAAAAACTAGGAAAGGAAGAACGAATGAAGTATAAAGTAAGCAGAAGAAAGGAAATAATCAAAATTAGAGCAGAAAAAAATAAAACTGAAAACAAAACCAAACAAAACAATAGAAAAAAATAAATTCAACAAAGAGCTGGTTCCTTGAGAAGGTTAATAAAAATTGACAAACTGCTGGCTAGACTCATTAAAAGAGAGAGAGAGAGAGAGAGAGAGAGAGAGAGAGGAAGAGAGAGAGAGAGAGAGAGAGAACATAAGTAAACAAAATCAGGAATGAAAGCATGGAATTTATGACTGACACCACAGAAATACAAAGGATTTTACTAGATTATTATGAAAAAGTGTATAACACCAAATTTAATGTTATTTAATGTTATACACTTTTTAAAAATTAAAAAGTGTATAACACCAAAAAGAAATGAAGCAGTACTTAGAAAGATACAACTTTCCTAGACTGAATCAAGAAGAACCGGAAAATCTAAATAGACTTATCAGCAGTATGGAAATTGAAACAATCATTAAAAACCTACCAAAAGTAAAAGTCCAGGACCAGATGGCTTCATCAGTAAATTCTATCAAACATTCAAAGAAGATTTAATACCTTTTCTTCTCAAATTCTTCCAAAAATCGAAGAGGAGGTAATACTTCCCAACTCATTTTATGAAGCTAATATTACCCTGATAAAGATAACACAAAAAAAGAAAACTACAGACCAATATCTCTCATGAAAACTGATACAAAAATCCTAAATAAGATACTAGTGAACTGAATTCAGCAATATATTAAAAAGATTACACACCATGATCAAGTGGGCTTTTACCAGAGGCACAGGGATGGTGCAACATATGCTAATCAATTAATGTGATACACCACATAAACAAATTCAAAAGTAAGAATCATATGATTGTATTAATAGATACAGAAAAAACCTTCGACAAAATACAATATATATTTATGATCACAACACTTAACAAAATTGGTATAGAAGGGAAGTACCTTAACATAATAAAGGCCATATATGACACACCCTCAACTAACATTATACTTAATGGTGAAAAACTAAAAATCGTCCCTCTAAGATCAGGAAGAAGGCAAGGCTGTCCACTATCACCACTGTTATTCAATATAATGTTGAAGGAAGAAGTCAAACTGTCACTATTTGCAGATGACATGATTCTCTATATAGAAATCCTAAAGACTCCATAAGAATACAACTGGAAACAATAAGCAAATACAGTAAAGTTTTTGGATACTAAATCAATGTTCAAAAATCCCTAGCATTTCTATACAAAATGTAGAAAAAGTGTCAGAAAAAGAAGTGGAAAAATAATTCCTTTTGCAATTGCAAAACAAAAGAATAAAATACCTAGGAATAAAGCTGATGAAACATATGAAGGGCCTACGTAATAAAAAATATAAGTCCCTATGAAAGAAAATAGAAGAAGCTATAAGGAAATGGAAAGATATTTCGTGTTCTTGGTTTGGAAGAATCAACATAGTTAAAATAATCATACTACCTAAACTAAAGCATTATATAGATTTAATGCACTTCCCATCAAAACCCCATCGGCATTTTTTAAAGAACTAGAACAAAAAAATCATCAGATTAGTATGGAAGCACAAAAAAACCTGAGTTGACAATGCCATCCTGAGAAAAAGAATGAGGCTGTAGGCATCACTCTGCCCAACTTCAAATTACAACTACAAAGCAACAATAATCAAAATGGCATGCTATTAGCAGAAAAACAGACACATGGACCAGTAGAACAAAATTGAAAGTCCAGAAGTTAACCCATATTTATATGGGCAAACATTTTTTGACAAACAAACAAACAAAAAACCCAAAATGATACAGTGGACAAAGGAAAGCCTCTTAAATAAAAAGTGCTGGGAAAACTGAAAAGCCACATGCAAAAGAATGAAACTAGACTGTTATCTATCATCACATACCAAAATTAACTCAAAATGGATTAAGGACCTGTAATTAAGACCTGAAACAATAAATTGTATAGAAGAAAACATACGAACTAAACTGATAGACCTTGGACTTAAAGAGGATTTTATGAATTTGACCTCAAAGGCAAGAGAAATAAAAGCTAAAATAAATTAATGGGATTACGTCAAACTAAAAAGTTCTGTACAGCAAAAGAAACCTTCAACAAGGTAAAGAGACAACCACCAAGCAGGAAAATATATTTGCAAGCAACACCTCCAGTAAGGGCCTATTAACTGAAATATACAAAGAACTCATACAACTCAATAACAATAATAAAAAACAAACGACCCAATTAAAAAATACCAGAGGACCTGAATAGACACTTCTCCCAAGAAGACATATAAATGGCTAACAAACATATGAAAAGATGCTTAACATCATTAGCTATTAGGAAAATGCAAATCAAAACCACAATGAGATAGCACTTCACACCTGTTAGAATAGCTATTATCAACAGGACAAATAATAACTAATGCTGGAGAGGATGCGGAGATAAAGGAACCCTCATACACTGCTGGAAGGACTGCAAATTGGTACAGCCACTGTGGAAAACAGTATAGAGGTGCCTCAAAAAACTAAAAATTGATCTACCATATGATCCAGCAATCTCTCTACTGGGTATTTACCACAAAGACTTGAAAACTCATATCTGAAACGATATTTGCACACTGATGCTCATAGCAGCATTACTCACAGTGGTCAGGACATGAAAGCAACCAAAGTGTCCTACAATACATGATTGGATACGGAAGCTGTAGTACGTATATACAATGGAATATTACTCAGCCATAAGAAGAGATGAAATACTGCCATTTGTGATAACATGGATGGACATCAAGACGATCATGCTAAGCGAAACAAACCAGAGAGAAAAAGTTAAAAACCAAACGATATCACATATGTGAGATATAAACTTAAAAGCAACAAATGAACAGGACAAACAAACAGAGACTCATGGACATGGACAATGGACTAGTGGTTACCAGAAGGGAGTAGTAGGGGAGAGGACAAAAATTAAAAAATAAAATGTTTAAGAAATTTATGCATATATAGTATGAAAAAAAAAATAAATGAACTGGCATTAAAAAAAAAACAACCCAAAATTAGCTTCAGACAATTTTATCACTATTTATTTATTTATTCATTCATTCATTCATTCATTCATTCATTTAAATGGTCATTATCCGTATTGTTATTGACTGTCTGCAGCTGCCTCTTTCACCAGACATATATGGCAGCTCTGCTACCCTCAGTACCTCTCCAGGCCTGGCCTAGAATAACCTCTCAATAGAAATGGCTGGCTAAATGAAAAGGTTCTGGTATTATCTTTGCTATTTTTCCCCTTCTTTTTTGCTCCAGTTATCACCATTGCAATTCTTATCAGTTACAATTCTTCTAGGAAAACCTTGGATAGTTGAAGCTTTTGTCAAGAATAGTTCCCATAGGTGGTCCATTCTTTCATTTATGCAGGCCTTTCCTGTAGTGAATTCCTACAGGATGTTTTCTCAAAGATTGGATTGAAGACTATTTGAGTAGCACCATTTAAATCCCTTTATGTTAATCCCTAGGTTCTAGGTTAGATGCCCT
The DNA here is from genome assembly GCA_030015415.1 of Cynopterus sphinx. Lineage (NCBI taxonomy): Eukaryota > Metazoa > Chordata > Mammalia > Chiroptera > Pteropodidae > Cynopterus > Cynopterus sphinx. The sequence goes on from CM057387.1 coordinate 48,461,933, forward strand.
CATAAGTATGTTAAGCAGGCAGGTTTGTGTCAATGAAAGAAGAATCATCAGAAGTCTTTCTTCTGACCTATGTGTTGCTAAATGTTCAATTCTGATAGACTCGACATTCCTTTACCCATAAAACACATAGATGCAGAGGATAAAAGAGGGATACCCAACCACTCTTTGGACCTCTTGGACCCCAGAGATGAACAAATTAGCTCCAGATGGCATGCTAGGAACCTAAAAATTTATTGTGGTTGAATCTCTGTGCAGATGTATTTTAGCATTACCACAAAAAGATCTCTTTAACAGTCAAATAATGAAATAGTAATAAAAGAAATGGGATGTAATAAACTAAAACAGTCAGAGTTACTATTGGAATGGAAGTACAGAAAAGGCAGTTGAAAAAGGAAGCAAGAGGAGGGGTCAAAAAGAGGTAAAGTCAATTATATTAAAACCTAGTATCAGATACAAAATTTTGTTGTTACAGATTTAGAACCTTATTTAAAGCCTATCCCAGTTGACTACTATGATGCCTAATAGAGTTTTGATTTCTAAACTTTAGCCTCCTGATTTGATCCAGTACTCAGGCCTCAAATAATATATGGGGCTTAAAAAGTGAGGTTTAACTGATTTGGTTACTGCGGTTCTTAAGTGTCAGCTTGCTAGGCGGACCACTGGAATACTGTTGGTAAAACAATAACAACTTTGAGAGAGTGGCACAAGCCCTTATATCAGAGTGGAGTCTGTAAAACTGGACATCACTCAAAGGCAAGTGTTTTTTCCTCCTCCTAGGATACTTTCCTCAAATTATGGGCATCTCTTATGGTGCCTTGTTTGAAAGGAAATACTAAGCAGTACTCAAAATGCCTGTTTGCTCCCAGGGAAAACATATATCACCCCAATAGGTGGGCAGTCCCACAACCATTACCATCCTTGGTTTAAAATTATCTTCACACCTAGACTTTGAGTTCTTTGGAGAGGTTTCCAGAGTTTTATGACTGGTTTTTCAGTATCTTGCACGTTGCGTGTGTATAGTCAGATGAAAGCTTATAAATATTTATTAAACGATTGACCAGAGGTCATGGGGAGAATATCTCTATAACTGAAATGGTCAAAGCAACTGAGAGAGCTCAGAGATGAACATTACTACCTGTGGTCTGGGAGGATTTCTGAGAATCCTGAAATAGTGTTGGGCACATACATTTTTTCCTATCTTCTCTGACTTTATTTCTAAATATTCCTGACTTTCCAGTTAAAAAGCATTTAATAATTAGGTTCAAGCATAATTTTAAGAGTGTATTCATATTTAAAAATGCAGATGAAAGCATTTAAAAATTAAAACAGCTATTACAATATCTCCACCAGTCACTGTCTCTATTAGTAATAAATTTGAAATGCATCTTTGATGCTGCATTTTAAACTGCAGGTCCATTTGAAAGGTAAGTGCACTGCAGGTGGACTGGGGGCTCTGTTTGCATGACATCTGTCACCACTGTCATCTGTCATAGCTTTCTTTTCAATGTACCAACATTCTTGGATTCTCTGAGAGTCTCTTTCTGTCTTTGAAGACTCCTAATTAGCTATAAGGCAGTTACTTTTTTAAAAATCTGACAGTGAGGAATAACCTTATGTAGAATCACTGTGACACCTTGTGGTTTTAGCTAGGGATTGCATCCCAATCAGTCTTGCCTTTCAGTAGGCCATTGCTCACTTTTCTCTACTGAAAAGCCCCTTTCTCTGCTTCCCCAGTCACTCCTTGAAGTTTGAATGCTCTGGAATAAGAATATAAGAAATTAGTATGCTTGATTCCATCTGACAAGATGATCTTATTAATTTGCTTCTGTCTTAAGTTGTTTTTTCAAGAAATCTCTGCCCCATAGACATAGGACTGGACTAGCATGAAGTACATTAACTTCTTACTGGAGTTAGTGCAACTCCCACCTCTCTTCACCTCCCTTGGTGACTTCTTTATACCAGGAAGCAATAGACCTTTACGGTTTTCCTTCAGCAAATATACTTTTCTCCCTCAGAGATAGATTTCCATGGAAACCAAACCAAGAGGGAACATTCTAGAAAGGCATAGCTTATCAAGTGGGGTATGGCAAAAACTACAAGAGAGGTGAGGGAAGAAGGTATTTGTTTCAAGATTATTTTAGAAATGTAAACAAAAGTATAGTCACAGGTAGCAGAGAAACATGTTTAATTTTAAAATACTTTTAAATTTTAAAATGTTTTACTATTTAATGGAGTGAAAGGCCCTAGAAAAGTCAGAAAGCCATATATAGTGCACCTACTGTGCTCAAGGCAAAGTGTTGGAAAGGGTCAGATGTCCAATGTGACCACACCCTCAGGGAGTCTGCAACCTATATGGAGAGGTAAGATGCATTTATATAATCACAGCAAACAGTAACACATCAAAGTAACAAGAATGGAATAGCATACCTGGAGAAGAGGTAGATATGACTCACTTTTTTCTTACACAATTCAAATTATTTTTAAAAGCCAATCTTTTATTTATTTATTTATTTATTTGTTTGTTTATTTATTTATTTATTTTTAACTTGGCTTCTCTATTGCATTTAAATAGACAGTGAGAAGGAAAAAGCCATACCAGGGTGAACTTAAGGGAACTCAATCATAACCTTAGTTCCCAACCCTGGTCAAAGGAGGAGTTTTAAAATGTAGGGTATAGGACAGCATGATTTTATAGTATTGGTGATGGTCCAAGAGAAGACAGAGTTAGATGAGATGGGAGAGAGAGGACCAAAATTTACAACATTGACTACACATTTGAATCACCTGAGGAGTTTTAGAAAGTGCTGATGTCTACCTCACCCCAGAGATTCTGATTAAGTTGGGGCTGAAGGAGTTGCAAACTGGGATTTAAAAAATTTCCCCTAATGATTCTAGAGTACAGCAAGGGTTTAGAATCAATGAAGATCCTATTCCTAGCACTTTCCTCTACACATGCACGTGAGCTCACGTGCACACACACACACACACACATACACATCTTTGTTCTTGTAATGTTCAGCTTTGCAAAAAATTGATTAAATAGTAAATGGAGTAGAACAGTGATTTTAGAATACCCAAATTCAATAGGCACATAATTATCTGTTTAATATGCTAACGAAGAGGATGATGTGGCCTGGAGGTGTACTAATGTGATGGATTATGGGAAAGCCTTAAAATAAATGTTTGCTCTGATGTGTGGCTTTCTCTGACCCTTGACATATTTTCCTCCAACCAGCTGTGATTCGACTCTCTGCTAGTATTAGTGGAGTGATAAGTCTGTACTGAGGGTTATGAAAATACAACATGGTATCATTTATAACACAACATGTATCCCTTATGTCTTCCTTCCCTGTGCCAGCATCCCTCTGACTGTCTTCTCTGGATGCTCTGTCTATACCTATACTTTTTCTTCTGAATCTTTATTCAAAAACATTGAAACCAGAGGGCCACCAAGGCTGGGACTTGTGCTGCCTGCACCATTCAACCAATAGACACAGGAGCTGGGATATTTAGAATAAGCATTTATTGCCAGAGCACTGGTGATCTGAGAAGGCAGCAGGTTAATACCTTCAAATACTGCCTTAACATTCTCAGTTGGCTTAGGGCGTTATCCCAGGGGCTACATGACAGTTCCAGGCGAGGGTCTGTTTCGCTTTACAGAGACTTCCAGGTTTCTTTCTGGCTATAGGGTCTTTCTTGTGGTGTCAGTAACCCAGGAAAAGAGAAGTAGTCTGTAAAGAGTGCTAAGCATAAAGATTGTGATGAGCAAGCCTTAGGACATAGTCACAAGTTTTAGTGCAATTTTCTGAGGCAGGGGACAGATTAGGAACAATCTATTCAGTCTGATTAAAGACTGGGTAAACTGGGTGAGAATGGGGCTGAAACATATCTAAAGCCAAGATGTTAGTCTAAAGTCCAAGTGAAACCTATTGTCCTCATGATCATAGTCCCGAGGCTTGGTTAGTCTTATGTCCTAAGGTTTAATGATTAAAGAAGCCACTACAGAGGATAAGGGCAGGGGAAAAAGCAACTGAGTCATAGCGTCACTATCTGGGCAAAATAAGAGGGAAAAAAACTATATTAAAGAAATGAAGTTTGTATGTGGTTAGAAGCTATAGGGTAAGAAGAGGTGAGGCTGGGAACACTGTGAGTCCCATAATACAGAGTTCTTATTTCAGGTCCTTCTTCACCATGAACTTAACGGAAGAAGAAGACCTTGCTTTATTTTCTGACAACAATGAATTTAAGACCACAAGGGAGTACTATGTTTATTTTGTGTTTTTTTTTGTTGTTGTTGACAAAACAGGAAAAATACCTTTAGATAAAACATATTCCATGACACATAACATATTACTAAGTGATAATTTGTTGCAGCTGATGAAGAAATACTTATTTTGCATGATTTTAAGAATGTTAAAAAAAATCTCGAATTTCCTTTACAATCAAAGATCAGCCTAATTAATGGTAGACAGGATGGAACAGACCAGGAAGTTATGGCAGTTATTGTAACAAGACTGGAAGTAATAGGAGCGTCTGTGCTGTGGAAGAAGCAAAAGAAATAGAAAGAGGTTGTTTGTGGGTTCACAAGACATTTTGAGGGTAGATTTGATAGAATGTCATACTTCTTAGGCAGAAAGGAGAGAGAAAAGTGCAGACGATCACAGAATTTCAAGCTCATGTGGAAGAAAGAATGGCGGTGGTGTTTATAGAGTCAAGGCAGATGGGAGAAGGAAAAGATAATTAGGAGCTGACATATTTGATTTCACACTTGTTGAACTTGAAGTGCCAATGGGAGTCCATGTGGAAACGTTCAGAAGGCAGGTGGGAACTAATGAGAAAGTTTGGAAGTAGAGACACAGATTAATTACTTTACAAGCTATAACAAAGTTGTGGGAGTATTAGAAATTGGCATAGGAGAAAAACTAAAAAGGAAAAAAAAATAATGCCAGAACTTTGGAAGAATTTCAATATTTATGGTATCTGAAAAGAAAATATGCCAATAAAGAATCAGGCAGAGGTTGAGAGTGAAAATGAAAACATGACCTCAGTCAGGGAGAGCTTCTCGTGTGTTGGTGGTTGATCCTATGAGATGCTACCAAGAGGTTAAGTAGGTTAGCAGTGACTTCACAATAACCACCCTATTTCACCTGGTTGATACATCTTTGCTCTTCCTTCTTTCTTCTTTTCTTTTGGGTTCTAGACCACTCTTTTTTCTGATTTCCTTCTAGATTTTTGTCCATTCCTTTCCTGTTCCTCATTTCCTTTTGTTTTTCTACTCTACTCTTAAAATTCTGTGCTCTTGGCAGGGTTCTGTACCTAGCCCTCTTCTTTTCTCACACTCTGATCTATAAGGCCACCATCCAGGACAAGTAATGGAACCTGACAGCCACATTTCCCCAGTAATCCCAAACCTTTTATGTGAATAACCACTCACTAATCTTTATGAATACCACTTGTTTCCTTTCCTTATAATTTTATTACTCAAGTGATATTACCCAAGTGCTATGACTAGATACTATAGTTCAGGTTTCCCTCCTTGCTTTTATTTCAAAATATGTTTCTTAAATCTATATAATTCCTAGTGCCTCCTAGATTTTTTTATTTTTGGAAAACCTCATTATAGGTGGTGTTTTGTTCTATATTGAGAAACATATAATGTCTAGTTGTCTCTCTGTGCTGTTAGCAGCCACTGATAATGCCTTGACCCTTTACTTCATTTATCATTTCTTCTTTATCTATTAGCTGGAATACTTTTATAAATAAAAACTTTCCCTCATTTACCATTTGATTACCCAGCAGTAGAGTTTTTAAAGGAAAGACAAGATAGTAACTCTTCTCTTTATTTACTAGTTTTCATCATAGAGTCAGTTCTCTAGCATTCTCTAAATGCAACTCATTAGGGTGAGGGTATTTTTTTTTTAGGAAGATATGTATGAACTCAGGGATCAAATAATATTACAGCTATTATCCTTATTGATGTTCAAATGATCCTTTCTTTGGTCAGTAGGAGTCTTTTTAACTTAGTTGCTACATTGTTTTGACCAACCCTAGGAATTTTTATAGCTTTCTTGATGTATGGTACAATTTTCTAGACTAATCTTGTACATTTCCTGCCCCATGCCTGGAATCAGCCATTTCTCCAAGACCACATGTAGAAATTAGTGACGTTGCTAATTGGTAGGTCATTGCTGTTGGGTAGGTCATCATTTCCAGACCTTTTCATTAATAAGTGGAACTAGCATATTTAAAATTAAAAAAAAAAAAACCCTCATGAATTCATGCTGACATTTCCCATGTGAATTCAAGATGGTGGAATAATTAATTCTGTCCATCATACATTTGTATCTATTTGTTCCTAAACTAAGAATCTGATTTTCAAGGGCATATAAATAATAGAATTAGATATGAAATTATTAATTTGCTTTTACCCAAACACTTTCAGAATAACAATCACACTTTTACCATTAAGGTTATTAAAGACAATTAAAATTAAAAGTTTTGCATATGCTTTCTCCATTTTTATAGTTGTAGTATTGCCAGAGCATATAGCTATTTTATATATTTTTTTCTCATATTTTTCATTTAGTCTCCATTGACTAAATATATATTTATGCTCACTGCCAGTATTTAAGTTGGTATCTCTTTTAGGCATTTTGGCTGCATAAAACTCTTTCTCTAGTAGATTCTAAAGAAGGACTCATGAGAACAATATTCTCTTAGTTCTTACATGCTGATGAGAATTTGTTGCCTTTATACTTGAAAATAAGTTTGCCTGGATATAAAGTCCTTGGCTTATGTTTTTTTCCTTTGAGTACCTTAAACAAGTTATTCAATTTCTTCTAGGAAAAAGGAATGCTATCAAAAAGTGATCATATTTTCTTTCTGTTTCACATGACTTGTTATTTTAACCTGATTTTCTAAAGAATTTTTTTTTAAAGTTTAATAACTTTGCTAGAACATATCCTGATATTGATCAGTGTGAGTCAATTTTTCCCAGCATATAAGGTAAACTGTCAATATGTAGGTAGTGTCAAACCTCTTTTAATTTTAGGAAAATTTTCGTGATTTATAGATTTTAGTATTTGTTCTGTTTTCTGACTTTAATTTTCTTCTACAAGAACTCCAATTCATTTTTGCATTTTGCATTTAATGAAAATTTATCATTGTGTTTTCTTTACCTGTCTTCTATATAAGTCACTTTCTGCCTGATCCAATTTATCTTTCTTTATTTTTTTCTTTTAATTTGTTAATGTTCTATTTCTGTTAAGGCATTTATCTGTTATGTTTATTTGCTCTCACGTTCCTTCTAATTTAGTTTTCATTTCTAAAATGATTTTTCTATATTTCTAATTATTGGCTGAGTTTTATCACTTTTTCAAGATTTCTATTTCAGATGTATATTTTTTATTATATATTTTACCATTTTTGATATATTTTTGCTCATTTTGAATTATTAAGGTTTACTTTTCTTCTGTTTTTTGTTTTGTTGTTGTTGTTGTCATTGTGGGATTCTTTCTGAGGGATGTTATTCTGCTTTTTAAAAATATATTTGACTGCATTTTTATTGATTATTTTAATTAATTAATTAATTTTAATTAATTAATTATATTTTTATGGTGACATTTGTTAATGAAATCCAATAAGTTTCAGCTGTACACTTTAACAGTAAGGCATATATACACTTACGCTGTGTATTCAGCTCCCATAGTTAGATTTCTTTCTGTCACCACATATTTGACTCCCTTTACCCTGTCTACCTCCTTCCTCTCTCCTTCCCATTCCCCTCTGGTAACCACTAGTCCATTGTCCATGTCCATGAGTCTCTATTTGTTTGTCCTGTTCATTTGATGGTGTTAGGTGTATATCCCACATATAAGTGATATCATGTGATTTTCAACTTTTTCTCTCTGGCTTATTTTGCTTAGCATGATTCCCTCGAGGTCCATCCACGTTGTAGCAAATGGCAGTACTTCATCTCTTCTTATGGCTGAGTAATATTCCATTGTGTATATGTACCAAAGCTTCTTTATCCAATCCTCTATCATAGAACACTTCAGTTGCTTCCATGTCTTGGCCACTGTGAATAATGCTGCTATGAACATCGGTGTGCAAATACCTTTTCGGATATGGATTTTCAAGACTTTGGGGTAAATACCCAGTAGAGGGATTGTTGAATCATGTGGCAGATCAATTCTTAGCTTTTTGAGGTACCTCCATACTGTTTTCCATAGTGGCTATACTAATTTGCAGTCTCACCAGCAGCATATGAGGGTTCCTTTATCTTCGCATCCTATTCAACATTTGTTATTACTTGTCCTGTTGATTATAGCTATTCTAACAGGTATGAGATGGCATCTCATTGTGGTTTTGATTTGCATGTCCTTAATAGCTAGTGATGTTGAGCATCTTTTCAAATATTTGTTAGTAATTTGTATGTCCTCTAGGGAGAAGTGTCTTCAGGTCCTTTGCCCAATTTTTGATTGGATTGTTTTTGTTTTTGTTTTTGTTATTGAGTTGTGTGAGTTTTTTTGATATTCTGGATATTAAGCCCTTAATCTGCATTGCTTACAGATATATTTTCCCATTCACATGGTTGTCTCTTTATCTAGTTAATGATTTCTTTTGCTGAGCAGAAGCTTTTTAGTTTAATATAGCTCCATTTATTTATTTGAGCTTTTACTTCAATGATCATTTTTAAGTGAAATTAGTTTTTCTGAACTTTTGGAAGGAGATAAGTTTCAAGAGAGCTTTCTTGACTTCACAGATCTTCCTTTTCTATTGATTTTACATAGTCTTAAAAATATGGCAACTCATTCCCTTATTATCCTGGTTCTATAATTCTCCCCTACATTTATATGCACTTTCCTTTTTAGTGTGTCTATTGTCCTTGTCCTACTCAATTTGGATGCTGTTCTCAAAAGTTTCTCCATATTATGAGACATGACTTGGAAGGGAGATTTGGTTATTTTAAAAAAAAAAATTAATTGACAATTTCAGCTACTGCAGGCTTTCCTTGGGACTCCTCAAATGCCTCTGTTATTGGGGTGTACAACCTCTTCTGCTTCTTCCATTTGTCCTACTGAGCTTTTCAAATGGTCTCTGATGGCTATTTTGCAGTTCTTGGGTCCATCAGATGCCATGTTGCTTCTCTCGACTTTAATTGGTACCAGCACTGATGTTTTGTAGAATTTGTAGCTGCCAGAGATTTTTGTGACCCTGATTTGAACTTGGAATCTGTGGGACATCTTGTTAACCTAGTTATATTATAGATATTTTCCAGAGGGCTTTTTTTTTAAATTTTTTTATTTTGGGGGGGGGTTGAAAAGGTTAAACAATATGTTATCATCACTACTGTCTTTCACACTTCTTTCTTAAATGATGATTTCTCCGAAATTTCAGTTCTTGACCCTCGATTCTATACATACATACATACATACATACATACACACACATATATATATTTTACATTTACTTAAGTAATTAAATAAACTCATATAGATATGTTCTCAACTCTAAGCCACATCTTCAGTCTCAACCTCTCCCTTGAGTTTGAATCCCTTATTTTCTGCTGCCACTGAGTGTCCTCACTCCATGAACACCCTAAACATACATTTTTATTATTGCACCTCCCCATACTTTTGCTCCCTTTTCTCTTTTTCTTTGGGGGGGGGAATACTTTGATGGAGAAGAGTCATATTTTTAACCACTTTAGTGTGGTTGACAAGAGATTCATTGTCCCAAAATATCTGGAATAAAATATACTTGTGATATTGATATAAAAAAAAGTCTTTGCCACTCTGGTAGACCATAAAAGCATTTCACTGTTATTTTAATTTGATTTCTAGTTGCTAGGATGGTTCAATATCTTATCATATACATAATAGCCAATTGTATTTTTCTGTATTATCTCCCTCTATATGATTATAATAAGTGGGAAGGGCCCATTCTGCTCATGTGTCTATATGTCATGATGATTAAAGGACTTCAGCTGAAAACTCTATGTCATCATCAAAATCACTTGTAGAAAAAATATTTTAATGATTATATATATATATATATATATATATATATATATATATATATATCTCCAGTAGAAATTTAACATGAATGATTAACATGTTATTTTTGAATAATAAAATTATTTTAAATATTGCTGAATAATGAATGGTCACTAAATTCTCCTTCACACCTGCTGACAATAATAGTCAGCATTTATTCTACATTTTCTAAGCACTTTACAAACATTGCCTCTTTTAACACAGCCTCATGAAATTAGCATTTATTTCTGTGTTTAACATCATTAAGGGAGCCTTAGATGTCCTAGACATATTGGCTGAGGTCACATAACTATTGGATGATAAAGACAGAACTGAAGTTCACTTTATAACTCACTTTAAAGTCCACATTCTGAACAATAATGCTCTGAGGCTTTTCCTCACTCAGTGGTTTGTAACCCTGCTACACATTAAGGTCACTGGAGAACTTTTAAAAAGTATTTATGCCAAATCATATAATCCAGACAAATTGCATCAGAATCTCTGGGGAGGTACAAATCATTTGTATGTTATAAATGCTTTAAATAATTGTAATGTACAGCCAGGATGAGAGCTGCTGCCAGTTATTATTAACCAGTGTGGCCAAGGAAATAGTTTTGCTTTGTAAATTTCTAATCCTCAGTGCTCCATGCTATTCATAACATAACTTGTGTATTGGAACAATTCCATCGCCTATGTCCCCTCCAAATACACAATAGTTCACAATCTCTGTTATACAAACAGTAATAGAGATGTCAGGCCCAAATTGGGGTATATTCTCTAGATGCTAAAATCAAACACAGAGGTAGAACTTCACTTATCCAAAGACTGCAGTAGACCAAGCCAAGGATGAGGATTTAAAAGGCACATTTTAGGAGAGACTGAATCAAAAGTTGGACAGAGAGTCTTTCATCCAAAGAAGCAAAACAGAAAGAAAACCTGAGAATGAGGTTTTCTGGGGATAGAGATTTTTATAGAGTATTGGTGATATTGGATGTGAGAAGACAGCCATTAATGCAGAGGTCACAAATTATTGGCTCATAGATGTGTTTTTTTTTTTTTTTTTTGCCTTCACTGACATGTCAATAACCGCTGAGTTAAAGTTAAAACTAAGAGACTACACATACAAATTGAATTCCAGCTTTAAAAAGATATAGCAACACAAGACCATTGTTCTCACAAAGCAACAATCAGTGGCCCTGGGTAGTGGTTGACTGCTTTCAACAGACTAGGGCAGGGGTCCCAGTATTGGTCCATGGCCTGTTGGTAATTGAGCCACACAGCAGGACGTTAGTGGTGAGTACCTGAGCAAAGCTTCCTCTGTATTTTCAGCTGCTCCCTAGTGCTAGCGTCACTACCTCAGCTCCATCTCAGACCATCGGGCATTAGATTCTCATAGGAGCACCATTTCCTGGTACCAAAAAAGTTGGGGACTACTGGATTAGTTTGCCACAGCCCCTACAGAGCTCATGAAACCTATTTAGGTGATGTGGCCACCAATACTGACATCTGTTGGCATTGGTGGCTTCTGATTTAAAATTTCAAACTAGCCCATACATTAAGTAGTTATTGAACACCAAGTTTCCATTTATTGATTCTGTGGTAGTCTTTGCTTTTGTCCAAGTATCCCTACAAGATGTTATGGCTACCAGTTCATTAGCTGATAGGCTGCACAATGCTATAACTCCTTGCTTCTCTCTTGCATTTAAGTGCTACAGTCTGCCCTGCTGTGTTTCTTCCTGCTTGTGATCTCTCTGTGTAGTCAATATTCAGTATTCAGAAATTCTTTCCACTCAGAATCTGAGCAGGGAATGGATCCTCCATGGTGTCGCACCATGAACTTCCTGAATGCTCTAATTATCTTTCACTCAAGCAACAGTTAATAGCTGAAGCATTCTCAGATCATGAAGCCTTCTTCAGCATCTGTTTTGCCTTATTTTAACCACCTTTCCTAGTAAATTTTAATAGGTAAATTCTTAGGAAAAATCAAACGAACTTCTAAATATATTCCTCTCGAGAAAAATCTTTTCTTTCCTTTTTTCTTTTTCTTAGAGTTGGCCTGCCCTATTTTCCTGAAGATTTGTTTCTGTATTTTTTCTTTGAAGACATAATAATAGTAAAATTCTTTAAATTTGGGTGACCAGTTTGGGGAAAGGTCTAATGTTCTGAACTTTGTACTCCTGGTAGGGCCTGTCCTCCTTAAAAAAAAAAAAAAAAAAAAAAACAAGATCAGATATTTTCATAAAGTGTTTCCTCCTGGGAGAGCAAGACAGTCTTGGAGTCTCTGCACAATACAAAAAATAAATAAATAAATAATTAAACAGACAAGCAAATAAATACATTAATCTCAGAAAACTCGTTTCTATTTTTAGGTTGAAAAGGCTAAATTCTTACAATTGTTTACTTAAGTTTATTTTATTCATATTCTTATGTATTCTAAGTGTTCAGAAAAAATACCCCAAACTTGGAAATAAAGTAAGATGACCATGCTCCTTTGTTGTCATACTCAAGCATTGTCTAGAGAGAGTATACCTTTGTTTCACTTACTATTTACTATTGGTGAGGGCTCAGATTCTATAAAATTAGGTGTTAAATTATAGATTTATAAAGTAGAAATGATTTTTGTCCATCTGAGATGCACATGATTATTCTTTAAAAAAGATAGTGACAAAGGTTATGGTTTTATTGCCCTGTAGATCACCAGTTGTATATCTAACCTCACAATCTTGTGATAGCATTATTTCTTTCAGTGCCTAGATATGCTGTCTCTCCAATTATCTTTGACCAAGGTTTACAACTCTGCTAGTTCCTTCAATAATGAATAAAGCAAAATTTTGAAGCACATTTACTTTAAACACAAGGGTTATGTTTTTAAATTAAAAAATATATATATATTGACAATAGCTATTTCTCACAAAGGAATTTTAGATAGCCCCAGTCTCCTGTTCACATACAGAGCTTCTTTTCTCAGTTGCTGAGGACTGCATCAGGCAAAACTTTGGAAGTACTTTTGTAGTTAATGTATAAAATTAACTCTTTGTTGAGGAAGAGAGAACTGGTAAATTACCATGATCATCACAGTTTCATGTTTGCTGTGGCATGCAGACTCTGCTGTATTTCCCTCCTGACAAATGAGTCTTTCTGAGGTTCTCTTAATCTATTGTATTCCTTTTTATGTATCATAGGGCCTGAGCGGAGGAGGCTCATAATGCCATCTGGCCTATGCCACTAGAGAATATCATTGAAGCTTTCTAATAAAGATATTCCTGAAAGTTTAGATATAAATTCAAATCAAAAAATCTTATTTCAAATGAGCTGAAATGTTTGCTTTGTTGTAAAGAGAATGAATTATACAATAATTGTAAAGAAATCACTACATAGATCTATTCTAAAATGGTGTCAGATTATGTTTAAATATCTTTAAATGTATTATTTAAGGAAAAATATATTGTCTCTCCCAAATATTGGGGTAGGTTTGGAAAGTAAAAAAGTAATTAATTGTCTCTGAAATGATATAGTAAAAAATAAAGGTGTTTGCAAGCTATGTAGTGTGATATTTTTGCACAAATGTTATTTATTATCAATAGAGTAATTCAATGTAACCTGAATGTCTCCAATTCTATAAATAACTGAGTTGGTCACCATTCCTTTGATAGTCAAATAAAATAACTAAGCCCATATCCCACATTTGATTTTAATAAACTCAGTACCCTCCTAAATACTTCTGAGAATTACTAGAGAGTATGCATCAGCTGCAAACTCCAGTCAGCTTATTCTAGACTGCTTCTGGTTGTTGGGTTCTCTCTCATCTCCTCCCCACACATCTTCCTTGCCTTCTGTTTTTCTGTGGTTTAATTCACCCACCAACATAATCACAGCCCTTCCTTCATTTCCCAAAAATATGTTAACTAAATCTGACACTAATTTAGTAGTTAATAAAGGTCTGCTGAAATCATTGGAGGTTAATGAAGAATAATTAAGCTACAAAATAGAAAACAGCTCAAAATTCACTCCTCAGGCTCTTCTGCTCACCATATTTCTGGAGTCCGCTTTTCTGAGCCAAAGTCCTTTCTTTCTAACTTTTTCTGCCCTTTACCCAGAGAGAGAGAAAATCATTTAAAGTTATATCATACTCCATCTCAGAGAATAGCCTTTGACATTATTACAAAGAGAATTTAATTTTCTTTTACTGAACCTCTCTTATTTTAGCCAATATCTTGGATTTTACTTTTCAAAACCAGCAACCCTGTAAAGATTTGTTTCCTTAAACAAAAGACCAACTCCTTCTTTTGGGAGCACCCTTTACAAAGAATGTAAAAATTGATGTAGCAATTTCTCTCCCATCTACACTAGGAAGATCAACTAAATGGAGCCAAATATATTTCTGAGTTGACTTGGAGCCAACTTTTTAGAATATATGACACTAATTTCCTATAGGATTTGATTTTTGTATATTAGCCATGTGTCTAATAAACTTGCTAAATTCAGCCATTAATTCTAATAATTTGTAAATTGTTTTGAATATTTTACATATGCAATTTTACATATGAGAGATTTTCATTTTTCTATAAAAACCTTATGCCTTTTATTTATTTTTCTGGATACATTATAGAGACTAAGACCACTAGCACTAAGCTGAAAGAACTGACAATTGTAGATGTCATTTTCTGGTTCAGTCTGAAAATCAGGGGAAAATGTTCAACATTTCATCTTTATGTATATTGTTGGCTGCAGGTTTTTGGACCTTCCCCTTTTCAGATTAATGAAGTTTCCTTCTAGTTCAAGTTTGCTTTTAGTTGAGAGTTTTTATGGAATTTTATCAAATACCTTTTCTGAATCTATTGAGATGATTATATATTTGTTCTTTATTTTATTTTATTAATGTGGTGAATTGCATTGATTGATTTTAGGACATTAAATAAATTTTTCATTCCTGAGATAAAACACACTTGCTGGATTTGATTTGCTTTTATTTTGTTTTGAATTTTTGTATCTTAATCTGACAGAAATTCGCTTATAATTTTACTTTCTCATAATATCTTTGACAAATTGTAGTCTCCAAATATCATAAAACAAGTTAAAAAGTATTCCTTCTTTCCTTTCTCTTAAATGTTTGGAAGAAGCTACCAGCAATGCCATCTGGGACTAGAGTTTTCTTTGTGGAAATGTTTTTAATTATTGATCAATTACTTTAACAGATACATGACTACTTAATTTTTATATTTTGTGTGACTATTTTAATAAGTTGTGCTTTTCAAGGAATTTGTCTATTTCATCTAAGTTGTCAAATGTATTGGCATAAAATTGTTTATAATAACCTTTTATTATCTTTTAAATATATATTGAAACATGATATTGGCATTTTATATTCTTTATCTTTTTCTTCTCTCTCTCTCTCTTTTTGAGAAATATTGCTAGAGGGTTATCAATTTCATTAGTCTTTACAAAGAACTAACTTTTGACTTGGTGGATTTTCTCTCTCATTCATCTGCTTTCTATTTCATCACTTCCTGATATTATCTTTATTATTTCCTCCATTCTATTTTATTTGTATTTAATTTTCTATTCTTTTTATAGCTTCTTTAAGAAATTTTAATTAATGTATAATTGACATATAACACTATGTTAGTCTCAGCTACCAACATAATAATTTGATATTTGTATCCATTATAAAATGATCACCACAATAAGTCTAGTTGAAACCCATTACCATCATAATTAATTTCTTTTTCCTATAAGGAGAAGTTTTACGATTTACTTCCTTAGCAACTTTCAAGTGCACAATACAGTATTATTACTACAGTCACTATGATACACATTATACCCCCATGACTTATTTATGTTATAACTGAAATTTTGTACTTTTGACTTCTTTCACCCATTTTGTCCACCTCCCATGTTTCTGTCTCTGGCAACCACCAATCTGTTCTCTGTATCTATGAGCTTGGTTTTTTGTTGTTGTTAGAGTTCACAAATAAATATTTGTTTTTGTCTGATTTATTTCACTTGTCATAATGCCTTCAAGGTCCATACATATTGTTGCAAAGGGCAAAAAAAAATTTATTTCTTTTATATGGCTGAATACTGTTACATTTTATATATATACTATACCTTCTTTTTCATTCATTTGTTGTTAGACACTTAGTTTTTTTCTCTAGCTTCCTGATATAGATACTTAGTTTATTGACTTAAAATCTTTCTTCTTTTCTAGTATAGGCTATGGTAGACATGGAGACTTGCTACTCAGATAATTTCAAGAAAGAACTTGCCCAGCAACTATGAATATAATTATCTGACAACCTCCACCTATTATCTCCCTCTGGTCTACTTTTGTTTTAAGCCAAGTATGTTCATCTTAGAGAAACCTCCTGGGCAATGTCTGAGCAGAGCAGTGGTAATTGATTGCATTCTCTTTTTAGGGCAGCTCCCAGCCAGTGACTAAAATAGATGGTGGGACAAGGGCCTAGCCATTTCCACCTAACACAGGAATCTTCTAAAGGGCAACCTTTACTTTGAAGCTCTTTTTAGGGTACAGAGACCTGGGATAAAATTAGCATTGTGGTCTGATGTAGAATAACTTCCTGCTGGAAGTTATGGTGATGGTAATAAAACATGGCATTCCTAGGGATAAAATGGATGGCACCTACAAAGGTATATAATACAATATTATATACCTTTGAATATAATTTTTAAAAGAAAGCAAGAATAAAAGAAAAGTGGAGTGAAGATATTCACCCTCCAAAATAATTATGATCCCCTTTTCAGTTTCTAGGTATTTTCTAATGACCTTAAAACAACAACAACTTGATTTCTAGTTTAATTTCATATTTTGTATGATTTCAGTTTTTTTGAAATTTGTTGAGACTTGCTTTATGGCCTAGTTATAGTCCATCTTGATCAATGTTCCATGTGTACTTGGAAAGAATCTATAGTCTATATTATTGGGAACTATATAAGTCAGGTTAAATTGATTAATCATGTTGTTCAAATCTATTACAATATTGTTTATATTTTTACATGCTTGATCTATTAGGTACAGAGAAAGATGTGTTTAAATCCCCAGTTATTCTACACAAATACCTGCCCATGGATGTTGATAGCAGCTTTATTCATAATTGCCAAAACTTGGAAGCAACCAAGATATCTTTCATATTGGTTGAAAAGGATAAATAAACTGTGGTACATGGAGACAATGGAATATTATTCATTGCTGAAAATAAATGAGTGCTCAAGCCATAAAAAGACATGGAGGAAACTTAAATGCCTATTACTAAGTCAAAATAGCTAATCTGAAAAGGCAACATACTGTATGATTCAAACTGTATGACATTCTGGAAAAGGCAAAACTATGGAGACAGTTAAAAGATCAGTGGTTGCCAGGATTTAGAGGGATGAATATGCAGAACATTGAAGATTTGGGGGGAGAAATAAAACTATTTTGTGTGATACTACAATGAATATGTCATCATACATTTGTCCAAGCCCATAGAATATACAACACCAAGAATGAATCCTAATGTAAACTATGGACTTTTGGTGGTAATGATGCCTCATCTGTTGTAACAAATGTTCCACTCTGGTGAGAGATGTTGATAATGAGGAAGGCTATGAATGTGTGAGGCAGAAAAGGATATAAGAAATCTCTGTACTTTCCTTGCAATTTTGTTATGGATATAAAGCTGCTCCAAGAAGCAAAGTCTATTTTTTAAAAAGTAAAAGAAAGGAATTGACTGGGAAGGAGTTTGAGAAGAGCTCCTGTGGTGCAACTAATGTTCTCTTTTTGAACTGGGTGCATTCTCTCTCTGTAAATTCAATAAACTGTACACTTATAAAAATTTTTTTTCCAATTATGATTGAGAAAGAGGATTTATGTCTCTTTTTAGGTTTGTTGTTTGCTTTTTATATTTTGAAATTCAGTTGAAGTTAAGTATACGTTGAATACCAATTATAATTTCTGTATTGTCCTATTGAATTTACATTTTTATCATTATGAACTGTCCCTCTTTTATGGTACTTCTTGTCCTTAATACTGCTTTGTCTAATATTAATATAACCTCTCTAGCTGTCCTTTGGTTAGTGTAATTATGGTATATTTTTCCATCCTTTTACTTCCATCTTTGTAAACAGCATGTAATTGCATCTTATTTGTGTTATTCATTCTTAATTTAAGTACTTTGTGATCGTTAAATTTGGTCTGTATGATACTGATTCTTTGAAATGTATTGAAGTCTAGCATGTGACAAATTTTTATAAATGCTTCCTGTGTTTTTGAATGTGCTATCTATTTGAACAAGCTTATTTATTGCACTGTCCCAATTCTATAGTTTTTCTCATTTTGTTTTTTTCCCCTTAATTTACTAAATACTGAGAATAAAATCTCCCATTATTAATGTAGACTTGTAAATTTCTTTGTAGATCTGTCAATTTCTATATCATATACTTTGAAGTTATGTTATTCGCTGCATATAAATTTAGAATTGTGTATTTGGGTTAAATGAGGTTTTTAAACCATTTTTGTGACATTATTACTAGTAGTGCCTTTTGCCTTAAAGTCTACATTTTGTGATATTAATATAGCTATGCCAGGTTTTTTTGTTAGTATTTATCTGATTTGTTGTTTTCCATATTTGACTTTCAAATATTTCTATTTTACATGATTTATTCATTTTTGCCCCAATAATATAAGAACTTTGAAATGCATTAACTTTTATCACCTATATCCCAACTCATATAGTATATAGTTTATCAGTATTTTCTGGCCTATTTTTCCCAGTTACTATCATGATCATTTGAGAGAGTCAATGCCTGTTTGAATTTCCCTACATGTTCACCAAAATCTTTGCTCACCACTCTTACATCTCAATTCTTTCATCTGTGATCTCTTTTATTCTACAGGAGGTACACCTTTCAGAATTTAATTTTAGTGTGAATCTTTAATTTTCGTCTGTCTCTATGGTTTGTTTGTCCTCTTCACTGACAGTTAGCTTTTTTGCTTATAGAATTTTAGGTTGACAATGATTGTCTTTCAACTTACTGAATATATTTATTCTATTATCTTCTCAATTCCATTACTGTTATGAGAGTTACCAGTTTAATTGCTACTTATTTGTTGATGATTTCTTTGACTTTTTAAAAGATATTTTTCTAAGCATTGATGTCTTCTATCAATAATTCTGAAAAAAAAAATCTCACCTATTTCTGTAGAACATTTCTTATTACCCTACGGTCTTATTCTAGAACTCTGAGTAGACAGGAAATAGGACCTTTCAATTTTTTCATGTCTATTAACCTTTCAATATATGAGTTTCACAGATCTTGATAACTTCTTGTTAAATCTTTGATGCCTTTACAAATATTTGTTGAACCATTTCAGATGGTGCTATAATATTTGTTTTGACTATTTAACATAACATAGAAAACTAAAGAGGAGAACCTATTGTATATTTCTATATTTTGACTTACTACATTCTTTTTTTTTTCTCATCCCGTTATTCCAAGATTCTTTTATCACTTTCCTTCTGTTTGGGGAGCTTCTTTTAGCTATTCTTTTAAGGTAAATGTGCTGGTGACAAATTCTCTTTGCTTTTTTTCTTTATTTTTCCTTTATTCCTGAAGGTCATTTTCACTGAGCGGAAGATTCTGGTTTGACAGTTTTTATTTTTTCTTTCAGCTCTTGAAAAATATTGTGCCAAATCCTTTTGGCCTTTATGTTTTCTTTATGCCTTAAACTTCTATAGCTATGTCTTTAGTCCCAACCTCTTCCTTGAGCTTTGGTCCCTTATTTTCTGATGTCATTGGGCATCCTCACTGGGATGCCCCATAAGCACCTTAAACAAACATCTTTATTATTTTACCTCCCCCAAATACTCACACCTGTTTTTCTTTTCTTGGAAAAAATACTTTTGTGGGAAAGATTTATTTTTCTAACCAATTCAGTGTTGTTGGCAAGAGATTCTCCCAGTGTTTTTTAAAGCCAAACTTTTTTTCCTTGCAATGAATGAGGATTTGTCTAGATAACTGATTATTTTAAGGCATTAAAGTGTGCCTTATTTTTCTGTTTTGTTATTTTTTTAAAAATATTTTTAACTGCTTATTTTTATTAGAAATGTGTCTGCGGAGATTCTTTGGGGCCTGGGTTGAAGCTGGAAACTTTTTTTCTCCACCAGTCACTTTGGAGTACTACCAATCCATGATCACTTCAAGTTAAATTTCCTTTAGAGGTTTTTCAGAATACATAGGTAACAGGAACCCAAATCCATATGAAGTCCAACTTGTGGTTAGTAATTTCCAGGGGATTATTTTAATTTTACTCCTCACTGTAGAACTGAGAGTTTCCTTGCTGTTTCCTTCTGCTTGGTGGGGCTGCACTGTGGGTAAAGTTCTTTAAACTCCCA
This sequence comes from Cynopterus sphinx, assembly GCA_030015415.1. Classification (NCBI taxonomy): domain Eukaryota; kingdom Metazoa; phylum Chordata; class Mammalia; order Chiroptera; family Pteropodidae; genus Cynopterus; species Cynopterus sphinx. The sequence continues at coordinate 48,482,361 of CM057387.1, forward strand.
GCATTTTATGAAAATATCATTTTCATTCCCCATCTTGGGTGTGCTTTAGGCTTTACCTTCTGTCCCCTGCACCTGGTGCAGTGATTAAAATGCAAGGATTCTGGAGGTTTAGAGAGCTAGCAAGCAGCAAAGCCAGTTTGTTTCCAGAAAACAAGTTATTCAGCTCCACTATGAATCTATTGTGCAGAAATGAGGTTGAGACCTCATAAAGTTCAACTTGCTCTATAGGAATGTCCATAAATATTTCTTGCTTCAAATGAGAAAAGAAATGATGAATTTGGGAAGGAAAACTTGCATTTTAGATATCAGAGGGAGGTTAGAAACATGGCAAAGTGAGAGATGTCCCTATTTTCCTCCCCTTGAAAAACAATAACCTAAACATCCAAAACTCAACAAAAACACCCAAACCACACAACAGCAGGTCTGAACATGGATCTGTGCATAAGAGCTAACACAGGTCAGAACCCTGAAAGTCTGGCAGTAGACTGGGAGAAACAGAGAAGCTGCTTCTCGCAGGAGGAACTCCCTGAAGGAGGAGGGAAAGGGGAGAAGGTACAGTGGGTTCCCTGAACAGCTTTTCCAGGGGAAGCTGTTAGCTCCACATGGTCAGTGGCAGTGCACAGTCATCAGGGTGGAAAGCAGAGAAGTGGACAAGTAGAGAAGCAGAATGGAAGAGAAACCACAGTTAATTATTACCAGCTGTGGCTGCGAAAAGCAAGGCTCCCATTCCCCAACCCATAGAGGCCTTCCCCCCAAATCCTCCAATACCCAACAGCATGAAGTCTGAAACTGTTCCTAACATTGACAGGGACTGAGACTGAGGATAATGAGTGTGCTTGAATATCTATAAGAAAAAAAGACATTACTAAGACTTTATGGAAAGCAGGGATCTAGGGGTTTAGATGCCACCTACTGAAAATCAAAAGAAAAATGCTTTCTTTGCAATAGGCTAAACAGAGACCTTAATACAATAAATCTTCTTTCTGAAAAAAAAATCAGGCAATTTTAATGCCCAGGCAATCAAGGTGACTAAGTATTTCAGAAAGAAAGAGAAAAAATCTCCAGAAAATAAACTTAGATAGAAATATCCAACTTAAATGACAGAGAATTTAGGATGGCAATTCTGAAAAAATTGTTTATATCAACAATTTTGGGAATTGAAAAAACAACTAGATGAGCAGAATGAGTTCTATAATTGGAAATGGAAACCCTCAAGAAGAGGGTTCTGGAGATAAAGAACATACCGCAAGAGATGAAATATAAATAACAAGCTTGGGAACTAGAGTCAACTAACTGGGGGAAAGGATCAGTGATATCAAAGACACAAGTCTAGAAATAGAAGAAGAATGAAACAGAAGATGAAAAATAATGAAAAAGAAATAGAAATACAAGAACTAGCTAATACCATCACGAGAAAAACATAAGAATAATGGGCATTCTTGAAGGGGAAGAAAAAGAAAAGGGACTAGAAAGCTTTTTCAGACAAATAAGTTGACAAGAATTTCCCAAATATAAGGAAGGAGCTGGAGCTTGAAATACAAGTAGTCAACAGAACACCCAATTATCTCAACCCAAAAAGGCCTTCACCAAGACATATTAACAAAAATCAAAATTATCAAGAATCAACGACAAAGAAAAAAATTCTCCGGGCAGCCAGGGAAAAGATGCTAACTTACAAAGGAAAACCCATTAGATTATTGTTGGACATCTCAGCACAAACCTGGCAAGCCAGAAAGGAGTGGAATCAAATATTCAAACTATATGTGAAAGGAACTACTAGCCAAAAATAATGTATCCAGCGAAGCTCTCCTTTAGATATGAAAAAGAAATAAAGACCTTTCCAGACACTCAAAAATTGATGGGATACTCCACTATGAGGCCTGCACAACAAGAAATACTAGAAAAGGAAGCATGCACCAAGAAGACATAACACTAATCAATATCTATGTTCCCAATTAGGGAGCCCAAAATATGTAAAGCAATTACTAATAGAACTAAAGGGAGAAACAGACCAAAACTCTATCATAGTAGGGGACCTAAATACCCCATTATCAAATATGAACAGATCATTCAAACAGAAAATCAATAAGGAAATAACATCCTTATATGACCCATTAGACCAACTGGACATAATTAACACTTAGAGCCTTTTATCCCAAAACAACTGCTTATACATTCTTCTCTAGTGCACAGGGAACATTCTCAAGAATTGACCACATAGAGATTATCTAAAAAATTATAAGAATGTTGAACTCACATCAACTACATTCTCTGATCATAATGCTTTGAAACTAGAGATCAACTGTAAAAAGAAATCAGGAAGAACCATAAATACATGGAGATTAAATAACATGCTACTGAAGAATAACTGGGTCAGAGAAGAAATAAAAAGAGAGATCAAGAGATATAAAGAAACAAATGATAATGATAGTACAACATGTCAAAACTTTTGAGACATGGCAAAAGCAGGCATATGAGGAAAGTTTGTATCATTACAGGCCTATCTCAAAAAACAGTAACGAGCCTAAATAAACAACCTAATATTTCATCTTAGTAAACTAGAATAGGAAGAACAGATGAAACCAGATTCAGCAGGAAGAAAGAAATGATCAAAATTAGATCAGAAATAAATGAAATCAAAAACAACAACAACAAAAAGAAAAAAATAGAAAAATAGATGCAACAAAGGGCTGATTCTTTGAGAAGGTTAATAAAATTGACAAACCCCTGGCTAGACTCACTAAAAAAAAAAGAGAAAGGACACAAATAAACAAAATCAGGGATGAAAAAGGGAAAATTATGACCGACATTGCAAAAGTACAAAGGATCATACAAGAATACTATGAAAAAGTACATAACACCAAATTTAATAACCTAGAAGAAATGGACCAGTACTTAGAAAATTCAACCTTCCTAGACTGAATCAAGAAGAACTGGAAAATCTAAATAGACAGATCAACAGTATGAAAATTGAAATAATCATTAAAAACCTACCAAAAAGTAAAAGTCCAGGACCAGATGACTTTAGTAGTGAATTCTATCAAACATTCAAAGAAGATTTAATACCTATTCTCCTCAAACTCTTTCAAAAAATTGAAGAGGGGGCAATCCTTCCCATCTCATTTTATGAGGCCATTATCACCCTGACACCAAACTTAGAAAGGATAACACACACACAAAAAGAAAACTACAGACCCTATCTCTCATACACACAGATGCAAAAATCTCAAGATACTAGTGAACCGAATACAGGAATATATTAAAAAGATTACATACCACGATCAAGTGTTCTTCATTTCAGGTATATCACCACTGTTATTCAATATAACATTGGAGGTCCTAGTGAGTGCAATCAGAGAAGAGAAAGATATAAAAGACATCCAAATAGGAAACGAAAGTGTCAAACTGTTATTATTTGGGGATGACATGATTCTCTATGTAAAAAACCCTAAAACTCCACAAGGATACTACTAGAAACAATAAGCAAATTTGATAAAGACTCTGGATACAAAATCAATGTTCAAAAATCCATTGTTTTCCTATACTCTAAGAATGAAGTGTCAGAAACAGAAGTGAAAAAAATAATTCCTCTTGCAATTGCAACAAAAATAATAAAATACCTAGGGATAAATCTAACAAAACATGTGAAAGGACTATATAATGAAAACTAGAAGACCCTATTAAAAGAAATTGAAGAAGATACAAAGATATGGAAAGATATTCTGTGTTCTTGGATTGGGAGAATCAACATAGTTAAAATGACCATATTACCTAAAGCATTATACAGATTTAATGCAATCCCCACCAAAATCCCATTGGCATTTTTTAAAGAACTAGAACAAAAAATCATCACATTTGTATGGGAGCACAAAAGACTGAGTTGCCAATACCATCCTGAGAAAAAAGAATGAAGGTGCAGGTATCACTCTACACAACTTCAAATTATACTACAAAGCAACAAATCAAAACAGCATGGTATTGGCAGTGAAACAGACACATGGACCAGTGGAACAGAATCAAGAGTCCATAAGTAATCCATATTTATCTGGGCAAATAATTTTTGACATAAAAAGCCAAAAACATACAGTGGAGAAAGCAAAGCCTCTTCAATAAATTATGCTGGAAAAACTGGAAAGCCATCTGCAAACAAAACAAAACAAAACAAAAAACAAACAAACAAAAAAAAACTAGACTGTTGTCTATTACCACACACCAAAATTAATGCAAAATAAATTAAGGACCTGAATATAAGACCTGCAACAATAAATGCATAAAAGAAAACATAAGTATAAACTCAAGGACCTTGGACTTAAAGAGGATTTTATGAACTTGACCTCAAAGGTAAGGAAAGTAAAAGTTAAAATAAATGAATGAAACCACATCAAACTGAAAAGCTTCTGCTCAACAAGAGAAATTATCAATAAGAGACAACCATCTGAATGGGAAAATATATTTGCAAGCATTGCCTCCAATAAGGGCCTAATATCCAAAAAATATAAAGAAGTCATACTGCTCAATAACAACAAAAAAACAAATGATCTAATCAAAAAATGAGCAGAGGTCCTGAACAGATACTTCCCCCTAGAGGACATATAAATGACCAACAAATATTTGAAACAATGCTCAACATCACTAGTATTAGGGAAATGCACATCAAAATCACAATGAGATGCCATCTCACACCTGTTATAATAGGACAAGTAATAACAAATGTTGAATAGGATGCGAAGATAAAGGAACCCTCATATGCTGCTGGTGAGACTGCAAATTAGTATAGCCACTATGGAAAACAATATGGAGGTACCTCAAAAAGCTAAGAATTGATCTGCCACATGATTCAACAATCCCTCTACTGGGTATTTACCCCAAAGTCTTGAAAATCCATATCCGAAAAGGTATTTGCACACCGATGTTCATAGCAGCATTATTCACAGTGGCCAAGACATGGAAGCAACTGAAGTGTTCTATGATAGAGGATTGGATAAAGAAGCTTTGGTACATATACACAATGGAATATTACTCAGCCATAAGAAGAGATGAAGTACTGCCATTTGCTACAACGTGGATGGACCTCGAGGGAATCATGCTAAGCAAAATAAGCCAGAGAGAAAAAGTTGAAAATCACATGATATCACTTATATGTGGGATATACACCTAACACCATCAAATGAACAGGACAAACAAATAGAGACTCATGGACATGTACTATAGTATAGACTAGCGGTTACCAGAGGGTAGGGAGTGGGGGAAAAAGAGGGAGGTATATGTTTAAAGGGGATCAAATATAGTGGAGGAGGAGGAGAGTGAAGTGAGTAAAGGGGATCAAATATATGGTAGCTGAAGGAAACTAGACTTTGGGTTGTAAACACACAATAGACTATACAGATGGCAAATTATACTGTACACCTAAAAATTATATAATTGTATTAACCAATGTTACCCTAATAAACTTAATAAAAAATATAAATAAACAATTCTAAAGTAAAAAGAAACAGTGAGGTATTACTTTACTCCTATCAAAATGATTATCATCAATAATTAACAAAGTACAAGTGTTCATGGGGGTGTTGAGAAAAGGCAATCCCTGTTGGTGTAATTGCAAATTGGTATAGCCGCTGTGGAACAGTTTGGAATTTCTTCAAAAAATTAAAAATAAAACTACCTTTTGACATAGCAATTGTGCTTTTGGGTATTTATTCAAAGAAAACCCAAATATTAACCTATAAAGATCTAGGCACCCTGATGTTCACTAAGTGCTCTTCACCATAGCCCAGATATGAAGCAACATAAATGTTCACTGAAAGATGACTGGATAAAGAAGTTATTGTACAAATACACAATAGAATATTACTCAGCCATAAGAAAATTAAATCTTACCATTTGCAACAACATAGATGAATCCAGAAAGTACTATGTTGAATAAAATAAGTCAGAGAAAGATAAACATCATATGATTTCACTTTTTTTGTGAAAACAAAGTAAATGAAAACAGTCACAGATACTGAGAACAAACTGATAATTGCCAGAGGGGAGCATTGTTGGGGAGGTGGGTGAAAAAGGTGAAGATATGAAGATGTAAAAATTAGTAGCTGCAAAACAGTCATGGGATGTAGAGTACAGTATAGGGAATATAGTCAACATTATTGTAATGGCTATATATAGTGCCACATGAGTGCTAGATTAATCAGTGGGATCACTTCATAATTTATACCAATATCTTTATATTATTGAAACCAAAGTAAAATAATAATAATAATAATAATAATAATAATAATAATAATAATAAACATTTATAAAGAAATTGAAAAGATACAGATGTGTGAAAAGATATTCTGTATTCTAGGATTAGAACAATTAATATTGTTAATACATTCATACTGCCCAAAGTAATCTACAGAGTCAATGCAATCCCTATCAAAATTCCAAAGTGATTTTCCTCAGAAATAGAAAAAAAAAATCTTAAAATTTATTTGGAACAACAAAAGACCTTGAGTAGCCAAAAGCAATCTTGAAAAAGAAGAGCAAAGCTGGAGGTATCACACTTCCTGATTTCAAAATATATTTCAATGTTGCAGTAATCAATATAGTATAGTACTAATATAAAAAAAAACACATAAATCAATGGAACAAAACAGACAGCTTGAAAATTAATCTACACATATAGGTTACATTATCTTTGACATAGTCAGCAAGAACACACAATGAAATAAGACTATTCTCTTTATTAAATGATATTGAGAAAACTGGATTTCCATATGCAAAAAGAAAAAAGATGAAACCATATACCTATTTTACAGCATTCACAAAAATTAACTTGATCTGAATTAATCACATGATTGTAAGACCTGAAACCATAAAACTCCTAGAAGCAAACAGAGAGAGAAATCTCCTAGACATTGGTTTTTGCATTGATTTTTTTGGACACGACACCCAAATCATAGGCAACAAATGCAAAAATAAACAAGTGGGATTATATCCAATTAAAATGCTTTACATAGTAAGAGAATAAACAAAATTAAAAGGCAATCTATAAAGTGGGAGAAAATATTTACAAATCATATATCTTAAATAAACCAATTAAAAAATGGGGAAAGGACTTGAAAAGATTTTTTCTCAAAGAAGACATGTAAATAGCCAACAGGTACATGAAATGGTACTCAACATCACTAATCATCAGGGAAATAGAAATCATTTTCCTGACATCTGTTAGAATTGCTATTATCAAAAAGACAAGAGATAGTAAGTTTGGAGAGGGTGTGGAGAAAAGGGAACCCTTGAGTATTGTTGAGGGGAATGTAAATTTGCACAGCCACTAAGGAAAACTGTATGGGGGTTCCACAAATACAGCTACTATATGATCCAGTAATCTCACTTCTGGGTACACATCCAAAAGAAATGGAATCAATATCTCAAAGGGCTATCTGCACTTCCATTTTCATTGCAGCATTATTCACAATAGCCAAGATATTAGAACAATCTTAATGTTAATCAACAAGTCAATGGACAAAAAAAAATATAGTACACAAACACACATGCACACAAACAATGGAACATTATTCAGCCATAAAAAGGAAATCCTGCCATTTGCAAACACATAGATAAATAGGTGAAAATTATGCTAAATAAAATAAGCCTGATACAGATAGACAAATACTAAATAGTATTACTTATATGTGGTATCTACCAAAGAAAAAGTTGAATGCATAAAAACAGAGTAGATGGTTGTGCTCAGGGGTTGGGGGTGTGGAAGAAATGGGGAGATGTTGGTCAAAGGATACAAACTTGCAGTTATAAGAATATGTTCTGAAGATCTAATACGCAGCATGGTGATTACAGTTACACTAGTGTACTGTACACCTGAAATTTCCTGAGTATAGATTTTAAGTGTTCTCACCACAAACAAACAAACAAACAAACAAAACAAATAAAAAAATAAGGGACAGTGTGAAGAGATAGATGTGTATATTAACTTGATTTTGGTAACCATTTCACAATGTGTGTGTATACCAAACCATCATGTTGTACACTTTAAATACAATTTTGTCAATTTTACTTCAGTCAACCTGAAGAAAAAGTACCTTGGAAATAACTTTTAAAAATATACACATGTGGTCAGCTAAGCTATAATATAAAAGTGGCCTCAGAGGTAAATATCTTAAATTATTCTCATAATGCAGAAGAAGAAAGCTAAGCAAAAAAATGCTAAGTGAATTGTGCAATGCCTAAATTAGAACCTGGATTTAGCAATGGGATTCATGCTCTTTATCTCCCTGCCTCTCAGGTATCCCTCATTGTGCTGCCCCACTGTACTGGATTGTCGTCTCTTGATATGTGAATTTTGTCTCTTTCAGCTTTTAGTCTCATATAGTCAAGTATTCTGCTTTGCATGTAAGTCTTCATAAATGTTCTGTTAACTGAAAAAATTTTACACTTTGGAGGAGGAGATATATACAGCCAATGGATGGAAATATAGTGGTTGAGCTTATGAGAAAAGTCAAGAAGTGGAGTAGGGGCATCAGCAGAACACAGATGGTAGCTTGATGAGAATGCTGAATGCGAGGCTATAAAGGGAGAGGGCCAAGCCAGAAACTCTCAGGGCGTCCACATCTGTGGGCGTGCACAGAGACTAGTGGTTGTCCATTATTATCCATCCTCACCTTCTTCCATAATAACCCACATTTATAATTGGACACAGAGTTGTCAAAATAAAGATTACATATCCAGCTTCATTTGTCACTAGGCACGGCCACAGGACTCAGTTTCAAACAAGAGAATTAAGAATTGGTGTCATGTTATTTCTTTCAGAAACCTGTCTAATAGACATTTGGCATATGACCTTTGTCCCCTTATTCTTTATCTCATTTTTCATCCTGCTTCTTTGAATTGTGATGTGAAGGGCTGGAGTTCTAGCAGTCTCCTTGGGTCATGAGGATAGGTGCTACACTCGAAGGATGAAGCAGTAGAGGCGCCAGGGCTCTAGATGATTTTGTGGATTCTGATCCTCAGAATTTGGTATTAGGAAAAAATAAACTTCTACCTTGTTTAAGCCACTGTTATTATAGGTCTCTGTTGCTTGCATCCAAACCTAATCCCAGGAACAAGAAAAGGCTAGAATGATAAAAAGAATGATACAGTGTCATGGAAACTGGTCAGAGAGGATGTGACCCATAGTGTCAGAGAAATTGAGGCCCGAGGACAAAGACACTATATTTGATGGCTCAGAGGTCACTGGTAGTTTTAAGTTCATAATATCCCAAGTTAACTGTAAACCAAACTATATGAAGTCTCTTTACAGTTTCTTCAACTACTCAAAACTTGCCAGTTGAGCTATATCTTGAGATCTGGAAGTTGCCTATGTATTATGAGGAGAAGAAAAAGTATTTGCAGACTCAGACTCACCTCATCTGGAAGGACTGTATCAGCCTTCAGAAA